>OX421367.1:3828571-5093928 GCA_949126905.1 Amorpha juglandis
TATATTTAGGTACCCTCAACTCATTTATATTATGATAATAATTCTTAATATTAAATGTATTCTTCATATTATTAATTAAATATATACGAATTAGGACAACGATTGCAATCAAGTACGTGGACGTGGCTTTTATAAACTTTAACTTCCGATTCGATAAAATAATCATTAGAATGACGCAGTTTTGTAACATGGACAAATAGACGGACAATAAATCTTCTAAGGGCACCGAATCTCCATTAAAAGGCGAGCCTTTTAGCTGAGCTTTGCATTTTAAATATAGAACTTATGGCCGAAACTTTTCAGCATATTTTTTACCATTGGTTATAAAATTACTTATATTCTTGAAATGAAACTAATTTCAACGGATTTTATCGCGGTTTTTTGTCAATTTTGATGCCGATGTTTCGAAGACTTTCAGCCTCTGGTCACGGGTGGCACCACGAAGGCGAAAAGTATTCGAAACGTCGGGATCAAAATTAACAAAAAACCGCGATAAAATCCGTTTAAATCAGTTTTATTTCAATGAGTAACATTCGTGTAAACGCAAGAAATCATTACTTATATTCTTAAAAAGCCGTGTTTTTTATTTACTTTGATAATCATATCTTCATCATTATTATAATATGCGTCCACGTACAGGCTGCTCTAAAAATCAATCTTAGATAATATTTGTATGAGAATGTGCTTCAAGCTACTACGTTTGTGCGGGAGCGGGAGCGGGGGCGGGAGGCGGGGATGGAGGTTGTACATCACAGGGTTCGTCCTATAAACACGCTGTATCATTGACACTACTACCGTTTAAGACACTATGTGAATTGCCTGTAGTTTGCCTAAAGTAGGACACCGCCGTTTGACTTTGCCGTATCAAGAAATAGTCGACAGATTACTACTTATATATCATATTATATATTACTGTATATTTGACCCTAAATGATTGATTCAGTAATGTTTGTGGCCACATTTTGGCGTTTCGACATTATTCGAATTCCTTCTCGAACTAAGTGGTAAGAGTGTGGTTGTATGCGAGAGACCGTCTGGATTGGTACCACCGTTGTCTATTTCTGCCGCCAAACAACAGTGTGTAAGCACTGTTGTGTTTCGGCTTGAAGGACATTGAAGCCAGTGAAATTACTGGGCATTATGAGACTTGACATTTTATGTCTCGGGGTGACGAGCGCAGTTCAGGGCCATGCAACGCTTTGTAATTCAAAGTTCTGTGCGGTATTGCTTCTGTTTATGGGCGTGTTGGAAATGCAATGTAAATTGTTCAATTACATTTTTTTTTGCTCGTTGGAAGGGTACCCGATACCCGACTAGATAGCTACCACTGTACGTACGGGCAATGAAACATTTGGCTCGTTCCGGCGATTTGCGTTCAGAGGTCACCCGGTGCATATCGGTACTACAGGCCGGCAAAAATCTGATGAACATCGAGAGTCGAAATGTCTCTTAACGGACGACATAAAATTTGGACTGCATTGTACTTCACAGCAAGGGATGCGTTGGGGATGACACTAGTTAGTGTTGAAGCACACCAGTGGGTACAAAGCCATTCCATCCTTAATTCCTGTACCCCGATTGATTATAATATAAAGTAACATTATATGATTAGCAACAAATTCCATGATATTAAACATGCATTTAAACATTCTATTAATTTCGAAATATATTTAAAAGATTAACTTTGTTTTTATGTAATAAAATTCGCAAAAGCAATATCCTATTTAAAATTATAAATCGCCATGCTTGCTAGTATTGTAGTTGTAGCAATTATTCAAGTTTTTATAATCGATTTAAAGGTAGTTCAGTAAATTTGTGCATTTCTGAAACGATTCGATGTCGACATATCGACTTTTAAACACGACCTCAAAAATAATAATGGGAAGTTACGTGAAAATTTCTAATATCATTATATTAAACCTAGCGCGTCTAATAAATTTATGTCACGGAAATAGTATCGACAAAGTTAAACGGCGTTAGCATACATAAAACGTCATATAAACCAGTACATCAATATATTACACGAGTTGGAAGCCCAATACTTTGGTGTGACCAACCAATAACGAATAAACAATCGCACCAGACACAAAAACACCGTCAAAGCATTGAAAAGAAATTATATTCATTTTATCGATATCGACAGACAACTCAATCATTGTACGTCATTACTGTTCTATACACAATTGAATGAAATCACTCATCTTTCATTTATCGATAAAATGTACATTCGCAATCAAGCAATTATAAAAAGGCACCGTAAAATAAAAACCAAAACAAAGGAAAATAAAATAAAAAATATATAAATGAAGAAATGTGTTTTATTCAACTCTTATCTCTTGAAATAAATAAAAACTTTCATGAACAAAAAATGATATTTTCGAAACGCTACATAAAATAAAAGCGTACGTATTAATTCACTACAGCAGTAACTCCGAAGATCATTAGACGCCTTATACACAAAGTACTACCACTTGATTTATACAATTACATTTTTTTCTGAGAATATATTTTGATCGATTCAACCAAATAGCAAACGTATAACTGAAGACGTGTTTGACACATGCTCAATAATGGCAGTAAACGTCTGAATCAGTAGTCAAAACAGCGTCAGTGGCCCATCGGTTATAACTGTGTGCTATTTAGTTACACCATACATAATTGAAAATTCAATTCACTTGTATGAAATTATAGTCAATCATAGACAACAACTATATTATATATTTGTAAATATCATGCATTGTTAATGTAGCGTCATTGATAAATTACTGTAATACAATATGAAGGAAATAAATTTAAATATTATTACATGTATTTTTTTTCATCGATAGAGATGTCTCGATATAGTTACAGTGTTAGCAGTAAGCATTGCGTACTGTGGAGCAACAAAATGTGCTTACGTTTCTTATTCTCGCATATGCTCACTGCTAAGGACTAGTCGTAAAAATCAATAGTGTTTGTCTCGATAATGCGGTCACATAGACAACGTACGAATTTGCAAACTCCGTAATACCGACTTGAAACTAACCCGTAATTATTAAAAAAAACGAAGTTGGTGAAAAGCGGTGATAATAACAGTCTTCGCAAACGAGACAAACAATAATGTATAGGCAATATAACATTTCGACGCACTAAAGTGGCCCAAGATATAATTCTTTTTCTTTTCAACAAAAACAGTCTATTTGCAACTGTTACAAACAATCTTAATCCATAACACATAGTCATGAGTGGCGTACAAAATCGATATATAATGTATCACATTCCGATCCCTCTTCGACTAATGCTTAACAAAATCTATACATAATACCAGTACATAATGTGTATATATTAGTAATTTGAGATATACCTGTCGCAAGGATTCCGCAAGCCATCACCAACTAGTCAACAGTCCATCTAAAAAAAAAATCTGTCTCGTTGATATCAATATTTCATACGAAAGCGGTCCGATGACTTGTTTGTGTATTCACTTCATCTTATGCAGTTGAGACAACATCGTAAAATCCCTGCGACACAATACTACCCAATCATAATGGCGGGTAAACACGCCCACTACAGGTTCACAATATAACTAACCTACTTTACAATTACTTCATTTTAGGACACAAATCGACATATCAACACAAAAGGATACTTCGAGAACAACATCATTTTAATAATATTTATAAATACATACAATTCATGCGATACATATTTTTGTTATAATATTTATGTCGACAACTAATGGCAGCACACGGATGATTTGTGCAGTTTATAGTAATTGTTCGTGTTTGTATTGTATATGTCGGCTACGCCTTTATTATTTCGGCCGTATAGCAAGTCGTAGTCGGTCGTGGGTACGTCGGTTTGGTGGTCGGCCATTCATTTTCGGCCCACCGCAGCACTGCCGACTTCATTCGCTACTCAATATAAATGTCTCACGTCACTAAGTACAGTACGACGATAATGTAAGTACATAAAACTTCCTTCGTTTTATTTTAAGAACAATAAACGGTATAATCGCAGAACAAATCTAATTCTATACAAAACAAAATTTAATGAGAAACTTTTCAAGGAAACTCAATAAAACATCTGCGAACTTTACACACGGACGAGTTCCGTCTATAAAGTTATGGACATCTGTACTAATTCATATGTTACAAACTATAATTAACTAACTGAGATGTGCGGAGTGAGTCATCTAATGTTGTAAGCAAACCAACAACAATATATCATTAGTTTTTACCCACCTGTCTTACAAGTACAATCTTAATAAGTAGTTATATTTTTAACAAATCATGTAAAACCATAAAATCGTGATTTTTTAAAATATAATGTTAAAAAAATAATCAATGTTCAATTCTGATTTTTGGATTGTAGTGAACTTGTAGTGTGGTTGTTTGCACTATAAAACAGATAAGCAAAAACGAATTATATTTACTGACAGGAAACCACTTTTGCGATATGTAATTAATTTATCTATTTCAAAAGTAAATTTAATCCCATTTATTTACATTTCCAGTCACAAAAGCAAATCAATGAATAAATTCAATCATAAAATCAATTCGATTAGAAATCAATTCGATATAATATAAAACGTTATGGCAACAGTATGAATCATCTACCTTCATTTCATAATTTTGACATTAATTTTATAAAAAAATATATAGTTCGTAGGTATAAGCCCATTGACTACATTAGTCGGTTTAATAATACAGACTTATTTGCAGTAATAGGCCGTATTTGTGACCAACATGCGACGTCGCGTCACCGCTGCGTCAATATATTTCTACCAAAAAAAGCATGGCAAAAAGGTTTAAAAAGAACTAATATCATAAAGACTAGTGCATAATTCGGGACCAATCGCAAAAATCCTCGGAAAATAATTATCAAATTACACAATATCACACTGTACAGGTGAATCAAATTTAACAAAAATTATATAATCGATTTCAATGATAATAATAATGTCAAATGAATATTTATATAACATAAACATTAAATATGGCGGATTAGTGCGCTTGTCCCGACGTGCACGTGCTATAGCGGACAGGAACCTTATTTTAGGCACGCAATATTATGTACATACATAACACATATATGACAAAACAAATATAATCGATTACATCATATCGTACGCAACGTAATATACGGATTTTGTACTGCAATCATTTGTTTAGATCTCATTTGTTTCGAATAATTAAAATTTAATTCACTACATCTTAAATCATCGAATACATCGCTGATTAAATAAATACTTTTAACACGAGACGGGGCCTGCGGATACCAATAAATAAGATCGGACGTGTCGCTGTACAAACTCACTACATATCTTAACATAATAATCAGCTGATAGGTAATATAATAGTTCTCACAATGCCGTGTACGTAACAAGGTTCCTCACTGTTCTAAAGGTACAAGCTAATTTAACATTTTAATCTGTTTAGGAAACATTTTTTTTATTGTATACAAATATATTATTATGTGTAGTGCAAACATTTCACTTTGACAGCTTGCTGATCACTCGGATTAGCGCTCCGTTTTCGTCCTTCAGCCGCTGGTTTTCGGCCTGCAGCGCTTGTTGATACTGAAACGTATAAAAATTGTGTCAAATAAGGTCGTGTACATACATTTACCTGCACGACATAGTTACGTACATGTGCCAATGCAGAGCCATATGTTTATACAGCGCAGGCTGACAGAGTTAATGTAACGATGTGATGCAAGTTAAAACCTACCAATATGAAAACAACACGCGTTCACTACGACGTCTAGTCTTCGCTCTATGATTTAAGAAAATGTAAAGTAAAATACAGTACTAAGATAAAAGTTATGCGATTTTGCAATTTTCGTCATTTTAAAAATATGAATGCGAATATGATTTAATACAGTCCTGTTACAACATTAGATTATATACTTATTTTTCTATTGATTGATCATGCTCGGATGGCCGGGCATTGATGCATTGAAGCCAGTGAAATTTATGCGAATTATGATAAATTTTTGTTTCAGCGTGACAACCCTGTCCATTGCCATTCAGTGCTTTATAATTTAAATATCTGTATGGCATTGCTTCTGTTTATGGGCAGGCATACTTACCATCAAGCGAGCAAGCTGCTCGTTTTGGAATTCAAGTGGATAAATTAAAACATATTTGTACTATTTCGAAAATGATGCCAAAGCACATAACTTTCATCGTAATACTGTACATACAGTTACAGCTTCAAAACAAACGGTGACACCAGGAAATTCATTGTGATAATAGTAAAAAATTTGGCTGCCATGCCGTAATAAGGAGAAGTGAAATTATAGTACGTACAAGTTATTTTTAATTAATTATTTTCAAGTAGCTCTGTGTGATAGAGGCTATTACTGTAACACGAAAGACAATTCGATGATTGGACCTAAATAAAAATATAGGCAACTTTCCAGTAATTACATTTCAAAATTACATGTAACTACACCATCAAATATTGACCAATCACTTTTCATTAAAGTATTAATTATAGCATTATAAATATTAGCTTTTATAATAGAACAGTAATTTTAAATCTAACTATAATAAAATTTGAAAAACAGTTCTATTTACAATTATTACGGAGACGAAATCACACGATAACTAAATCCAGAAGGTTTACAGCAAAATGTAGTGAAAGGGGAAAGGGCGAACCAACATTGTACTAAACTTCAACAATCAACTAATTAGAGAAGTCTCGCGAAATCGCGTCACACTCTGAACTATGAACGCTGCAATCTCAAAATGTAAACATGTTGCTAAAATAATACGACTACGGTAAAGATGAATACATAAATAAGATTTCATTTTCTTTATAAATATATACACCCTTTTCATTTTTTTTTTATTATACGCGTACGTATTATATGCGTTAGGTTAAATTTCTATACGAATAAGTCACTTTACCGTCTTCGTATATAAAATACTAAAAGCTATATACCAATATGTACAGGGTGCGCAACGCTGTGGATGTTAGGGTACTTACAAACTCTCAAAAGCCTTTTAGCATTCAAATAATTGAAATAAATTGTGTCGTATTACGTTTGACCGTTTCAATTAAGTTTATTTTGTTGTTTAGTGTGTATGCATTTGTAACGTTGTTTGTATTTTTGTATGTGAATGGTATTTATTTAATGATAATGCCATAATGAATGTTCCGACTCATTCAGTTGCGTAGCTGTAACGGACATGACATGCAACACACGCTAGCCGACGTATTGCGCACATTGTGTTTCATACCGAATTATAACAAAATTATCCTCTATTAATAAAAATCAAATGTCTTCCTAATAAAATCTACACATCACAATCCAAAATGTGTAGGGCATGTTAATTATAAAAATATATATAATTATAAAAAAAACACAGGAAAAGAAAGAAATATCCGTCACAAGAAAACAAAAAAAAAATTGAGCTATAAAAACATTATTTCCCCGAATTTATCCTCATTTTGCCCATATTCCCCGAACTGGCTACATTTGTGGGTGTAAATCAGATAAAACACAACGTTGTTCGCCGCCCCTACGCCATACGCGTGGACGTATGGATCTCGTAGGCGCGGACATTCGAGCGCAAGTTAGACACGTATAAAAAGCATGCTCGCCAACACACGGTTAATGTAAATTATTGTGGAGGGGGCGCGACAAACGCGACGGCAGTACGTCACACCCGCCCCGGCTGATCGTTACTACTCGCCCCTTGCCTATTTATTACAAATAAAATTAAAAGCAAAACTCATAAGTGTATTACTATTTTTAGGATATTTTACAAATTTTTAATTGAACAGTCAACAATGAGAAATTATAGCAGACAATTACAGATATAATAATAAATACAATCGTTATTTTTTTTTTCATCCCGCCACGGCAATTTGGACCTGATGTTCAAGTTCAGTGCAGTCCAAACATAATTTCGACCGCTAAGACACATTACGTCCCTTAACGGCCGACATAATTATGCCAGCCTGGAGTTATTAAATATACACTGACTGACCCCGCAACGCGACTCGCCCTAACGAGTCACTATGGCGAGTTTTTCACAATGTGTCCGGTGGTCAGTCACTATTCAGTCAAATACAAAAATGACATGGTACACTCCCGTCAGAAAAATATAACAGTAATATCTGTGCGGCGCCATAATATACTTTACAATTTTAGTTTAAATCAACACAATAGCTTTCAGTCTCAACACAAGCTATGTATGAGGTTAATTATAAAAAAAACGGAGCATAATATGTACAATGTGCAAGCGAGAGAGCAACGATCGGCGCGTGCGGGCGGGCGCGCTGCACTGAGTCGAGAGTCAAGTCGCAACAAACGTACACATTTACCTATTTGGCGGCAGAGTTGGTCAGTTTGCTCACGACCCGCGTTAGGGCACGATTCTCGGCCCTCAGCCTTTCGTTCTCGGCTTTTAGCTTTTGCAATTGCTATAAAACATCAACACGACATTATATAACCTGCGGCGGAGGTCGGCGCCATCTTGATGTCCGCCATTTTGTTTACTATCAAACAAGCTCAATGGTTACATGTCTGAGTTTTTTTTTTACTGTTTATATAATGTATTTGCAAATATATATTATAATGTGTCGTGTGGGAGGGGTGCTGTGTTCGTTACTAAATACTGAGATGAATATTTATAAAAATGTTACCTTTAGTTCCTCCTCCATTTCGGATAGTTTTCTCTCCATGGCTCTCTTTTCTCGTTTCTCGATTTCAGATAACGAATTTTGATTCTGAGAACAAACATTATTCGAATGTGATTTCTTGGCAAGTATTGTACTGATTGGAGACAAAATAAAAAATATAACAAGAATTGTGACAATATCACACAATTTATAATTCGCTCAGACATCAAACAAAAAATCTACTCGTCTAACAATTCGCATAGCTAATAAGATTCCAAGTAATTTATATTCGGATTTTTGTTATAATCCCTGTTCTACTTCAACAACCACAACATTCGCCACATTGCTATGAAAATCATTCGCCTAGCTTCACGCAGCGCGTTTTTCGTGTACTGCGGCATCGGCAGCGCGTATGAAATTTGGCAGTAAATATGATCCAGGTGTGTGGCTCGCGAACCAATCTGTCGGCTGTCTAGAACACAATTAGTGTTACAGTGTGGGCGGAGATTAGTCGAACGTTTTGAAATAGAGTTTGTGGTGACGCGTGTATAATGTACAATAAACTCTTTTGTGAATAGCCTAAAATGTTCAACTACGCCCGCGGCCACAGTGAGACTATATGCAGTTCAATTTCTTTTCAACCATTGTTTGGTGTTCTCATTTTAAAATCTTACTTTAATGTAATTGGCTTAAAAAAATGTAGTGACTATGTCTATAATGGCATGATGTTACATTTTAGTACAACGCATATGAGCACAAACGAGTAAATGAGGTTAGTTTAGATCGCTTATGAAACGCTATTGAAAAGAATGTAAGATAATTCTAGGAGTAACAAACAGACTGAAAATAAAGATGGGCAAGAATTAATAATTTTAAGGGAGAAAGAGAGAGAGAGAAGATTCCAATATTTCAGATAAATTATAAAGAATGTCTGAAAGTTATTACTTGAATTGAGATTAACAAATTATTGTCAATAAGGTTCCAATTGTTAGTGTGCGTTTTCAATTAAAGAACGTATGAAGAGGAAAAGAGGGAGCTATAAAATTAATAGGTTGTTTCCAACGAAGCGGAACGAAGACGAGATATGATTTCAAAACAACCCAGTTTACTCTATTATTATACATCTCGTGTGTGCACCATACCATAGCTTTAATGACACATAGTCTTATTAATATAATGCGTATTTGTTATAAACTTATGTCCGGTCGTTTAGCAAAGTGTCTAACTCACCCAAGAGACTGCAGCATATTTAACAGTATGAATTGTTACAATATGTTTGAAAATGCGCGTAAGTAGTGCGTTCGTTTGATTTATGTACATTCAATAAAATCAACTTACTTTAAAACCTAAACACGCATTATAATTAATTGCTAATGTTCTTTTAGACCTGATCTCTGATGAAAAATAATAAATAAATCTAAAGCAAGAAATGCGACGGTCTCATTTTGGAGTTAATTGTAAACTAAAATGTTTTAATGCGATTGAAAGCTTGTGAAAGTGTTTATGAAATCACCTTTTCCATAAATACGAGACGTTATTTGGGTTATTAATGACTCATAGTCAAACATAGTAATATTATATTTAGAAAAGTAGCAAACGGGTTAGCACATACGTGGCGAGAAAATCAACACATAACCTGCTATGAAACCTTAAATATGTGAAGATTTCGAAAAGCGATGCGTTCATTAGGCCCAATGGAAGCCGATTTCCAAGAATAAAACATTAATTTTAAAAATCCACACCCCAATTATTTTAACATATTATTACTATGCTTAACAGCATTTCTGAAATATATCAACAAGTACAATAAATTTAATGTCCCACTACACACTATGATATACACTACATGATGTCCATCAAAGTATTTGAGAAGTCAAATCTTAATTTTAAGCTTGAATTACATCTATAAAATTAACTTATGTGCTTATGTAAGAATTATGTAAATATAGATTTACACATGAACACGAACACGAAATTTTAAATTTATCATTTTTTTTAATACGTTTCAGTAATGGAATGAAGTTACTTACAATACAATAAGTAACTTACAATACTGAACACATTAGTAATTTCTTCGTAAATCTCCTAAGATAAGTAGTTTATGTGAATAAAAAATACAAATATAAGTCAGGTATTAAACAGATCATCACGATCCTGCAAATATAACTTTGGCGCAACAAGTTGAAAATGTAAAAAAATAGTAGTAGTAAACTGAAAAGGCAAAAATACTAAACCACCAATACATTAATTTTACGGTACAGCATTTTATGTTTTGTTACGGTAAAAATCATATAAATTTATACACTGAATATATTTCAATAACATTTATATTTTTATTGAATCATATTTTTTCCTAATATAATGTTTTTTTTTTAATTCTCTACCGTAAAGATCAAGTCTTGACGCTTTAGTATTTGCTGTTCCAGCGACGATATGGATTTATAGATAACATAATGTTATCAACAGGGCGTAAATAAATGAAAACAGTCGATAAAACGTCGCTAACAAAGCAGTAGTAAGAGGTAATAAAATAATATCCAATGTTTGGCAGGTACACTGACCACGTAATTACATCCATCACATTCACGTAGAGTTGCCAGGCGTCCGGATAAAGATCATAATTTTTCACCTCATAAACCCGGCCATTTTATTTAAAAAAAAATATTGTAAGCAAATGTTATTTTATATTGTATAATTTACGCTCAAAAAATAAAAAAGAAACAACGGGTTGCACTCCGGGAGTGCCAGCAGAAGAGAAAACTTGAACATTAACGTTTTGCATTTTTTAATATCTTGGAATGTTTAGGGAATAATTTTGCACGATTTGCTTTATTTATTTATCAGTATAAAAGTACTATCATTTATGTGGTTAAATACAATATTAATTTATTGCGCTATCTCACAAAAATGATAATTTATATTACATAATAACAAACTAAACTAAACTAAACTAATCTTACGAGTGGTAGAGCCAAGCTGTAGACAGTTTTGTCTACAGCATGAATGGGCTGGCTCGACCGGATCGTTACCACTGTCTCACAGAAAACCGACGTAAAGTAGCGGCTTGCTGCTGCGTTTCGTACGGTGAGTGAGATATCCGGAAGCCCAAATCCCCTCCCCTTCCCAATCCCTAATTATCCCTTTCCTTTAAGGTCGGCAACGCACCCATGATTCTTCTGGTGATGGGCGTACATGGGCAGTGGAGATCACTTACCATCAGGTGACCCACTTGCTCGTTTGCCGGCCTATGCTATAAAAAAAAAAAAAACTAATGTGGGTTAAAGTGAGAGAGGAGGAGCCTGCCTACTGCTCGCGTTACGTTACGAATCAGTTTACCCTACCATAAGACGTTATCACTTAAAAAAATATATTATGCAACGTTCCACCTTGTCAATACAAATGACGTATGGCTAAATTAGTTGTTTTAAGTGTTTCCGATAAGACCTGGCAACGCTACTCTGACGAGACGGTGTCGCGTGCATACCACTTGCGTGAGCCTGGTGATCGTGGCGCGCGCCTCTCGCAGCTGCTGCTCGGAGGTGGAGAGGAGGCCGCGCAGGCGACGCACCTCGATGGCAGACGCCTCGTACAGCGTCTTGTAGTCGCGACCGTCGGCGTCCTCGGTGCGCTCGCTGCCCGACTGGAAAAACAATTACATATAATTAGCACTATTATCAATACCGTCATAAAACATAAGTGTAAAAAAGAAAGATCAAGGTGGTAGGTCTCTGATATGCGAGAGGCCGTCTGGGTTGGTATCACCGCTTTGGCCTTTTCTACCGCCAAGCACCAGTGGTTAAGCACTGTTGTTAGCACTGTGTTTAGGTTTGAAGGACATTAAAGCCAGTGTAATTACTGGGCATTATGAGACTTAACACCTTATGTTTCGGGGTGACGAGCGCAGTTCACTATGCAGTGCTTTTTAAATTCAAATTCAAATTCCTGTGTGGTGTTGTTTCTGTTTGTGGGCAGGCGTCATTCAATTAAAAAAAGATAACTAAACCGTGTTACAGATAACATGTTAAAATGTTCCTGCGAAAGTAGTTAAGTTAAAAGGTGTAAAAGTATTGCAGAGCTACGGTAAATTGTATAAGGCAAGGTTTGTTTTAATCCCTTTGCTACTTAAGCTGTGAGGAGACTGTGGTATGTTTTACCACACATTCAAATCTACCTGGGCAACCTGAGATGGGACCACAGAGTACGACGTACAGTGGGTTCACTCTTTAAAGACCCTTAAACAAATAGAAGACCCTCGCATCGCCGAAATTAAACGCTGCTTCTCAATCTGTCTCAATTTGTATGACAAAGTGCCGCTAGCCGGCAGCACGTTTCATAGGAATTTGTGGGTAATTGATTACCCGTACATAATTTCACTAGAAGTCATATAGATCTATTAACTCTTAATTTTCATTATTTTCGGCATGTAGCATCGCATTGCATTTATTTTACAATAATTTTAGTAAAATACTTAATTACGTGAAAACAATCATTCGTCAGTTTTATTATTTGCAACAGGTAAGAAAACGGTCTCATGTAAACGAAGCTTTACTCATGCCTACAATAAAGCTTCCGACGATTTTATTGTAAATTAGCTGTCCCTCGCAGTTTCACCTGCATGTTACTGCCCTGCTCCCATGGGTCATAGTGTGATATACTTATAAACCTTCCTCGTGAATCATTCTATCTATTGCGGAAAACTGCATTAAAATCCGTTGAATAGTTTAAAAGATCTAAGCAAAGAGACAGCGGAAGCGACTTCATTTTATACTATGTAAAGAAGATATAAATCCAATATAAGTATGTACGTAAGGCAGATTAAAATACGGTTGCTGTTCGCAACGTGATCTACGCAATGAGATAACAGATTCAAGTGAGTGCCTGTAATGTTATACGTGATGACACTTGTCCTGCAGGACACCACTGGTAACTAGTAAAACTGTTTTACCGTGCTTTACTTTGCCGTGCAATAATAAAAAGATACTTAAACCGATACATTGAAAGAAACGGGGTTTTAGAATAAAGAAGAAATTTTGGGCTCACTTTTAAAAGGAATCGAATTGGGCTATTTTACAATCAATTATTATTTAATTGTGCATTATTATATTTACTTATATTTGTATATTATACCAATAGGGTCCACTTGCACCAAAGCATAAATAAACATATTTAGACGAATGAAAGCTTCCAACTCACTGCCGCGATTATATCGGTCGTCACAATCGCAAAATGCTTCCCCCCTCCTACCCTCCCCATTCCATTCTTTCCTTCCTACTCTACTTCCCTTCCATCTCCCCTCCTTCCCTAATCCCTTCCTCAAATCCCTTGACCATGGGATAAGATACCGCAGGGGTCGCCAGTATCCAATTAGCAGGGACCCCTGCAGTTTATCCCAAAGGGCCAACCAAAGAAAAAACTAATCTAGTATAATAAGCAAAATATTTGTTTACACAACTTGTTACAAAACTTAGTTTCAATTAATTTACCCCATGCCAATCATATTTCTTTAATTTCTTATAGCCTGAGTGTTAAACTGCGCGGAAACTTACATCGAAATAGGTTCACCCGTATTAAAATGATGCACGTTCAAATTAACAGACAAACATATATAGGTGATACTTTATTGAATGTACCTAAAGGTAATGTTTATAATGATAGCCATAGATATCGACTTTAGTTTAGAGCCATTTAAAAGAAATACGTTGAATTCAACGAACAGATGTTTGTTTTGAATATGAATTCTTGCGATAAAATAACAGTTATTACATTGTTTACATAATTTAGGCGCATTGAAACAAATTCTGCTTCGACAGATAGTTCCTTATTAAAGACGAAAGTATATATTCAAACAACATTTTATAATCATTACTAAAAGGGAGTAGAATTACGATGTTCTCGTATTAATATAACGATATAATAAAGTAGACGGTCAGACACGCGTGATCAATGTCTTTAAACATAATTTTTGGTGCTAAACCACTAGTTCCCAAAACAAGATTAATATCGCGAATGTTTATAATACGAACATTGCGAAAGTGTTTATCTCAAACACACATAATTCGCAAAATCGTACTCAACGCATTCGTTGAAAATACACCGGTGTGTAGAAAGCAAACTTTGATCTCATTTATTTACACGACACGTCGTAAAATTTAGTGTTAATGCATACATATGCGCTAAAATAAGGGCATATATGATGCAATATTGATTCATGTGCAATATACAAGTACGTACACAGTATCCGTCCGAAGCCAGTGAGGTGAGGCTGAGGGAGCGTGATCCCAACCCCCCGACCGTGTCGAGAGAGCTGAGGGATCGTGACCGCTCTTTGTCGAGATTTCCCACTTTATTCGACCGCGACTTCCTCTCCGGCCGCACTGGAGGCTCCTCCGCGGGAGGCTCTGGAGTTACCTCAGGAGGTGCCTCTTGCACCACCTTCGCCGGTGGCACAGCTTTCGGTTTAAAGTTCTTTTGACTAGCTAACAATTTCTTATCCAATTTTTTGAGCACTGGGGTCATCAAGTTAAGAGACCCTAAAGTCGCACCACTCAAGTACACACCGCCGTATCCAGAGCTCGTGCCTCCGTAGATGCCGAGATTAGAAGCGGGCCGGCCCAGTCCCACACTGTAAGGGTTATAGTTCCTGTACGTACTAGGGGCATAGTTAGAGTAATTGTTTGCGTATGGGCTGTACTGCCCGCCGAGCATGGAGCCCAGCATGCTGGGAGACGAGCCATAGTGCGTCGTCAAACTCCGGGGTCGCGACAAATACCTGTCTTGCTTACGACTCATTTTCGATCACATTTCACTACGCAACAAAAAGATGTACGCGCGGACGCGACGGCGGGCGAAAATACACTGAAATCTTCGTCGAGTGCGAGTTCGATTAAGAATATTGCAGCGTCAAAGGCGGCGGGATGCGAGGATCGCGCGTGTAAAACGCCGGTAACGTACTGAGAGTAAGCGCGCTCGGAGCCACGGCCGCGGCACCACCTGTGACTGCTACGGGGCGCGGCGCGCGGTGGCACGGTGGTGTAGTGGCGCGGTGGTGTGGGAGCGTCGCCCCGCGCCCGACACGTCACCGAGCCACCGCGACCGCCGCGCTCCAAGGACGGCTCGCAAATAAAGATTACGACGATCGGTTATTGCCGTGGTTGGGCTCCGTCAATCCGTTATCGGCTCCCGGCACTGTAGGGCGGCGCGGCGCGGCTCGGGACACGCGCACGGCCCACGGCACAGGTACGCACGCGCCCGCTCTAAATATACTCACGTCCATAAACAACATATATTATGTGCCACATAAATAAGGCAACGCCAGCGCACTACATTGCGTGCTACATAAACTTGCAAATAAAACTACAATAATAGAAACAAACTAGACGAGAACGTATTTTAATGAACGAGCCACACGCCAATGAACGAGATGGGTTACGCTTTTTGTTATCTCTAAATATAAAATCTATTTTCAAATTTACGTGTGTCCATTTGGAAAAGCGGTGACCCAAATTCTGGGTTGTTTGTATCGTGCTAATATACGATTGCTTGACTGGAATCTGAACTCGCAGTGGCTCATGAGAGCGGATTCTGCTACGGGATATTACAAATACTTTATTTATGATTTAGACTGTAGCGCTACATCGCGCAACTATCCAGACTTCGTAAAGAATGTGCGCCTGAGAAAATGGAACGCTATAAAATTGAATTTTTTAAACAATGTTCGCCGTATTTAGCTGCATGACCCGATAAAGAATTTTTAACATCCGTGTTGAATATTTAGCATGGCGCGACTCGACGTTTGCGAGAAATAGGTGAGATCTGACATGATCACATGACGTCGACATCACTGTTCTCGAGTCCGTCCTACATTAAGGACATTGACAAACTAAATACAAATTATTTAGTGGCAATAGATCTAAACCAGAGGTTCCCAATTTTTATTTAAACACACCACTTTAAAAATTTAGCTGGTTCCGGTGGAACCCTGCAGCTACGTTTCTACCATATTCCACTTACGAATTGTGTACCCCCTTTTTTCCAGACCACCGTTGAATCACCCGTGGACCCCTGAGGTCCACCGGGACCACTTTAAGAACTAAGGGTCTAAAGGCAGGTCTAGTCATTTCATCACAATCGCAGCTAACACGCAATTGGTCAAAGCACAGTAATGTATACATTTCAGTGGTAGGATATTCATATCCCCCGGATAGCGACCACCGTACACATGGTGTTAAAACCTACCATAATAACCCACACACCTTGTGTGGATAGCGTTCCAGGATCAGCCGGAGTATATCCGCTTCTCCCGAGGAGCTTGCGACAGGCCTTGATGGTTGGTTGGGGCGGGTATAGGGGTACATCCTTGTATCCCTGTGCCTGCACGATCATCGGCCTGTCCTTTCGCAGGTCCTTCGGTTTGCTTCTTCCCTCTTCGGAGGAGAAGCATTTCTATCATGATTTAGGTGACCACCAATAACCTCATTGTTTGTCTGTGATCGCTGGTTTTTTTGTACTGCGCAGGTCGCTAGTAAATAATATATTTAATTATAGATTAACTATACTCAATTGTTGCACCATGGTAGAAGCCATGTACTGATTTGAGTTCACGTATGTGACGTCACGTGGCCATGTGTTCTTCGGTTGCGTCATCGACGACAACAGCGGTCGAAATAGCGTTATTAATATCTATTATTGCGCCTTTGTACTACAAAACAACCGATTAACAGCCGTATTATACAACTGCAATAAAATTATTATTGCATTGATTTGTTGATCACGAAAATGAAGTGACAATAAAATGATCTCAACTTTGTATCTACCCCTTTTACTTACGTAGTCACAAGGTGGTAGGTCCATCGTCTGCGAGAGGCCGTCCGGGTTGGGTGGTACCTTTGTCTATTTCTGCCGCCAAGCAACAGTGTGTAAGCACTGTTGTGTTTCGTTTTGAAGGAAATTGAAGCCAGTGAAATTAGTGGGCACTATGAGGCTGTTTTTTTAATCCTGGCTCGGCAAAGTGACTACGCTTCACCTGATGGTAAGTGTAGCGTAATCCAAGAATATTGTCGACCAACGATAAACAATGTGTCCATCGTTGGTCGGCAAGATCATGCCGGCCTGCCAAAGGGCCAAGGCGGAGGGGAAGGAAAAAGGGATGGGAAAAGGGTGAGGATCAGGGGGCAAGTCCCCTGGGGAGAACCGGATATACACTGGCTGACCCTGGAACGCGACCCACGCAAGGTGGGCCACTATGGGAGGTTTTAGCACCAGTGTACGGTGGTCGCTATCCAGTCGGATACAAGTATTCTCCCACCAGCAAAAACTGGCAAAGACTTAACTCTTATGTCTCGGGGTGACGAGCGCAGTTCAGTGCCATGCAGTGTTTTGTAATTCAAAGTTCTGTGTGGTGTTGCGTCTATTTATGGGCTGGCGCGGCGTGGCGCTTACCTATATACCTAATAAAATATTTGCATATGCAATTTCACCAGTCCGTATTTTGCATAGAGTGAGTTGAGAGTGTATTTGGCTTCTCTGTATTGGAAAATGCATATCTCTGAAATATACTTCGAATTTCTCTACAACACATTGAGCAACTATGAAATGGAGCATTGAATCGGATTAATGGAACCGGAAAACCGAAATGGAACTTCTCCGAACTCACCGACTCGGATTTCCTATATCCCGTATACGCCACCCGGATTGCTACGAACATATATTAATTACCGCCAGAATAGTGTGGGAAGGAGTGTGTGGGAAAGGACTTTGTCCCGCATTGGACATATCGATGTATGGATAGAAAAAGTATTCCTGCCTTTTGTACTTTATTAACCCATATCTCGTATCTTGTAAATATTTAAAGGTCAGCCCATTCACATTGAGTGATAGAGACACGCTGTAGATAGTTTTGTCTACAGTAGGAATGGGCCGGCTCGACCGGGTCGTTACCACTGTCTCACAGAAAGCCAACGTAAAGTAGCGACTTGCTGCTATGTTTCGTACGGTACGTGAGATATCGGAGCCCCAAATCCTCCTTCCCTTCCCAAACCCGAATTATCCCTTTCCTTTAAGGTCGGTAACACGCTTGAGATTCTTCTGGTATTGTGGCGTATATGGGCGGTGAAAATCGCTTACTATCAAGTGACCCCACTCGCTCGTATGCCGGTCTACGCAATAAAAAACATTAAATTTTCACGGCACTTCTAAAATTTTAGACATGAACCAGTAGCTGTACAGAGGCATTACCAATATAATGTCCCGAACATACACTAAAAGTGCCATTAACATGACGAGTAGAGGGCAGATAAAAGCTGACATTCCAAGTCGGTTTGCACGTCATAAAGCGAAGCAGTGTCATCCTACTGACAACTATCACCATGTGACAGCCTCCGTGGCGCAGCGGGCGAGTAGCCGGCTGTGAAACGAAAGGCCGCGGGTTTGATCCTATGTGTGATCCACAGATATTTGTCTCGGGGTCTGGGTGTTGTGAGACCGAAAGTCTCTCGTAGTTCCTGATACCCACGACACAAGACTCGTATCTTACTGTGGGTTCAGGACTATGTATGTGACTGTTGGGTGTATTTATTTAAAAAAAGAAAAAATAGAAAGCAATACAACAAGCTATCCACAGTTCCGCGTAGGTGTTTCATCCGTGTACGAAACGACGATATGGTTTTGCCATCTATCATGTTTGAGACAGATTTAGAACGCTGTAGAAAATGAATGATCTTAATATAGGAACGCGTCTTTCATGTTTTGACATCAGCACAAAATATAAACGTGTGTACTGCTACGGAAATAAATACAAAAACACTGCACAATCGCCCAAATAGTTTTGACCCTTGAGATTAAGCTACAAGAACTTGGCATCTACTTCAAATCGTATTACAGACTTCAATAGCAGTTTTCCAATATTCGATTGTCCCACAAAGAAAGAAAGAAGCCTCCGTGGCGCAGCGGGACAGTAGCCGGCTGTGAAGCGAAAGGCAGCGGGTTCGATCCCCGCACCGATGTTTTCTTTTTTATTTATCGGCAGACGTTAGGTTGATACATTTTTAATTTATGTTTAAACATTTTTATAAGTAGTAAGTAGGTTCCTATGTTCGTGATTTTTAACTCACGCATGTTGTTAGGCTCGATTTAAGCTACACGACCGCGACATATGATGCGAGTCAGGCGACAGCGTCAAGTCCGCTTTGTATCTAATTATATGGAAAAGCGCATCGAAATCTTTTGTCTCGGTCGCGTAATTACCTCATAACCTGACTTTGCATTTTGTAAATTAAACATTCCTTGCGATGAATATTTCAGGAATATTATTTTAAGGAATTCAACATTTTGGCAAATTTATTTATCAACGTGAACTATTTCGCTTACCCGTCCGAAATGTCTATTGGGATGTTATTTTACAAGGAAAATACACTAAAGCCGACTAAAATATATTAAGTAGTTGTTACTTAGGCGACGATGTATGTATGGCGTAGCATATTACTTTCATCACATCAAATTAGACTTTTCCTTTGATGTGTGACCAGTCCTATTTAGCGACTAGAAATATATGCCTACAAATAGGCCACCGACGAGACTGACATGTTTTTACTGAATAATCAACAAACTTCGACTAATTAATCGCTGGCCTATATTTTGCATAGTACTTGTTTTTCTAATATTATTTATAGTTCAAACACCTAATTCGTACTATATTTGCGTAAAGCTGTTATTGTGTTTATTGACCTAGTTAATTTTGCTAAATTGTCCGAGGTCCAGAAATTATATTTTAATAATATCTAGACTACTGTAGTCAGTTATCAACTGTTGTACGTATGTAACGGATCTAACCGTAGAATATAAAATCATAAAAATATCCTTTAGGCCGCGGGCTCGAACTCAGCGGCAAGCGGCGGCGGCGCGGGAGCGGCGCGTTCAAATGCATAGATTTAAATGGGCCTGGCTTCGAAAGCAGCGGCGCGGCGCGGGCGCGAGGAGCGACGTACGAGCGGCGCGCGCCAGTCGAGCGGCAACTGCGCGTCTGCATTGACGTAGTGCTGTGTATTTTCGAAAATGCCCGCCGACGTGGTGGAGCAAATTATTTCAATGATTTTTATATGGAACATCATATTCACATCAATTTCGTTCGCGAACAGACACTAATTTCTCATAGTACAACACTACGCCGCTCTAGCGCCGCGCGATCTGCCCGCTGACTTCGAGGCCGGGTCTCCGCCGCTCCCGCGTCGCCGCCGCCGCCGCCCCGCACCCGCTGACTTCGAGTCCGCGGCCTTATACTTTCTTATACAAATTTCATTACAGTCACAGTTGATTGACATCAAGCGTGGAAATAACCCGACGTCAATCTACAATGTTGGACAAAAATAACACTCCTATATTCGCAATTTTATTAACGAATGTAAATAAGAATATTTCGAGTTTACGATGCGGACGTGGTTGTCTTCTCCATCTAAAAATACTCGAGTTTTCGACGGATTCAGTTGTGATATTACACATTTTTAAGCTGGCGTGCCCGAGACGGACTGGAGTTACCAGTAATTATAATATTATAATAGCATACCCATTCGTATATTAATCTGCTCGAAACCTTCAATATATGAATCATAGAAGATAAATAATTAAATACATGGAAACCCATTCTTCAACCATAATGTATCGTCAACACCGAATGCCATTTTCAAACTTTTTTATTTATTTTTTTATTTTTATCCTGCCTCGGCAAAGGGACTACGCTACACCTGATGGTAAGCGTAGTGCAATCCAGGAATGACGACCAATGTGTCGACCAACGACAAAAAATGTGTCTATCGTAGGTCAGCAAGATCATGCCGGCCTGCCTAACTGCTTCTTCACACTCCACTTAAAGGACCCCATATTATAAGGAGGGAACACGTGTGCCGGCAAACTATTCCACAGCTTAATGGAAGCAGAACAATAAATCGAAATTTCAATTAAATAACGAAATCTTGGTGTGATTATTCATGTGTGTTGTGAGTCGGTCTTTAGAGATAAATAATGTATGCTCTCGGATCACGTCCTTGGTTTTCCAGTTTATGTTGGTGTAATGCGTCAGAGGATCTGCGCTTGACAAGAAGTATATTGTACATATATTTTTTTACAGTCTCGCAAAGCTATCAATCATGCAGAATTAAATGTAGGAAGCGCTGCAAATTCTAATGTAATTCAGAGTGGCGCGATGTTTATTACACCATTCGTGATGATGATGGCCTCTTATAAAAAAATATTATATGACTACATAACAAACCGCACGCGGCTAGCCCCTAATGTCTCAACATAAATACTAAAAACTATTTGTATAATTATTATCCATGATAGAATACTTTTTTACACCGTTTAGGGCAGGTCTGTTGTGCTGGTGGGAGGGTATGATCATGTTTGTGCCCGACTAGATAGCGACCACAGTACACATGGCGAAAACCCCACTATAGTGACTCGTTCAGACGATTCGCTTTCTGGAGTTGGCCAGTATATATCCACTTTAGGCATAATCCTGGCGATCGTCGAGGGACGCAATATCTCTTGACAGTTGATATTATATTTGGAGTGCACTATACCAAGGTTCAGTGTAGTCACTTTACCATGCCAGGATGAAAAAGTACTAAGAGATATCCAATTAAATTTTAATAGTAAAATTCATACTTTATCCATAAGCTTACCCCTTGAGTATTACTACATTTTAGAACTAATTTCCTTTTCAAATCCGGATTTATTTTGAACCATAATTCTATTTTACATTCAGTTAACATAAATTCAGACACGATTTGTACCATTTTGGAAAGAAATAGTACGATTCCTAATACATGTTCTTAAAAAACAGTACATAAACACGATTCACAACTAAATTAGCGGAACCACTTCCGCGGAATTCGGAACAACGACATTCCGTGCAAGAAAAAGAAATTGTACTACAGCTTTTATCGCTCTTTATCTGTTTTTTATTTATTAGCATTACTTTATAAATGAATTACGTTTCAACGCCGCCCAACTTATCACCGGTATAGCCTGGCGACGATTTACTAGACACTTTTAAATCCTGGATTATAGCCAATATTGTCGGCGGTGTTTAAATTATTATCAGTTTTTTAAACAATAGCCTGTACGACTTGCGTTTCTTGGTCCTATAAATTTTATGAATGCTCTTAAAATGTCACAATCAGGAAGTGTTGCGATTTATTACGTTTAATTCTAAATTACCTTGTGATACTCGAAATCGTCGTTTCCGGTTGGATGGATGTGTTTGTGAAATGTGAAGACTTTATTTCCATACGTATCTATTCCAAATGATGCTAGATGCTCTCGTGAGCATATTTTTTTAAGTATAATTTTCACTTATCGTCAAATACTAGCTCTTGCTTAAATGTACGATTTAGGGCAACAAGCCATTCTTAGTCTGAAACCTACGTCACTCAGATTTTTGTTGCTGGAGTCGGATCATTTTTAAAAGTGTATCATTTTAAAATAATTAGCGCTAAAATAAAAAAAAAAACAAAGAATCTTCCAAAACATATTCAGTATGTAGTTTTCAAGATAAATCGTTTAATGGTTTTGAAAAAAGACGCAACAGTTTTAAGAAATCTTGCTTTACTTTTCTCACTTCGCTTTTCTAGGAAACCGCTCCAATATCGTGCGAGAAACTATATAACGGATTTTATTCCGTGGATAAAATGTAATATAAGATTTGTGTGATACTTTAAATTAGTAATCTTACAAATGGAGAGAAATATAGTTGAATAGATTAGGTTTTGTATCCACGACTAATAAGATACTTATAGATGTAAATAAACCAATAAATAGCCTACAACATAATTATTAAGAAAAACGTCGGTTTCACATCACTTTCGTATAACAAGAAGATTGTTCCCAGTATTTCAATTAACTTTGCTAGCGATTGTTTGTTTATAATTTCTGGTTTTCAACTAAACAATGAATTGTTTAGAAATCTACCGTATATTTTAAACATACCACCTAAGTCCTAGAAAACTAAACATTTATCCGTGAACACAACCCAACTGACAGCTACTATTTTTTTTTTATTCTGGTATGCCAGATATACCGTTTAGGCACTCTTTTGTACCCGATATTGGATAGTTACCAGTGTACAAATATTAAAAAACATATCATGAACAGTCGTTCAGCCCAGTAAAGTTTTGAGGACAACCAGTGTACACACTTCTGGCCAGCATAATTAGCGCGGAGGTGGTCGAAGACGCGAAGTCTCTCGATGGTCGACATCGTATTTGTACTTGCCATTAGTGCATTGTACTTACATACTACTATCAGGTTCAGTGTAATCACTTTGCACTACCAGGAGAAAAAAAAACTCGATGTATCCCCAATACGATAGCGGTCCACGATACATATTCTCATCGGTTGTGCCTAAATATTTCAAAACCATCGACCTCAGTGTAAAAAAATGCAATCAGATGATGACCTTATAAAAACATAAAATTGTACTAGTACACAAAACCTAGGTAGTTAGGATATAATAGGGATAGTCCCTACCCTTCTATCTGATTAATTTCGTTGCGGGACAAAGACATTCAGGCATTCCCAGACACTTCCCGAGCTTCACTGCTCGGTGTCAACAAAAATGCGTGCCACTGTTGATCCTGGTGCACAGAAGTTACAGTGGCGGGTGTTTGGGCGGGATAGTCTCTAGTACACAAAAGTGACAGACTCGCAAATTACACATTACCGTCAACATTAGCAAAATAAACCGGATAACTTTTGAAACTATATCACAGCGCTTTTACATATAAATAACATTTGAGCCTTACTTTGCACAGAACAGACCTGATTCGTCCCTACAATGATTCATTCACTAAGCATCCTCATTTCGTTTCTTTTTAAACACGAGCCGTGACAAAGGCTCAGTCATCGCTCGCGCATTTCCCGGCCCGTGCAGGCCGGTCACGGAGCGGCGGCGCGGCGCAGCGGTGTGATTCACTGGGTTATGACAACTTGCGTTTATTTATACGCCCGTGTGCAAGGTCACACGCGTGCGTCTAAAGGGCCACATGGACACGCGCCTAATGAGTTCTGCAAGTGATGATAGATACATAGCGATTTAATGAACTGATCAGAACAATAATTGCATCTTAAATATTGTCAATGTTAAATTGAAGAATAGCACGTTGAGGTATAGTTTGTTCTGATCAAGTCAGGTAGTTTATAAGTTACTAACTGACTACGATATAAAAAAAATATCTCTTTGAATAGATCGGAGCTTCATTTCGGAGTATTTTTTATATATTACGTTAATGAGAATATCATGGGCAATTATCTTAGGAACTTCAACATACATTGAAATAGAAAGAAAGAAAATCTTTTTTCACAGTTAACTACAAAAACAATTACACGGTGTTGGCAGTTGCACATACCTAGTAGCTGTGACAGGTGACAAAATGCTGGTAATGTCAAACCCACAACACAGATTATATTTTCTTTGGTAAATTAAATTCTGCATACTACTAATCATTCTCATCATTTATCAAACAATAATATTTAATAATGTATCTCCATACTCAGGACGATTCAATAATGTCGACGTAAACCCATAATTTTATTAGAACGTTTCCATAGTAGCTGTGACTTATGGTGCTGCCACACCGGTGTTATAAAATGTTATATAACATTTTCTAACATTAAACATTTATTAACATTATCTAACATTGTGATAAAATGTTAGAAAATGTTTGTTAACAAATGTTGTATAACATTTTATAACATCGGTGTGGCAGCACCATTTAGTGAACATTTCTTAACAATTTGTAACATTTTGTAACATTTTTGAACATTCTTTAACCGCGGGCGGCGGTACTTTTGAGAGCGGCGCCGTCAAAGAAGCCGTCAAAGAAGAAGGGCCGATGTCATGTTTTCAAATGTTATAAAATGTTAGAAAATGTTAAAAAATGTTAGAAAATGTTTGCAAACATTATCCGTCGGTGTGGGAGCACTTAAAACATCTAACAATTCTTAACAAAATGTAACAATTTTAATGTTAGAAAATGTTTGTTAACATTTTATAACATCGGTGTGGCAGCACCATTAGATATCTCTATGAATTCTTAAACATCGACCAAAATACATACATAATAAGAAACGTGGATAAATCCAACCGTCAACTAATCACAAAAAGTACTAATAAAAAATCTCTAGTGTGTTTGTATTTCGAACGTGAATTTGCCACGACCACTCGGCGGTCTCTTTGGAACGAGAAAACTCGGTCGAATAGAAATCCGTTAATTAAGTTGACCTGTTGTCAAAACACGGCAATTGTTTGTAGTGGCATGACAGTTTCATAATTCAATTTCATTGGAACATACCGCGTCGATGTGTCAACCGTCAGCGACTGAGGGTTACCAAACAGTACTCGGAAATATTTTTATAGGAACAAATAAAAATGCGCTTTGCCAAATTCAGTTGTTGAAAGAGAATGTAACAGGTTAAATTTTACCGGATTGTGGATTAGGGCCTTAATTCTGTACTGAATAATCTCTACTTTTGAACCAACTTCGAAAAAGGAGGAGGTTCTCAATTGCTCATAGTAAAAACGAATGATGGACTTTTATTTATGAAAGGAACATTACCGCTAACGTAAATTCTTGGAATGAGGTCGGTTCTAATAAAACTCAGTAGGTAAATGGTTTTCACCATTTATAACTGTCATGAAAACTGACAGGAACAGGGCATTACGCCTTTGCACTTTAAGTAGAACATCTTTACGTACCCACGTACATTAGGGTTTATAACAATTGATTGAGTATCATTTTTGTAAAATTGATATTTTAATAATGTTTTTACTTATGGTCCAGTCATTTTAGCTTAAATTAGGTAAGAATCTCGGAATTCGAGATACCCAGCTGTAAATCTGTAAATACTTGTATATTGACACCCTAAAAGTTGTCTCAAAACCTACATATGGTAGCTACATACGCGCGCTCTCCGCCCTCTATCTCGAAAACGGTTCACCGTATGAAAAAAAGTTTTAAACAAAATTTGTGGAGAATTGTGTATTCTACAATGTTGATAATGGATACAAATAGCAAAAAACCTATAGGAAATGAGATATCTACAAAAAAGCGATTTTTGTGACCTTTGACCTTGAAATTTAATAGTTGCGCACACTCTACCATATGTAGGTTTTGAGACAACTTTTAGGGTGTCAATATACAAGTATTTACAGACTTAACAGCTGGGTATCTCGGATTCCGAGGTGAACTTACTAAAATGACTGGACCATTACATAAAAAATAAAAATACAACATTGAATTATATTTTAAAAAATCACCAATGGCCTAGGCACAAGCCTTCGGCTGTTATATTCGCCTGATAAATATCGACGATATATATCAATTATTTTCTGAAATATATCGTTACTTTGATATATCGTTTTTTTTACCCAAGCCTAGCCTGTGGAGGTTTTGGTCGAGGTTCTTTGGTACTAACCAATTAGCAGTAACGATTATTAGGACAATGATTGTCGAGTACCACATGTTTATATTTGGTCATTTCATCTCTTTCGTCTTTTACGAGGTTAGTATCAGCTTAATATTAAGGAATTAATATTAAACAATCTGAATTATTAACAAGGACTAATATACTAGAACATTTATAAGACGTCAATTATTAACACGATCTACTAAGCCTAAACATTGAACCGTTCCTTAATTGATTAAATCCAATAATCTCGACTGTTTCTATTAACACAAGACAATTATGAATATAACGGTTCAAGAGGTAGATTATGGCCACGTTCGGAAAAGGGTAGTTTCCTATATTTTGTATAGTTATCTACTTAAACAAATATGGCACTGAACTCCGTATCGATTAATAATTTAATTTGTTGACTTATCTCCAAAAACATTGAGATATTAATATTTTATACAAATTAAAAAACAAAACTGAGTGATTTTCCAACACACACGCTCTAAATATCGTCTATTGAGTAGTTTCTAAAACCGCAACACCTTGGTGAAACATTAAAAATATTAATATTCTATGAAGATAGGAGCGTAGTTTTAAAACCACCTGCGATTGACGCACGGGATACGGGATTCGTGAACAATACACGATGTATTTCGGGCAGCCATCTCGGCTGGGCATGTACAATGATGTACGGTTACCACCCGATGAATTATAATAGTGATATAGTCACTGGAAAGGCAAAAATACTAAAGAGATAGTAAGATGTCCCCGCCACGCGCCCACCTTTGCTCATAACCGATATTTAAAAATATAATTGCGGGCACGTTTTTGAACCGATTTTGATTGTGTTTTAATAAGGTTTCTTTTTCGTATTATTCTCTGTTGCATATAAAATAATGTATAATATTCAACATAGGAAACTGTCCAAATCAAAACCTTTTGTATGACATAAGTTTTATCATTGAGGTTTCAGTGCAAAATACCCATGTTCCTTTAAAACATTAATTAAAATGACCCATGCGTGTCCACATGTATGAGGGCAAAGCCTCATTAAAGGAATGGAAGAGGTCGGTTACACAAACTACAAAAGCCCTCATAAAATTTGATGAAGAAGTACAAGGGAAAAATAAGAAAATATTTAACGATTATTAAACTAAAAAGGTATGTGAAGTCTGTCAACCCGCATTAGGCCAGCGTGGTGGACTAAGGCCTAATCCCTCTCATTCAGTAGAGGAGGCCCGTGCCCAGCAGTGGGACGTATATAATACAGGGCTAGTAAAAAAAAATCATAGGAATTCGGTTTGACTTTCTTGGACTTTAGCTAATCGTATTACATTCTTTACAATCAAACCAAAATCTTCAGTAGTTGATTTTTAATGTAAATAATTCGTGACATTGCATATGTATAAACTTCATATTTGTAGAGTTCATCAATTTAAGCCCTAAAAATATCACCAATTCTAATTCTATTAATTTCTAAGAGTCGTCTTAAAAGAAACGCAGCATTTTACAACTCCGCGAGCACAACACAAACAGGTGTTGTAGAAACGTCGTGGAGTGAGCAATTACAGGAGTGTCACGCGACCAAACGATGCAATAAATACGCGTGACACCGCGACACCGCGACGTGACGGCACCGTGACACACTCATTTGTATCGAGATTAGGGGCTATTGCGACACCTGCGATTAGCTGAACACGTTGGGCGACAGGCGCGCGGTTTGTACTATGCGATTAAAATAAGAATAGGAAAGTCGACCTGTCTACTCTGTTGTCTCATGAAAATATCGTTTTTTTTTAATGTAAGCAAATAAAATTAACCAACCGACCGCTACGTAAAGCAGCGGTTTGCTGCTGCGTTTCATACGGTGAGTGAGATATCCGGAGGCCCGAATCCCCCTCCCCTTCACATTCCCTTAATTATCCCTTCCCTTTAAGGTCGTCAATGCGCCCTTTATTCTTCTGGTATTATAGGCATGCATGGGCGGTGGAGATCACTTACCATCAGATGACCCAGTTGTTCGTTTGCCGGTCTATGCTATTAAAAAAAATACTTTGCCTTTTATTATGCTTTATTTATCTGAGTATTACAAAATAATTGTTTATCTTTAAATTTAATTTAGAAAAAGCAACAATACCCGTGCCTGAAAGGTACCATGAAACGTACCCGTGATGTATAATCATAACAGGAACTGAAATTGACAGCGGGATTCATTCAATAAATTATGTTAGGGCTTGATTAAACAATACGGTAAGCAGCTTGTACTACTGGTTATACAATAGGAGCTGCGGAACTGACTATGGATAGCAACTACGATGGGTAAATCCCATATTAGTGGCTTGCCTCGACCGATCATGCAGTGCCAAGTAGCTACTATGGCAATAGCGAGCTGTCATTTCAAAGCACTGTCAAAGGGGGAATGGTGAGTAAAAACAAAAAATGTTATAGTAACCACTAATGTTGCTAGCTGTACTCCTTTTAGCGGGACGTCCGTCTTTTTAGCCGGCTGTCCGGCTTTTAGCGGGATGTCCGGCTTTTAAGCTCTTTCGGAACCCATCACGCTAGCACTTTCGACGGGACGCCAAATATCAGCCATTTCGTAACGACGAGACGTTTATACGATGATAAAAAGCGCTAATTCATTGACAAAAATAAAATTATTGTTTGTCGTGGCCGGCCACCTGCCGGGCTTCAACCCCTCTGGGAATAAAACACACGCAAATCCGAAACGAGATGTTTGAATCACACAAAAATGTATCTCAGTGCGGGAATCGAACCCTCCACCTCTCGTTTCACAGCTGGCTATTCGACCACTGCACCACGGAGACCGAACCGATTTAACATCTCAGATAATATCCTATGTCGATACAATATTAACAACACGAAACACCAGATCACCACATAAATAAAATACATGAATAATGAAAATAATTTTGCGTCAGAATTCTATTTTCGATGCAATCCACAAGAATGACGAATGGCGATGATCGACTCACGGCGAATGCTATTTCTAAGGTGTAACTATACCTACACTTGAAAAGTGTTGCCAACAACCAAAAATGAATTACCCAGCTTGTCTCGGGTTCTCGTCCTCGTAATGGCGGCAGACGCGTCGGTTTCGGTCAGCGACCGTTAAATATCAAAACAAACTATATTGTTTTTCTCCCACGTTAGATATAAATTTCCACACGTCGTTTCTTTGTCATCTCGACACGGGATAAGTGCGATCACACATTCTTTTTCGTGTAAGTGTTTATTTGATTATTACGGTGGTAATTGGCGGCAATGAATTTGTAGGCACGGCTCACGTGTGATGTATTTATGTCTACAATATGTCATTCTAACAAATTAATATTGTGGATAACTTTTGTAAGTTGAAATGTATTTCAAATAATGAAGTACACGAACGGTCCCAAGAAGAGCAAAGTAAATATCGATATTTTGTATGAAATGTATGTAATAGCTATCCCTCGCGGTTTCACCTGCATGTTACTGCCCTGCTCCCATGGGCCATAGCGTATATACATATAAACCTTCCTCATGAATTACTCTATCTATTGCTGAAAACTGCATTAACATCCGTTGAATAGTTTAAAAGATCTAAGCGAACAGACATCGGAAGCGATTTCATTTTATACTATGTAAAGATATTTATACAAACATTCTCATGTTTAGATATAAATAAATTGATTAAAGATTCCCAATATAAATGGAGAAAACTACAACGCGATACATTATAAGGTTTCATACATTTGTTGAGTCTCCAGTAAAATATTCTACGTATAACACTGAATCGATCCACTCGTGAGCTTACCGTTACATAAACCAGAAGGTCAATTATTCTCGTATTTAACAAACATTGCGTCTGAATTTTAACCGAACTGAGATTAGATTGAGTTTTTAAAAATAAATTGTATACAGCTCCTTCAAGAGTATAGTTCAGTGTCCGATATCATCTCAGTTATCTCAGTATAATTGCAGAAATTTATTTACTACTTTAATATCCGCCCGGATGTCGGCAACCGTACACATGTTGTTAAAACCTGCCATACTGCCTGCCACCTTGTGTGGATCGCGTTCCAGGATGCGCCAGTGTATATTTGGTTATCTCGAGGAGCTTGCAACATAACTTGATGGTTGATTGGGGCGGGTATAGGGGTACATCACTGTGCCTGCAATGGCAATCCCCCTGTCCTGTCGCAGACCCCTCGATTTGCTTCTTCCCTCTTCGGAGTATGGAGAAGCATTTATACAGGCCGGCATGATTCGGGTGACCATCGATAAAGTCATTATTTGTCGATGTTCGTTGTTTTTTTGGAACTGCACTGGGCTTACCATCAGGTGTAGTGCAGTCACATTGCCGTTGTCGAATAAAACAAAAAAAAATATTATTCCGTAAGTATTTTTTATCGTAACCTGCTAAGATAAATTAACGAATAGTATACCAGATATTATAAATATTTTGCTCAGAATAGACACCGTTACAAATATCTAGACATAATTCAACAGTTTAACAAACAAGAAAATTTTACACGACAAACGAGTGGGAATAGTCGATATATACCCATACAAACAAAATTAATTAACTATGTACGTCAACAACTAAAATGATTTAAGTAATTCGGTAATCTCGTACATTCCGTGTGCTCAACGTGATGTCAGCCCACGCTTTGAAGTTTATTTATGTAGTCAACGTGTATAAATAATAATTGTACATACGTAATTACTTTTCTCCGTTTCGCTGTTCATAGGATCTTTGCATGTTATCTTTATATACAAATTTCATGTCACGTAGATTTTCCGCGATGAACTCCTAAACTACTGAATCAATTTTAATCAAATTTTGCAAACTGTGTGCAGTTTGATCCAACTTGAGAGACAGGATAGTTTATATTATCTCAATTTATAGTCGCAATAGTTTTTTTATTGCAAATTATTTGTTTATTATATGACAAAGAGTTACAATTATCTGTGAGTTCCATAAGATTCTAACAGATGGCGGTGTACGGTAATTTATCGGCTGGATTGAGTAAGTATCTAATAGATGGCGCATACTGTTTTGAATAGTTTACTACAATATAATTTAACATATACCTTAGCCACAGCAACGCGTGGCCGGGCCTGTTAGTTACTTATATGTCATATTGTATGTGTCATTTGTTCCCAGTATCATTCCTCCTCTAAGGGCCGGCGCTCATAGACGGCATGGCACGGCATGGCACGGCAGGTCATGCTGCGGCATCCCGCGGCGTCCCGTGGCATGCCGTGGCATCCTGCTGAATGCCCAGCCACTCTCTCTCTCTCGCGCACCGCGGCAATCCGTGGAATGAAACGGCATGCCACGGGACGCCGCGGGATGCCGCGGCGCGTCGCGTCATGCCACAGCATCCCGCGGCACGTCGCGGCACTGTGGTATTGAAATAAAGTAACGTGAATTCTAAACTCGTGGCAATAAGATTCAAAATAACTTGATTAGTAATAAAATCCTTTGCCATGCCATGCCGTGCCATGCCGTCTATGAGCGCCGGCCATAAGTGATCATTGCCTTTTATAGACATAATACAAAGTTATATTTGAAATCGTACAATTACTGAAATTTTCCTTTACATCCGATTTCTTAGAGAATAATTCGTGTAATCCATCATTCAAACAAACTAGTCGGAAGAAACTTTTTTAAATAAATGTAACGCCTTATTTTTTAACCTGTCTAATAATATACGGACCATGCGTAACTCACAATTCCACGGGAATCTTTCGACGATTTATACGTAAACAAAAGTCGTAAAATAAAACAGTGAAAACGACGTCACAGTGCCTTCATAATCAACACCACTTACCTGTACAGTATCTGTATCGGCGTCGCCTTCACCGCCTCCGCCGCGGTCGTTGACGATGTCCTAATGAACAAAAACATTCGGTTAAATTATGTGTCCTCGTTTTTTATAGTATAGGCCGGCAAACGACCAAGTGAGTCACTTGATGGTAAGTGATCACCGCCCATGTATGCCCACGATATCAGAATAGCGCGCGTATCATGGGCGCGTTGCCGACCTTAAAGGAATGGGATAATTAGGGATTGGGGTTTGAGTCTCCAAATATACCACTCACCGTACGAAACGCAGCTACAAGCCGCTACTTTACGTCGGTGTTCTCCGGGACAGTGGTAACGACCTGGTCGAACCGACCCATTCATGTAGACAAAACTGTCTACAGCGTAGCTCTACTACTCGAGGATTATGAATTGCAGATTATTCATTATGGGTGATTATGATTTTTGTAATAGTTCAAAGTGCTTTGATTTAGTTTCAAATGTTAGTGTGGAGACAGATTTATAAAAAATATATATCGACACTTGAAAGGCAATAATGACTACGCGACACAACAATAGTTAACGCAATCTACAAACAGACGTATTGATGGTAAGTACTGGAAATAAAAGAAACCGTCATAATATCGGGAACCAATGAGTTGTCTGTGGGAACCATTACTTGTTACAGTCATTTTGATAGAGAGATGAAACAATCCACGCTTAAGTTGTATAATTCTGGATCAACAACCGTCGACAGATAATCTATAGCCACATTTCACAACCGACGTAACAGCGTGCTATTTCCACGTGGCATTTACTATGAAAACACAAAAAGCGCGTCAGTATGCGAAACGGCTTGCATATGCATGGAAAAGACAGGTAATGTGGGAGATTTCGATGCGGGCGTTTAAGATATATTTTATTGACGCGGAATGTGTTGTGACCACAGACAACGAATAATATACTAGATGTTGTATGGCATACTACATCATTAGCCGGCCTCTTGCTCAACTTATTGTTCAACGTGTTTTATATATGTGCACCGCGATATCAATGTTAGTTTTTTTCTGCGTTGTAATATATACCAGAGTTCAGCTTCCTACATAGAAGCTTTGACTTCGCCAGAAATTCAACATCATGCGTCCGACTTCTCTTGATTAGCGCTATACACAAGCGTATGTGTATTCACGTACCAATTTATTTAGAACACATAGTTATTAAGCAATTTAAGATGTATAATTCGTAATATCCATATTTAACTTGGACAGCTACAAATTAGTGTAAGACACTAACTCTGTACAATTTACAATGTATATACATAAATATATAGTACGAAAGCGCTAGTTTATATGATGATTTCAGTTTCCATAAATAGAATGCCTCTGTGCTTTCATATTTGCCTTGAAAGCTCTGTCGCAGTTGGATTATGTCTTGTCAAATAAACAAATCTTTAAAACTGACTTCCCAAAATAACGCTGAAAAGTCGAAAATAACAATTTCTATGAGGACTTTTTGAAGAGTGGATGCATTTTGAGTTTTACCAGGCAACAGCATTCATTACCGTTTTGTTTAAACTTATTTCTTTTTTTTATAGTAGGTATAGCTATGGCATGTAAAATCCAATACAATTGCGTTGAGTATGCTGTTATCCGTTAAATTTTGTTCAGTTCGTACTTCGTCATACCTTAACCTAATTTATATTGGACCACACAGCTAAACTAACTTTTTCTTTTTCTACAGAATCGGCTTACAATTGGCGGGCAAATCGACGTACATACATAAAAAAGTATGAAAAACACACGCCCAACTGATATCCTCCTCCTTTTTTTGAAGTCGATTAATGATGTCGTAATTATAACCCTACACAATGCGCAGTCAGATACAAGCGACGTTCACAAAACTTAACACAAACTCTTTAAACCTTGACACAATGTTGAAAATAGAAACGCGTGTGAATTACTGCATAGTGTCAAATATATTTTTTCTCGATACACACAGTCGAACTTTATTGAGTCGGTGTTTATGTTTTGAAACTAAAATTACAGTTCTGACGATTCGAGGTAACCGATTTCGTAACGGTTCAATGAAAGCTGAACGTGGCTCGAACGTTGATATACCGGCGACAGGTGTGATTACATATTGGCTTTGTTTGGACGCGTCAGACAAATCTGTTAATCTCTATTAAATATACTTTATGACGCAGTTTTGATGTAACAAGTTCTATATTTACGATTATTAATATAATGTCGCGTCGCGTCGCGTCCGTCGGTGGAGTGACCATGGATGTGGCTGCGTTGCCCGTGTCGTTCAACAACTTCAAAAACGAGGAGGTTCTCAATTTGGAGTTCTTTTTATGTATGTACATCGATTTCTCCGCCAATTATGGACCCATTTTGCCGAAAAAACAAAACTCGTCGATAGAGGTTAGCTGCGATGTGGCCCCATATAAATTGGTTAAGACCTGATGACGGAGTACGGAGTAAAAATATGAAACTCCACTAAGGACAACACCTCAGTTATTGTGTTATCGAATTGGAATTTATATACAATAGCTGTACTTAACACTGAGATTGAAAAATTAAATATGTTTAACAAACCATAAAAACCGACTTCAAAAAAATAAATCGGTACAACTACAGTTAACTAGCAGCGACACAAGCACCGATTCCAAAGAGACCTATAGAAATTGTTATGTTGGACTTTTTAGTTTTATTTTTTAAAGTCGGTTTTTAAAATTTTATAAATTAATTTTATTATCTCTCAATAAAAAAGGGTTTGTTATAAGTTTGTATCCTGGCCGCTGTCCTTTTGCTATGTGGATCGAAATGCCTAAAAGTGTGTACCGTTTTGAATGGGGTTTTGAGTGAAACTTGGTTTAAATACGACAAAACTTAGCTATGTTTGAAGAAAATCTGTTCAATTATTTATAAATTACACAACTCTTATTTTGGATTTCGGGGGTCTTAACCGATTAATTTGTAAGAAAAAATTATTATTATACATAATATATCAATGCTATTCATTATTAAATACAAAAAAGAAACACTACTTACTTATATTTTGTAAAATCTTTGCGACATAAAATTTATCTTGTGCAGATCATAATAAAAAAAAAACATCCGGCCTGACGGAAATAAATCTTTTGATGTAAAATAATTTCATGTTTTTATTAGAAATGTTATTAATGATGTTTGAAATATTAAAGTGTACGCTACCGCCAACATCAGGACGACCGCACTTCAGCTACGTTTTCTTTTTCATGTAAAAACAAACATTACGTATACATTATGTGTGTTTTAACACATGGAATTTATCTATTAAACATGTTTGCACTAATTGGAGTAGTTTAAAAATTAGCTGATAAATCCCAAGATCATGCAATTTACGCTACCGTTATGTTGTCAAACTGAAATGATACAAAATGTGATCCCATAAATTATTAAGTGACAATACGTTATCAAGAAATTGGACATGGTGTACACTTTCATCCCAATACCTAAAACGATCTACCTCTTTCACCCCGTTTTTTATGAAATAGGGGGCAATTGAGCAAGTGGGTCACTTGATGGTAAGCGATCACCACCTAGAGCACCAGGGGAAAGCGGAGGTGAGTCATGTACTCGCCATTTATGTTGATGCCGAATCCTTTCCAGTTCAAGAGCTTGAAGGCATCTTCCAGCGCGGCAGTGAACAGTTTCGGAGAAATAACATCTCCCTAAAAACTTTAAGCTTATTAAAACTAATTTTATTATCTCTCAACAAAAAAGGATTTGTTATAATTTCCTATCCTGGCCGCTGTCTTTTTGTTGTTTATGGATCGTAAACCCTAAATATATGTTCCGTTTTGAATGCGTTTTTGAGTGAAACTTGGTTTAATCACGACAAATCCCAGCTAGGTGCGAAGAAAATCTGTTCAGCCATTTATACATTACACAACTCTTATTCTAATTGATTTTGAGGGTTTTAAACGATAAATTTGAAAAAATAAAAATTTTATCCATACATAATAATATATCAATGTTATTTATTATTGAATACAAAACAGAAACACTACTTACTTATATTTTGCGAAATCTTTGCGACATAAAATTTTTCTTGTGCAGATCATAATAAAAAAAAACATCCGGCCCGACGGAAATAACTCTTTTGATGTAAAACAATTTCATGTTTTCATTGAAATTGTTATTAATGATGTTTGAAATATTAATGTGTACGCTACCGCCAACATAAGGACGACCGCACTTTAGCTACGTTTTCTTGTTCATGTAAAAACAAACATTACGTGTACATTATGTGTATGTTAACACATTGAATTTTTCTATTAAAATGTTTGCACTACAATTAGTGCAAACATTGTATAGTTTGAAACATTGAGTAGTTTTGAAATTAGCTGATAAATAATAAAGTTATCACGAAATTGGAGATGGTGGACCCTTTCATCCCAATATAATAATAAACTATCTACTCATTTCACCCCTTTTTAATGGAATGGGGGGCATTTAAGCAAGTGGGTCCCCTGATGGTAAGTGATCACCACCTAGAACACCAGGGGAATCATCGTGCATTGCCCGCCTTTGAGGAAAGAGAGGGCTCTTTTCTTGAACGTAACTAAGTGGCATCTGTCTGTCATATGGCAAATATCTCAGATGAGTAATCTATACATATAAAAATGAATGTTTGTCTGTATGTCTTTTATAGAATCGTAAGCTATGCATTTGATCATGTGACGATCTTTAGCAAAGTTGTTTCGCATGAGCCTACGAAGGTTTCTGAGTTGGTACGACCAATTTTCGACAGATGGCGCCACTGTTAGACTACTTTTATCCCGGAAAAAGCTGATCACGCGGGCGGAGTCGCGAGGGACAGCTAGTCCTAAATAAAACTAGAACAAAACCGACTCACGTAATGAGTTAACTAATTTTACTTTCGTGCCACTATGTACCATTGATGATAATAATAAAATTAGTACTGTATTATACTCGCTTACGGATGGCTACGGACGTTGTCTACTAATGTGATGGCTTGGGCCACTACGCTGATCGAATGTAGTTTTATAGAATTAATATCATTATTGGAGAACTCATAACAATATTTCAGAGCCGTTTAAAGAAGCCTTAATTAACAATGAACACATAAGTAACTTGAAAAAGTCCATAGTGCGTGTTCTGGAGGTTGGTATTGAACCGGCGATCTTTGTCTCGGACAAACCGTTCCCCTCCCGCTAGGCTATGACCACTTTAGCTACACTAACCAACAGTGTAAAATAAAATGCGAATGTAAAGGATGACTCACGTCCATGTCAACATGTCCGACGCCTGTGGAACGTCGCTTGGGCCTGCGTCGACGTTGTATGACGTTGAGTGCTGCTTGTGTGCTCGCCGGAGACGCACTGCTCGACGACTTGCTCTCCGTACTGCTTTCACGTTCTCTCTCCTCTTCACCTGTAGGGGTAAAAATATGAAAGATATTAAACATATGACGTAAGATACAACAAGTGCGAACATCCACCCGATTTCGAGTCGTTAATGAGACAATAGGGGTAAAATTGTGTATAGATACCCCTTTGTAAATCGCAACACAATCTTGCATTATTATTAATTACTAGCCGTGCCCGCGAACTGCGTTTCGCCATCAAAAAGCTTTCATACAAACTTTCATCCCCATTTGGGCCCTTTAGGGGTTGAAATTTAAAGAAAAAAATATCTTATGTTTAACCCTAGGTCATCAACTGTATTTGTGCCAAAATTCATTGAAATTGGTTCAGCGGTTTAGATTTTTCATACAAACTTTCATCTCCTTTTTAAACCCTTCAGGGGTTGACTTTGAAAAACATAGTAGCCTATGTCTTATTCTGATGTATAAGCTATATTATTGTAAAGTTTCATTAAAAGCCATTCAGTAGTTTTTACGCCAAAAGACTAACAAACATACATCCATCCATCCATACTTACAAATTTTCGCGTTTATAATATTAGTACGATAGGATAATAGATAATATTTGGCCTCCTCGCTCGCATTGCTAAATAAATTTATGAAGTGGAATGGGATACGGATACCTGCACGCGTCTCCTCCTTGGATTGGGCGGTGGTGTTGGCGTTAGAGCCGGTGGGCGGGCGGCGCAGAGGCAGCGTCACCGTCGCCTCGGCCGCCGCCCGCGGGGTCGCGCGACCCGCGTCCTCCAGCTCAAACTGTATACACACAACGGTTATATTGCACAATAATGTATAGGCTGGAAGTTCATTGTTATGTCGGGTTATTTATACGCCTGAATAACGCTTTTGTCACGCCCTCCTTAAGCGCGTAAGCTCCGGTAAGCGCTTCGTCTGCCCAATTAACACCACTCAGAACTTTTAATAAACAAGATGGTACTAAATGGTACTGCACTGAACTCGTCACTGCAAGTCATGTCTCATAAATCCCGGTAGTTTTGCCTACAGCTTACACAGTGCTGCTTGTCGGCGTAGACAATGCAGTGGTACCTACCCAGACCGCCTCCCACGTACAAGTACCTACCACCTGTTATTAATGGATAAAACTGTATACGACTGAATCTCCGATTCCAGAACTTATGTTAGACGAGCTATTGTTTGTCATATTGATACCAATAACAAACAAGGATACTGCGTAATCAAAATACGATTCAGAATCAATCAATGACTTAATATTTTTTTATATATAAAAATAATATTTGTTTATATTAGACTTAGGAGACTATTGATTCTTATATTAGACTCAGCCATTCACTTATTTGTAAGTACCCCATTGCGAAATATTAGTGCAATTGTTAACTTATACTAATAAAAACTACAATACATGGGTAGTATCAAATAATCTGCAAGCAATTTACGAAATTACCCCAATTTCAGTTTCAAACTAAATTGAGCTACCATCATTAGTGTCCGTACTAAAATGAGATTAATAGCTTATAATTCGCATATACTTACGTAAAATCTGAAATATACAGACATTACCCCACGATAATTACTATCTCGCAAATAATCATAATATGACTGTTTATCCATAAAATAAAAACTATTCACTGCTAACATGCACCGAACATAACGCTCATCGCATACAATCAGCGCAAAATAATTTAGCCCAGCTGAAGTCAGTTCCTCGCGGTGTTGAGACTAAAATCTGACACGAAGTGCGTAGATAGCGGGTGAAGTAACCAATTTCAGTACGGCCAAGTTGTTTTGCATATATTGATACTATAGATTAGCAGCAAGGAATCAACTACACAAAACTCGGTAACTTACTGTGGGGTCAGTATTATGAGTGACTGAGTGTATTTCTTACTTATTATTTTGATAAAACAAACTTGATAAATAAATTATCTGTGGACCACAGATTTTTAATTAAAAATAGTTTAACACTGCTTTGCGCTTCAACAGTTATACAGATTCCTTGTTGAAATTATAGATATACGATGAGACCAACGGTCTGGCCACTGACTTCGGCGACGGTGATGACGACATCGTGGCGGATTGATTATCAAAATGCATAATATAGATGTATGTACCAAATACAAAACCCAATGACCATTTTACCCCATCGCAGTAGTATGTAGCCAGACCGTTACTATTATCACATGCAACTACCAAGCACTTAATAAATTTAACCACATTACATTAGTATTATTAAAAACACATACACATAGAAATTTAATAAGCGCTACCGGTTTATTATTTCTATTTTTAAAAACCTGCATATTGCTTACATAGAAAGCACGTCTTAGTTAAAAGAATAAAATATAAACTAAATTATAAAATACTATACATACGAGACTTATAAATAAAGAAATTATAGGTACTATTTTAGCTTCAGATTGACCTGTAAAAAACGTCTAAGTCTATGAAAATACTAATAAGGCATGGTGCTAATTATTTGGCTGTATGAGGAGTTCGGGACATGGGGTGGCCTAAACTTATTCAGAAATAATCGCTTAAAACGCATACTACTTACAATAATCACAGAAAATTTCGAGGTAATTATATTTGAATCCATTTGTGCACGTCTTGCTAGACGGTCCCTACGTATAAATTCCATATTTGAATCTTTAGTTTTCTCGACTTCGGATGACCATACTCTAAAAAAAGCGCTAGTTTAACGTATTGGAAGAAGACATGAGACCTAGGGATCTCATTACTGGGAAGCTCAAGATCGGACGAAATGGAGACGTCTTAATAGGAAGGCGGACCCTGGCACAAAGCCGGGATAATGCCAGGCAGAGAGAAAGAAAGGATGACGATACCCTATCAACTGGTAAAAGAAAAGTCAAATATAAATTTGCCTTTTCACTTATGAAATTATACTTAAGGACCGTCATTGTGTGCTAGAGCATGTAAATAAGTACGTTGATTTGTGTGATGGGGGCGTAAGCAGTCGTCGTCAACAAGTATACAGTGATTGTGTGTTTGTAGACATATCACACACATAGTAAGACATGTACGAATGAGCTCAAGTATCTTTTAAAACAAAGCGATGAAAATAATGCGATGTATATGATTACCCCTACCGCATACAACCAATGGGTGATACCATGCAATTTAAACATACAACACATAACACAAAATGTCATAAGGGTCAGGGGGAAGGTTTCCTCGTATTTTATGTAGGAATTCAGGTAAATTTAATTATAATATGTGCCGTTGTGATCTATAACTTGTTGTCGTCTTGAACGTAGTAACATAATTCCGTTGCTGTAGAAATTTTGAGATTTTTGGCCTAATAATTATAAGTACTTTTGACAATCTCTTGATGTTAATATTATACTACGAAACAAGTCAAGGTGTCTGTGGAGCCCGCACTTTGGCCAAGATTTCACACAAAATCAGAAATCAGACAGAAAATCTCGAAAAGAGTATAGGGGCCGTTCAATTATTACGTAAGCACTATGGGGGGGCGGGGGGGTCTTTGCTTTGCTTATTTTGGATGACATGGGGGGTAGGGGAGTCTAGATGATGATTACGTCATCGGTAGTTATTTTCTTTTTTACACGAATGGCAACCCACACATTGTCTTTGCTTGAAAACGAAAAGCATTTTCGGGGATTCCCGCAAGTAATACATACATTTAGTGAACAGTGCGCGGTAATTCCCCTACTCGCTTTAGAACCGAGTAAGGGAATTACCGCGCGCTGTTCACTTGTCTAAATTTCCTCTATCAGTGTATTGTTTCGTTTGGCTGCTATAGCGAGTAGACGTATTGTAAGCATAGTAAAGCAAGTTAACATTTGTGTTACCATTCATTCCATTATCCAAAGTTTAATATTTAAATAAGATGTCATTTCAAATAGACAAATCCAAGTTATACCAAAAATTGTTTGAAAGTTTTAAAAAATCTCATACAAGTACGAAAGTACAAAATGTACAAAAGTTAGTTAACGAAGTGTGGCGAAATTATAAATTACAAGCAAAATCCGAAAAGGAAATAGATATTATTGTATCTAAGAGAATCGAAGAAGAATTGCAAGCAGCGACTAAGAATAAATCCAATTTACTACATTTTTTTTCTAAGGTGAGTGACGAAATCATTTTAGGTACCTATGAGTACCTACTAGAAATATTAGAAATCGCCAAAAAGTTTCTCTTTGCTAATTAGAAAATATTATGGCCTATCTTAAAGTATAGAGGTAATATTCATTATATAGATTTATTTCTTATAATTGATTCCGTCAATTGGTCACAAAATACAGGATGTCAGTTTTATACATACATATATATATATATATATATATATATATATATATATATATATATATATATACCTACAGAAAACTATACTCTATTCAAATAGGTATTTAACAGAATGTAAACAATCTTTATATGTCTTTTTATTGAAATATGTGGTTTAAAATTGTAAACTGTGTAAAATCTGTTGTGATTCATTTAAAAACTCAACCAATATTAAAAAATTGCTTTTCTGTAAGTACATAAATGTGCCGTAGCATGCCTCAGGTTGATGTATGCGAGACGAACCATTCGCGGCGCAAGCCTCGCGATGTCTGTACGCACCTTTACAGATATCTGATTTTATAATTGCATATTTCAATAAAATGACATATCAAGATTGTTTATATTCTTTTAAATACCTACTTGAATAGACTATAACACCCTGTATTTTGTGACCGGAACGATTTGCTCGTTTAAAGATATTAGATTTAAAGCCATAGGGTTTTGTATTTACCATATTTATCGCCATACTTTGTATTTATGTAGCTTAATAAGAGAATCTTTAGCAGAACCCATAGAAAGTTTTTATTTTTAGGCAACCTGTAAACCTGCATAAAAAACACAAATTACACAGCCAGCTTCAAATATTAAAAAACAGGAAGAAGATAAAATAAAAACCGGTAATGAATCACAACAGCAATGCGAAATTAATAAAAATACAGATAAACAGAGACCAAAACCTTCTCAGGAAGCTATGAAAAATAAGATTGGTCTACTCGAATGCTATGAAAAATAAAATTTGAATGCTTTGTATTCTGCCAGAGATACTATGTCAATCCGTGCTGAAGTTGATAAACAGATCATTAAGTTGCGCGAGGAAATAAAAACAGCAAAACAGTCTTTAAACAGGAAGGTTCAAAACGCAGTTGCCCAGAAGAAACACAGGGATGGTATGAAAAGAAAGTTAGAAGATATTTGTCATGAAAATCCAGAAATGAAAAAAGACTATCTCTGAGGGATTCAGTGGGACGTCCTAATCTTGAAAGCAATCAACCTTTACTATTGAAAACAATCGCGGATATAGCTTTATTTGGGAGTGCAGCAGATGATAGAAGACGAACGGAATCAATTCGCAGCGTAAAAACTCTTGATGAACTCACACAAGAATTACGTAAAATGGGATTTGACATTAGTCGCAGTGGGACATATCTTCGTTTGATTCCCAGAAAATCTAATTCTGCAGAGGGACGAAGACATGTATCGACAGTCCCTGTTAAGCTCATTCGGGCTCAAACTGATCACCACAAGAGCCACTTAGATAGCAAGTTCGCTGAAACATCAATCCATTATTTAGAGAACATAGCATCCATACTAGGACCAGATCAAGTATTTTTCATATCTCAAGATGATAAAGCTCGAGTCCCTATTGGCGTAACTGCGGCAAATAAGCAAGCACCTCTTCTAATGCACATGGAATATAGAATCAAATTGCCTGATCACGATTGGGTAATCGCTGAGCGTCATAAATTAATACCATCTGTTTATGCTGGTATCAAAATCACTTCCAATATGCTAGGACAACCGCAAGCCGTTGGATATTCTGGACCAACATACATCGCTATTCGAAGTGGAAAGCATAGTTCATCTACTGCTAATACTCATGCTCAGGATTTCGAGACGCTTCTCGAACTTGAAGAGTTTCGACCATTAGCTAAAACTGACCATGGACTAGTAAAACCAGTGGTAATCATGACGGTTGATGGAGGGCCAGATGAAAATCCGCGTTATCAAAAAGTCATAGGGTTTGCTATACAACACTTTAAGCGACATGATCTCGATGCATTGTTTTTAGCTACCAATGCTCCCGGAAGAAGTGCGTATAACAGAGTAGAGCGCAGAATGGCTCCTCTTAGTCGGGAACTGGCTGGTTTAATATTGCCTCATGACCATTTTGGGTCTCATTTGGATGAACGTGGCGTTACAATTGATGAACATTTAGAAAGATCTAATTTCGAATTTGCAGGAAAAGTATTAGCTGAAGTATGGAGTTCAATGGAAATTGATGGCTATAATGTTAATGCAAAATATGTTAGGGCAGGTGAACAAGATCTTCCTGATTTTCCAGACATTAAATGGTATTCAGAACATGTGCGTGAAAGCCAATACTTGCTCCAAATTGTAAAATGTAGAAATACAGAATGCTGTCGTCCAAGAAGTGGACTATTTAGATTACTAGACAACAGGTTTCTTCCACCACCTGTAAAAGTAAAACAAACAGTTGATGACTTGGTTTTAGATGAAGGAGGGCAATTTCTTAATCTTCCAGTCAATTTAACTCTACGCTTAAGTGCTTCACTCAAAGATTTCCTGCAAATGCCATACGATTATTTTTGTCCGACGGTACAATTGAGGCTATCAAGTCGAACATGCAAAACGTGTGGTCTTTATCATGCTTCCGTCAAGTCACTAAATCGTCACATCGAAAAGATCCATAAGAAAGTAAACACGCACACTGATAGGAAAGTTAGACCTGTAAGAGTCGCTGCTCGTCGTGCTAATGAACTGATGTGCATTATTCAAAATTTAGAGCACCATGATGTTGAATGGCTCGATGAGAATGACGTAGACATTCCAAAATCGGATGAAAGCGAGCAGACTCACAACACTGAGCAGCAATCGAAGCAATCCAATGTCATCGAAATCTTAGAATCATGGATTCGGGTTTCATGGACTGAAGACTGTTAATTTGAATTTAATATATGTACCAAAAATTTTAAATAAGTTTGTTATGTTAGTAAGATATAATATTTTTGTCCTTTACTCTATGTTGAATACCGTTTCAGTAAAATATAATCTCTATCCTAAATCTATTTTCTTATTTTTCAAATTATAATTATAACATTATAAAATTAAAAAAACAATACATTAATTGACAAATGTTTACGTAAGCATGGGGGGAGGGGGTAAGAGCTTTGCTTACTTTTGCTGACAAGGGGGATGGGGGGGTAAATAATTGCAATAAATCTGCTTACGTAATACTTGAACGGCCCCATACGGTTTGTTAAGTTTCTTTCATTACGATGTGTGACACCGAAATATCGAGTTTTTTTTTGTATACCCAGACTGTTTTCAAATGTGTATTTTTTTTGGTTAATGCCCAGTTCTTTAGCAATATCTTAATTATTAATATGCCAATGTCGCTCCACTTTTTCACCAATGGCATCCACTTTATCCGTAACAGGGCGAACAGAGAGAACACTCTATCTTTGTTTTTTTTTTACCGCACTGAAAACTCTTACCAAAACGTTATGCTACTTTTACTGACAATGCATTATGTCCATGAACAGCCCATTTTTTTGTGGCGCATAATTCTCTTTTTCGAAAGAATACTTTAACATTTAACGAATTTCTTCCTTATTACTGGTTCGCGTCGGAGGAACAACGCGCGACATTGAGACATACAACAAAAATAAAAATTGTCGCCGATTGACGCAAGTTTGTGCGGATAGCATACTGTAGCACCATGTGTACCCAAACCCGAAAATTAACGAGACATTCTAAAAAAAAGTGAAGTGTTACGAGATGCCCAAATTCCAATTACAAAAACAATTTCATTAAACATGATGGTGTACTTGCTCTTGCGAAATAAAGTTGAGTTCCAACTCAATCAAGTAATTCAATTCTACAGCAATCTTGTTGCTTCGGCGTAGGGCATAAAGTTCACTATGTTTGGACATTAAAAACAAAATATGTTAAATACCCGAAAATCATACGGAATCAGTTTTTTTCTTTTATTTCAAATTTTGCATTTAATGGTATCATAACAAGCCATGAACAAGCAGTTCAACCAAATAGATTGGATTACAACTTCATATATACAAAATACGAAAAGACTTTCTCCCCAACCTATTACATGGCGATTCTCTCGCGGTAGTGCTAACGCGAAAATGTTTATTTTTTTAAATATACGTTATTTATTCGTTTCTTTGTTGGAGTGATTTTGAGATTTTACGAAGTACTAAAACTTATTTTTAGACTGCAAGGTGCAAATGCATGCATTTGGGTGCAGCACAAAATGTCACGTAAAGTAATCCTTTATGTTTAGTGATGAGCACATCATCTTAAAAGTTGGCAAACATACTATCTCATTGCGTGTAAACTGCCAAAATTACAAATTTGAATCATTACTTTAATAGTAGTCTGAAAATAGGTAAGCACGTTTTTATCTATAGCTTTAATTCAAATATGTTTAGTTTGTTTACACTTCCAATCCACCTTGTGGTAAATATATGAACACTAGAGAAAAGCTTCAATCATAATACATTTGGAATATTTTGAATATATTATGATATGTAAATATATTTTGAATATAATATTAGGACCCATGATAAGTAGTCCTAGGGATGAAATTTGCACCGAATATGTTCTATTTGTAATAATATAACGTAATACGGAACGCTCGGTATGTGAGTATGACTAGCACTTGATCGGTTTTTACTGTATTGCCATACATATATATCATAATCTCAAAATCACAAATCGAAATAGGATTGCAAATATGTGCGGCATAAAACAAATTTACTCATGTTCAATATTAATTGGTCACACCATGCGCGCTCTCCAAAGACATTAAGGCCACGTGACACGTTCAAGCCAACCTGTCAGTCTATTCCGATGACACGGTTGTATGAAGGCGAGAATAATGTGATGGAGTGGCAATGTGGATGCTATTGAATATAATTTAAACGCAGGATTTCCGATTTTTTAAGAATATATGAGAGTGCTATATAGTGGCGATTACAGATTCACGTTACAAATGAACTGCTTGAAATCGTGACATGTTATTAATGATTTCGAAAAATATTAATGATGTGTTCAATTATTATTTGCACGTTCATTATGTACACCTATATATCAGTCGGTAGAATCACTAGCAACGTACATCCGAATGTGCCAATTTTCAACATATAACAATTTCACATGCCCGCTGTGTTGAAGTTCGCTTGAGAAAAATAGTGTGACATTTCTCGCAAAGTAAAAACAAACAATCGATTTATTGAATAAAGCGTCAGGTCGGCTTGACCGTGTGTGGTCGGTGTGTCATGAGGACCTTATTAGTGGGATCGAGCCGCAGCCGCCACGACGGGCGGCGCTCGCTGTTGGCGGCGATGGTGGCGGTCGCGGTGGCGGTGGCGCACGCGAGCGCGAGCGTCACCGTCACGTCGCCGGCGGCAGCTGCGCGCGCCTACGTCACACGCACACGCACATATCACCTCACCGACAACGGTGCATCGTTTACACTACTTTTACAAAATGTTATTGAATAATTTTGAAAAATATATTGTTATTGATCAATCGATTTTAAATTTGTCGTAATCAAACTGTGACGAGTAGAAATATAAGCACAATGTAGTATAATTATGTACATAAATAAATATTCTTTCAATTTATAGATAGATGTTATTATATAATTTTGTCATAGTTTTTTGTGTGTATATTTCTACACACTACTTTGTATGCCTTTTGCACTTTTATTTATATATCTAAACATTAAAGATATCGTATTTACACTGTACGTACCTATCATACAATGGGACATGTAATGTGAACATCTAAATGAAATTATTAACACGAGTGACACACCTTTATTATTTAATATTATGACTGTATAGTTAATAAGGACTGACGCACACAGACAACTAATAATCCAGATTTAGATCAATAATCTAATTCGTCTAAATTTAATATGTAAAGGGAGGTTTTTACTCACCAAATTAAGGTTATAACAAGGTAGTTGACTTGATCTTTATTATTTAAATCAATAAGTTCCGTTACGCTAAACCTATCGTAGAAAGAATTTTATTAATTCAAATCTGATGGAAGCGGTACTTGTCAAATGACGACAATGCAAACTTTAGCGTCACCTTGTACATTGGCCATTACGGTGCACGCGTGCGAGTGAGATAGGATATCCTCACTACACGCCCCGTTTTTCTCATACCAACATTTATCGCGGGCTCATTTTTGAATCAACTTTTATTGTGCTTTAATAAAAGGATTTCTATTTCGTACTATTTTCTGTTGCGCAAAAAATAATATATAAAATGCAACGTGATTAACTTCCCTATTGTAACTAATTTGTCGATAAATTCGCCTTCAAAGGTCATGGAAATAAAAGTACCGTTACAAGAAACTTTATAGATTTAGCCCTGTCGCGTATAGTGAAATATCTCATTTGCAACAATATAATGTAATAACCATTATGGTTATCATTATCTTCGTTACTGTCATACAATTTACGTTTCTGGAAGTTGTGCGTGCGCATCAGTCCAATACAAAACATGACGGGACCGGACGGCGGTCTATCCGTAACAAAACAAAATACAATCTCAACGTATTTACAAGTTTTAGTCTAGATCGAACCTCCTAGGGGAAAAATATCTAATGTCTAACGACTCTAATATTTACTATCACATATTTTATACCAAAAAGTGTGATAAATTTTTGTATCATTTTGTGATATTAATTGTCTATTTCAATTCAAGTTTCGCTTCATCCATACTTTTATATCGATAATTTGATTGATTTCATAAAAATAAACTTTATTCTAAATCAAAGATTTGATCACACTTTTGAGAAGAACTTAATACCTTCACCTATTAGTTCCATATTTGTGGTCATTAACAGATAACATCTATAAATATCATATAAATCCAAACACACATCACATACCGAACCATTGTCCGTGGTGGCTGGGGTCGGTGTGTCCTCTGCCTTCTTATTGTTGGCCGGCGCGGGTGCTTCAGTGGTACCGTTGCCAGCCTTTTTCTTCACCAGTTGCTCAGCTGATTTGATCTCGTCGAGCGTCACGCCCTGCGTGGATCGCCGCGTCTCCCGCACGCGTTTCGCGTGAGCCTTCCTCTGCGTCTCGCTCTCTTCATCTCGCACAGGCGGTACAAACGACCTGAGATAGCATTCGCAGCGTTACATTTCTCATACAAATAATAAAGTGCGGCAAACAAGCAAAAACATAGGATTATTTTTGCAAATAAATCACAATCATCATTGGCTAAATAAACAAACCAAACTAAATGACATGCGCATAAATTAGAATATACACGCAGACATGCTATTAACTAAAACAATAGATATAAATGGAAAATTAACACGTGTGAACAAAACGCAATAATAATAATAGGCGCAAATCATAAAGAGAAAACAAAACCATAAGTTTGAAAGCGAGAACTCTTTTATCATGAAGTGAATGAGGAATAGACATTTTATTGTTGATGGCATATCACAATAGAAAATAAAAAAGACCTTTATTCTCGCTTTCAATTCATCTATAGAGACGCATCAGTAGTAAACGGTAACAATACGACAGCATTATACGAATGGAATACGAACCGATGTGTTTATAACAATTTGATTTACAATAATTTCCCTATAATTACAACTTTTTGTTTCGGTAATATTATGTTTTCCCGCCCTATTGCAGTCAATTTTAGATTGTCAACTTTACGGCTGGCTATTATACTGTCTCAAACCTTACTTGTGAATACCAAATACAAGCCCAGTGAAGATAAAAAATGCAAAAGTATTATTATACTCGTCTTATGTGGTCACACAACAAATAACAGTATCCCCGATTCTACTATACTTTACGCCCTAATTACATTTGTAAGACATATGTATGTAAGACTTGTGTAAGTAACTTAGAGTACACATTACGTTTACACCTGCAGGAACTTCTAGGTCTAACAACATAATGTATCTCAACTTACAGCTTACGTTTTTTTATTAGTCTAAATGGCGAAAAGAGCATATATTTGGCTTCTCGCATATGAGACCTACCACCTAGTGGATTAAATAAATCTGAGAGAAAGCAACTAACGATGCTATTTACATTAGTGATTTATTCGTCAGACCATTTACATATGTAATTAGCTTATATGCGAGTAAAAATTACACATGTAATAAGTGAAAGATGTGGTAACAATTTTGCACTCTACTTTGTCGTTTCCACAGAAATGAAAACTATATAATTATCTACAAAAGTTTGAAACAGATCAAAGTTAGTACTCGAAAGTTGTAACGAATTTATAACGCAATATGTATTTGATGGCATCAATTACAGGTGGTATGTTTGTAATATGCCTCACATAAAATAGAGGTATCTAAATGAGTTTCTTAAAAAAAATAACAACGCACTCAGTAAACATATGTGTTGATTAATATTTAGAGACTAGATGACCCGGTGAACTTCGTATCACCTACATATATTTGTGTAAAATGTGGTCAAAACTTAATACAAATGTTTCATTTACATTAAATGCAATTAATTGAGGTACTGCACCATTGCACGTGAGGTAGCCCGTCGCACATTTAATTGACTTCGACGACCTAAGCCAGGTCGTCTTCCACCTCCCCCCGGTGGGACAGTCCTGTCCCTGTCCCTGTCCCTGTCCTGTCCCTGTACTGTCCCTGTACTGTCCCGTCCCTATCCTGTCCCTGTCCCTGTCCCTGTCCCTGTCCCTGTCCCTGTCCCTGTCCCTGTCCCTGTCCCTGTCCCTGTCCCTGTCCCTGTCTCTGTCCCTGTCCTGTCCTGACCCTGTCCTGTCCTGTCCCTATCCTGTCCTGTCCCTGTCCTGTCTAGTATAGCGTGGCGACCCGTCACCACTGCAAGCTTCGCCACGCCAACAATCCGGTTTATACCTGCACTTATAGATGTTTCACATCAAAAAGATGTCAAATGTTTCATACCCAGGAACAGTTTGTATGGTAAAATTAAGTTGTCGTTTTTAGTGTTTTCCGTTACTTATTATTTATGTTACTCATTTTTTCTCACCGGGTAAACCTTCCCTGAACTTCCACAGATATTTCAAGATCAGAATTAGCCAAATCGGTACAGCCAGTCTCGAGTTTTTGCGAGACACACGCACAGCGATTCATTTTTATATATATAGATATTTATAAAAATTACCGGTAAAAATATTTGTATTTAATAACGAGCTAAATTTATCAATTATTTCATAGTTAACAATTAGTATCGTAAAAAAATATATAATTAAAATTATCCGATACCCCGATGTGGGTCAAACTACCATTACAAACAGTAATAGTATTTTACTTTAAATTTTAATCTATTTAAATAAAAATGGAACACTGTTAATAACGTTATCACTAGAAAACGGCTGAATCAATTTGACATTTTTTTTTCTTTAAATTGTTCGTCATAATTTTTCGTAATAATAGCTTGTGACGAATTGTCACCACATCATCCATGATTGACACCTTAAAATGTGATTTTATATTTATTTGATATAAAGGTCCACTGAAATAATTACGTCATGTTTTTATAATTTAGTTTATGCTGCCCCATTGTCACCGTTCACTAGAAACACTCAGTACAACGATAACTATACTTGAAGAAGTTCTTGAATATGTTCCCGGGCGACAGCTTGGTCGGCGTGGTGGAGCTGGGCGTCGAATTGCTACTGTTCGACTCTACGCTCTCCGAGCTGTCACAACGCAACATTACACTGTACTCTACAGAATGGATACTCTGAACTCTACTGCACTAAGACTAGTCTCATTTTTTTATTTTTTTTACCAACATTGTGATTTGGTTTGTGGAATTAAATACTATGAGATCAAAATCAGAATAGAAATGTCGAAAAGTCGAGCTAGAAGAGTCAGCTGTCAGTTAAAAATGTGCGTATTTAACTAAGTAAGGAAAAATATTTTATATATGTCATGACCAGGCGTAGAATTTATCATATCACGAAATAGTTTATCATTTCATGAAGTGGTTGTTCATGAAATATTACACTAATTATGTTAAATATTTCATGATGTAGCTTAAACAAACCATTGAATAGAATCGTCTGATGATACAACAACTAAACACTATTTCATAACATGGTCAAACATTGTATGACCATGTTATAGAATAGTTATCAACATTAAATGTTAAGGCCTGGAATAGTTGACAACGTCATGAAACGCTATCATATTTTATGATAATATGATCAACTCAATGATCTAGTCACGGCACATACACATTTTTTTTTACAGAGTATAGGTAAGACTTCCAATATCTATGAAAGTATTGAAATCGTTTATACTAACAATTTAAGCTAAGACGTCACAATAAGAGAGAAAAGTTAATATTCTTATTGACATAGTAAGGCACGCCTGTTACTCGCGTACTCCATTAACGGTTCTGTATGTGATTTCGTTTTAATCTCAATTCGACACAGTTAATGTAAAGAATCAAAACGTCACACAATAGACACTGAGCTCAACAGTGTTTATGTCATGTTATGAACAACATTTTTACTGACCGTAATGTAATATTTAACAGTTTACTTAGAAAGTCACTCAAAAGGTAATTGAATGAGTAGATTCAACATAGGCATTAGGAGGACCCAGATATAGAAGAGTTCAAAATTATATTATGACAGGCTCCGTTCACTGACTGTAAAACGAAAACCCGCAGGTTCGATCCCAGCACCTATACAAATATTGGTGCGATGCACAAATTGTTTCGAGTCTGGGTGTTGTGGAATCGAAATTCTTTCATACTTGATACCCACGATAGAAGACTCCTTAGTGTGAATTCAGGACTTACAATGTAATAAAGTGTGGGGCCATATTACCAGATATTAGAGGCTAACGATGTACCGTTTTAATTTTTTTACATATACATAGCTGCCGTAGTGACCCAAACACCGTATGTGGATCGCGTTCCGTGATTCAGCCAGTGTATATCCGGTTCTCCCGAGGGGCTTGCGACATTTGATGGTTGTTTGGGGCGGGTATAGAGGTACATCCTTGTATCACTGTGCCTGCATCGGTCAACCTGGCCTGTCGCAGGCCCCTTGATTTGCTGCTTCCCTCTCCGAATAGGTAAGAGGCATTTATACAGGCCGGCATGATCTAGTAACCACCTATAAACTCATTGTTTGTCGGTGGTTGCTGGTTTTTTGGACTGCAATACGCTTACCATCAGGTGTAGTGCAGTCACTTTGCCGTGCTCGGGTAATATATTTTTAATTGCATAAAGTTAATAAATCTTCGTGTCGCGCAATACTTGGGTGATGTTTTTAATTAATAATAATTATAGTAATGCCATACCTCCTGACAGTGGTCTGTGTGGTTGTGTTTGTGGTTGCGTTTGCGTTCGCGGTTGTGTTCGCCGGCGCGGTCCACGTGTTCGCTTCCCTCTCCTTGCGGCCAGTTGAACTTATTCTGATGGGGATAAAATATCATTGTAATACATACTGCAGTTCAATTTAAGGCATGCGCTTCGAGAATGTTCGTTTACCGTTATAACGATAATGCTGATGCAATATAACAGTTATGCTTATTTTTCTCTTGGGGTCTAGTAAGGCGAAGACCGTCCATTGGTTGAGAATTATCGAAGCGCATGGCAATCGTAATATTGTACTTTGATAATATTTTTGATATCGTAATTAATCTTTTCTAATATAAAGTAGACATTTTTAAAGAAAAATTATAATTCGTATATAGCAAGAAAATCATCTTACAATTATATTTTTTTGTAACAGAAAATTTAATCAACCTCAATCGATAGCGTCAAAGATGAAATTGACTATTTATTGCAAAAGTCACTCCATTATTCGCTTACATCTAAGGGGTCAACTCCACTAGTAAGTTTTTTGTGCAGATCCGTTTCTTTTTACTGTTTTAACATTTTATTTTGGCTAATCAAAGAGAATGACACATTTAGCAGAGCAGTATCTTTTAAACTGTTATGTATGTGTATGTGAAATCGCTCACTCTGCTACATACGCCATTACGACAAAAACACGTAGCTGCTAAACTCAGGTCTAAACATTATTGTTCGAACGAGCTGTGAGATGCATCTTGTAGCTACGGTGTGACATATAACTAAATGAATAACCTATAATTCTCAGTGATGCGCAAGCGATAGCGCGGTGGGTAACTCGCATGGAGGTGGCCCCTTACAAATAATGTACAAGAAACATACAATACACGTAGACAATGAAGCAAACATAGCAAGACAAACATCCAGATCGTATTAAATATGTTACGTTATTGTCCTGATGATATTTTAAATTGTTAATATGAATGTCGACCTCGGTTTCGGCACGTTTCGGACGGCGTTTAGTAGACAAGCGTTTGTTATTATATGTGTTATGTGCAATTTTAATGAATGCCAATTAGGTTTATTTAACAAGAAAACATAAGTACATCCGTAGTTTTAGTAAAAAAAATTACAATCACAGACGCACTTAAATTCTTTTTTGAAATTTTGTACATCATTCGTAGACTGTTATTGCATTGCAGCCATAATTACCAACCATATCTGATGTCGGGTGACATCCGTAGTGCAGTTGTATGCAGTATTTTATAATTCCAAGTTATGTTTAGCACTGCAACTGTAATGGACAGGCTTATAACAGTCAAGCGTCTTGTTCGTCACCTCGTTCAGTAATAAAGGAAAAAGGTAGCAAAGTGTGTGGTCGTTTATCGAGTGCGCTTACCTTAAGACGAGTTTAGTATGTCAATCCAAAAATATAACATTTATGAACTTCATTCAATTTGCGTTCCAGCTATTCCTCATCTATTCGAATTATCCAATCCACAAAATTGATTAGTTTATATACAAGGCGTCTAAGTAATTTAAAACATCTCGTATGAATCTCTGACAACCTATTGGTATATCTACGCACAATAATTACCATCATTATACTTAAAAATGGCGTTACATTGACGTCTTACAATGTACGCCAGTCCAAAACGCGCCAAAACATCGGGCAATGTTCAACAAAATCACCTCGTGTGAACATCGTCGTTAGATTCCGTATTCGACTCGGTCTTTTTCCTTAGCTCAATGGCCGCCAGGGTGGACTGCGGCAGCGGTGGTATGGACGGACAGGATGACGCCTTTATACGTGCCGTCACGTCTCGGTAGCGCTGGTAGAAACTGTATGCGGGACACAAGCGTGCTACATGGTGACGTGAACGCGATGCGGCGCGGTATCATGCGTACATACATGTTCTAAATCTAACGTATGAGGCTTCAGGATGGGATACCACTCGGCAATCATCTTTGTCTTAGGATCGCGCCTTACGACGTACTATAACGGGTTCGCACAGATCAATTTCAGTTGATCAACTGTTAAAAGCGATTCCAACAGACTGAACAGACTTTCAATATAATTGATCAACAAAAACTATACAGATTTTGTTGATTAAATTCATTTGATCAACTAGAAACAAACTGTGTGAATGCGTTATTTGACTCCAATGATGTTCCATTTTCCTTTTTTTTTCTCATGCAAAGAATGGAAAATAAAACATCATTGGAATCTAGGTTATAGTACGGCGCCACGCATTTATTTGATCGAAGTTTAACAGGTGCTTATTGTATTTTATCATCTTTGAACAAATCTAATAGATATATCCTTAAATTACTTTGATCTAGTGGCCATTGGACAGAGCTCTACGACGAGTAACATAAATAGTAAACATAGTATGATGATAGTCCTTCTATCTATCTTCATAGTATGATGATTTACTCTGTTCTATATTTACCTAGTACCCTCTAATGTAAACTCAATTTAGAATCTCACTGAACTGAAAATAGGGTAGATGGCTAGATTATTTTTTATTAACTTAATCAATAAGTTATATTAGTACCCGAAATCTATGATATAAAGAATTTTATAAATCCGTTCCCACATAAATAAGATATAGGCCATTAAAATGTGGCGAAAGGGGTAATAGCCAAAAGACAAAAAAGATACACAGCTACATTGTGACGTTAGTGTACAGACGTATGAGGGCGATCGTCAGACCCCACCACCTTTGCTCATACTAATTTTGATTCTGTATTCGCTGAAGGTGTTTTTTTTTAGTTTTTTCTGTTGCGTATAAAATAGTAAAAATACAAACAGATGCACCATAGCGAGTGGTAAGAGGCAGTGATGGATCGGTTTATTTTAGATAGGTACAACAAATATTGTCAACAGTGTACAAGAGGCGAATTCTCTCTTTCATTGGACATATTTCTGGCTAAAACGCAAATCAGAGTCTTGAAAAAGATATGTTGATGAGAAAAGCAGAGAGCAGGCGCTCTCGAGGTAGACCACCGTCTAAATGGAGTGAACAAGTCACTAAACCACTGCAAGATGCAATTCACATCGCCGGTGATAGGACCAATTGGAGGGCCCTTATATCCTCGGCCTGCTGCGGTCACGATCCTCAGCATTGAGGGAACGACAGAATGGATGGATGGACGACAAATATGGGTTTATTAGTAAGATGGTAACGATACGACTTTATTCCCTGATTAAATGAAACGATTACCGTCGAACTTTTATGACAGAATGAAGCATATTACCCTACGTTAAGTACAATGTATTCCAAACATGTTCCAGAATTAATCACTAAGATAATTCAGACTTTCTAACGTATTTATAAAGTTCCAGATCACCATATTATTTTTTGTAAGTTAAGGATGATCAATAATTATCTATCTAACCCTGAACTACACAAATTACATTTACAGTTCACATAAATGATATACATTACTACGTAATAAGCTAATAAAAGTACACGAACTTTTTTTAAAGGTAAGTTAGTTTTGTCTTAACATACCCTGTTTGTTAATCATGCAGAAATGCATACATGGACATTCATTTTATTCATAGTATCGTATACAGATAGTTCAAGCAATTTTTGCATTTCGCACTGTGTGTGCGTAATTTATTTGTAAAAACAATTACACACATTGTCATTGTCTGTCACCATTGATTTCAAATGTGATCTGACGCTTTTCTGACACACAAATGAAATTATAATATTTACAATTCACACATACAACGGAAGACGTACAACAATGAACCGATCTATCTACACTCGTACGGTTTTGATGGATTTTATCATCGCGGTACAAAATCAGATCTCGGAAACAACGCACTCCCTATTTCAGTACCCTATACCGTAATATCCCATCATTTAATTGTATCGCAACATTATTTATTAATAGTTAATGAAAGTTACTGAAACATGTATAAGTACACGGCCGCGCCCGTATTGCACACCCGTCACCGCCTACACCTCTACACCGCACATGGGACGTCACAAGGAACACGACTAGCGACTGGCTACTGGTCGCAAACGACACACATTCTATACAATGCGACTAACAGGTCGTAATAACCGTCCTCATTGGCGCTGCAGTCTTGCGTTTTATCGAAACGCCTTATTAAAAAGCTGACAAGGTTCTTTTTTGATTTTCTGAAAAACCATTTTAATCGTACAACGTTAGCACATTGTTATTTTTTATTGTATAATTTTTATGTGAATAGATAATAAAATTAATCAATATTATTATGTTTTGATTAGTGCTGGCAATATTTTCGTAACGGACAATTTTCTAGAAGTTACAAACTAGTACATACATTGCATCTATGAGATTTGTGAAGTGTTTTTTTATTTTATTATTTCGGCTTGTTGATACAAATTAAGCAACTTTATCGTAAGACATGTATCTAAATTATCCAAAATTAAATTTATTTATTATTTAAAACTCAATACGAATTTGAATTACATTTTTTTATTGTGTGTGGGTGATAAGATAACAGATAACATAAAAAATCAATACTCATTAATTATGCTATATAGCAGTGATAGCTCAGCGGGGAGTCGTATGGACTGTTGAAACGAAAGTCGTAGGTTCGTAACCGACCCTAAGAGCTTGCACCTCTGACTTTTCTAAGTTACGTGTGCATTAATTGTTAATTATCGCTTGCTTTAGCGGTGACGGAAACATCGCGAGGAAACCTGCATACCTGAGAAGTTGTCCATAGCAATTTCGAAAGTATAAAGTCTGCCAGCCTGCATTAGGCCAGCGTGGTGGACTCTCATTCAGTAGAGGTTCGGAACCAGCAGAGAGACTTGTATATTCAGGGCTAGTATTATTATTTTTTTATTTTACTAGTCTATAATGTGTCCCGCTGCTGGGCAAAGGCCTCCTCTTTACTCTTATTTTATTATTCAATAATGAAACCAGGTTTCACAAATGATATAACCAGAGAGAAAAGCCAATATCTCGAAATAACTTCTGCTTGGTTTAAATTCTATTTACACTTCCACAAAATACACAATGCAGACATTGATACCCCGTACAAAGGCAATCGTATTGACAACGATGTAAAGTCAAAACACTATTCTCATACAATACAACAACCATGCCAGCACTAAACACTTTGCAACAAATACAATGTGCAGAAGAGAACATTATTATAACAGCTTCGTTTTTATTAAAAAAATTAAATGCTATAGAACTTGGAAGTGCACCTCAGAACACAATAACTTTCAATTACATATTAATTGCATCAAAACTAAACGAATATTTCACTTCTGCACATCAATGATCCAAAACACGATGATATTGTTGAATGAATGTTTTAGTTCTCATAAATATCATGCGGAATTATATCCGTGTTTTATTCAAAATTATTTATAGAAAAACAAAAATATTTATAAAACAGAAATAAATTATTTATATTAAAAAAATCAATTCACTCACGTCTTGTCGTTCTCGAAGCTGTGCGTCCTTCTAAGTATTGTATCGTTGTCCACTGCGTTCGCGGGCGGCTTGTTCTCTCCTGGGGATGTGATAATTATTATTTTTGAGTTACCACAGTATTTAAAGTTAAAACACAACGCAGTTATTAAATGTGATGCGATGACTGCGGACGATACGACTCGTGTGGCGCGGACAGGCGTAAAAGGTGGCATTAAGTCTTACCTACTGATTAAAAACATTGATTACTGTGGCAAGTGCGGGTGGATATGTACGATCAACATTCACCCTTTGTGCCATTATACCACTTCACCACACAACACGATTTATACTTGCGTTGCGGAAATCATTATGCCTAGTTAATATGACCGGCCCATTTGCCTACTGTCAACCCGGTCTGTAGGAATGAACGAACAAGAAAACATATTCAGGTATGTTTTGTAGGTATGCTCAGGTATTTGAGACGAGGGAGGTTCTCATATGAGAGAGAGAGAGATGGTAGATATAGCCTATAGAATACACTATCCCCTATACCCGCCCCAATCAACCATCAAGTCATATCGCAAAATCCTCAAGAGAACTGGATATACACTGGCTGATCCTGGAACGCGATCCACACGCCTTGTGTGGATCACTATGGCAAGTTTTAACACCATGTGTGCGGTGGTCGCTATCCAGGCGGATATGAATATCCTACCATCGTTCATTGGAGATAGCGTTAGTTGTTTGCAAGCTATGGCGGCGGTATAATCAGTACTCACTAGCTGCATCCTGTTGTCTAATCCGGAAGGAGCCGGGTCGTCGCCATGACGGCGGTTCGTCGGCGGGCGTCGGTTCCGTCGGTTCGGCGGTCTCCGGGGAAGGTGCCCGGCCTTTCGGCGGCTTGCCCTCCGTGATTTTCGGTATGATCTCCGGTGCGGTCGGTTTTTCTGCGTTGCGGATGAAATGGCAAACGATGAGGTGAGACACACGTATGAACGGGCGAGTTTTGGACAACATTTTTGTTCCCTTTAGATGTTTTAATTTCCCATCCAAATGTTACTTCCAACACCATTTTTACTGCTACATAATTATTTAAGACTGAACATTGCGAAAACATCAGTCAACCCAAAATTGAATTAGCAAAACTCTAGTAGCGTAACTCGAAATACAATGGCTGGCCCTTGAATACGAACCGCCGAAACAGACGGATGACGGATTTTCCGTCATGTGTACACCACTCGAGTACAGCTATGTTTCATCACCAGTAAGATTTATTAGCCAAAAAAACATGATACCAATGTTGTCCAAAACCAAATAGAAATAAGTGCATTGTTACATTGATTGGTGAAAACACTGCCAGTTTTATATGACAGAGTACATCAGTAATGCGTCATTCTATGATCGTTAGATGATGTATTAACTTCATACATACATCACATTAAACATAACATAATATTTACAACAGACACAAACTTGTGGACTTCATAAGGTTGAATGTCTGCCTTGACTGACCAATAAATGAATGTACATAGAATTTTATTACTATAATTAATTTAATAATGCTAATTTTCAAAAACCTTGCTATATTTAAGTTGATGCCCTAACAATCATCGCAATTGTGTGACGTCATATCTATCTTATTTTAAGTTGCGTCCTCATAACTTCACTGTGTGTTAGTGAATATACACGGACCACATATAATATATAAACTTCCTTTATATATTCCCTTTACGTGCCATGATTAAGCGCAATATTCAGAACGTCGCACTAACGCTTACTACAAAAAAGTAGAGAATAGAAGAAGTAAGATTCAAGATTAAACAACAAGGAGAGTTGTTTTAGAGTAGTCTCTTTGTCCATTGCATTTCTGTTCAGCCAGGCGTAACATTCAACCCTCAAGTCCCCAATCACAAGTCCCCACACTCACCATTGACGAGTTCATCGGTCTGTCCTGTGATCTCTATGTCTACACATTTGACCTCGTGGCGCGGTGGACTGGGCATCGGTTCGTTGTTGTTGATATTGTTGTTGTAGACGCGTCGCGGCGCCTTCAACGTCGCCTCTTCCAACCACGCCGCTATACTCGGGTCGACCAGATCCATGCAAGTTTGGCCCTGTTACGGAAATTATTTTTAGTCAGTGATGAAATTGTAGCTTTACATTTTATATCTATATATATTGAGTGGCAGAGCCACGCTGTACACAGTTTTGTCTACAGCATGTATGGACTGGCTCGACCGGGTCGTTACCACTGTCCCACAGAAAACTGACGTAAAGTAGCGGCTTGCTGCTGCGTTTCGTACGGTGAGTGAGATATCGGGAAGCCCAAATCCCCTCCCCTTCCCAATCCCTAATTAATTATCCATTTCCTTTAAGGTCGGCAACGCGCCCATGATTCTTTTGGTGGTGGGCGTACATGGGCGGTGGAGATCACTTACCATCAGGTGACCCACTTGCTCGTTTACCGGGCTATCCTATAAAAAAAAATATCATAATATTATTTAACTCCATCCAACGTTCGCTATTTATGGCTGTTGTCGGTCAGTCTTTATCGAAGTGGTCAAGGTCGTCGCGCGGCGTCTTTCGAGGTCTTTTGGGAGGAGTTAAGAGAGACCTTTGCCCAGCAGTAGGACAATATAGGTTAATAAAAAAATAATAAAAAGAAATGCTCCACCCCCAATTGTTCTCAATTGTACCCGCATTGCTCCACCGCTTTTATATTTCGGTTCATTTTTGCCCGTCTTGCTACGTGTTCGTGAGCATTACAGCAATAGCGTGTAGTGACTTATCAGCGGCATTTGACTACGTTTCCCATGCTACATAAAAAAAGTAATATTTATGATCTGATTTACAGAACGAATGATTTGATTTGAACGGTATATACCTAGCCTATCACTATACCGGGTACAATTTCAAACTCCGGGCCGATACTAAGCATTTCGTGATAGAAAAACCCAATATCAAATTAATTCAGTTTATATAGCATATAATGGATGCGTCACAAAGTTATACGAGCGTCGTAAAGTAAAACCCGGTTTCCGCGTTGTAATTCTCACCGAAAAGTTCTTGCGATGCGGATCAGCTCCGTACTTGAGCAGCAGTGCCGCGGCCTCCTTCTGTCCCCACAGAGCGGCCGCGTGGAGTGGCGTCCAACCTTCGTAGTCCAAGCAGTCGGGCTTCGCGTTGCACTCTTCCAGGAGGGTTTTTGCCACCTGAACATGAGAATATATGGAATATAAGAATACTTAATGATTTCTTATGTATACACGAATATTACACATTGAAATAAAATTAATTTAAACGGATTTAAATGGTCTGTGGTGGACAGTCCACCACGTGACTACGAAGGCTGAAGACTGAAACGTCGGAACCAAAATTACATTATTAAAAACCGTGATATTATCCGTTTACATTAGTTTTATTTTAATATACACTTATTAATTAAATTAATAAATTGTTCAGATGATAACAGATAATGCGTGCTGTATATTAAAGTACAACCGGCTAGGCCCCTCATAAATTTCGTAATGTGTGACTACTCATCAAAATGTGTGACAGCAATGCAGAATCCCGGGACAGGCTGTATTAATAAATCACTTTTAAAATATTTTTTCATGTGCGATGCGTCGCCTTTGTACTAATACGCTTCTGCCAATAGACGTCAGGTAAGAATGTTGGCCTTTACGTGTGCTAATTAATACCCTCGAGTTTCATATCAACCGAGACCACCACCACGCCACTCTGGCATATTTGCTAATAGTTATTGGATTATGGAATGGTATGACCTAGGTTCGTTATTCCTTGAGACATCCATCCACAGAGTAATTTTGACTGAAGGTCTTTTGTCTATTGATAGTATTATTTAGCACAGTACCTTGACCACAAACATATTTTTGTAACTGAATGTTCAGCGAGCATCGTAAGTGATAAAAACCCAAGTCACTAATGATTGCTCGTTGCGACGAGTCCCAATCTGACTGACGGTATAATTCAGACGACCACCAAAAACTTTCCACGTGGGCCTTCGGCTTTTGGGTCGATATTATATTTTCACTGCACATTACGTATCATCGGGAGCAGTGCAGAATAAAGTTGTAGTAAAAGTAGCATTGTATACTGACGTGGATGTAACCCTTGGCAGCGGCGACGTGCAGCGGCGTCCCACCGGTCTTCAAGTCCCGCACCTCGACATAACCGTTCATCGCCCACTCCCTCGCGTCGCTCATCAGCGTGTCTACTTCCGCGTTGCGTGACTTCTCGCAGTCCACGCCTGAAACGTAATCATCTTATTCAACAGACCTGTGTATATCAATAGCAAAACTCTGTGAAACTGTGACTTTATAATAAAATCTAATTATATTAAATACTAAATCTACTATAAGCAGTTTGAGTCGAGACACCGCTTCGAATAAAGGCATAAATGGGGTGGAGACGCTGACTCAACCTAAGGCATGCTGCCCTATGAGGCAGTGATCGCCTCGAAGCGAGCAAGATTTTGACAGTTTATAGTCTCACTTATACAGACATTCACGGATGTCTCCATATGGGCACACTCACTTCGCCTTAAATTGAGTTACTCGATTTGATGGTGCTCGAATGGATTAGCTGCTGTAGATATTGTCAATTTCGTTGGTTTTGGATGTGAGCTAATATAAACACTATAGCGTACAAGTTATGGAAGCCGCACACGTACCTAAAAATCGCTAGTATATGGCACGTACGTTAAGTCTAATCACATCGAGAAAACGAAACAGGCTTTGATAAACCTTTAGTTTTTAGTTTTCTCCAATTTTCTTTTATTTATCGTCTTACAGACATCAATTGTTTACAGGTTCATCGTAGCGATTTTTCAGAGCTGTGTGGATTGCAGTTACATAAGATTCAATTAAGAATACCTTTCTCATCGATGGCCTTCTGCAGCAGATCGCTCATGGCATCACACTCGGAGATGTCGACCGGCAGCTCACCGTCGTAGTTGACGGCCGCCACGTCCGCACCATTCTCCAGCAGATACCTGGAAGCGAAATTTTATTCCATAATAATCAATATTATAAATAATAAATAAATACACCCAACAGTCACATACATAGTTCTGATCTACAGTAAGATACGAGTCTTGCGTCGTGGGTGTCAGGAACTACGGGAGACTTTTTGGTCTCATATCAAATCAAATCATTTATTGAATCAATAAAATGTCAAACTTCATTTAGATTCAGTCAAATTTTAACTCTACCGCCAGTTCGGAATACTGATTCGTTAAAGAAGAACGGGCAAGAAACTCTAACGTTGCTCTTTTCTAAACTTATTACAATACATATTAGCACTACATACATGGAAGTATTATTTATTTGAGTTAGAGCAGCTCAATTTATACCACATAACACCCAGACCCCGAAACAAATATTTGTGCATCAGACAAACATTTGTCTCGGGTGCGGGGTATCGAACCTGCGGCCTCTCGCTTCACAGCCGGCTATTCGCCCACTGCGCCACAGAGGCTTATATATGTGTGATCGCAAATTAAAAAAATATTTTAAGGCGCTTAGCGAGAATGACCACTTACAGCATAACGTACATGGCAACACTATGCAATTTAAACAATACGTCATCGCCCAGCATGGGAATACTTGGCATGTTATATCAATATATACGTATATAACACAAAATAGTACAATTCTATTTCCATATTTCCATTGCGCATTTTTTTTAATGAGAGCTTATTCATTCAATGCTTCGTCTCCGTGTTAAGTAATTTTGACCAAAAATATTTCCCATACAAACTTTACAACCACCTATCTCCCTTAGGGATTTAATTTCGAGAAATCACTTCTGAAACAATGCCTACAAAATAAAATCAACACCTACCTATTTCTTTTCTTAACGGTTTGGGCTGGGCCATTATGAGTTAGTTAGGACTTGTGTGGTAAAATTAGAGCAACGTATAGTGATATGTGTTTACCCCAAACAATCACCCCGCCCTCCCATAGTAACAGTCCAAATCCAACTATAACTAGTTATAGTGTAAAATAATATAAAAAATATAAATAAAATATAATAAATAGTATAAAATATATAGCATTTTCTTTTTTATCCAATGCGCAACATGTCGATATAATACTTGACTTGGAACTTTGAACAACACTAAGTGATATACAGCTGATACGAATGAACTATAGGTTTAGGTAATGTAAAATAATTCATAGTGATGTGATCGATCTGAGCGATCGTAATAAACGAGTGATGCAAAAACTTGTGAAATATTCACTCTCTCAGTCCCCTACATAAACACTCACTATAAGTTGTATGTAAACCGTAAAATATAACCACACCTTTCTATAACACGTCTTTACATAGTATAAAATGACGTCACTTCCGCTGTCTGTTCGCTTAGATCTTTTAAACTATTCAACGGATTTTAATACAGTTTTCGGCAATAGATAGAGTGATTCATGAGGAAGGTTTATATTATGTATATCACGCTATGATCCATGGGAGCAGGGCAGTAACATGCAGGTGAATTCGCAAGGGACAGCTAGTTGTATATACAGATCACGACATTTTGGAACACAAAAATCATTAGAATAGACAATAAAAAATATGGCGTTGGAATTATACTCCGCAGTTTAAAACCGCTCAATTCCTGGGAGCCCCTGCCAAAGAAGAGGTTTGGAGTCCGGTTAAACTCAATGACTAGATCCTCACCGCAGCACCAGGGCGGATAACCTCATGCATGATGTTACATACGACATTTCAATTTCACCGAATTTTTACCGGGAAAAATAGCTACACATCAATGACAGATGAGAAAGTCATGCTTCATGATAATATATTGGATTTGTAAATGCGTCACAAATGATCCTCGTCAATAACGTAAACCATGACTAATTGTTGGCAACTTGTGGCATAGAAAATACATCCGTCCTAATGTTTGACGTCACAATAGTTGTTGTCAGAATTCTTCTAACTTCTAACTAACGAAAAGTAAATTATATCAGATTTTGATGTATCACTGTGAAAGCTATTTTTAAATGTCAAACAAATAATAAGCAGGAGAAGAAACTCAGATGTCAGTTACTCTTACTTATAATGTCACTTTGTCGTCCATTTTTAATAAAAGCATTAAGCTACGAATGCTTACCGAACACGTCCTTTCAACTGCCCTTATCAGCCAGCACAAAGTTAGTCAGTCAGTCAAGTTGTCAGCGCTACATTAAACATGTTACAAAACGATTTGGCTTGTAGTTTACGACCACCTGTCAGATATAAACTCCTCTGGGGATAAACATCCAGACCCGAAATAAATATTATGGAAAACACAAACATTTTTGTCTGGGTGCGGGAATCGAAGCCACGGCCTATCGCTTCATAGCCGGCTACTCGCCCACTCGCCATGAAGGCTTGCCTAACATTTAGCATAATATGAACCGACAAGAGTACATAAAATATAGGCAGAGTAAACTCTGGCATACATGAAGCCTAGCACTTATTAAAAAAAATACAACAATTTATACCCACACCCGCCAATCCCTACCTATTAGAAACCTCAACAATATAAACAATAAATAGTCTTTGTTCATCAACATAAGCATAAACCAATCATTGTTTCGATGCCGACAAATAATTATTGAAGCGAACGGCAATAGTAAGCAGAAACCACACGCCAGTGGGTCAATGTGATTCATAGTTTATTTACATTAAACTATCGTATGTCACATATCGGGATGCGTCAATGTGCGTGCGCTTATTCATATAGACCTATAATCCCGTGTTATCCACACACGGGATTTAACATTAGTTTGACATATCGACGTCACCTGTGTCAACCCAGTCGTGTCAAAACAAAACATGAATCGCGCTAACAAGATTCGCGAATACCGTACGTTTGCGCTGGCCATAGATTCCGACTGCCTGATCATATCGGATTTAATCCATACACGTCCAGTTTTATTGACCATATATGCAGAGCGCGCTTTCAGACAGTCCGACGCTGTTTCGAGTATTGAAATGCACTCATGCCAGACATTTGATTGCATAATAATATGCAATGCAGAAAATCTATCCCCGGCCCCAGAGTAGCCAGCCCTATACAAACAGCACTCGCTGCATGTATTGGCTATCTTCGGTGTTTTACTGAAATGCAATATGCTGTGGGGATACGTGTGCGGAGCTGCATAAGATTAAAATAAACACAGATTTAGTTCTATAATGCAGCGTGTGCGGTATGTGCGATATATAAGTATAAGTTTTGGACATGAACCATGGCAGGATCTACGGCCAGCCAAGTACAATACTAGCTTTTTATCACTTTTACATACTTGTAGAGATGATAGATATACATACGAGTAGATACATATTATAAGGCAGTTTACTCATGACGCAACGCGATAAAATTGACAATATAAGTCGGATATGGAACAAGCATGCGGCCTAAGAAAACGTGAATATGCTCGCAAATGTTATCTGAATTCAGGGATTGCAATCCGGAAATCGGGATCTGATAATTCGGCGGATCTGGCATCATTGGGCGTGTATCGGACCCAGAACCAATTTTTAGGATCCGACACCAAACTCCAATCACCGGATCCGATAAATGAGGAGAAAATACTAGAAAAAACTCGCATTGCTACATGAGGAGGTGCATTACATTATGTACCTACATAAACATGGTATGTTCGAGTTGCTCGAGGCTGACCTACCCGCTGCCACATTCCGCCCCTGGGACACCCTGACCCGATCGCGCCACATAAGCCGCGTTGCCGGCCAACATTTTATCATTTGTTTCGCTCGAATCAAAAACGCTATGCTGTCTGTCGCTGCTGCGTCAAATAATTTTTTGCTGGTGGGAGGATACTTGTATCCGACCGGATAGCGACCACCGTACACTGGTGCTAAAACCTGCCATAGTGGCCCTTCTTGTGTGGGTCGCGTTCCAGGGTCAGCCAGTGTATATCCGGTTCTCCCCAGGGGGCTTGCACCCTGATCCTAACCCTTTTCCCATTCCTTTTTCATTCCCCTCCCCCTTGGCCCTTTGGCAGGCCGGCATGATCTTGCCGACCTACGATAGACACATTGTTTATCGTTGGTCGACACTATTCTTGGATTGCGCTACACTTACCATCAGGTGTAGCGTAGTCACTTTGCCGAGCCAGGTTAAAAAAAAAAGACGTAATTAAATAGATGTTGTTCTTACAATTGATAGAATAATTATATTTATGTGTCATTTACGAATATGATAATGATTTAATTTAATAACTAGACTCAGAAAGGGATTAAGTAAGAATATATATTTCCGATTTCTTTATAATTTAGTTATTATTCTATAGTGATCAAATTAACGTTTAAACTGAAACCTCTATAAGATGTCGATAGGCAGATGACACAATCAACACTGTTTGCTTGCTACAATATTTTTTTAAAAACCAAATATTATTATTTTTGATTTTTTTTTACATAAAATACTAATTTAAATTTACTCCAGTCATTTTAGGAGGTTCACCTCGGAATTCGAGATACCCGGCTGTAACTCTGTAAATACTTGTGTATTGACACCCTAAAAGTTGTCTCAAAACCTACATATGGTAGGGTGTGCGCAACTATTAAATTTCAAGGTCAAAGGTCACAAAAATCGCTTTTTTTGTAAATATCTCATTTCCTATGGGTTTTTTGCTATTTATATCCATTATCAATATTGTAGAATACAAAATTCTCTACAAATTTTGTTTAAAACTTTTTTTCATACGGTGAACCATTTTCGAGATAGAGGGCGGAGAGCGCGCGGTCACAAGTCCGTCATTTTGAAAGTTACATAAACGAAATTTTGTATTTCGGTTATTGACGTAAAATAAATAAATACGTGTTTCAGGAATTTTGGAAATTTTATTTATTAAGGGATGAAAAAGGGGGTGAAAGTTTTCACGCTTTCACGCCTAAATCACTAAACCGATTTTGATGAATTTATCTACAGAGACAGATGGAGCCCTGCAGACGGTTACAGGCTACTTTTATCCCGGAAAATGCTGTTCACGCGGGCGGAGCCGCGAGCAAAAGCTAGTATAACATAATAGTTAATAAAAATTGACAAATATTTATAATCATTGATTTATGGATAGTTCATCAACTATATATGGCGCGTTTTCGACCGGAGGCACCGTTTGACCTGAACTGATCCTGTGACCGCGCGCTCTCCGCCCTCTATCTCGAAAACGGTTCACCGTATGAAAAAAAGTTTTAAACAAAATTTGTAGAGAATTTTGTGTTCTACAATATTGATAATAGATACAAATAGCAAAAAACCCATAGGAAATGAGATATTTACGAAAAAAGCGATTTTTGTGACCTTTGACCTTGAAATTTAATAGTTGCGCACACCCTACCATATGTAGGTTTTGAGACAACTTTTAGGGTGTCAATATACAAGTATTTACAGAGTTACAGCCGGGTATCTCGAATTCCGAGATTCTTACCTAATTTAAGCTAAAATGACTGCATTAAATTGGGAATATAAAAAAGTAAGAAGTTCTAAACTCATTATTGTGTCAGTGATTAAAGACATTCATGATGATTGTTATAATTATTTATGAAAGAGGCTGCTTGGCGAATTCTTGTAATCTCAGGTGATTAAGGCTGATTTTGTTCAGTTACTTACATGTTACATCATCACCAGATATCGCTCGGGTCATTTGTGAAATCTAGTCAGACTGAAGTTAGTCGCCGTGTATTTTATATTATTATTACTGATATAACTATTTTTTTTTTAAATGAATAAACTTTATTTCATAAGAAATTGTTTTTTTTTTGTTGGTTATACGCTAATTTGATAATCTCTTTTTATACAGATGTAATAAAATGAAAAGGTAACGATGTGACCAATCCGGTCGGATCCAGCCGAGCCCGACCGAATTGAAGTTGGTGCCGAGTTGTAATGCTTACTTAGTTTGACAAAATTGCTCACACATAGGAGCCTAATTCTCTATGACTGTGTGGATTTGTAACGTGCCCGCGTTACGTTAACGTGACTAAGTTACATTGACTTCGTGAAATTAGCACTGATTGGTGTTCTGCCAATGCCAAATTGTATAAAGTTTATAAGATGCGCTACATGCATATTTTGAACATTTCACATTGGCTTAAAAAATGTCATTCGGTGATTTTGCGAAGTTGGCGTAACGCAACCGCTTATCCAGACTTGGGGAATAAAGGTCCTGAGATATCACGAAGGAAACGTAACGCGGGCACGTTACCAGTTTGTGCAGTCATAGAGAATAAGACCCCAGATCTGCACGATATCCATTGCCTGCACGTCCTAATGACCTGTGACATTATTACAAATAAACAAGGGCGCGCTCGAACTATTTTCGATTTGCGTACGATTCCCTATTCGGTATATCGATGTGCAAGTTCTATAAAGCAACTACTAATTTCTGTATAGATCATACTTTACAAAAACAGTTACGTGTAGATTTAAAGGTGGATTAAGCCCCATAAAAGGTCCACCTTTCACTTTGATTTCATTCTCATGAAATTTTAATTCTAAGTTAGTTAAATAAAAGCTAACTAAGCATAGGTCTTGGTAGGAACTAGGTTTAATAACGGTGTAAGAAAAATAGTACATAATTCGAAGAATATCATAATATCGTACATAGGGCCTTCGTCCCGTTCCAATACGGAGTCGGCGCACCATGTATACACTTAGCACTCAACAAAACTTGTACAGCACATCCACGTCATTTACTTTGGCCTAACCAAAATAACAACATTCAAACAGCCAAACATTATAACAGGTACCCTAAAGTAGAAGTGAAAGACGGTGATTTTTTTCACTAATCTTAGCTTAGTAAAGATTTCTAGATATCTATTTCGAAAAACAAAACGAATTCCGAACGACGTAAGATCATATTGGTCTGCGGAACGATATTCAATACGAAGACTGAATGTACATATCGTATTCGAGATGGCCACCCAGAATATGAAAGATAACACATATAAATACAACCAACTTCGCGACAAAAACAAAACAAAGCCATACTACAGCTAGCTACTGCTACATTTGCTATGCATACCTAGCTATGCTGATGAAACCACACGAGGCGGTGGCATGCAGCGGAGTCCAGCCCTCGTTGTCGCCGCGGTTCACGTCGGCCCCGTGGCTCACCAGAAACTCCACCATATCCAGGTTATCGTCTATGCACGCCTGGAAAAGACACCACCAAACTACATTTTAGCAGCGTATGTATAAAAAAACATGCTACATACATAATACGTATTTTTTAAAGTATGTTCATCTTTTGGCTTTTCCTGTTTTCATTATAAAATAAAGTCATTGTGTACGGTGCGAAAAATTACACATATATAAGTAACATTGGATTTACGAAATACTACGTACAGAACTATTTGTAGGGCTACTAGGGAACTAGTTGTTTATAAAGAGGAATTAAAAAAATCTGATTCAAAAAGAAATGATGATGAATCTTAATATAATAATATATTATGTATGTTAATGGGTCATATAGCGTGTGGATATTGATACATACAGATTACTTCTTTCTTACTTACAAGTTACATTAAACAATTCATGTAGAAGCATAGTGTCCAATGACGAAAAATGAAATAAATAGTAATCATATTAAATAAGCGGTGGTTTAACCATGACAAGCAAAATAAATTAGTTTTTCTATAATATAGGACAGATAATGAAATACAGTTTGTATGTTAATCACATTTTAATTGTTTATTGATTGTGTGACAAACAAATTAGTGTTACACTTATCAATGACGAAACAAAAAAACTGAATAACCCGTGAACGTTAGATAAATCTTTGTGAAATGACTAAACGGGGAAAATGGGACCAGCTTGCGGTTCCGACTTGACTTTAAGAACATATCAATAACATATTGAATCACGCCGTGTCTATTGTTTTGTGTTACGAATCGTATTAGGTACTATTCATTATGAAATGTAAACGTACACGCAGAACCTTACCTTATTATCTGACTTAAAAAAAATAGGTGGTTCTAAATTAGACTGTTTTTTTTTTTGATTTTTTTTGATCATTAAAAACATTCAAGCTCATACCGTGAACTATGAAATTAACAAGAATTATAATTTTCAGTCTCAGAAACAAGTTACATTAAACTGAAATAAATAAAATAAAACGCTCGTGATCAAACGACTACGAAAAAAAAAACACGAAACGAAAAATTCAATGTAACACACACGCATCAACAGAGTTTCGAAGTAATAAACGATTTTTAAATAGGTTAAATGGTGGAGTCGTATTTACAATGAAATTCAGACCGGCCCACTAATGTTTATAATCGTGAGAGAATGGCGATAATGAACGTAGCGTATAGACAGCGCTGCCAGCCGCAAACCACTATTCAAACATGACGTGATCTAAATTTTTATTGTTTTCATCTCATGTATACCGAGGGCCTGTTTCACAATGTGCGGATTCAATTTTAACCACCAGATAACACATCACGCAGCCGATTTACGGTCGTTCCCAATATTCTCTTTACTGACACAGTGTTTTACTGCCAGTAAATTTTTGGCACATTTTGTATGGAAGATCTGTCAAAAACAATTGATAGTAGGCAAATGTATCTGTAAATATAATATAAGGAATGGCCATTATATAGTAAATAGCAAGTTAACTTATGCTCTTTCTTATATAAACCGTCTTATAGAAAGCCCTGGTTATAATTATTTTCGTTACTTTAAAACCGTAACGTGGAAATAAGTTTAAAATTTCAGAAAGCATTTGATACGCTCGCACAAGCATCTTTTGATCCATGATCAACTGGAACTCTTAAAACACATTCATTTACAAAGTAACTTAATCCTTTAATATTACATGTTACGTATGTAGGCAGAGAAGCAACTACTGTACCCACAGTCCGCCGAGCTTATTTCTGTCCCATGAGGGCCTTTCGTCATATCAGGCACAAATTCAAACCTCTGACAACTCACGTAGGATTTTTCAATTTCTGAAATCCATACTCAATGTGTTTGCCCGACTTCGGTTTTGAATCTAGGAGACTTGACAATTTAATAAGGGATTTTACAAAGAATCAGTCACGCGCTCATGCGTTCAGGCGCGTGAATGCCCAGTTCGATAGACCGCCCACACGATACCACTCCTACAACTATAATTTTCATGATTGTATTCGCAATCTATACATCATGTAAAAGTTGTGTTTTCTATTTTTTTTACTAGCCCTGTATTATATACGTCCCACTGCTGGGCACGAGCTTCCTCTACTGAATGAGAGGGATTAGGCCTCAGTCCACCTTGCTGGCCTAATGCGGGTTGGCAGACTTCACATACCTTCGAAAAATCTTATCGAGTTCTCAGGTATGCAGGTTTCCTCACGATGTTTCCTTCACCGTTAAGGCAAGCGATAAATAACAATGAATATAAACGTAACTTAGAAAAGTCAATGGTGTCTCTTGGGGCTGGTTTCGAACCTGCGACTTTCGTCTCAACAGTTCATACCACTCCCCGCTGAGCTATCGCTGCTCCAATGTTTTCTGTTACTAACATTATTTAGCTCGGTTACAATCACCTGTTTCCACCCTTGCCTGCGAAATCCCTAACTAGGTACATTTATGCAAATCGTACAAACAAGGCGCATAAAATAGATCACAATAAGTCTTTTAAAAATACAAGATTTTGCACGCATACAAAAAATTATGCCATAACTCATATAAACTGTTTGAATAGAAAAAGAAGCTGGAATGTTAATTAGAGAGGGTAACGGTGCGGTGGATGCAGCTACGTTCGCAAAAGCGGGACTTAAACGAATGAATTAACATAGCATTTTAATAATATACATAGGAGTGTAGAGACATCGACACCGGCGGTTATTTCGTAATGTATCATCGTAACTTAACCTATTGCAATTACTAACAACTAGTCACACACCTCAGTAATAGTAATGTTGGATATTGATATCGTAAACGCTTTATTAATACTATCATTATGAATTTGTTATGTAACTGCATCTAGGACTTTGTTTTCCAAAACCAAAAATCTATACAATTCTGATTAACGCAATAAAAAACAACATAAATAAATCATTCGCTAGCAACCATACACCAAGACATTTCGCTATGCAGTAGAAAATATAATTACTACCAACGTATTCGCAAGCATGAAATCATTTTGCCGAACACAAATAATACGTTTAGCCTCAACTAATCAGCACTAGGTGGCGCTTAGGTCCCTCGTACACGAGATGACGTCTGTGTTGGCACCACCGCTTTGCCTATTTCTGCCGCCCAGCAAGAGTGTTTAACCACTGTTGTGTTTCGGTTTGAGGGACATTGAAGCCAATGAAATTACTGGGCATTAACATCTTGTCGCGGGTTGAGGAGTACAGAGCAATGTCATGCTGTGCTTTGTAGTTCTGAGTGGAGTTGCTTTTGTTTATGGGCAAGCGTGTGCTGTATCATCAGCAAGTGACCTGCTTTTCCCGTCGTTGGAGCAAACAATGTCGCAAAGAAATTTCTAGAATTCTCTCGATAACTGGGCCTGGACATCCACTATTAGGCATTGGATATCAAAGCTTATGAACGCACAGACACAGCATCCATTTGCATCCATCCATCGCAATCGAAATCCATTAGAACTCTGAGTTCTGTTCATTATGTGTGTGGTCTAGTTCAAAAATAGCAAACAGAACGGATGACTTCAAGGGTGGACAGTCACTTATAGCCGTTCCTAATATTTTCTTTACCGACAGATTTGCTTGTTGGCAATACATTTTGGACACATTTTGTATAGAAGATCTATCGAATCATTATTGATAATAAGCAAATCGGAACGGCGCATCATTCTGTGACTTCAGTTTTTTATAGATAATGTCATTAAGTTCATTTAAATATTAACAATTTATTTGAATAACTTGCATTTACATAACTGAAGATCATCACCAAATTGATCCATGATAAAATATAATAACGGAATTAAATATCTACTTTATTAAACCATAGATGCTTGTACCATAGATCACGCTGTGGTTGCAAAAAAATCGCCGAGCCAACGTACCGTGAGGTGCGCGTGCTCAAGTTGGCAAGTTATGACGCGAGCGGCGTTCTCGGCCGGTGCATTTACGCTATGCACATTAAGTGTACATATTAAATGCATTGTGCAACAGTACGGAACTTCTGCAGGGTCAGTGCCATGACCGCTGGCGCATGGCGGACGAGAGCCCGACGCACCACCGCCGCACCGCACCGACCGCCGCTACTTACCGTAAATATATTTGTAAAGTTTTAAACATTAGGTGGGTGGTCCGGTTGTTGCTTTATTTTGTGCTGTTTCCAAACTATTTTAGGCATTGGTAATGGCATAGAACGATGAACTTGCTTAGTTTTCATTTTAAGGCTGCGTTTTATATTTGCTGCAGAAAGCCATGAGCGTTTGCCTAATGCTAATACATGATTGCGCATGATACATAAATAATTTAAATATAAGACATTACTTATCATTACATAAACATGTTTACATTTATACTTTGGTTTATAAAAGATTCGCGATAGCTGCAAAAAAATCGAAATCGCAGAGCTCAGTCAAACAAAACAAAATGATAATGAGTTTAGCAGACACAGACGTGGACGAGATCAAAATGAACAATATTCGTTCTTTGTGTATGAATATCGGCCAATCTAGTTTTAGCATTTCCAAGCTAGATATATAGGATGGTTATATTTGACTAGTTAACGTAATCTCTCCCATAAGTCATTCGGTCGCATCGCTATATTCCCGCCACACCCGGCGCAATGGTCGCAATTTACATTTCTTCGAATGAACTACGCTCTCCTTGAACATAAAAATAAAATAGTTTATGATATTCTGTCGCAAATTGGCAATAGAGGCGAATCCCTCTCGTCTCGTCGGATATAGTATCTAAATACGGATCGGAGTATTTACTTTTTATAATATGAATCTTCTGTGGCATTTATCCTCGCTTCAAAGTAGATTCTTTAAATGCAGAATTGTTTCACTATTATAATATTCTGTTTGAATTACTTATATTTCACATAAACCTGCTCTTTTTAGTTTGTTGTTTTACCTAATTATTTGTCTAAACATAATAATTAAAAATTATGACATTAACGCCTGTCTGTTTTCTCATTTAGAAATATTATTTGATCTGATAAAACAGATCATGCGCTGTTGCTGTCGATACAAACAAAACTATTGTAATATTCACACAGGTTTCAATTATAAAACGAATTTTATATTCCTATTATATGATATTACGGAAATGTGGACATGTGATGATGATGGCCAATAAAAACCATTAGATTATTTACTTATTTCTCTCATGACTAACTGACGGAGACTGGATGGCTGGACATATAATTTGCAGTAATTCGTAAAAACCGAACATTGCCGAAGCGCATAATTCATGTCATCGTACTATATTATGCCATATTGGCACAATGCGCAACCAGTTTGACTAGTATTGGATAGTTAAATCAAAAAGTCATAGCATAATGATAATGCTCATTCAGATAAATGTAACGTGAGACGTACCACGACAAATCAATCGCAGCGACCGGCTACAAAGGTAATTGGATGAGAGAAAGGAAAATCATGTTCAGTGCGTGCATTACTCGTTACTGACTGAAATTACATAGACACTAATCGTAGGTAATCGTCTCATTAGTCTAATGAAATTGTACTTCAACAATGAAACCGATAAGAGCCGTGGTTCTATCCTCAGGTCTATCAAAATTACTTAAGAATAGTTGCTTGCTCCATCCAAGACTGGAGCTCGTAAGTATAAAAACTGTAATATGAGAATTGATTCGTAATCTATTGTAGATTAATTTTTATTTAAATGCTGTTGAATGACAATTTTAAGTACCCTGCAGGGCCTATAAAATAACGGGATTATGTTAGTCCTTTTAAACTGATTTCAATAAATGAGGAGGTTGTCAATTCCACGAGTATTTAATTGCTTTTTTTATGTATGTATATCGATTTCTCCGTCAATTATAGACCGATTTTGTCGGTTTTTTTATAATATGACGACCTGGATATCCTCCGTAAAATATGAATTCACGTGCACCTTTGGCTATCCCCACAAGTGGTGAAGTTATGTGTGTACACCAACAGCATCTGTGTATTACAATAGGTCACCTATCGGTCACAATGCACGCGTGCTGTTATCATAAGAATCGTTATCTCCGGATGCGTTCGCTACATCCACCGACAGAACATTATACAATGACACTTTTGTACTCAAACTGACGTTATTGTGAATAATGTAGTCATAGACTGATTGTTTTGCATCATTTGAATTTCAGATGCCTTTCAGTCTGTCAGTATATATACAAGTCCTATATTTTAAGATTGCCGCATATATTGTAAGATATATACCAATTTATTTTAAGCTTTGCTTGGTTCGATAATATACGAACTGTCTGATGATGTGGAGATAAATCGAAAAACCAGTTACAGAACATAAATCATCTGCAATTTGCAATATATTTTAAACACGATTTGACTAATCATATCTCATATTCCCAAAAAGCAAATCCATGTCGAAGATGTTAACGAACGAAAAAAATATAAAATGTAAATAATGATACTAATTTCAAACGTTCAAAACACATACAAACTATATAAGTATCTAACAACAATAAATCACTGCATAATTTTTCAAATGTACCGATCAACAAACTCGATCCAAAAACGACATCAACAGTCGTACGAGTGACAGTTGATTAAATTTATTGTTTATGCCTTTGAATACTAATTGATTATTTAGTTGCCAAATTAAGTAGGCAAAAGGTAATCAAACTTAAATTGGGTCAACATAGGTTCTGGTTCAAAAACGTTTATAATTATGATTTACGACGACAAGAGTATGTCAATTTTGTGTGTGTACCATTACAACCGAATTAGGCATAATTGAGTAGAATAAAACAAAACCGACGCAAAATAGCGACTCGCTTATGCGTTTCGTACGGTGAGAGATATCCGGAGGTCAAAAATACTCCCCTCCCCTGCCCAATTCCTTAATTATCCCTTTCGCTTAAGGTCGGCAACGCGCCCATGATTCTTATGGTGTTGTGGGCGTACATAGGCCGTGGAGTTCACTTACCACCAGGTGACCTATTTGCTCGTTCGCCGACCTGTGCTATTGAAAAAATCATACCCGAATACGTGTAATATATACATTTAGTTAATTAACTTAGTTTACAGACGCATATGGTAGAATATTTGACTTGTTATAATATGTTATCAGGCACCGTACAGTCCGTTACAATATTAAACGTGCACCGACAATAAAAACTTTATTACAGAAATATGAGATCACCTTCAAAACATTACTAACTCTATAACTAACTGAATATTTCTAAATATTTACAAAACTATACTTATCACTGTGTGAAAAAAAGCTAAACCATATCTATGTACTTGTTACTAATATAACGTCTATATCATTAACGTATCGTGCAGTATAACTACTATTTAATTTTATATTCAATTATTTCTCATATTTCGATCTGGTTCATAGTCATACTGTCACTCCCTTGAATGCCATGATGACGCCATAACGCTGCACCCTATTCTACTGGGTTTTGTGACTTGGAAATTCAAGACGCCGCTAGACTACCTGTTATAATATTTTTATAACAATTGGACCTTTTTACGCAAACAGGAACCAACACACGGCAATTTCAAATGGAGATAGTAATTTTGTTTTTCTAAATTCAATAATTTAAACTAATTTTATCTCGTAATTTTTTGGAAAATCGGGCATGAAATATATTTCATGTACGATTTTGAAAAAAAATATACAGTACAATAATTAATTTAAATTAATGAATTTAGCAAAACAAAATCGGTATCCCCATTTGAACTTGCTGTGGGTTGGTTCCTGTTTACGTAAGTAGGTCCAATTAAACATTTCTTTGATACACACTACATGACGCTGCGGATACACCCATTACTGATGTGAACGTTACAGTCACAAAGGTTATGCGCAAAGCGGAACGATATAATGAACCAGCGTCAAATAATACTAGCATTGACGTGACGCGATGCGACGCGGCGTCACACGCGGATATTTTATACAAACATACCAATGATTCACAATAGGACGAGGTTAATTGGAATTTCGGTGACCGGCCGACGATATCTGAACATTTACAGTGTCTATAGTTGTTGTGCAAGTAATGGTCATCTCCTGCGATACACTTATAGTCTCAGTATTGTAGCATAAAAAAAACAAACATGTACACAACTTTTCAACTAACTGTAATGTGTTGGGTGTAATTTACAGATATCTTTGTTACGATTTGTTTAAATAAATAAATATTGTGTGATATTTGTTTACATTTCTGATATTATGAAGTCACTTAGCGCGGTCGCATAGGAGCAATTTTTTTGACGCGATCGAAGTGTTTTTGACGCTAAACATAAGACAAAAAAAAACTCATCATAATGAAATATAAATCAGAGTCACGTTCGGGTTACAGCCACTGTTTATAACGAAACTGTGACATTACAATATTAATTCTCATCAGGGATGCGGAGAAATAGTTCATACAACTAATGACTGTATGTGTTCGATATCTACTGAGAAATACCCTAGTTTAGAAAAATATATATTCGCAATAAAACCCGCCTCCTGTAAACTATAATAAGTGATAAATGAATTGTAATATTAAAGCGCACAAGAAATCATGATTTATTAAATGACGTACAAAACATAACTCTCACCTCAATGACAATTTATTAAGTAATAACTTTTTTTGTATTAATAATTTCTATCTCTTTTAAAAATGATGTCAAACACTTATTATTCGCTATTCAATAAATAATAAAAACGTCGAATATTTACTAAAAGTTGCTAACCGCTGCATCTCTAATACTACTGTCACGGCTTCATTTGTTATGGTTTAATGAAAGGCTTCATAGGTCTTCCCATTGCATTATTCAATTAACATTTCCATTATTTCAGTTAGTGTTATCAGACTTCGCGACGTCTGATAGCGGTCAAGATTCGAGCTGACCGTTGTCATGGACAAATAAAAAAAAAACAATTCCATAGCACGGGCACGTCCGCGTCCTTGCGGAACGTTACACTTGGCGTTTGGGCCAGATGTCACGATCTGCCTCAAGCGACTACACGTAGGTGAAATATACAATAAAAAAATCTGCGCGAGCCAATCTGTTAATTTCATTTTTTGGCAAGTTCAATCGCGTCAGGCGAATATCTCGAGGCCACACATACGCAGTGAAATTAACGAATAGCTTTACTTATAGCCCGCGCGACCAAAAAAAAAAACAGCGCGCGCACCGAATGACGTAACTGCGATATCAGCGAGCCTACATGTCTCTGACGCGACCTCGAAATGAAAATTTTGTCGCCCAATTCTAAAATAACACGGCGCTATGTCATTCAGAGGCGAACGCGTCATGCACCCGCAAAATATTTGGGTCGGTCAATGACATCAAAGAAATTTAAGTCTAGATCGGTAACTGGGTACCAGGACAGATAAAAATTGGGACAGGCCTCGTTTTTAACGGAATGTGCAACATAAAAAAAATCATGTCGTGCCGGTGAACGTGTGAAACTTTCGCAAACTGCTTGTATTCGGAGCCCGTTCCCATTTGCACATATCAAACTTTATGGCAGCACTGGATAGTTCAAACAAATTCTAACTAACTAGATGACTATCGTTCTATAAATACGAACACGGTTATATTACAGAGTGGCTCGTATGGCGAAGACAAAACGCATGCCAGAACTAACAATACCAAAATAACACCTCGACGTGCAATGGATAAAACAGCTGATAGTCATGTTTATAATAATTAAAATAAATAAAACGTCTTGCGACGGACGTGATGTACGTACGCGAAAAAGATCCAATTACGCCAGACGGTGTTCTAATACACTATACTGGTTTAAATAGGTTACAGTGTTATTGTAATCGGAAGTAGGTCGTATGGAGTTTATGGCGCGGATGAGAATACCGCGGCAAGTCAGAATCTGATCGCCACACCACGCCACGCCACATCGTCGGCGCCCGTGACACGAGGGATTCTTTCAACTCGGGATTGCAATGTATGTAAAGTTATCAGACAAACATTATACAAATACAAAAACTCTTTATTGTATAACCAATAATCACAAAAATAATTTAGCATAGGACTACTTAATAATTTTACAATAGGCGGTCTTGTCACTTCGAGCGATCTCTACCAGACAACCTTTGGATGGACACTGAAGTAAAAGAAGTCACAGTGGTGTTATACCTAGTTGTGACAAAACCTAAATCAACGAGCGGCCAGTGCCGTGCCAATCTGGCGTACGAGTCCCAGACGGGGTGCAGACTCGCCCATTTTCACATAGATAAAATCATGATAAAGTGCTGTTCCAACTGGCGCGGCGCGGTGTCTGTTAATAATTATTATAAAACTGGCGCAATATGCATTCGATACGCAATCCCTATTATTACGACCACAGTGTGATGTGTCAAATCTCCACATTATGTGCACAACAGCATAGTGCAGTAACAAATAAAACTGATCCTGGGATCATAACAATCAAATTCAAACATTCAAACATGGGATCAAACATAACTACCAACCATCAGTTAGATTTTGTCAATATACTCGTCGAAACATGTGCATACAAATGATATGCATTTGATATGCAATCTTTCACAACGCCCGTAGTTATAAGATCATTGGCATAAAGTAATTTAACGATAACAATACGATAATCTGCAACGATCCCTTATCGAGTATTGAATAGATAGTGACAGCAGTTTTCGTCAACAGGGCGTCTGTCTCGTGTGTATTTGATCTAAGGTAACCAACCGCACTTTATAAATAGGGCGTGCGCACACACCCGTCCGAATACCGTACGCACGCTGCGTGTAAATATAAAAATATGTACAATAATGTGTAGCAATCGATAAAATGATCTGTGCGAGCCGGCAACGATGATGTAAACATGGACGAATGCGTACAACGCGCGGATAATCCGCCCGATATAGACCAGATACTCGACACTGTACAAATCATTATTGGCGATATCGATTGCTGATACTCGGAGCGAGATCTGACGTGCGTAAATACGCGGTATTATGATTCGTGCATTGGGAACGACTCCTTACTCGGAATGTTGCATACGATACGGCACAATGTGTTGCGGTCGAGTTGTCATGACAATCGATAGCAGCGCCCGTACCGACACAACCGTGCATAAGTATGACGTGTCTGTCAAAATAATTAGGTATATCAAGCTGTCACTGAATATATTAAACCACGTTAGCGTGGAAACTATTCTTGGAAGGTAAATTCACAAACCTTACAAATTCCTTTGGAGAAATGTGTGCAAGTTTTCTCGCGATGTTTCTTCACCATTAAACCAAGTGATCATTAACAATGATTACAGGCGTAAAAGTCAGAAGTCAGAGATAAAAGTGTGAGATGCGATCCCTAAGGGCTGAGATCGACCCCACAACCTCTGCTTAGTAATCTATTCACCTCCACGCTAAGCTTATAAAACGGGTTTATTTCTCAGGTCAGTGCAGCACAGGAGGTATTTACTTTGAAAACTGGAATTACTCCCAAATAAACACGCTTAACTAGGCACGGGCGACAGCGAGTTCCTTACTACCCAGACTTCAATATATGTTGTTGAATTACGGAACTAAATTGACTTAGATAATCTTAAACGACGTCAAAATCCTTTCAAAATGAGTAATCAACTCATGATATGTTCATTTACACATACAAATCGCTCCAATCTACATCATGTTATTGGACACTAATATTGAACTTTATACCTCACTGACAACAATTATAATGAATGGACTGATTAACAACGTCGCGTCTTAAAAGAAAATAATGCCAAATGACTGACGAGTTGAGGCAAACCAAATGACAAAAGTTGTATGGAGTAACAGACTAGCACCACAACGCCATCGTTAAGAGTGTCCTCACGCCAATGACCTTGACGATGTGCGCCATTAAGAAATCTACCGAAGTTGAGGTTTCGCGCGACCGAAATGACCGAATAATTTAGCATGTTGTAAAAATATTAAGTCGTGTTTCTTTATTCGATCACAAGGATTCATGCAAATCGATATGTGGATTCACTGGTAAATTTGCATCAAAAATTATAAAATAGCAAGCAGTACATACTTATTTAAAACCACTTTTTACACAACTAGAACGTACATATACAAATTCTGCTTCGACTGAAAATTCAATTGTACAATTATTTTTTATACAGCGCGCGTATATTTTTTATTCCATTGAATGACGAGACGAGCATGCCGCTCGCCTGATGGTAAGCGTCACGTCTGCCCATAAACAGAAGCAACACCACACAGAACTTTGAATTACAGAGCATTGCATGGCACTGAACTGCGCTCGTCACCCGAGACGTAACATGTTAAGTCTCCTAATGCCCAGTAATTTCACTGGCTTCAATGTCCTTCAAACCGCAACACAACAATGCTTACACACCGTTGATTGGCGGCAGGAATAGACACAGCGGTGGTACTAACCCAGACAGCCTCTCGCATACGAGGGACCTACCTTGTAAATCTAATATACATTTTCAACAATTTAGTTGTAGTTACAGCCTTAAGGTTAGGACCCGATGAACGATGGACAGCACAACGCGCGCCAAAATCTAATTTCGTACTAACACTATACTCACTTCAAATAACAGTAACAGTGGTTACTATGTAGCCAATATCAACAATGGACGATTACTTCGTAAACATTCGAAGATCGATTAGCCTCAGATGTATTACTTGTATACCCTAATAGACCGGTGATTATCCGGTTGAAAATGGTAAAAATAGAAACAAATTTATAGTAGAATCAAACCCATTGTAAAAGGAAGAGAATACAACAAAATTGATAGGAAAAATAAATTAACGGCGATCTGAGGTCGGGAAGTGGGAAGGGGGGGGCTTTTAAGGGTAAAAAACGGTTTATCTCGATTTCCGGAAAAACTACAAGTCCTATGGAAAAAAGTTAAATTGCAAAATTGTAGGTAATAAAAAGATCTACAACTTTTGTATACACACTTTCTTCACATAACCTCAAAATATATGTGAAAAATTCAAATAACCAAGTTTTTTGTTTTTATTTTTATCTATTATAATAAATCATTTTTTTTCATGAAATTTGGTGAAAACTTACCTTTTTGTATCCCAAATACACTGTAATTTTTTTGATTTAAAATATTTATTTTTGCACCTTATTTTGACCTAATATCGAAAAAGCAGCCTAATTTTCAAACGAAAATTCTCACGCCAAAATATGAGCTTTTTTAAAAAAGTCTGTTGGTTTCTTGTTCATTGAATTCTCTACTTTCTGATGGTGTAAAAAAATATATACATTACTATGGTAAATGTGCTCAGAAAATGCAAAGAAACGAACTACTAAATAACAGGTAGTAAGGCCCAGCACCTAGCCCCTTCCCCACTTCTTTATGATGGGCTGAAATTTTCCGTAGATCACTCAGGTATATAAGTTATATTAAAATAACAATAAAGAGGCATCTACGCATATAATTTAAAGAAGATTCTACAACTTTCTCAAAATATTGTAGATATGTCTATTAAATATTAACTTATAACTTTACATTTTCTGAGCACATTTACCATAGTAATGTATATATTTTTTTACACCATCAGAAAGTAGAGAATTCAATGAACAAGAAACCAACAGACTTTTTTAAAAAAGCTCATATTTTGACGTGAGAATTTTCGTTTGAAAATTAGGCTGCTTTTTCGATATTAGGTCAAAATAAGGCGCAATAATAAATATTTTAAATCAAAAAAATTACAGTGTATTTGGGATACAAAAAGGTAAGTTTTCACCAAATTTCATGAAAAAAAATGATTTATTATAATAGATAAAAATAAAAACAAAAAACTTGGTTATTTGAATTTTTCACATATATTTTGAGGTTATGTGAAGAAAGTGTGTATACAAAAGTTGTAGATCTTTTTATTACCTACAATTTTGCGATTTAACTTTTTTCCATAGGACTTGTAGTTTTTCCGGAAATCGAGATAAACCGTTTTTTACCCTTAAAAGCCCCCCCCCTTCCCACTTCCCGACCTCAGATCGCCGTTAATTTATTTTCCCTATCAATTTTGTTGTATTCTCTTCCTTTTACAATGGGTTTCATTCTACTATAATTTATTTATGTTTCAAATTGGAAAATCACCGGCCTATAAATATAAACTAGGTGAACGTTGGCATAACAATCGGCTTAGTTAATTTGAAGACATCCGAGTAAGGCAGTATTCAGTTCTTTTTACCCTTTGGGATATTTTGGCCCCTGCTAATGGATTACTGGCGACCCCTGCACTCTCATCCCAGGGGATTCAGTTTCTGGGAATCGAGGGGGCGGGATTTAAGAAAGGTAAAGGAAAAGGGTGCAAGCCCCTCGGGAGAACCGAATACACACTGACTGATCCTGGAACGCGATCCACAAAAGATGTGTGGGTCTATGGCAGGTTTTAACACCATGTGTATGGTGGTCGTTATCCGGACGGATATAAAGGCAGTAGTCAGTTCCGATGGCATATTTATGTTTCAACTTCATCAAGTTACATTTACTCAGTCTGACTTTCTTATATTTAAGAAGGTCTGGCTAAGTGGGTGAATTTATGGCGTTGAGCCACGCTGTAGACAACAGGATTAACATGAAGTGGCCGTTATGTGAACTTGCACATTTGCCAGCCTCTGCTATAAAAAATGCTAACTAAAGACTATTTGATGTCATCCGGCCTTAATGCTTGAATGCGATAAACCAAATTCCACTGATACGGTTGAGGAAAAAATGTTGCCTCTCATGAGATAGATTCAACAAAATATGTATATGACTAAGAGAATAAACATACACTCGACTTTGGCTAACATAACGTAAAAGATAAGAAGATAATACTATATCAATCAATTATAAGTTCATTAAGGGCTGTAAGACATATTTTTATAGTCAGTAATCAACGATTTTGCGGCTGCATTCTATGCTGTATCGCGTTTTCTCGCGTGTTTTATCAATTGCTAACCAGTGAAATTACTATTATGCATTATGAGACTTAACGTCCTATATCTCGGAATGACGAGCTCACTTCAGTGCCATGCAGTGCTTTGTAATTCAAAGTTCTGTGTGGTGTTGCTTCTGTTCATGGGCAGACGTGGCGCTTACCATCATGTCTCGTCATTCGATCAAATAAAAAAAATCACTTCAATCCTACATTAAGTTACGGCGACAAGTTAGGTCGTGACGACAAAAACAAGTGTTCTAGGGTTAAATGCCTACATCGAAAGTGTTTTAGGGTTAAATGCCTACATCGAGGATCGAAAGTGATTTGATCACCGCTACCAGAGTTTGTGTATGTGAAAATTGGAGCGTTCGGACGCGGCATCGAGCTTCCGAAAAACAATAAAATCGCCGTTCCCGTATACTAAAAGCAGTCTGTATTAACACCAAATGCGTTATAAGGCGATAAAAATGCTGTTTATATTATAACTAAGTTTAAGACAAGTAACAATTGACCGACAAGTACCGCAGAATAATCTAGGGCAATTGTTGCTCGTTTGAATAATAAAAGTGAATTGGCAATGTATGTTCATAAGTACACCGTAATGCAGGCATTTTCCTTTAATAAGCGTGCCATTATAAACATTTGAATGAATATCAAGTTCTTACCTTTCTTCTTTCTTTCTAAGTTTCGTATCTAATTTTTTTACGAATTGTACAACTAAGAAATAAAAATCATTATTTTTGTTTGAAACTCACTACAGTTGAAATGAAATTTTGATTGAGAAGAAGATTATGTTGATCCATGCAATTAAGCACAACTCTGTTCAATTCTGCGAATGCAGTTCATGTTCAGAATTGAACTGTGAATTCAGTTAAACATATATAAACATGTTGGCCTGTCTGTCTACAGCGTGGCTCTACCACTGATAAAATATTATAATTACCACTCATAAATTTATCTGCGTCAAGTGCCAGATTCAGAAAGAGGTTCCTCACTCTGGAATCCTAACCACCACTGGCTTGGGTCCTAGGGCTCGCCATTAGAGGATGTTTTTTATGTTTTATTAGTTATTAATGCATTGTATAAAATTGCAAAAAAACCTTTTACATAGTGATATAACATGTATAACAGAAACTTATTTTTTTTTTATTTATTAAACTTTGAACACATCGTATACAGGCGGACTTTAATGCCTTAGGCATTTTTTCCTAGTCGATCTTAGGGTGGTGGAGATCATAATTGAGGCAGGTACAAGGAAATCTTGTAGGTGATACCGTATACTTCATTTACTTTCATAAATAAAGAGAGTATGAAATCAGTGCTCAATATGTGACTGTTTGATGTGTTGACTTCGCATTTTTGTGTCGCGAACCTCGCATAGTCTACAATTTAGACTTTGTACATGTCAAAGAAGTCTAACTTCTTTATGTAGGTATTCTGATAGTGATCATAACTGATAGTCATTGTATCACACGTGTACAACACTCATGTAACACAGTACGCTGTACGTGACAGGAACGCAATATGAAACTATTACGGCGAAAGGCGTGATAGATATCCTCGACTATACGACCGCAGTGCATGTGCACTCTTACACTTACGCGTGTATTCAAGAACCAAGAACAACCCTTATGTGAGCTCTTAGCTTAGTGTAGATTTATGTATATATGATAGACCCGTTTTTGTTTAGCACTAAAAGACCAATTACGTATACATAAATATACACTATGTGTTCGCAGTCACTATAAGACATGACAGTTAATGTTGCTGCACCCTCGCTAAGAACCGGCTGCGGCTGCAGACTATACATGTTCGAAGATTTAATGCGGTACATATTCACCGCACGCGTGTGACATCTGTCAGTCACTTGCTATAGATAGTTCAGCTTATTTTGAACTGTACTTCTATGTGCGCGTGGGCCGGTAAATATCTAGTATTTATTGGTGGGGCACTGACGCGTTATCCGTTACCTTATATATTATATTGACAGGCACAAACAGCCGTTGTGTCCGTACAAACACATTACGCACACAGCACCGCGCGCACAAATGAATCGGATTGTCTACAGCACAGCGGTCGCAATGCGATTGTACAGCCGACCAGTGGTGTCTGCGAAAGATACATATGCGGGTGCACTTATCTGCATCAAATATAAACATCAATTGACGCAGCAAGCAGTGTAGAAGCGCTGCGAGTTTCCGCCTTCAAGCTTTGCGTCCAGCCCGTCCCCCACTAACGAAACACGCGGCTCTCCTTTATTTTTACACACAAGGTTGTGTATATTTGAATGGGTGTTTTTGACACGCCTGATGCACGTATCATTCGGACGGTTTCGTAATGCCAGTAAATCAGCCAGATTTATGTGTGAAATGTATTGGATGCGAATAAAGCTTTTTCATTTTATAAACAATTTAACAATTATTGGACGTGAGGTTATGTGTTTGTCGGTGATTAAAAACAGTTTATGGTGTCGATTGAGAAACAAATCGACACTCGAAATGATTACTATATCATTCCTTGTAGTATAGACAAATTACGTAGCTTCCACGAAGTGACGTGGTACATATATTTCTAAACCGAAACAATATCTTACTCGGAAATGGCCGTATCAGTTCCTCTTTTGCGGAAATGACATTTCTTCATTCAATTTCTCACCGTGTCACCTTTGCGAAAATGGCAAATGTTCGAACCATATTTTAAATGCCTTTTGAATTACACGTTCAACGATGAAATTTATTGCTCGTTTTATTAATTAGCGCTACTTTATGGGGACGTTTTAAAATCCTTTTAAATGAGTACAGTGGACCAGAGTTGATAATCCATTACTGGCATTTATTAATCAAGTGCAATTAATAAACCCTTGCGAGAATGTTTTAAAATTAATATAATGTGTAGGTCATTTTATTTTTTTTATATCCTGGCTCGACAAAGTGACTACGCCTCACCTGATAAGTGGTAAGTGTAGCGCGATCCATAAATAGTGTCGACCAACGACAGAAAATTGTAGGTCGGCAAGATCATGACGGCCTGCCTAGCTGCTTCTTTCTAAACTGTATGTATGCTGAGAACCATGAGGTCCTGGGTTCAGTTACCGGTCGAGTAATCACAATTTTGTGTTTGATGAAGAGCAGCTGCAAATTGCTTGCTGCTTCACCCACTCTTGCAGACCAATTCATGCTGTAGACAAAATCGTCTACAACGTGGCATTATCATACAATAAGTTTTGCGACTTTCCCCTTAAAATGTTAATCGCAACTCTGCACATATCCCTTCATAATAAGTGCAATTGCTTACCATGCAACATATAACATAGTCAACGCTATCTTGAAGAATATACATTCGATTAAAACATGATTAAAGAATTAATCTATAAATCTAAACTACCATTGACATATTACTTTCCAAACCAACATTTAATGAGTCGCGCAAGGTCTCTCAAGGTGTAGAGAGCTTGTTTGGAAGAAGCAATAATAATAACAAGGGTGTTTGAGGTGGAGTGCCAGCAGCATTTAGCCGTAGGAGCCTTTCGTTTGAAGGGTGCCCGATTGGCAAGTGGCAATCGATACTTCACCATAAATCTTAACTATGTGCTAACATAATCATTACATTGGACACACTGAAATATTTCGAGAAACTTGTATATGAAAAAAGCAGCGACAGCTCAGCGGGGAGTGGTACGGACTGTCGGGACGAAAGTTGCAAGTTCGAAACCAGCCCTAAGAGCATACACATCTGACTTTTCTAAGTTACGTGTATATTAATTGTTAATTGTCGCTTGCAAACATCGTGAGGAAACCTGCATACCTGAGAACTCGATAATATTTTTCGAAGGTTGTGAAGTCTGCCAACCCGCATTAGGTCAGCGTGGTGGACTAAGGCCTACCCTCTCATACAGTAGAGGAGGCCCGTGCCCAGCAGTGGGACATGTATAGTACAGGGCTAGTATTATTATTATAGTATTGTATATTAACTTGAGTTTTAGTCATCATACAACAATAACATCATGACAAAGAATTAAACGAAAATCATTAGCAATAGCGGTTTAGACAAGGTCGTAGTATTGATACTCTATACATGTAATTATTGATACACTGACTGAATAAATTATAGATATTTCAAGTGACTCAAAAAAAGGTGGTACTGATCAGATTTATTCACTAAAGCTAGTGCTTGATGCTGAAAGTGGGACAATCACGGAAAATACAATTTAACTCGTTCACGCACGAATTAAGCGATATATGTATACCAGATATATTTTCCGATCGGTGCGGAAACGGTTTATTGTTTTTAGTGCTTTAATTTCTCCGTAAATCCGTAAAAATCCGTCAATTTCCCAGGAACCGGAACCGTAAAAAAATACCTTATTGTGAAGTATTTTTTTCAGCGCACTAATGCGGGCTAAAGCGAAAAGACAACACTGACGAATTATTAAATGTGTCTCAATTCTCAATTATTAATTGACGACCGCTAATATTTCAACTGAGCTACGTGTGTACTGAATTAAATCGCCAAATCCACCCGAATGTCACTCGCCAATGTTTTCCTCAAAAAACGTTGCGTAAAAAACAACCTAGTGCGTAACTTCACACCTTTTATTACCAATCATTTAACATGAATTTCACTTTCGACGAATATCAAGTGAAAAAAATAAATAAACAGACACATGTGAAAATAGCGTCAGGTGAGAGCGTTGGCGTTTTCAAGATACGTTTTCACTAATATCTTTCAATCGGACGTGCTGCGAGTTAATTGCTTTTCGCTGTCATAACAATGAAAAAGTGATCTTTATTGAGTGAAAAACATGAAGACGTTTTTATAATGAAGCAAATTATAAACGACATATTTGTTACGCTGTATTGCAAAGTGGACTCGCTAATATAATCATAACTTATTACATATGCTCATGCCTATACTCCAGGAGGCGTAGGCAGAGTTGGAACTAGTAAATCCAAGGTTCGCCGAGCTTATACATGTATGAAAATTCATTGACAAGGTGTGGTAGCGCGTAACCCAGGATCTCACCAGTTGCTGAGCCTAAGTACGCTGCCTAGTGACAATCATTCGTTTTTTAATTTATCTAACAGAAATAGAAACATTACAAATGTTATGTTTGAACAGCCGTATTGTTTCCACCCAATTCTAAACTCATAAACGTTAGTGGCATGCCAATGACCGCTCGAACTAGCAACCGATCGACATCAAAGCCAATGGAGTCGCACCTTCCTTAATTACACATGAAATTTTGGCACACAATTGCCCATCAACTCGTTACGAATCGTTCACGGTGCCTCGTTTACACTGGTTACGAAAAAAACGGATACATTAATTAGCAAACGACCCGCACTGTTGGCATGGCAGGCGCTAATACAAACGATTTTAGTAACAACGTTCAGTATTTCGATACAGTTTCTCCAATATGCGATAATAAATGATAATAACCGCGTTGCAACAACGCGATAAAGGCACGCGCGGTTGAACATCGGTTCGCGTAATTTTACGAGGTATTTTTTTTTATCCGAGCACGGCAATGTGACTGCACTATACCTAATGGTAAGCGTAGTGCAGTCCAAAAAACCACCGACAGACAATGAGTTTATCGGTGGTCACTAGTCATACCGGCCTGTATAAATGCTTCTTCCCTCTTTCAAGACGGACGAAACAAATCAAGGAGCCTGCGACAGGACAGGCGGATGACCGATGCAGGCACAGTAATACAACGATGTACCTCTATACCCGCCCCAACTAACCATCAAGTCATGTCGCAAGCCCCTCGGGAGAACCGGATATACACTGGCTAATCCTGGAACGCGATCCACACAAGGTATGTGGGTCACTATGGCAAGTTTTAACACAATGTATACGGTGGTCGCTATACGGGCGGATATGAATATCCTACCATCAGCTATTCAGATACATTACCGTCATATGCAATAATGTGTATACATGAATAATGTTTAAAACCTAGCGTAACATTTGAAACGACGCACGAATGGAGTAGGTCAGGTGGGTTATTGTATAGCATTATGTTCTGGTGACCTCTCTCTCTCTCTCTCGCTCTCACATTTAATGCACATATATTTAAAATAGAATGGTCTCGTATTTACATTTTGATTTCTCATTCAAACGGAACGACACGTTCAACTCTTTGAATATATGAACTAGACACGAAACATATTAAAACTACAATGATCTTATATACGGGTGTAACTTGGATCAACGGAAGCAAGTCGATAAAGAACCCTTATATCTATCGATTGGACCCCCATGTATGTTGCTCCAAGTTGTGTGGTTCAAATGTTTGATGGATATACCATATGGGCGTGGTGGTTCCTGTATTATCTTTTAGCAACTTTAAGATTTCGATAACTTTTCACATAGGTATAAAGATCGTTCATAAAAACCGTTTCAAAACACCTATGGCCTTTTGAAATCGAACATCGAGCGGAATAAAATCCCTTGCAAACGTAAATATAACACTATTATTCAAAATCGAAATATTTAATGAATTTTTAAAATGTCTTAAAATTCTTAAAGACTACTCGGATGCCTAGTTGTATTGAGCCTGTGGTACTACTGCTATGCTGAGGTCTCGGGTTCTATTATCGGGCTGGGAATAGTAATATTGGATTTTTTTATCACGAAACGCTCAGTATCAGCCAGGAGTCCAGAAGTGTGGCCGGTATGGCGAAAGGCTCTGAGACGGAGATACGTTCGGCGAAATATGGGTGTACTGGTTACACCTCTGCTTATCCCTTCGGAGATTACAGGCGTGAATACGTGTGTGCATTCTTAAAAAGTGGACCTATATATTACATATTATTTACACTAATTTGGATTTCTACAGTTCTTTTACTCTATCGTTTGTTCGTAAGGCAAAGAATAATGGGCAAGAAACTCTAGCAAAACAATGATGTATTCATAAGGTAAAACAATTTAAATTAGAGACGATCGAGACGCAATCCAGACATCGAGAAGCTTCAGACTTTAACCCACATAAAGTATCGGTTAAAAAACTTTACGATACAAGCGAGCTCTGCGCTCTTAGTTGTCTCATAAGGTGCCCATCGACACACCAGAATGACTAACACCTATTCTTAAATAAAACTGTATATGTAATTGCACACACACAATGAGCGTGTATCACGTGGCATAAACGCACACACACATAGATACGGACGGTGTCGTGTTCCCATGCGTCATAGCCGACTGTGATGCAATGGTGGACGCAAATCGGGCTGTGTGTCTTACTGAATTTCACTGCTTGCGGATTTACACGAAATTATTGTCTAGCGGTGAAGGCTAATAAATTGTGATTTATATTAACACACACCCAACAGCTCACCCATATAGTCCTGAGCCCATACTAGGTTAACGTGTATAGTGGTTATTAGGAACTACGAGGGACTTGTGGTTCCACAACACTCAGACCCGAAACAAATATCTGTAGATCACAAACATTTGTATCAGGGCGGGAATCGAACCCACGGCCTCGCGATTCGCCGCCGCTGAACTACGCCATGGAGGCTTGAAACACTATATACGACTGTAATATTATGTTTGGCTTCTATTTTGTTCGTACATGTACCTTCTATGGTTGTAAATTTGTAAGCACAAATTTTTACATCCTCCTAAATTCTTTAGGAAAAGGAATATCAGTTGCAATCATTTACGTCTTGTATCAAAGTTTTTTTTATTCTTTTAAATCACCATTGATAACTGACTATGTATTAATTATTAATCTCCTTCCCAATGATATGTTTAAAAGTCTTTTCTTGTCCTTTCTTTCTTATTTTCTTAATCTTTTAATAATATGTAACATGGCTATATACAACGGCTAACAAAAAAGTATTAATAACCGTTTGTATAAACTTTGACCATTTGCAGCAATACTTTAAAATACGTTAAAATTCTATGAACCCGCGCTACGAAACCAATGTTTACAGACGCCAAGGTATACTGCCATTCGCCAGTATTATCATTGGACACTATGATTCATCATTCCCATGGTTGATTATTTCACACTCATCGAATTTCGTGTACGTGATGCCTAATGGTATATTATAAACTAAATCAAAACCAACTTGCTATTGCTTATCCGGTTCGAAGGACCAATAAGAAATTATTTAGATTTAAAAATTGAGAGAATTCACTTTGTTGGAATAAGACCAAACAAGGTTACATAATATGTGAATGTAACTGTGTGGACTAAGGCCTAATCCCTCTCATTTAGTAGAGGAGGCCCGTGCCCATCAGTGGGAAGTATATAATACAGGGCTAGTAAAAAAAAATGTGAATGTAAGTTTGCTTGTTACGCTTTCACGCGAAAACTACTAAACCGATCATTATTAAACTTTATACACATATTCTTGGAGGTATTAGAAGTAACATAGGCTACTTTTTAACCTGGTAATCCCAGAAAAAGTAGATCACGAGGGCGGAGCCGCGAGGAAAAGCTAGTTAGTTATAATTTTTCTTTATGTATCCCAAATAAATAAATTATAATAAATATTGTAATCTAGAACTGATGCAATAAATAATGATGTAAGTTGGTATGGGCCGAGATGTTTTGCGTCAAAAAGACTGAAGGTGATTATATGTATACAGATCATCCATTTTTGCAATCCCTTGTATCTGACTACCCTTAAGGGCAAGAGGCGTGAGTCTATATATGTATGTAACCATCCATTAAAAAAAACAGAGGTAAATTAATATACATAAGCAGGACAAAGTTGCCAGGTTTTGTAAGTATTTTACTAAAAAAACAATTCTATAGTAATCCAATAATTGATATTTATTGGATGCGGCAGCCCGTAGTACAAAATATCATGTCACATCACGAAATTTGAAGTAATGATAAAGAAATACAATTCAGTATTGATATCATAAAAGAGAAAGTGCCAAGCGTGTTATATTTGTAGAGTCTGCGACGACGCAACGTCGCGTCGCGTCGCGTCGAGACGTCGAACGGTCCAATCCGTCCGGGGTCATAATAATTGCATCTATTAAGGCTCGTTAATATCTTCCTGTGCGCACTCACTGACTGATTACTTTGATGTATCGTCGACTTATTCAAGTATTAGCCAATGTACAACTTGACTAGATAACTCATATACATTGGAAAGCCATTTGAATATACACAGATCAAAGATTGAGAATAGAATTGATTTTAGTTTGTGAACTTTACAGATACTGAAATGTAATTTTCCATTAGGTATAAATCGTAATTAAGTTATATTTTTGAAAGGTATCTTATCCTTTAACTAAAAAAAAATCGGATTCATTTCGATTTTAGAATGTATAGGTGAATAAACAAACACATACAATTAATATAAATAATAATCTATACTAATAATAAAGCTGTAGAGTTTGATTGTTTGTTTGTTTGTTTGTTTGAACGCGCTAATCTCAGGAACTACTGGTTCGAATTGAAAAATTCTTTTTGTGTTGGATAGTCCATTTATCGAGGAAGGCTTTAGGATATATAACATTACGCTGCGACCATTAGAAGCGAAGCATCAGTGAAAAATGTTGCAAAAACGGGGAAAATTATTCATATTTGAAGGCTTCCGTTGCTAAGCTACCGAAATAATATTATTTGAAGGCTTCCGTTGAAGTTGTTAACACTGTCACCACCTACCCAAATCTATACTAATATTATAAAGCTGTAGAGTTTGATTGTTTGTTTGTTTGTTTTATCACGTGGGCGGAGCCGCGAGCAAAATCTAGTTATAAATACACACATAATAGGTAAAATTAAGTGCGTAGAAGAATAATTTGACACATGGGTGATTAACAAAACCACCGAATTTACAATCCAACAATGACAGATGTATTAAAGCCGTTGGTAACACGATCCTATGACAATAATAACACTGGCCCACATGATTTTCGTTGTTTCAAATATTATTGATTTTTTTTAACAGTTTTATAGTACTGATGGGAAGACGGAACCTCATTTTATCATATCACATCAAATTTAAAAAATAAATAATTTTTCAGAATCTTTTATGTTTTTAGTAAAAGTGAATTGAATTATTAAGTTTTGGCGCTCATTTTTGAAAATGTGCAACTTCACGTGAGAAAACTTATTAGTTGTAACAGCGACACACCCAGTGACAAGACGCTACTTGAAAATAAGTTGTTACAGTAACGTTGTTTACAAAATTTATACGAAAATTAGAGTATTTAATAAAAAAAAAGAGTGTTAGAATTTTACTTTTGATTTTATTGAATCTTATCAATGATTTGTGGTTGAACAACATTATTATAACAAAATGGCTCGAAGGCAGTGTAAAAATAATGTAAATACCTTTTATTACGTTTGTGGCAATTTTATAACATCGTAGAAAAAACAAAATATTAATGATTTTGTGCAAAATGCTTATAATGCTTATTTTGGCTTCAAAATACAACTGAAATTGTGAACTCCGGAGTTAGTGTGTTCGATTTGTGTCGAGCAATTAAGGCAATGGATAAATTGTAAATAAATTTACCTATTCGTATGCCTATTATATGAAGAGAACCAACTAACCATATCAATGATTGCTATTTATGGTGTACGAATGTGAAAGGTATTAGTGCGAGAATAAAAATAAAATAGCCTATGCAAATGTTACCTCTGTTACTCGTCCAATCCCACACGGTCCAGAAATTCCAATACCACTTCCAAATTAATTCATTTCAAATTTTAAGATACTTCATTACAAAAAAAAAACAATAAGTGTAACAGAGTAAAAATTAAATGGGTAACTGCGCAGCTGGTGAAGACGGGTCAGTCGTCACCCCGTCATCGTACGGTGCAACACGCTCCTGCACTACCCTGTACTAGGGATGATACCCTGTACTTCCAAATTAAACTTCTGATCTTAGTTCAACATCGCCAGAACCAAATATACAGCGTCAAGAGTCAATGGAAATTTTCAACCGTTTTCTAATCAGCCACAGCAATTTACATAAGTGATAATATTCACAAAAAAGTCACACCCAGGCGTAATTTTATAGGAAAACGTAAAAGAAGTCACTCTAAATAATCCTAAATGATTGTAATTAAGATTTCCTTTATAAACGTCGAAATATACGTATTTTTTTAACATAATAATCGATTTTTTTCGTAAAATTTTATGATAAAAGGTGTTACCGTTTTAAAAAAAAACCTGATGTGATAGAAAAAAATCAGTGGTGTTTCCGTGTTCAGAACACTTAAAATTAACGATATTTAACACTCATATAAAAACAACGTTCCAAAAATTGAAATTTGTGGGCCTGTGTAATCATTTACGATAACACGATCATTTTTTAACTTTCTTTACATGGATAGATAGTGGTCGGAAGTAAGACACAATTAATTAAATTATATATTAATAATATTGGACACTAATGCGATGACAGGAGAGATATTATAAAAGACAAGATTATTTTTAAACAATTTGATGCCAAGCGAATCACAATGCACATTATCGTCATTAAAAACACATTATTTGCAAAATGAGAGCAGACCGAACTCCACTGCATTTGATGGTGCGAAGAAGAAGAGATGAGTTTAGAGAAGAACATTGGAAGAGCTTTTTCACACCTTTCCCGAGTATGGAGCCTCATTCCACAGATAATAATTGATAACCTCATACACGCGCCACCGATTGAGAGCCATCGAAAGTTCAATATACAAAAGTTGTTAGGAATGTTTACCCCCCGATAAAAAAGAAGGGTCGTGTGGTAGATCCCATTGTCTGACTGTTGGCGTGTCTATGACACTGTAACGCCTAAACGAATAGACCGAATTAAATGCCTTTTATTTGAAAGGTAATTCCCACCACGTTTGAAGATGATCGATTCACCCGTTTCAACATTTCAGAGAGAGTTGGAAAGGAATGGAGGATTTAGGCATGCAGATACCTCATTCGCCGTATAAAACTCAACAGCAAGTTCACGTGCGTTTTCCGTGAAATGGTGTACCCGTTCATGATGTGAAGTGTTTACAGCGGGGTTCTAAACATTTACATACTCGTTACTGCCTAAGCATTGTTAAGTAGTTTATAATCTACTTCGCACAACTATCATCGTCTGTCGTGGATAGTTGGGCGCGCATGTTATATCGTATGGTGCTGCCACACCGGTGTTAGAGAATGTTATATAACATTTTATAACACCGGTGTGGCAGCATAATTTAGTAAACATTTCTTAACAATTTGTAACATTTTGTAACATTTATGAACATTTTTTAACAGCGGGCGGCGGTACTTTTGAGAGCGGCGTCGTCAAAGAAGCCGTCAAAGAAGAAGGGCCGATGTCATGTTTTCAAATGTTATAAAATGTTAGACAATGTTAGAAAATGTTATGAAATGTTATAAAATGTTAGATTTAATGTTAGAAAATGTTTGTAAACATTTTATAACATCGGTGTGGCAGCACCAGTACAACGAATTCTAACATTCGATGAGTGCGGCTCGCGCGCATGCGGGTTGCAACGCGGATGGGTGTACGTTCACCTCAACAAAAACGATTACAGTCAGAACTCAGCAACGCGACAGGTCCATCTAGCAACACCACTCGGCCCGCACAAAATGTTTGACCTTACGCGGGGATGTCGTAAACGTAGTATAGTATCCGAATGTATCATTCATTTGTTTTAATTACGACAATTTTTGAAGAAGTCTTCTTCACCTGCCTTTATCTACTCGCATTGGGGTCGGCGTAACATGTTTTTTTAACAAATGTTTTAGGACAATTTGGGTTGTAGTTTTACGACCGGCCGCCTGTTTGACGTCAACAACAAGAGACAATTTTGTGGAGACAATTCATTTTATCTATCGATATAATAATCTAAACCATATAATTTGTCATTGCCTTGTTATGCAATTATGTTAACGTGCACTTAAAGCAAAAATTGTATGAATTCCAGGTTTTAACAGTAAAAGTTAGATATTTTATGACGCCCAACAAAAGGGTCAAGTGTTTTAAGTATGACCTATAAGTCTGACCTCTTTGTCTGTCTGTGTGTGTTTGTACCTTTGAAGAAAATCTGTACAGCCGTTTAAAAGTTACAAATGTATTTCTAATAGACATCGGGAGTTTTAAACGGTAAGGTTAACTTATTATCTGACGCCAGAACAAAATGAAATAAAATACAATCACTTCGTCACATTTTGCAGATGAAGATTTTTGTTATAAAAATAATAACTTAATAAATGTCAACAAAAATGTCTTGGCTACATCACGTTTTAAAATTTTTGGAACTGGCGACCTTAAAACGAATCCTTAAAATTAAACGGTATTGTATACTAATCTAATTTAGTCAACTTTATCGCATTTTAAATATTCCAAACAAAAAAAAAAGACATTAACATGGTAACCTATAAGGATGAACGACGTAAAATGAAAGCGCATAAACCGTAAGAAAACGATCTAATCGGCGAGGTGACGATACACAGCTGTCAATGTGAACATAGAACATATGAAACTATATATAAAAACAGCAATGGAACACGACGCTAGATAGACGAACGGACGGTCGTCGGTATCTAAATGTGTACCAGTGACGTTTATCGGTGGGCCGAAACAATCGAAAGTTATTCTGAGTGCTAACCCGGAGCGCGTGACCTGCGGCGCCGCATTCTATACGAAAACTCGAAACACGGAAGTGTATTGTTAATTTGTTAAATGCATTCGTGGATTAATTTATTTGGTTGCGACGAAGGGACATTTTCATTAATAACATACGTATTATGCCATCTCTGTAGAAAAGGGACTGTTTTAATATTATAAAAAAGAGACCAACTTTAAACAAGAGTTATATCAAATAGTTGCTATTGTAACGTATACTTATAAACTCACCAATTTAGAATTCTCTTTAAAATTGGTCAAAATTAATCTCATCTCTATATTAATCAAAATTGGGAGGCTGGTACTGGTTGGATGAGTAGAGCCGAGGATCGGGCTCTTGAAGATAGGCCTATGATCAGCAGTGGACTAACACAGGCTGATGATGATGATGATTACAAGTTAAGGTAAACTGAGCAAAAGTCTAGTCAAGACGAGTGAATACTATGACTGAGGACGATTCATCGTGACGCTGGCAACACACGCCATTGCGATAGAGCAGTTTCCTATGTTGAATTTTGAATGTTGATATCTCACTATCTCTCTCGCATTCGCGCACCGTAATGGTCATTTTACACGATGACGTCATGGTTTGCGTCGTCTGTCATTTGACAAGTACCTCTTCCATTAGATATTAATGGCTTATAACTTATTTATTTTTGGACGGATTTATAAAATTTGTTCTTCGATAGGTTTTGGGTAACGTAACATATTGATTTAAATAATAAAATAAACAAGTCAACTATTACATAGCACCACATCCGCTAAACAATCATATAAAGCGAATTTAACCACGGCTTCTACCTACTCCTATAGTCTATACGGACGGCCGTGGCATGAACTGTATTAAAATTATATGTGAACCATTTATAAATAAAGCATTGACAGAGCAAAATGCAAATGTATTTATTAGTATGAGTGGTAGAGCCACGCTGTAGACAGTTTTGTCTACGTTACCACTGTCTCACAGAAAACCGACGTAAAGTAGTGGCTTGCTGCTGCGTTTCGTACGGTGAGTAAGATATCCGGAAGCCCAAATCCCCTCCCCTTCCCAATTCCTAATTATCCCTTTCCTTTAAGGTCGGCAACGCGCCCTTGATTCTTCTCGTGGTGAACGTACATGGATGGTGGATATCACTTAGGATCAGCTGACCCATTTCCTCCATTGCCGGCCTATGCCATAAAAAAAATAGTAACGAGAAATCGCGCCTGTATACTCCCTATACATTGTTTTTACACATACACATAATACATAACTTAAAACGATCACACGCTGGCAAGAACACCAAAACTAAAGAAACAACTCACTTTACGTCTAACCACGATGACTGAGTTTTGTTCACATTTGTACCAAATTTAATAAACAATAAACATGTACGGGAATCCATATCCGAGTTAATCCATATAAACCTACCACTACTACTACTAACAAACATCCACAAAAAACTTCAAGCGATACAGCGCTGAAAAGCTACGCCTCGTGCGTTTCTGAACTCCGGAACACGAAATCGATGCAATTTGTGTAAAAAAACTTGTTATCTAATTTCCTTTGTAAAAAAGTGGTAGATCTTTTGCAGAAACAGCTGGTGTATTGCGGGGATTACCCCACAAATGAAATTATATACATGAAGAATAATGTAGATATACGTAGATTTTATTACAATATTAGTTTTGATGTAATTTATAAGTATATCATGAAACTTTAAATATGTGGATATCGGTATTTAAGATTACAATTATATCCTATCCTAACTAAATTTGAGTCGATTTTATTGCATAATGTATTTTATAATTAAAACGTACAACTCAATTCGAGTCAAATCTAACGTATTATGCAGCTATTTTTTAATGTACCTTATTTTTGAAGAAATGTGTACTTCTTCTAGTATATATATTATGTCAAAGTAAGATTTTTGTATTTGAACGTGTCATATTTAATATTTGGTAAGTAGGAGTTACTCATGTGGTGAAACAGGCGCTTAGTAATATACCATTTGACTTTTCAAAATTAATCACAAAATATTAATTAACAAGAATTTGATAACTTAATATGAAAACGTTCGAAGTAGAATATCGCGTGTGAAATTAAATTCACGCGTTTCATTACTAATTGTATTCGCCGAATCCATTACGTATATATCCCGCGAGTTTAATAAAAATAATCATAGTTTCGAAAACTGGGTCATGAGATATTGAATTTTATTATATCACGAAAATAACAATTTAAAACTAAACTATGATTTAAATGCGCACGTCTGTCAACGTGATGTTTATTGAACGTTTAAACGAGTGCAAATCCTGTGTCGGGAATCGAATTTAGGTCGATCGAATGCCTAATGGAGTGAGTATGTAGATGAGATTGAATGGATAAGATGAAATAACCAGGTTTAGCGGCGCATATTATCGTCAACCAATCCAGAACTTAACTAGATCCAGTTTGTAATTACACAAGTCACCTATCACGCACGTTGTTGCCTACACATGGATAGATTTTGTTATATATCTGTAATGACATTTAACTAACAGTCTATATTACTATGCTTATATCAACTGAAACATAAATCCTGCAGCTGCTGTTATATGCAAACTTCAGAATTACTAAGTTATTTACTTTAACAATGTTACTGCTTCACAGATCACAAACCCATGTCAGGGATGCACTAGAGACAATTCTTAAATAAATTAAAAGTTTGACCGAATAGTAAACCAGCAGAGCTGTCGCGTAATAAACTCTTAGACTGTCGACCGACTACTGATCACTAAGATTCGGTTTTCCCGGGGGGCTTGCGAGGGCACTTGATAGTTGGTTGGGGCGAGAATAGGGATACATCCTTGTATCCCTGTGCCTGCATCGGTCATCCGCCTGTCTTCTCCGAAGAGGAAAGAAGCATTTATACAGGCCGGCATGACTGGTGACCACCGTTAAAATCATTGTCTGTTGATGGTCGTTGGTTTTTTGGACTGCACTACGCTTACCATCAGGTGTAGTGCAGTCACTTTGCCGTGCTCGAATTAAAAAAAAAAAGAATATCTTAACCATTGTCATATTACGTATCCAGTCCGAGATTCGTATTCTGAATAAGAGTATACCCAGTCACTAGTGGCGTTAGATCAGAATCATTGATTGAAACTATATTCCCCTAACATAACAACGGCTGGCGCCGCGCAAACTGTAACATAAACAACAGACAAAACCAAATAATCCAATTTTTGTTGAATCATTTGAAATTGATCAACCTAAATTTTTGTGTGGGATCCTTTTAATATTGATATTGTTGTATCAATAAATATATTTGAAATTTTGCACTCAAAATCAATATTCAATTAATTTTTATGTTATTGTTATGGTGCTGCCACACCGATGTTATAAAATATTTACAAACATTTTCTAACATTAAATCTAACATTTTATAACATTTCTTAACATTTTCTAACATTGTCTAACATTTTATAACATTTGAAAACATGACATCGGACCTTCTTCTTTGACGGCTTCTTTGACGACGCCGCTCTCAAAAGTACCGCCGCCCGTTGTTAAAAAATGTTCAAAAATGTTACAAATTGTTAAGAAATGTTTACTAAATGTTGCTGCCACACCGCTGTTATAAAATGTTATATAACATTTTCTAACACCGGTGTGGCAGCACCATTAGTGAGTTCAGACGGTTCAATTTTTATTAATGAACTGCTTTGATATCAACATAAGTTGTATGGTTTTTGTTAATCAATTCTATTAGTCTTTCATAGTTCAGACGGTTCAAATCGCGTGCTATTTAATTAAGCACTTCATCGACCAAAATCGAAACCTGTCCCAAAGAAAACCGACGAGAAGTAACAGCTTGTTGTTGCGTTTCGTACGGTAATAATATCCGGAGAAAATCCTCCCCTTACCAATTCCGTAATTATTCTCTCACTTTAAGATAGACTACGTGACCAAAATGCTTTAGATATCACAGAAGTATAAGGGATGTGGAGATTACTTTCATCAGATGACCCACTTGCTCGTTTGCCAGCGTACGATATAAATAGTATCCGATATAACGGCACTGTGCCATAAGTGAGTGTTGGTCTTTATCACGTCACGCGTCGTATGTAACGCATTAGTCTGTGATAGAGCAGACACATAACATGTCCAATTCAACACTTGACACAAGCGACTGTCTCATGCACAATTGCCAAACGCGTCATGTGCTCCCGCCAAATGTGCATCTCACCATATTACGTATTAGTTTTATAAAGATATATCTTGCCAATTATAAATAGCATACCAACTCCCTCCATTGCTTAGGATCACAACATTCCATCCCTTTCCCGTATAAAGTAAAACCTGGATAAGTGGGCCATGGATATGGAAACCTCTGTTATTGATAATTATTACAGTGAGGTCCCGACACTTTTGCATTGAAATACCTCTATAACTGGGAATATTGAAACCTATGTAACTGAGACTTGATTTCTTAGATTACCTCTATAATTGGCACTTTGTAGCTCAATAGCCCGTACAAGTGGGACAATTCATCTGGTGTAGACAAGTTATGACGCGTTTGTTTTGAGAAGGAATTAGACTCATGGTGGGACCCTCTATAAATAAGAAAACTGTTATTAGATATTAGATAGCGGTAACCTGAATCTAAAAAATAACCCATAATATTCTTTAATACCAGTACCATAATTAATAGGTGTTTTCAGTCCCTGGTTTTACAGTTTTTTCTGTTAGATTCAGTCTTGGCAATTATTAAGGAAATAAGTATTTGATTTTATTATATTTCTGGTAAATTTAGCAATTTTTTTTGAATTTATAGTAGGTACCTATGTTGTTTTTAATAAAATACCACAAAAAATTTAATATAGACACTAGTATATTCATAAAATGTATTCAAACATCATTCAGTGATATATACCACTTTAGTTATGTAGTTCAAATGAGTAATTAACCATTATCACTTATCACAATACAATTAGAATAGTGTTTATATTGCATTAGTCACTATCTGCTGTGTGAAAAAGCAAATGAGTTCAATTGCTTCATTATGTATGGATGAAAATTTTGTTTTGAATAAACATTATCAGTATGGGGGTGAATAATTAACAATTTACCACCTACTTTATAACTCTGAAAAAATCTACAATAATGTGGGAACAAATATCAGTAAATTGTATATTTTTATTAAAACATCAATTGCAGAAACATATAATTCCTCACCTTTCGAATACTAGTTTATTATTAAGATTTTGTTGAACTTTTTAGTCCTTATCCCATTAGGCGGGATTAATGTCTGACCCAAAATGTTTAGTATCAATTGTATTCTATCAGTCATCATATCATCATATAATACCCTAATAGAAACTAAAAGTTCTGTGGGATGCCAAGGTGGTAGGTCCCTTGTATGCAAGAGGCCGTCTGAATTGGTACCACTGCTTCATCTATTTTAGCCACAAAGCAACAATATGTAAGCTCAGTTGTGTTTCGGTTTGAAGGACATTGAAGCCACTGAAATTACTAGACATTAGGCACTTAACATCGTATGTCTCAAGGTGATGAGCGCAGTTCAGCACCGTTCAGTGCTTTATAATTCAAAGTTCTGTGTGGTGTTGCTTCTGGTTATGGGCAGGCGTGGCGCTTATCATCAGGCGAGCGACTAGTTCGTGTCGTCATTCAATTAAATAATACAAAATAAAAACATACATATTATGTATTTCATTTTGTTTTTATTAATATTCACCTTACCCGATTCTTAAACTGTTAATATGTAAATATGTTGATGAAAATAAACAATCCATATGCAACAATGATAATGACTTACCAAATGAAGAATGTTGAGGCCAATTAACATAAACATATTTAAAGATTATTTATCAGTCAGATATTTTTCAATCTGAATGTCTAAACTAAGTTGGCAATGAAGATATAATACAAGAGTGATTGAGGTTAATATTTAAATTACTTAAATAACTTTTTTAATTGTTACATGTACTGGAACCCCTCCCTCCCCTGTTTTAGAGTCTCCAAGTTCCATTACTAGTTAAATAAAATATAAAACAGCAAAATACAAAATTACCACATTGCCAATAGAGTATCTCAAATTGATACTTTGTAAATTGTATGTGTAATGTGTAATCAGGAGGTAAAAACTTTAATGACATTTTGTAAAAAAGGCCCTAATCATCAATGCTCAAATTAAACTATATTAAAGGATATGTGGCAAAATAACACTATGCATTATCAATGAAACATAATATGATATCTACAATACAGTATTCAAGACAATAAGTAATACATACAGAATGTAAATTGTGACTGTATATTTAAATCTTTATGCATTAATTTTTAGCACAATAAATAAAAAAGGAATTAATTATCTACATTTACAATGACATTTGCAATAAAACTTTCAATTCATAAGTCAATGAGTTTTGTCCTCATGACTTTACAATAAATATGTATTTAAAGTTTGATCTTGTGTTTTTAACAGCTGAGGTCTAATATAAATAAGGAAAGTACCTATTTAAAGAAAGAAATAATGAATAAAATTGTTCAATTTAAAATAATTATTACATAAGTTATTACACATTTCATAATAATTGACTTTTGCATTTGACAAATGGATTTTATCTGTGACTAGGATTCGCTCGTGGATGCGCCCGCGTGAAATTCTGCACCTTTATATTATCGATATTGCCTATGTTCATCAAGGATAATGTAGGATTTTAATGGTGAAAGAACTTTTCAAAACGGTCCAATAGTTTCAGAGCCTATTCAATGCGAACAAACAATCAAATCTTTCCTCTTTATAATATTTGTTTAGACAAACAATATGTAAATAAATATACCTTACAATTTACAGATCCTGAATCATGGTATTTATGATTTAACACTACAGTTAGAGAATGACGGAGAAATTCCAGGAATGCCACTGTTAAGGAGCTTTCTACACCTTGTGAGGTATCCAAAGAAGTATATCAGTTTCAAGGTCTGGCATGGACCTTAGTAGGACTATGATGCTACTGAAAGCTCAAAAAATGCTGGCTTGATGAATAAGATGGAAACATGAGAGCAAAGTGGTGATACAGATTATACTCAAGACCCGACAAAAGGAAATGGGTAAGTAGGAAGCTGCAACCTAGAAACAACCACAAGTCCAGTGAGAATTTTTTATTTTATAGAAAAGACTGGCAAGCAAGCAAGTGGATGATAAGTGATCTCTGCCGCTAATGTACTCCCAATACTAGAAAAGCGCATTGCCGACCTTAAAGGGAAGGGATAATTAAGGTATTGGGAAAGAAAGAGGGATTTGGGCCTCCGGATCTCACTTACCATATGAAACACAGCACCAAGCCAGTACTTTACGTCGGTTTTCTGCGATATGTGGTAACAACCCGGTCAAGCTGGTCTATTCATGCTGTAGACAAAACTATACAGAGTAGGTCTACCACTCATAAAATTGAATGTACTGTTTGAGAAATAATGGAGCCAATATGAATGTACCTGAGCACAGGTATGAATGTACATTATGGATAGAGACATAACGAGTTTTGTACAACACTTCATATTATTAATTGCTTCATTGGTCTATTGGCAGAATTCATCTGACAAATTTTGTGGTCCTGATGTCAAATCCCAGGTCAGAGCAAATAAAACTTATGCTTGAACTTCCGATATGAAAAATAAAATGTTGGTATTTATGCCCAGTATGGCTATAAGCAGAAATAAGCCCAGATGGAGTGGATGTAATTGTTACAACATAGCCTATTCTTACAAGGATACTAGGAATGAGCTTTTGTTTTATATTATTCAAATGAATGTAATATGCATGTAAATATGCAATAAAATTTCAACCCACATCAATTAAAAATTGATATAAAAATTTAGATTAATTCATTAACTTAAATCCATAATTAAAAGGTTTTGCATAATTGTACATAGGGGATGTTTTATTTATGATTTAAAGAAAATACAGAAGTCAATTATATATTTTTGTTTTATCCTGGCTCGGCAAAGTGACTACACCACATGTGATGGTAGGTGTATCGCAATCCAAGAATACTGTCAACCAATGACATTAATTGCATCCGTATTATTATAATACATATTAAATCCTGAATATAAGAGTTTAGATGTGTGTAAATTTCATTTTATAGTGTAGTATAGATAGATGTGTAATATTTTTATTTCCAATGTCTACACTTCATATCTTGTATATCAGTGGCATGAATCATGGTATGTTTAAATGTTTTATTAATATGTTGGAAGATAATATTATATGAAAATTTATATGTTGATTGCTATATGTAGAGGAACTAGTGTTGGCTTTTAAGTATTACATTCAATTCAATACAGTAAATATGATGAATGGAATGTATCTGCATATTGTGCCAAATAGTTTGGTTAAATCTAAGAGTGATTCCAAATTATTTTGTATGAATAATTCTTATAATTTGGCATTACAATATTCAAAATTATTATCCTATTTAAATTAAACAGTAAATACAATTTAAGATGGTTAATTGGCACAGAAAACAAACTGAGTCACTTCTGAATGCCCAAAATACTTAAAGGATTGTGTGACACAGTTTTACAAGCATCGGGAGAGAAGGTGGTAGAAGGTGGTGGCGTGAGTGTGTTACCTGGTGCAGGGCCGTGAGCCCGTCGACGTTGGCGGTGTTGATGTCAGCGCCCGCCTTCAGCAGCCGCAGCACCTCGTCCTTGTCGCCCGACGTGCAAGCCGCCAGGAACACGATGCCTGCCGAGAACTGGATCCTCGATGCGCGCTTCGGTGTCGGCGACTGCTTGTTAGTGTCCGACTCTTCCCATCTTTTCAGCTGCTCGGCTCGCTTGAACAGTGCCGACGATGACCTGTTGTCCGTCATTTTGCACCAAAAACTACCACTCCGCACTCAATAAGATTCGAACGTACACTTTTCACAACGCATAGATTATGTTTTTGTTACATACAGTACACAAATCCCGAGTCCATAACTTAATTGCCAAATAAGGAAACATGAAAGAGGAAACGTTCTAGTGAGATTGATAATAAAGCAACTTTCATACGATCATGGCTCGGTACACTTGTTGAATAACACCAATACGACATACGAACACTGATCCCTATATACATGACATAACCAAAAAGCTACACTTTTAGCGTGGCAGCCATTACGAGAATAAATTTTACAGCCAACTAAAGTACCTACATACCGAATGGCAAAAAGAAAAACTAGACAGCGAATGAGAATGACGGAAGAAGAACATGCCTAGCGCCACCTACAACTTCAAGATTTTGTGCCCAGTTGCTATTCGAAAAAATAATTTTCGGAGTTTCGATAAACTTGTAATCGAGAACAAACTCTTGTTAACATTCTCGGTCAGACACCGACTTAAATTTTATTCAGTTTATAATAATTAACAAGAAAATTCCCAAAATAGTTCATGCTTTAAACTTCAGGTATTTCACAAAGAAGCAGCTCATTTATAGTGAAAGAAAAGAAATCAATATGCACAGTTGTGCAGCATATTCTGTATTTTTATTGTTCCTTTTGTTAGGTAGCCGGGTGTTTCTCCGTTTTGGCTAAAAACCTTTTTCCGGCGGTATTGCATTTTGCTAAAAACACTTACACACTAAAAGCGTGTTGCTAATTAATACTCATGAACCGAACTTGAAGTCGCAACATTTAATTTAGTGCTTAAACAAATCATAAACAAAGATTTTTATCAAAATAGCACGTAAATCGTCATTCACCTCCGTTTCCAAACATATATCAGTAACAGTTTCAGTGTCGTGATTTATACAAGCGACTGAATAAAAAATATATAACGATATTTTTAAACCATTGAATAACATATCTTCTTAAAATAAAATAATAATGTGAAATTTATTAAATAAAACTATGTTTTTTTCTTGCCTAAAATTTTGTCACAAGCAAATCGTCATTAATCGCATCCAAGTTGTCGAATATGGTATTTATCAAAGTTAAACATGAAATTTATATGTGACGCAACCCACCCTTCCTGTGATGCATACGGTACCCGTGACCGATACGCCGAAGGAGATACACGCGTTATTTTTGCCAAAATTTAGCCAACATTTTCAGTTCTCCGAAATTTGTCACAAAATTTGTCATTTGTTTCATCAAACTTATCTAGATAATGTGTAATGCACTGTTGTTCAATAAGAAATTATTTTATTATACTATCATGATTAAGTTTTTACGCGAAAATCTTTACTTGCAATCTCGTTTTATAAACATGTCTCAACAATTCTAAGTAAAATCCGTCATTATTCGCTACGTCATTTGTGGCAAAATTGTTGTTACTCCTAATGACCCATGTTGAACAAAATGACTGTACGTAAAGAAATAATTATTTTCATAGACACATATTTTAATAACCGTTTGTGAGATCCTTATTGAGGTGAAGTGAACAACAAAAATAATCATTTAAATGATTTTTATTACAAATTTGTACCAATATAATTTTAAAAAAATTACGTTTTGAAAGATTTGAAGAATTTGAAAGATTATTTATTCACAATTTAAAAATGGTACAGGACTCGTATTTATTGCATGCTGGCATGCCCTCTTATATCCGTTCTTAGTATAATGGTTAACGATTGAGCCATAATTATGGTAAATAGAAATTATTTTTGTAATTTTTCTTTTTCTTTCTAGACGATTTTGTATTTGTTTTGTATATGTTTGATTTATAAGATTGTGCACAAATACCAGGTAATCCAAAAACTCAAAGAGAATTTAAATGTAATTGAAGCACTGATTCATGTAGATTTTTCAGAAAATTACTCTCTGAAATTTTCAAAAGTGCAATCGATGCATTTTGGTGCAAATCGCCGGCAGGTATCCATCATTGTTATTTATACTCATATTTTTTCAACTGGAAGCGTGTCTCCAGCGTCGTTTTTTACAGTTAGTAAATGTCTTCGCTATGATGTTCCTGCTATTTGGGCACATTTAGATCCACTCATAGAAGAAGTTAAGGCATTGAATCCTTTCATAGATACAATGCATTGTTTATCAGATTCACCTTCGTTACAATATAGGAACAAAAGTATGTTTTACGTAATTAGCCAATTAGGGTTTAACCACGAGCTTAGCAGAATCACGTGGAACTATTCAGAAGCAGGCCACGGCAAAAGGTGCCCCTGGTGGTGTAGGTGCGACTGTCAAAAGGACAGCCGATCAAGTGGTTAACTTTGGTTGGGATGTCGGGTCGTTCAAACAATTTTATGAATAGATTGAAAACTAAGTAAACATAATAGTAAAAAATGTTGAAGAAAAGGATATTTTAAACAAAGAAAAACTGATCCCGTTTAATTTAAAACCATTCAAAGGCACCTTGTCTGTTTATCAGGTTTTATAGGATAAATTTGTGAACAGGACGATTTTGAGAAGTATGAGTAGCTTTCTGTGTGACTTTTTTGAAATATGTGTACATGGAAAGCATCTTGGGTCGATAATTAACATACCAGATTCAAAAAAAGAAAAAAAACATCCAGAAATAGTGCTTCTTACTAGTCAGGTTAATCCAAAGGTCAAAATTCTACCTGATATCAATGTCAACTATCTGATTACTTCATCAACACTTCAAAAATGGCGTTAGGCGTAATACCTTGTCTTATACCGAACACCCCTTCTTAAAAACACACAATCTTTTATAAGAGCAACTACCACACTCACAAACGTGAATTAACGTTGATTGTCAAGTAATTTCTTAGATTACGATTATTTCTACACTCAGAGACAGTTACTGCTTTACCAGCCACTGAGTATACAAATAATCATAATTGACGTCTCTGAGAAATAACTGAATTTTAAAATATTACTAATAAATACTTAAGCTTAATTGACGTTTCTGAGGACGAAAGATAGTTTTAATTTTTAAAATTGTAACAGATACGATGTAATTTTGAGTCGTAATCGTTTTGCATGGTGCGTTTGATTATTTAAGTTTTCTGAAAATTGAATAACAATGTATATCATCACTGTATGGAGCTGCTCGGTCTGATTAGGTCAGCATATTAATTGTTTAATTAAAGAAAAAACGGAATGGACAATATTGGGCATATAGGCAAAGTTGTGGCAAAGTGTACTGTTAGTATTTTGTAGTTGATTTCGAAATGAAAATGTATAGTAAAGAAACTTGCTAATGTAACGCGACGTACGCGCACTGGGCCGAAAGGCTCGTGTCCAGATCCTAAGTTAATTTCCGCGTCCCGCCAACCCTTCCGCCGCAAGGCCGCGCCGGGAGGATCACGCCACCGCTCGCCGGTCGAGCGAAAGCATTAGAAAGTGTGTCCACGCACATCAATTCGCCGATTCCGCGACCGCGACCCGCGCCCCACGTTGGGCGCCACTATAACTGTCCACTACGGGGCGGTTACTAAACAAAACTCACGTCACGTACAAAATGTTTTTATTATAAAAATACATTGATATTAAGGCTCAACTTATATATTTGACGACCGTAGTAGGCAAAAGAGCGCGAGTCGCGAGATCGGCGGATTGATGTGCGTGGACGCACTTTCTAATGCTCTCGCGCGACTGGCGAACGGTGGCGTGATCCTCCCGGCGCGGTACTGGGGAGGGAGGGTTGGCGGGACCCGGGAATACGGAGCTGGACACGACCCTTTCGGCCCGGCGCGCGGGCGTCGCGTTACACTAATAATAATAATTAACCTAAAATCGGGAGACAAAATACTTATTTTGTTATTTTCTGTAATTGTATTGTGATTATATATAATTGTGATAATGCCAAAAATTTAAGTTTTTAATTAATGTTCATTTTTTTGGGTCGATTTTGATCTTTTTCTCATTCTGTGTAACATAAAGTCATTATCATCACCAAAATTATCATTCATCGGAGGTGTACGTCATTATCCTCAACATGTCAATTTCTTTCGATTAGATTATCTCGTAAAATAAAAGAAAGTTTTATGTGCCCTTTATATTATTTTGTTGACAATAGTGTGTACAATTTACCTAGCCGCAAAAAAAAAGAATTTTCAGGGGTTTTACAAAAAATCATAAAACCTGTGAAAAATAACATTTTTCCACGAAACACCCAGCCATGCTATCACACTTTAACTTAAAATTAGTTCAGTTAGAAAAAGAATTTTATCAATGGAGGATAATGTAGAATATTAAGTTATGTAAGAGTTTACCAAATCATGCGATACAATCAATCCATCTAAACCATTCGATGGATGAGTTCATCGGAATACTTACTGATTAATTTTGTTTCTGGCCGATTAATTACACATAAACGTGGAAAGACTAATAAAGCTGCTGCATTTTAGAATTTGTATAAAAATTAAAACTTATAAGATCCTCTCGATACAAGTTGTACCTAGTGCGAGGATCAGCTAAAAATTTTCATAAATAATAGTAATTCATTAAAGGTACAGACCATTGACATTGAACTACTAGGCTACTACTACTAGTGGTTAGTTAGATATTTATTATTCATCTTTTTGAAAATACCAAGTTTCCAGAGTAATTAATTATATAAATATACCCAACATTTATACAGAGAGCCTTAGGGCCTTCCGTGAGCAAAACACCGCGCGATCGAGGTTTTTAGAGGCTATCTAGTCATTACTTAAAATAAATATTGATTAAAAAAATATACAATATATTTTTACAATCTGTCAGCTTTACTTTGTTCGATTCAAATTCATGTTAATGCTGATATATATTTTTAAATTGTAAATAAATGAACAATAAAAATGAGAAAAATGCAAAGATTCCGTGCGTCTCCTTTTAAAGTACAGAATGTTTTCAAATGAGATTAACATCACTAGATAGGCTATTTAATAACGAATATTTTGCCCGCTTTAAATTTTTGAAAAGACCAAAACCTGATTTTTTAAATCAATTATTCGCTAAACACGTGCATATTCTGCACGAAAACTCACACATCAAGTACACGATTTAGTATGGCGCGAGTCAATCAAGGTCGTTTGCTCACGGAAGGCCCTTAACCCAAGGAATCATGTGTCGTGAAGCTACAAAAAATCCAAAGCAAATATTACTTATTTTTTAAATTATTTAATACATGGAAATCGTTTTATAGTAATGATTAAACAGTAACCAGCACAAATACACATTTTAGAAATATTAATAATTCGTTCATAAGATGAGAAGAAAAATAACCTGTTGCAGGTATAATTTATATAATAGCTATATTACGGTATTATTTTGTATATTATCTTCGGTACGGAAAAAATACCACTTATTCCAAAAAATAATATTTTAATACTATGTTGAAGCTCATATAAGCCATAACTACAACATAAGTTACCGTCTGTTTTATTAGTGTCTCCAATTTGTGTATAGTTTTTAGGACTTACTTGTAATTTTCTGTACTGTTACAATGGTACTTATGTGGTAGAGCCATGCTATTTTGTCTACACGATAACCGGGGTAGTTCAATTGGTTTGTGACCACTGTCTCACAGAAAATCAATGTGAAGTGTAGCTTGGGGCTTGTGCCTCACATCCTTTCACAAACACCTAATTAAATGATCTTAATTGAAAGTAATAGTTTTATTTGAGCTATCTGGTACTCTGATTACATTTTTATAACACTCATAACGTGTGGCTATAAGCAGAAATTACAGAAATAAATTGAAATAAATAGCTTACTGGTTAAAAAATAAACTGATAGTATATATAGTATAGTATATTATTTTCGAAAACATGTTCTAAATGATGGAAGAAAATGTTTAAAATATGATAAGAACGAACAGAAACTTGAAATTTCTCAGATATGTAACGTGTTTTTAAATCATATTTTTTATTTGTTCGCTTCTGCCACAATATTTTATCCTGTAAAACTATCGATAATGTCATCTAACGGTGCAGTGTTTATTTTTTTGACTACCAACACTGTCGGAAACGTCATTCAGTAGGTGAACTGTGAGCAGTCAGCAGACGCAGATAGAAGCGAAGAGAACAGGTTTGGCTCTCGCCTCTTCATAACTGGTCTGTGGATTAAGTGACTGTCGCGACCTCTGGTGTTTCTCGACGCTTGCTTCATAAGCTTCATTCGTTCAGAGAATCGGCAGACGTACGAGCTTGCTCAAAAAATATTCAAAATTCAAGATGGCCATGTGTTACGATGGTCTCTTGAATTGTTGTCGTTAACTTTATTTGTTTTGTGTGAAAAAAGTGTTTGTTCACTATGGCTGACTTAAGTGTTGATATATCAAAGTTGCCGGACGAGATTAGAGACAAGTTAGCCGAATTGGACTTAGAGTTATCCGAAGGTGAGTGTGTAGACTAGTCTCGGTTACTCGTAGATCGATAATTTGTTAATTTAGATTATTTGCCGCAAATTAGCTGAGGCCGAGTCTCGTCTAGAAGTAGTTGAAATTTATAGAAATAGTTTCGTGAAGGATCGCGACCCGCATGGAACTGGTTTCTCGCCAGTGACGTGCGACAGCTGATATTTTTGGTAAATAAAATATGATTCGAATCGTCGATGTTGTGATAAAGATACGTTACGCTCGAGTCGGTCCGCTGTCACACATCACGTACTCAGGAATGCACGGCGCATCACGTACCAATAATGATTAGCTGATTCTTCAGAAGAAACTTTGCGTCTACCATGGCAACTTTGTATGCCGTAGTTTGCTATCTTTAAGACTATGCACCGAAGTTTGTGTCGCTAGGCAGGGCAGTGCGATTAAAACTGGTTACGAGAAGACGAAAAGTATAATAAACTTTTTTAAGTTTGCAACAACTTGGGTGTGCGTGCGGATTGAATATTCTCGATGCGTTACTCGCGCCGACCTATGACTAATGTGTGTTTAAATTAATATTTATGTGTGTGGATGTTTTCCAGTCAATGGTGTATAACAAAAGCTCACTCCAAACTTGTTTTGTACCAACCCAGTGAGAGAATGAACACTCAGTCACAGTATTTTATTACATAAAATACCTTGTTGGTGTCAATTTATTCTAATTGGACTTAAAAAGTTCATTCAACATTGGTCTTAGGCGTATTAACTATGAAACACAAACCTAAATAATTGGTACAATTCCTAGTAAGACATTTAGACTATCATATTTTTTCTTATTGCATACAAAAAACAAAGGCTTATAAGTTGTGGAATCCTGTGTCCAATAATAAAGGTAATAAAAAGATATGAACGCTTCTTAAAAAGTAAAATTTGTTAAAACTTACACATATTCCTTAGTAATATTCATTACATACAAAATAAAGCATAAATTAAAAAATAAACATTATATTATCAATAGAAGACTTCTGAGCACATTCAAAAATGTCCGATACACACCAGTGTTCAAAAGAGCATGTATTTTTTAGAAGCGGCATCATTGCCTCATTGTCAGCCCCTTTTGTGACCAAATCAAATGGTCAAGCTTGAGAGTTGATATAACAGTAAGCACAAATTACTCATATCCTTTGTATGAATATTGCACTTCATACACTCAATTTACTCATATCAATGACAAGTGACCACCGCAGTGGTCAACTCTCGTTATTTGTTGTGCTTACGTATTTCTTATATGATTGGCGTTTGACAGATAAAAGGTGTTTATTTACTTTTATATTGCATTTTTTTGTAATTTAGATTTTCATTGAAAGAACTCTTTCTCCATAATTTTGTAATAGGTTACATGTACAGATAACGTAGTTTCATAATACAAATAATCAAAATTTCAACAATAGATTCTACGCCTTTTCAAATTTACACTAAGGTATTATTATTATTTTCTTTAGCCCTCTTTAAACGACGAAACGAATAGATTGATAGATTGTAAACACGACGCCTACGACGAACCTTAATAGGGTAGGTTCCTATGTTGAATATTATACATTATTTCATATGCAACAGATAATAATGCAAAAAAGAAACCATTTTGTTAAAACATAATCAAAATCACTTCAAAAATAAGCCCGCAATTATGATTTTAAATATATTGATCTAAGCAATGGTGGGCGCGTAGTGGGGACATCTCACTATCTCGCTCGCACGCACCGTGATGGTCGTTTGCCACGGCCACTTGCTTGGCGGCAAAAATGGACATCGCGGTGGCGCTAAACCGGCTCATATGGGGGTCTTACGCCTTTTTTTTGTTCGTGGGGAACATCCTTCTTACTTATACCTTGTCAGCCCGGAGATGGAGGGCTGGTTATGCTGGACTAGGTTACACCAAGTGATTGCTGGTGGACCTAACCGGGAGCCAGTATACCGGCTAGAACCCCGCGTTGGCCTCATTCGGCGCAAGTGGGACGGTTCCAGGGGTTTGTGAATTACCTGGTTTGCTGCCGATACCATCTCTGCTCTATGCCTTTGTGGCCCGTCTCATTTAGGGCTTGAGGGCTCCTTCAAAATCGGGAGGCCCTCAGGGTCTATGGCAACATGAGGTTTTTGCAATGTCGTTCGTCTGGGGCCGCTCAGGAAAATGTACGAAGGTCGCACATACCCCGCTATATGATATCCCGACGGCCCCAAATTAGTCGCCTCTTACGACAGACAAGAGGTCCCGTAATAGAATTTTCGAATGCCCCAAAGCCACAGGGCGGGAGGGCCTACCAACTAACAAAGGCATGTCGTCACGATGCTTCATTTGATCCAATGCAGCCCTAGCACACCGATTAAATGATTAACAGGAGAGAAATGGTCATTAAACATTCCTAGAAATTCAATAATGTAGGGATAGCTGCACCCGCGGGGCCAACCACCAACGGGGACGCGACGTGAGAACCCCCCATTATCATCATGACAATGGCTAAGAGTTCTCTTTTGTTTTTGGTTTAATCATTAGAATTGTATTAAAGACCAGAGCACACGCACACGCAACCGCATACAGAAGGTTTGCACACGTGTATCACGCGTTAATGACCCTTGCGCAGATCCCGGTCTCAATATACATTATCTTTTATGTATAATTATCAAACCTGTTATAGTAAAACCAAACAAAAATTGTGATCCTAGTTTTTTTTATCGCTAATGATAACGATAGATAGATAGAAATTTATCACCCCTATACCATGTAAAAGATAAAATTATTATAAATGAAATGGCGATAGATTACTCGTAGTATGCGTAAAAATCCTCATTAAAACCAATAACACATCATGAATTTACGGATAATATATACAATAATTATTTCACTTGCAATAATAAATATTAATATCGCAATCGAAAAATCATAAAACCTCGCGGAATGAAACGAAAATTTCGACATCAACTTTTTTATGTTATTTATATTTTTTTCACATGTTTCCTTGATAACAAACGATAAGTTCATTAAGAGACATGCCTGCATTTAAACAATATTTATTTTGTTTAAATTATAGCATTTATTAATTAACTGGATTGGCAGAAGAGTCGGCGAGTCGCCTGATGGTAAGCAGTCACCACTACATATGTACGTCAGTAATTCCAAGGAAATAATTGAGCCACTGTCTATCGCTAAAGAAGAACTCTTTTCAAGCGTCGTTGAAAGACAAATCACAGCGTTAGGGCAATTCCTATTCAAAGTATTCTTTCTAGAGATTGCACGTGTGAGGTAGAAATTACCATAAAACATAATGCGGCTAGTCGATATTATTTCCAAACAGTCTACTGCGGTGTCGAGTAGTGCGATGGTAAAATTGCGATTTTACCTTAATTAACCCTTATCAGTTCCTCGGAGAACTCCTTATGGAATATGCTATACATATTATGTATAGAGATCCAAAATCTCTGCGCGCTCCTAAAGGTGTGAAGGTTGTTGGTAAGATCGGGATCACCGAAGTTTGAAACAGCCTATGTAAACATTTTGTTGTTCACTTGTAACATTTAACAAAAAGAATGGAGCTGAAAATCTACAATTATGTTAACATTTTATTCCAAACAATTATTACAATAGTGAAATTATATTTGATGCTTACAATCGTTTTTTTATCGACACACGATAATAGGCAATATTAATTTTATATTGTCCCTGGGGTTGTCGATTTGTCTGTACATACATATGTAATATATTTTTAATGTATGTTGACGCGTTATTCGCTGAATTACGACCGATTTGGATCATTACTTTTGAATACAATATAATTATTTACTTCGGTACTAGCGCCATTTAAAATTGAAGAGAAATTACACCTCTAAGTAGGCAAAAATGGAGATTAAACACGAAGTGCCCATGTTCAAATACAAAAGTCACATTTTGATAATTATATGCCGAATGAAAAAGATTTCTACTGGGTACTTTCGAAAATACCTGTCTTATAAATATAAAAATCAATATTAATATCTGCCATATTCTCCATTCCCGTTTAAAATCGTAGCAAACGTTACGCCCCAACTTCGCAAAATCAGCATCAAATGGCACTCTTTAAGCTAATGACAACAATTTTTCAAATTGTGCAAATATGCAATAACATTTCAACCCATATCAAGTAAAAATGTAGATATTAATTTAATTTTGCTAAATTTATTAACTTAAATCAATAATTTAAAGTTCTATTTTGCATAATTGTACATGGGACAGGTTTTATTTATAATTTTTTGAAAAAAATCAGAAAGTAATCTGCTAAAATGTAATGAATTTAGCAAAATTAAATCAATATTTCAATGTTCACTTGATGTGGGATGATATTTTATAGCATATTTTGCATAAAAATGTTCATAACAAGCACGTAATGCATCTTATTGCGTTTATAAAATTTCACAAACAATGTCATGAAGTTATTGTAACACGCTTGTGCTAATGTAAAGCGGGCGCGTTACTAGTCCACGCGGTCATAAAGAACAAGGCTCTTGTACAAGTTGTGAAGTTGGCCAGGCGTCAATAAAGTTACACCACAGTCATAGTTTCGTACACAGGCGTCGCCGCTTAATGAAACTTCTATGCAATTTGTAAACACAAAGGATGTGACGTGGCGAATGGCATTCCAATATGAATATGCACTACAAGCAAAGTATTTCGTTAAAAGATTGAAAAGTGGAAATCTTTTTGTTGTGATATCGTAGAGATATGGTCATTTTAAAATGTGTTGTACATACATTTTCCATTGGGTTAAAAAAGCTCCGTTTTTTATTTTATTGTCTTGTTTTCAAAACATTGTCACACGAAACTATCGCTTCATTACCAATCTGTTAAATTCAATACCTTAAAACTCAACGATAATTAACTTTTTTATTAAGTACGTCGATTGTAGCTGTCGGAAAAGAAAGTACGAATAATAGAAAAATACATTATTGTGTCTAATTCAGAACGGTATCCAAGTTATTATTAGAATTTCATTGAAGTGCCATTTTGCGTGATTTCTGTTTACTCAGAATTTAAAGTTATATATCGGTACAATCAACATTTAATTGCGGTACAATCTCGATAGAATAATCAAATTGTAAATAAGAACATGAAATTGTCCAGGTATATTATACCTTAAATATATTAATTTATGTAGACTTTTATTCACAATTCTCATATTTTAATTGTAAAGATTTCATTATTTATAAAAATAAAGAACAAAAGATAGCGATAAAAATTCCACACTTTTATTAACGCGACGACTACAGTCCACATAATAATGTCTTATATTTTTATAGGTAAAAGGTTAAAAATCAATTCATAATGTGGCAGCCATTGTGGGCGTCGATAAACCAATTGATTCTTGTTGCGATGTCACACGCGATGGTATTAATGAATGATAAAAACACAATTGGGGCTATTTTTATGTTCTTCGTTATTTTATAACATCGATATTTTTACTAAATTCTTTACGTTATCATGAGTCTTATGGTATTCTTTTTTATTTTTAACCGACCTCAAAAAGGAGGGGGTTCTCAATTAGTCAGAATCTTTTTTTATGTATGATTTATCTATTATGAAAGCCATAAATTAATTAAAACAAAATAGACAATTCGTATATTTGCAACCGGCGAGTAATATATGAGAATCATACTGTTTAAATATTGAATGTTTGATTTACGACACGATTGTAATAAATCTAAATCCGGTAGGCATCGGCTATTATTATGCAATTGTAATTTTTCAGCGTAAGAAAGTTTAGAAAAAGAGTTCTATTTTAATGTTTTTATACATTCACATCCATAACGCTCACAAAAGAAACTCGGCGTGTTTGGATTATTTAAATAAAATTATTTCACCACTAATCACAAGGGAACTTCAGAAAAAAAAAAACATTAATTATTCTTCTAATTCACTGCATTGAACTGTCGACTGTCAGTCGAACAGTCAATTCTGTCTAGAATAAAGTGTGACAAAACTAAATCTCCGATATTTCGGTAGGATCAAAACATCGGGAAAATCTGGTAGATTTTTTTGGCGCGGCAATTTCGAAAATGATGTTTTTTGTTGCGGTTTTTTTATGTTATTTAAAAAGAACGAACGGAGAAAGAAGAAAGATCATCGGTCACCCTAACAAAAATAAATGTTTATTTTAAACGCAAAACAATAAATTAAATAAACTACATATTGCTGAAAGAGGTATATAAGGACATTATACTTGTGGTTTGTACTTTGAAAGTACAATTTCCCACTTAATTGTGAAAAAACAATATGTACCACCAATGCATCAGCAAAGGCGAATATTTTCTTTAACCGCAATTAATTGTTTGTTTATATAATTGTTATTGCTTGTTTTTATTTTTATTTTGTTTTTATGCGAATGCGAATTGATTTTTTAGATGGATTGAGTCGAGATGCCTTTTGATTATTATTGTTTTTTTATTAAGTAGTTATTATTTTGTCATTTTTATTTTAAACTGCATATTCATTTTGTTTATTAGCCTGAACGACGAATCGAGCAAGTAGCTCGCTTGATGGTAAGCTTCTAAGCCAGCCCACAAATAAAATCAACACAACATAGAGCCTTGAATTACATAGCACTGCATTACATTGGACTGCGCTCGTTACCCCAGACATAACATCTTAAGTCTCATAATGCCCAAAAGAAACACTGGTTTCAGTGTCATTCAAACCGAAACAACAATGCTGACACATGCTTGGTGGCAGAAATAGACAAAGTGGTGGTACCACGCAGATGGCCTCTTATATGAGGGACCACCTATCTTCTTTTTCTTGGTCGTACTCTTCGTTTCTGGAGGTCGTGTCCGTCCTGGAAATATTAAGGACCATCTAATTCTTCATCATCGAATTTTGTGCTCTTTTGTTGAGCACTATATCGACCAACTAAAGGGTTTGCTTCCTTAAACATTTACTCTACTCTGTCCCCACCTTTCTTACTCATGATATTCAAATGCGCACACGCGGGTCACTCAAACGCTGAATCTCGGACACATCGATCAATTTTCTTATTTGGAACATTAAGTGTGAATTGCATCATCGGTCGATTAAAATTACTGCAACAAGCATAAGTTTACGTTATTTAATGGTTATAATATTTGTACTTAATGCTATCAAAATTTCATAAACTGTAGATACACCACTGTTTGTTAATATATAACAATAACTAACCTTAACCGACGAATGGTGCAACTTATACTTAGTTAAGACTAAGGAAACGTAAACGTAAGCTGCGCGAAATATTATGTGTGAATTAATTAATGGTGATTACATATCAGCTGTTTAATATTTATTTTTAACAACAGTAACAAACATACTTTTGTATTGAATTGTGAACCACCAAAGTTACACATTAAATAAATAAATAAATACACCCAACAGTCACATACATAGTCCTGACCCCATAGTAAGATACGAGTCTTGTGTCGTGGGTTTCAGGAACTACGAGAGACTTTCGGTCTCACAACACCCAGCCCCGTAATAAATATTTGTGTATCACACAAATGTTTGTCCTGGTGTGGGGATCGAACCCGTGGCCTTTCGCTTCACAGCCGGCTACTCGCCCGTTGCGCCACGGAGGCTGTCAAATTATTAATTTAATTTTAATGTTCATTTTATAAACACATCAGCCAAGTCTAGAGTCCATTGAGCGCACCGCATTTAATCACGGTGGATCATGCCAGGTCCATCAGCCGCATATGCAGGCAAAACCTTGCGGTAATCTATACACAGTTTAAAGCATAAAGTGAAAACACAACTACTTTAAAAGTGTATTTAAAAATTATTAAACGATTTGTACATATTACAATGGTCGTAATTATGGAACCGATTATTTGCTCGCTCACAAAGCCAAATGTTCACAACGCTCGGTACTTTGGCACGACCGCTTCTCAAAACTTTTGTAACATTTTAAATTCTTACACACGGCGGCTATTACATCGGCGAGCGAAAATGTACCGGCGCGTCTAGCGTCATTGTTTGTTCACCTTGAACCGTGAAAAAACACGACTTGTCGAATGAAATTATCAACACAAAAATAATTGAGAACCTGTAGTTTTCTACCATTCGTTTTGTGGGTTTTGGTATTCTTATTTTTGTATTTTAGCTTTATTTGCGGCCTATTTAACAATGTCTAAGTAAAAGTTAACCACTAATTAACGTGTGAGACAGCTATTTTAAAGTACCTAATAGACATGTTTCTTTCGACATTAATTTATGTCGAAATAAATACAATGAAACATGATTGACATATTATATTGTCAGAGTATGATTTCTGTATTTGATCATGTCATATTTTATTTGGTAAGTAGCATTTACTTAGAGGTGATGAAACATAGACTTATTCTGGTATTGGGGAATCGAGAATGGTTTCGATAACATTTAAATTTTAATGTTTAAAGGAAGTATTTATTGTATTAAGTGTTAAGATATTTACGGCTCCATCATGCAATGTTATTTATTACAATCACGGCTTAATTTTTTTGTTTATACAAAATATATCAAATATGTTAATAAATTGTTTCGTACGTCTGTGAGGCGCAGCGGGTTGCAAGCACAAGTAGCTGGTTGTGAAACAAGAGGCCGCGGGTTCGATACACGCACCGAGACAATTTTTTGTGTGATCCACAAATGTATGTATTGATGTGGGTATCGGGAAAACCACCCACGCCTTGCTTCACAGTCGGCTACTGGAACACTGCGCTATGGAGGGTAGTATAACAACAATACATACTGTTCCTAAGTCGCTGTCGAATTACTTTCGATCTATCTTTACGTATTGAAATGAGTAGCAGCTGTTTATTTTCAAAGCACCGTACCGTGGACTGTCGTTTTGCCAGTATCATAGTCATATAACAATATTTCGACACCTGTCAGTATATCATAATTTATTTTTTTCTCGCCAGCGTCAAATTTATCAATTTGCACCAATCCACGCGACGTTTCTTCTGCTTATTGTTAAGTTTGTGCGAAACCCATTTCGAACCATACTTATGAAGAGATATTTGACCGTGTATATATCGATGCCAATATTATTTAGGAATATATCTTTTTTTAAAGCCAAAACATTTCCTTGTGTAACCGCGGTTGGCGGCCGATCTGACTTCGCCTTATCTTCAAAGCTTCCTCAAACTTCCAAACATTTTTGCGGCTTTTTTATCGCCATTTTATATTTATTTATAAACGAAAAATCACATTGAGTGAGTTCCATTGTTGCGAACAAATTACCGTTTATTTCGAAAAAAAATGTATAAACTAACAAACAAAAAAAGATTTTTTCAAATCGGTTCAGGCATCTTGGAGTAATCATGGGAACACACATAAAAAAAAAGATTCCGACGAATTGAGAACCTCCTCCTTTTTTTGATGTCGGTTTAAAAACGACCTACTGACACAAGGCTTGCCGCCGAATATGGCATAAGGAAGTCGACAGTGTAAGCAAAGTGTTAGAGGTGCTTACCTCAAATAAATGGGATAAGGCAAATAAGAAGAAGAACATAAGAAGTGTTCCATTTTCAAATTTATTAGTAAATAATCAAATAACCTGATTTACGAAGGTGTATAACTTGCCAGTATTAAATAAATGGATAAAGATTATGTACCTAATTTATTGTGGCCAGACTCTCGTACTATAGCATTTTTTTCGTTTTGTTTAATTTGATATTGCCAGTATGAATGATTGCTTACTTTATTTGGTAGAGGTTGCCAATATGAAGTTACAGTTGTGCATAATTTCTTGAGGTTCAACAAATATGTGAAATACATTTTCGAAACACTATTTATGCGCATGTTGAACACAAACAGGAGCGTACCAATTGTGATTGTTGCAATATTAAACGTTATTTATAACTGGTATGTTGATTGCACTGTTTTGCGTATCGGCGCACGTTCAGCCGCATTTTTTAGAATGCATTCGATGTTATGTGTCATCGCGAACCTGTGCGGTTTTGTTTCTATATTTGAAAATATATAATTACCGCCTCTGCTTATTTCTACGGGGATAATATACATCACTATTAGTAATGGTCTAAGATCCCGCGGAACATTGACCTTCACCCATCTGTTTACCAGATGAAAATAATAATTTAGGGTATAAAAGGTGTTGCTGAACACATACAAATAGGGTTGCCTAAAAAAATATGGTCAAGGATAGGTTTTGCCAATTTTTTTTAAAAAAAAAGAAGATATTATTTCACTGACTTGCTCACCAAATAAATGAACCTTCAATGAAAACCTACAATGTATCATCATCATCATCATCTTCAGCCACAAGACGTCCACTGCTGAACATAGGCCTCTCCCAAAGATTTCCAGACCGACCTGTTGGAAGCGGTAATAATACTACTAATATTTTTTTTTTTTGTAGGTAGTATACTGTTAATGTATACTACCTACAAAAGCTAGGAGCTAGATGAGCGCAATGACCACTTTTTAGTTACCTGTTTGCACACGGCAACCAGGTAGTAGTGGCCAGAAAAAGGTAGGCAACCTATTTTTTACAGATAGTATACATTATACATTTTTCATTAAAGGTTAAATTTTTTTGGTAAGTAAGTCAGGGAAATTATAAAATATTTTTTTTTTTTAAATGTTAATTAATCATATCCTTGACCATATTTTTTTAGGCAACCCTATTGGTATGCGTTCAGCAACACATTTTATACCCTAAAATGTTATTTTGATCCGGTAAACAGATGGGTGAAGGTCAATGTTCCCCGGGATCTTGTACTATAAGGTAAGGTGACAAACTTCAGGGAGACGTGAGCTTATAAAAATAAATGGTTGTAGGTCCCTCGTATGCGACAGGCCGTCTGGGTTGGTACCACCGCTTTGTCTATTTCTGCCGCCAAGCAACAGTGTGTAAGTTGTACTGTTGTATTTCGGTTTGAAGGACATTGAAGCCAGTGAGAATACTGGTCATTATGAGATTTAACAATTTATGTCTCGGAGTAACGAGCATAGTTCAGTGCCATGTAGTGCTTTGTAATTCATAATTCTGTGTGGTGTTGCTTCTTTTTATGAGCAGGCGTGTACCATCAGGCGAGCGCTTTGCTCATCTCGTTATTCAATCAAATAAAAAAAAATCAAATTGTCATAAAGCGACATCGTGCGGCACTAGCTCGAACTAAATTTTAAATAAGAATCCTTTTTAATCAGTAAAGCATAACTAAGTCTGTTTGCTTTGAAAACATCACAGGTTTCACAACAGCCAGAGAATAAATTCAATGATTAGTTTATTACACACAATTGACAAATTTTTATTTGTTGCGAGACGTCTGAACCGTGGGCCGTGGGCCGACGACGTTGCCGGAAACATGTGGTCGCATTACACGAGTAGGGAGTAGTCGGGAGCAACGACTCTGCCTTGGCTGCGGAATACGGCTTCTACTTAGGATAACGTGCATAAATTATTGTGTTAACATGTATCTTTAGCAATATCAAATAGATGTGCTAAGACTTTGTATCGGTCATGACTTATTACGTCATTGTACAGTACTCTTTATTCTGAAAGGTTTTTTTTACATTTTTAAATATAGCATTTGTAAAAAATAAAATATTTAAAAATATCACCCTCCAGTGGCGAGATCTAGGACCCAAGCCACCAGTGGTTAGGACTCCAGTGTGAGAAACCTCCTCACAATGCGTCCCGATTCCAATAACACTGGTTTCTGAATCTGGCCCTTGACCTAACGACCAATCGAGAGCCTTTGAAGGTGTTGGTCAAGGCTCTTTGGTATCAACCCATGGGCAGAGACGACTATCGGGACAATAATTGTCGAGTCCACATCCCACATGTCAGTAACCTCATGTGCCAGATCTAAATATTTGGACAGCATTACCTATTAATTGTGTATTCATTAATTCCGCCATTTCCTTTTATATTTTCTAAATAACACTTCTAAAGCAATATCAATTATTTATACAAAACTCGTAATTAACATTTCGATTAAGTCTAATTAACACAATTTCAGTGCCGGGGAAGTGGGAGGGAAATAACGCTGGCTGCGCGTAATGAAGTCGTATAAAACAATTACAGTGCGATAACAACATTGCTTTCGAGAGACGCGGTTACGGTACTGTTGGAGGCTGTTTATACATCTTATTTATTTGTCGCGCGTTCGAGTATGTTTTTCGATACTGCTATACCGTTGTCATGACGACACGCATCGTTCGCAAATCTCGTACAGGCGCTCGGAGATGCGATGCATCTTTTTGCTAGCACGACAAAGATAATAACTAAATATGATTATAAGTACAGATTAAATATATCACTGTGTCGACAGAATTATACCGACCGACCTGAAATAACTAAATATAAAGTACCATGATGAAAGTTATGTGCTTCTTTAAATAGATTTCTTTCATAGATTTTTCTCGATTTAATTATTTCATTCGCTTCTGATTAAAAGTTACTCTGAAGCATCATACATTCAATATTTCATTGCATAATCTAAAACCTATCACCAACCCTAGCACTTCAGTTCTATGCGTCACGTGCGACGTTAAACTCGTTATCTGCATTCAATTCACGTTATCATTGAAATTCAAAATCCAATATGTCCACCCGTATAGATAGTTTTCAAATATTGGAACTGTGAGCGCGCAGTGAACGGCGCAATTGTGTAGGTCCTGAGTCGGGTCGAGCCAGTCCGGGCAATAAACGAGTTTTGTGATGCGTCACACGATGCTCTTCTGGTAAAAGGGCACAAGAGCGATCCACGTTGACTGTGATTCACTCCGAGTCTCCTATGACGTTCTTTGCGATGCTTTCATCTGAAATTCGATTAAATACGATTCGTTATCGTTGTAGAGAGCTTAATTTTGTGAAGTGTCAGTAAAGTGTCGGAAATTGCATTTTTCATGATCGTGCCACTCAAGTAAGCTGTTCGTTTTTTGAAGTGCATACCTTTTAGGCTGTGTAGCTTCGTAAACATTTTGTAAAGCCAGCAAGCCAGCCAGTAAAATTGGCTTGAAAATTATGCTGTTTCAAAAAGCGAAAGTAAATGATTTTACTTTATATGTATGTTCTGATGAACAGTAAATAAAAGCAAGTTTACCTAAATCTTTAAAAAAAACTGTCCATTGCAAGTGGGATTCGCTTTTGAGGTTCTGAACCCTAATGACTAATAATTTACAGTCGGTAGTAAATAAGCAACATAGATTTCTTATAAATACAACAGAAGAGGTCTCGAGTCGGCGTAGGTCAAGTAAAATTGCGTGTATTATCGAGATTTTTTTTAAGGTCGTTAATAATCTTAAAAAACCATTGTCCTGGCTGAGTGATCTTTTGTTTTAAAACCAGCATTACTTATAAAGCTGACTCGCTCTAATGATTGCGTTGTTTGAATTTAACATTTTAGCCTCATTTCTACAATAGTGAATTGTTGTGGCAGGAATCTGTACTCGTGACTTTGTGGATTAGTAGTGGGTACAAAAAATTCGGTCTATGGAATTTATATTAGTTGTTAACGCAATGGCTTGGCTCTGAGTCGCCGTCAGTAATTTCTAGCGTTACAAATGACTCATAGTTTATGCGTGTTTGACTCCTTAATAATGCTTATGTACATTGTTGGTTGGGATTTTATTGTGCTACAAATATGCCAGTGGTCAACTAGCAGGGCTAAAAAGACCATTCACGCTGAGGTCATACAATTATTCTTAGAAAAGTAAGTCTGTTTTGACATATTTCCAAACAACGGTAAAAGGCTATTTAGGCTTTTTTCGATTACGAAGTGACTGTGCTACATCCGATGATAAGCGCAGTGCAGTCCAAAAAAAACAGAGATCACCGACAAATAATGAGTTTATCGGTGGTGACCAAAATCGTGCTGGCCTGTATAAACGCTTCTTCATACCCCAAAGAGATAATATATATATAGAGAGAGTGAGAGATAGTATACTCTAGACGTGAGTGTTAAGAGGGCGCATACAGTAAAAGTATCAATCTAGATTTGATTTTTAAGTTAGTAACTCATGGCTAAATTAAACAAACTTATGTATATGGATACTTCATTATAATTGCAAGCGAATAACTTTTACAGTACATAACATAACACACTAAAATTTTCTCGATAGAAAAAAATCACAAAGTCACCTCCATTTTTTATCTATTTTCGATTTATTTCTAATGTGGTGCATATTTTTAAGCCGAAAATTAGATGAATAATACCATTTACGTATGATTCAGAGAGTGGCTTTTTTATTTTCATAAATATTTTGTATATTATGAGATTTTAAAATAAAAAGCATTTGGCATAATATACGACGCTGACATGCGGGTGATGCAGGACGCGCGGCTGAAATTTTGCTAGCTTTATGCGCCCTCTTAAGGGCCGTCCGTGAGCAAAACACCGCGCGATCGAGGTTTTTAGAGTCTATCTAGTCATTACTTAAAATAAATATTGATTAAATAAATATACAATATATTTTTACAATCTGTCAGCTTTACTTTGTTCGATTCAAATTCATGTTAATGCTGATATATATTTTTAAATTGTCGTTATAAATGAACCATAAAAATGGGAAAAATGCAAAGATTCCGTGCGTCTCCTTTTAAAGTACAGAATGTTATCAAATGAGATTAACATCACTAGATAGGCAATTTAATAACGAATATTTTGCCCGTTTTAAATTTTCGAAAAGACCAAAACCTGATTTTTTAAATCAATTATTCGCTAAATACGTGCATATTCTGCACTCGCCGAGTACACGATTCAGTATGGCGCGAGACAGTCAAGGTCGTTTGCTCACGGACGGCCCTTAACTTCTTATTAGTAACAAGCTTTTATGACTAGTCCAAAATAATTTGACACGTTTGGTTTTCATAATGTTTGGAGTACTGTGTCGTCTATAACTGCGATCTTTTTCTGTCTACCCAATGCATCGTCTGCACAAATCTCAACAACACAATACGAATTATATTCTCAAAGTAATACTTAAACCCATTCATTAAAATCAAAGGAGCCATTTGTCTATGTCTAATTAAAAACAGTAGTTTTTACAATACCTTTTTAAATGTTACGTTTCCATTCACATGACGCGTTCGGAATGTAGGTTGATTTAATAGGTTTTTTGACCTCTATAGTATGTAATGCATTCTTTGTTATTTATTTTGAATTGCTAAATTGCCAACGATGTCTGTGTCTGGGCATGTTTATAAGTGATAAGTGATAACGTATCGTAATCATAAATCTATCGAAGCTATGAGTAAACCTTAGGTGAGAAGTAGCGTAAGTTAGGTTTATCTAGCCGCTTACTTTTATCTAAAGGCTTGTTTTGAGGTACGTATTACAAAATTTTGTAAAATCTGCCACCCTTTTTAGAATGTAGAACACGCGTATTAACGCGTCCCCCCATATAGACCAGAACAAAGTACTGCCATTAAAAAAAACAATCGAACTCGTGACCTCCCATTTCGAGCCGGCTGCTCGACTGTTGCGCTATGAAGGCCAAATGAATGTTCAAGAAAATTATTTCACAGGACTTATTAATTTGCCATCTGGCGTTAAGTTTGAATAGGTTTTGGTGATTGTTATGGTTTTAAGCATCTGTGTAAGTTTTATTATGAAAACCGTTTGTTTTTACTATCTACTAAATTTTATCTGTAAGTATATTAAATATATTATATTATGTAATTAAAGTGTATTAATTATTAATTAAGTACATATATTAAATATTATATTAATTAAGTGTATTATACAAGGTGGTAGTAGCCTCGTATGCGAGAGGCCGTCTGGGTTGGCACCACCGCTTTGTCTATTTCTGCCGCGAAGCAACAGTGTGTAAGCACTGTCGTGTTTCGGTATGAAGGACACTGAAGCTAGTGAAGCTAGTCAAGTGCAGTTCAGTGCTATGCAGTGCTTTGTAATTCAAAGTTCTATGTGGTGTTGCTTCTGTTTATGGGTAGGCGTGGCGCTTACCATCAGTCGAGCGCCTTGCTCGTCTCGTCATTCAATCACACAAAAAAGCGAGTATATTTTGGGAACCAAATGTTGATATTGAATTCTTTTTATTGATACTTCTTTCCCTTTCATTTTTTTTGTATAACAGTTTCGGCTTTTGAGTGGTGCTTTTGTTCACGAGTACATTATCAAGGGGTTAATATCTATATACACATAATAAAAATGTAACGGAACGCTGTCTGTACATGGAAGATATATGAAAACAAATATTATTGGGACCTTTATCAACGCAATAGCACGCCATACAATTATTGTTACAATTTTTGTCTGTTTGTCTGTGCGTTTGTGCACGCTAATCTCAGAAATGGCTTAATCGATTTAGATGTAGTTGTCACTAATATATTGTGGTAAGCTTCATATAACATTTAGTGTTTCATATCAATCGGTTCATAAATTAAAAAAATATATATACCAATTTAAAGATATCGATAGTATAACGGTGCAGAACTTCACGCGGGCGGAGCCGCGAGCGAATGCTAGTTTTTAATATAACCTAAAAATTGTGTAGTTTATTTTTTATGTTAATGTAAGTTATTGTTATTATTATAAAACGGGTGCTACTCGCGTGGACCGGTCCGCTCAGACTGTTTATGCCTGTTATAACCTTATTTTCATAGTAGTCCTAATATATTCATTGTACTCATGAGAATCATGCTCAATTAACATTATAATTTAATTATTTTATGTTATAATTCTTCGCTGACATACATTTAGCTGCTGTAGTTAAAAATAAGTTGTGTTAATGTAGTACAAATATATTGTAAATAATTTTTGAAAAAGCTCTTTTAGAATCAGGTCCGTTCGATCAGCTAGCCTATAGAGGGGCGATAGAGGTTATTATTTTACTGATCATTTAGATATGATGTATAACATTATATGGATTCAATAAATTATTTGATTTAAATGTTAATAACATGTATGTTATGTTATTACACGCTTTTTACTAACTTCACCTGTATGTTTTTTTTATTTACTATTACCTGACGACAAATAACCATTAAAGGTAAACTATTTCGCAGAATATATAAATGTACTTACACGTAGTTTCAAATGACATTCGATTCTCAATCTGTCTGATGCTTGAAAATCCAACTTTTCTCTAAAAAGATAGCATCTCTATCGAAATGAGGCGAGAGCTGCAGAAGGTGGCCACAGGCGCAGACGCATGCGGCTGTCTTCATGCCTTTGCGCCATTACAGAGTCGTCACTGATTGATGCCAATTTATTTTGTTTTAATTTTATTACATTGCGTTGAAGCGATCCGTCGGGACTTTAGCCGACCGTCGTGCATCCCAATCGCAACATTATACGCGTAATTTTGTAATAATGAATGTATTCAGTAAAAGTACTGGCCATAGTAACAAGTTACTTATCGCTGTTCGCAATATCTAGACAATAATTTTCGCTAGTAAAGCGTATGGCTACAGCGTTCCATGTTCAACATTATTATTTTTTTATTTGATTGAGACGAGCAAGGCGCTCGCCTGATGGTAAGCGCCACGCCTGCCCATAAACAGAAGCAACACCACACAGAACTTTGAATTACAAAGCACTGCATGGTACTGAACTGCTCTCGTCGCCCCGATACATATGATGTTATTACCAGATTATTGGTGATAAATGTGATTAAATTTTAAATGATGTGTTGAGAAGTTGACAAAATATATTTTTTATTCATGATTTGTAATAGAAATGTATTGTTATTGTTTTAAATAAATTTTATATTTACAGACGATAATGTATATCTGTTATAAGCTTCAATGTATACGTAATAGCAATATAAAATTCATAATGCATGCATTATTCAAATATATTCTAGTGCGGCGTTATAAACCGTATCTTATGAATAACGTGTATTTTTAGGTTTTAAAGTTGGGGATTTATTATATGTTTATAACAAGTACAGTGAATCCTGGATAATTAGGATCTGAAGGGACCTACTTTTTTATCATTTATAGCTTTTCATTTACCCAGTTTTCCAAATAGGCAGATTAAAATAACAATTGTCTTATTTATAAAGGGTCCTACCATGAGAGGTGAAATGTTAGTAAACAATCTAATTCCTTCTGAAAACAATTGCGTCATAACTTATTAACCTGTTGAATTGTCCCACTTATACTTACTATTGAGCTACAAAGTTCCAATTATAGAGGTAAATCCAAGAAATCAAGTATCCGTTACAAAGTTTTAATTCTCAGAATCAGAGTATACAAAAGTGCCGGTACCTCATTGTAATTATCAATAACAGAGGTTTCTCACTTATCCAAGTTTCACTATATTAATATTAACAGCCGCCGTGGCGCAGTGGGCGAGTAGCCGGCTGTGAAGCGAAAGGCCGCGGATTCGATCCCCGCACCGAGACAACTGTTTGTGTGAACCACAAGTATTTCTTTCTTGTCTGGATGTTTTCTCGTCGGAGGGGTTGACGTCAGGCAGGCGACCGGTCGTAAAAACTATTAGCTAAATCTTTCTGCAACATTTGTGTTAAAACATATGTTGCGTCATCCTCACTGCGACTGGAATTAGGGTAGGTGTAACAGTAAAGCTACTTTATGCCAGTAAGTCATGACCACCGTTCATAGAACACCCACGATGGCAGAAAAATCGTGGGAGCGTTTGAAACTATAAATAATTTAAGGAATGTGGATTACAAAGGGTTTTCATACAAAAGTTCACTTTATATTATCGCCGGGTCATAAATCACAACTACTTTTCAACAGTAATAAAATCAAGTCAAAATACAAATATGCTAAAAATAAAAGTAATGACTTTTGGAATCAGTGCAATTACAGTTTACGGTCCGCTCCCACGAGAACATCCAGTATCTGGATTTTTACAGGATCGGGTTTAGCTGTTAATGGAGCTCAATACTTGCGCTCAAACGAGCAGTGTGTTTAGGGGACCATGCAAAACAAAACAAACTGTTTTAATTTCACTATTCGGTTTGCCTGCGCGAGTTCCCACGACCACAAGTGTTTATGGGATAAGGACTTTTACAGGATCCAGTTTAGCGGTGTAAAATCGTCTATCTATTATATATCTTTGTGTGTGTGTGTGTGTTTTTTGTTTGTTTTGTTGTGTTTTTTTCCTTATTTCCTGTGAAATATTGATCCAAACGAATTTGGTATTCGGATTTGAAGCTAGTGGCTCTACGTATGAGGAAAATCAGGATTCTATATTGAGGTGGTATAGTTAATACATTGACATAGTGCTATGCGGGAGAGCGAATATATAAGCGACACTATCTAACTTAGTTCATGGTCAGAGATGGTATGTTTGTTTTTAGTCGATAATAAATTCATAGGTTAAATTAATTGCTCTAAAATATTACCGTAATGCAAAATTTTTTAATAGAAAAAAATAATAATAGGAATACTACAAATGTCAGGCTCCGCCAAGATAACTCGGCCACCGTGGCACCTTGGAGACGGATGCGAAGAGGAAATGCTTTTAGTGTAAACACTTTAACTTAAAATAGTGTAATAATACAATTCAATATTGAAATTCGGAATTTATAACCCACAAAGTTCCAGTTAAATCGGGCCGGTCCACATGCACTCTACGACAATAGCAGTGTGTTAACATTGCTTTGTTTCAGTTTGAAGAATATTGAGGCCTGTGAAATTACTGGGCATGATGACTTAACATTTGATGCCTCGGGGTGACTAGCGCAGTCCACCGCCATGCAATGCTTTGTAATAAAAAGTTCTGGGTGATGTTGTGTCTGTTTATGGACTGGCGTAGAGCTTACCATCAAACGAGCAATCTGCTCGTTTTCGTCATCATAAAAAAACGAATTCCGGGGAACATTTCGTTGTCAAAACGCAACTATCGATTCGTCGAATCACGCGTACAATATGTATGTGTGTGTATTTTTAGATAGCACGTATCTAGTGTAACAGTTTTGTATAAGGATCAGATAACAGTGTTTATTGTTTTTCGGCCGGATATCGCTGCGGATAATGTGAAGCACATCACGCATGAAAGCGTTTTGGTTTGGTTGACACATCAATGCAACCATATGTGGCGCGTGTGTGAATTTTCAAGCATTCCAACATGTTTTTTTTTTATTTGACTTGTCTTTGACGAGACTGGCAGACCGTTCGCCTGGTCCTGCCTGTCCATAAACAGGAGCATACCACACAGAACTATGTACAGTAATACCCCGACTTACGCTACCCCGTTTTACGCGAATTCGGAGATACGCGGTTATTCTTTTTGATGGCCGCGCGCGTCAGCTCTCCTATTCCGCCATGTTAGTGGTCCGTTTACGACAGGTTCGAACGTGTTCCGCGTTGAATTGTTTTACGTACGTTGTGTTTTATTGATAACCTCAAATTATGTCACTCAAAAGTGCATACAAAGTTGTACCCCGACTTACGCGAATTCGACTTACACGGTTATAGCTCGGTCCCACCTATCGCGTAAGTCCGGGGTATTACTGTATTACAAAGCTATGGAGTGGCCGTGGACTGTGGTCGTCATTCCGTGAAATAAGGTTTTGAATCTCATAATGCTCAATAATTTCACTGAATATTCTTCAAACTAAAACACAACAGTGGTGCTTTTCGGTAGAAATAGACAAAGTGGTGGGTGGTACCAACCCAAATAGTTTCTCGCGTAAGAGTGATATACCACCTAGTGTCTTGCCGCCTCTGTGCGTACACTCTGATATTAAATATAATATATTCTATCTGTTTTTAGATTTCCATAGGTTTTTTTTGTAATAATTATATCAAGGTGTACATTGCCATGTTAGTAATTTTACTTTGTCAAATTATCATTTATTAACAAATTACCGTTTACGTACGTATAAGCGTCATTAATCGTATTACGTGTAATTACACTCATATTACTCGGTATGTAAAATTTGTAATGTCGCACTACATTCGCTTTATTCGAAACAACTCATGAACACACCTAGTCGCCGCGAACTGTACCCTCCTTTATACATTTATTCAACCCCTTCGATAGTCTGGAGTGTTGGGGAGGGAGTTTATAAGGTAGTTTCGATCCTACGGCATTAAAATCGACCTTAAGGAATGAAACGTAGAAAGGTTTGTGTTAGTGATTTCCGGTGAGACGTGAATTCAAGGCGTCGCTTTTTTTCTTTTTATTGCATAGGCCGGCAAATGAGCAAGAAGGTCACCTGGTGGTAAGTGATCTCCACCGCCCATGTACGCCCACAACCAGAAGAATCATGGGCGCGTTGCCGACCTTAAAGGAAAGGGTTAATTAGGGATTGGGAAGGGGAGGGGATTTGGGCTTCCGGATATCTCACTCACCGTACGAAACGCAGCAGCAAAGCCGCTACTTTACGTCGGTTTTCTGTGAGACAGTGGAAACGACCCGGTCGAGCCAGCCCATTCATGCTGTAGACAAAACTGTCTACAGCGTGGCTCTACCACTCAAGAAAACGCTCGCTTTCCGGAAATGTTGAAGACGTCGCGCTGCTTCGAGAAATATTAATTGGTTCTTGGAAGCGTTGCGTACTCAGTTATTGCCTAAGCTGTAACGATATTCGTCGCTAATTACAACTGTAAATTGTTTTGCTAGAACATTCTGTCTTATCATTTGGCCTGTAAACACTTCTGTTCAAATTGAACAAATATGCCTATTAAAAGGGTTAATATTTAGACGTCGTTCGTGCTTCAGCAATTTGTTGTTGAAGATACGAGATACCGATTTCGCGCACAACATATATAGAAAAAGAAGAAAGAAAATTAGTATATTACGGTACCCTTATACTAACACATAATATGGCTCTAATACTGTAATATTACAAAAATATTACAAATTAGACAAAGAGACTATTAATAGTGACTACACTACACCTGATGGTAAGCGCAGTGCAATCCAAAAAACCAGTGACCACCAAAAAACAATGAGTTAATTGGTGGTCACCAGAATCATGCCGGCTTATATAAATGCTTCTTCATACTCCGAAAAGATAAGAAGCAAATCGTGGGGCCTGCGACAGGACAGGCGGAGGACCGATTTAACACCATGTGTACGGTGGTCGCTATCCGGGCGGATATGAATATCCTACCACCGGCAAAAGCATTTTACGTCTAATATCCTCAACATTAATAAAATTTGTATATCTGTCAAATTCCCTGCACTAATTACGCCTACAATACCAGTGCGTTTAGCAGTATTTATTAGAACATAACACACGTTTAACCTGTGAGTTTAATCTGTGCTGTTGTGTCGGGCGCTACATAGTAATTATAATATGCGTGTAATTAATTATTATGCAAGAGATTTACTATTAGAAGAGTTATAATGGGTGCTATTGCAGTAATTATATTAGTATTTAATATCTTCAGTTAGTCACACGCCTAGTACTGATATAAACACTTTCGACATTGCATAAACATGACGAATTTAATACTTGTTTGTCTTTTATATACCTTTGTGGGAATTCCCATTTTATATAAAAACTCCTTGAATTTTTGCATCACAAATATCTCATAGAGTTGTAAAGCTAACATAATATCCGATGCGCATAATGAGTGAATCAAATTTCCAGTCGGAAAATTCTCAGATAAGATTTCTTTTCACTTTCCAGATCGAAAATGCGCTGCAGCGTATTTTTTATATCGAAGTTCATCTCAGTGACGTATCGTTTTAAAGGTTTCCGCATTATCTGTGCCTTGTACGATATTACCTTTTTATCGTGTTAGGAAAAGCGTCTGGTGTGATGTCGACGCAAATTTGTGTAAGTTTATTAAAACATGTATTTTTCACATTTCACTGCGTCTAATGTTTCTAGTATATTAAAAATATGAATGTACAATTTGTTTACCGTTGCTAGATTTATTCGAAAGTAATTTATATTACACGTTTAGCGTATTAGAATATATTCATTTACTGTTTACAGTTTTTTAAATGTTCCATGTTGAAATAATATTAAAACAGAAGCATAAATTAGTAAAACCGTTTTGATATAAGAAAAATGATAGAACGTATCAAAATTCGGGCGAAATCAAAAATCAAGCAAATCAAAAAATAGTAGGGCGGGCACGTCGAAAATAGTAGTACCTTTTCAGCGCTCCACAGAGTTAAAAAGAATAATGACAACTAATAATAATGACAATTTTCTGATTGTAGGTAGTGTAGGTCTGTCTGTCTGTCGGTTTGTCAATCTGCCTAATATCAAATGGACACGATCTGGGCCTATTTACCTTAAGGGGTAATTTTGTAAATTGTAATTGCATTGCAATTACGTCGTTGTTCTTTTGGATGCGCGATATGTATATCTGAAGCAAGCATTACGCGTATTTGCATATATAGATACAAACGTTTGCAATGAACGTTGCAAAACGAATGTTAAATATTGCAGTATTGCGAGAATATGTATAAAATCAATGGTTTGTACGTAACGGCGCGGAGTTAATGTTGCTAGTGTTACCTTACGACTTTACTTCACGACTATATTCAACAATTTGATTATAATAACTTGCATCGGAACGGTATATGTTCCCCTGCACTAATATTATAAAGAGGAAAGATTTGTATTTTTGTATGTAAAGAATAAACTTAAAAACCACTAGACCTATTTCAAAGAATCTTTTTCCGTTAGAACGCTACATTATCAGTGAGTAACATAGGCTACTTTTTATCCCGAAAAAACCAGATCACGCAAGCGGAGCGGCGAGGAAATGCTAGTAAATTATAACACAAACGTTTATTACTCAAAGGAATAAATTTTGTTAGCAATTTTCTCATATATTGACGTTACAGCCCCCAAGAAATATCCAGTGTTTGTAAAGGTTGCATGCGACTGCCAGCAATCTAAAATTAAATATTAAAGTGCAAACCGTCGTAGACTTGACTTACTTACTATTTAATGTCACGGGATTTTCTTTTGAGACACATGCAATTTAAACTCTTTGATTTTGTAAATGGAGGTGGACGGTATATAAGGCTATTAATTATAGCAAGGTTTATATTTTATTCATCGTAAATTGGATCGTTTGACTTATTATGACTCTTTTTTATACATAAATATTTGTGTCATTTGAAGATATTATGAACTATTTAAATTTTCTTCAACCAGACTTAAAATTCATTTCGTGGTAAGAAGCGGCTTTGCTGTGCCTCTGGCATTGCCGAAGTCCATGGGCGATGGTAACTACCATTATATCGTGCTGCTCGTCTGCGTTCGAAGACCAATCAAAAATATTATGTAGTTCAATGAACGATAATAGTGACGTTACGAAATAATCTTGAGATTGTTGTAAAGATTAAATTACCAATTTAATAGTTATAGATCTAATACACGAGGTTACTAACAGGTGGGATAATTAAATGTGTACGCGACAATCATTGTACCGATAGTAGTTTCTACCCATTTAGATTCTTCTAGAACTTTCTAGATTTATACTAGAGCCTTGACCAACATCTACAAACGCTCTCTGGTTGTTGGGTCAAAAGTATAATGTATTTTTTTTTTTATTTGAACTTTTAATCAGTCTCCTGTAAAGTTTACTCAATGTCGCTTAGATTTTTGCAATTTCAAGCGTTGATATTTTCCTGGTTTCAGTTAGTTGTATAAAGTTGTATAGCTATCTAATATCCCCTCTACAAGACGTTACGTTGTGCCAATATATTAGCTGTTTATCGGTGAGAGTTATATTAACGTTTGCCGTTAGTGCTAAGAAGTTGCACAAATAAATCTTCATAAGAGGTGCAAACTCGACGGTGCGATGGCGGAAACGAGTGAAATGTGTTTTTCTTATTGAATTAGCTCCCGCCCGCGCTCTATGTTGCATGTTTGAGGTAACTTGACGAAGACGATTTTCGTCTATGGCTTAACGTTTGAGACCCATTTACGAACCATCGTATAAAAGACAGTCCATTTATATGTTTTATTTTATATATTTACCATCCGATCTGGACTAACGTGCAAAAGTCAGGGCGTAAGTAAACACCTTGTAGGTGGACGTCCAACGCTGCGCTTGCCAGTACGTGGCCTCCATAAAGGAGGCAAAAAGATAAAGGTCGCAGGATGTCGCTGGATGCAGGCCGCTTCCAACAGGTCGGTCTGGAAATCTTTGGGGGAGGCCTATGTTCAACAGTGGCTGATGATGATGATGATGAAGTAAACACCACTACATCTATCGGAACCAATATATTAAGGCCTACCAAGTATGATACGCCATTACCCGTCATTTCAGATTGATCAAATCGAGTCTATAATATAGTAATATGTAAATATCGATAACGATTTACTTCATCAAACATGAACTCAAAGATCATAGTAACAAATCTATGCAGTTTAGTTGCGATCTTGAATATACATAATTAAATTCCGTTATTCTATTAATCTAGTGCCTTTGTGGGTCGAATTTAATAATTTACATATGTGATTATTCATTTCCGTTACTCACAAAGACTGATCGTTTCGTTAATGAGGAAAGCCTTGTGGCGCCGGATCGATACAATTCACTTGACGATTAATCGAAATTATTAATGTATTCGTATATAGGGAGCTTTATAGTTTTAGGAGTACATCACTTGCGATTTATTCAAGTATGAAGTACATAGTAAGTATGATCTTCACGAGCTTGCATAGACCACAAGTGCAGTTGGATGGCAAGCCGCTACTGAACATGTTTTAAATATATTTTTAATACCATGATAGTTAGTTTCACGCTCATAATATCACTTAAAATTGTAATTAATTAATGGCGCAAAGTACTCACGAAAAAGATCAAAACAGTACACTGACTAGGTACCTACTTATCTAAAAAATAAAAACCAGTTATCGTTGACTATGTCTTAGAAAAACAGGAAACTATGTATTAGGTAGTAAATTATTTCTTATAAAAACATTAACCTATTCCTATGTTTTGAGTAATAAAAAACAAACATAAATGCGGTAACGATTAGAAAGCCAATAGTAATTCAGTATACAGACGGATAAGGGAATTTGTACCGTGTGTTTTTATTTTTATGTTAGGTATATTATTTTTTAGTAAAACAAATAGGGGATACCATGATTTTGATCAAAGTTTTTTTTTTACTAGCCTTGTATTATACAATGTCCCACTGCTGGGCACGGGCCTCCTCTACTGAATGAGAGGGGTTAGGCCTTAGTCCACCACGCTGGCCTAATGCGGGTTGGCGGACTTCACATACCTTCGAAAAATCTTATCGAGTTCTCAGGTGTGCAGGTTTCCTCACGATGTTTCCTTCACAGTTAACGTTAAAGTTTTATAGGATATATTTATTCAGGTCGTGGAAAAATATGGTGATAATGGTCATCTTCCAAATAAAATTACTAAAGGGCGAGAAACATATGTAACCGCCACATGTAAATAGGCCTTGGTAAAATTTTATTGCACTCGTGTTTTGTACCTACTCCAAGTTATAGTTTGTTAATTACCAGCCATAATTATTACACCGTCATTCACTTTGAGGACACGTTTTAAAGTTTTGTTCTAATTAATAATGTCTGGTGGAAAGTCACGTATTATAAAATAGTAAAATAAACATCATAAACTGGAAATTCTACTTCCTTAGGAGGTGGAATGGGGGTAAGTAATCCTAAAAAACAATATAGGTGTAGTTATTGAGGTTTTTTGAAGATTGAATCAATTATAAAACCTGATGACGACATGACATTATTGAAACTCTGTAAGACGGAATCGGGGATTCAAATTCAAACTATGAGGTTAAATTAGGGGGTTTAAATGTTTCATGGAGAACCCACATTACGTTAAAATGTAGGTATAGTGGGTATCAGAAACCACGAGGGACTTGCGGTCCCAGAACACCCAGACCCGAAACAAATATTCATGGAACGCATAAACAGTTGTATCGGTGCGGGAATCGAACCCACGGCCTCTCGCTTCGCAGACGGCTACTCACCCACTGCGCCGTGACGGCTGTCTGAATACACAACTGTATTAGAAATAATATAAACTACCTATTCCTTATATGTTAATATTACGCTACATAATACATCAAACAGATAATATTGTAGCAAAATCCTCCAAAATGTTGGGGTTCCTGATTAGAAACTCTAAGCAATTTCGTAAACATGGTACTAAGATACTTCTGTACAACTGCTTGGTAAGAAGTAATCTCGAATATTGCACGCAGGTGTGGTGTCCTTTCTATGAAGTGCATAAAAACAGAATAGAAAGAGTACAAAAGAGATTTGTATCCTATCTCACGTACAATTACAAAAGTCGCAAAAAGTTCACATCTTACGCAGAAAGATTATCCTCACTGAAAATGTCATCACTAAATAATAGACGTAAAGTTAATGACTTAATATTTTTCTACAAAGTACTCAACAACGGTATTGACTGTCCGCAACTGCTGAGCAAAATAGATATATCGATCCCAAGAAATTTACCGCGTCCAAATGCGTTCCAACTGTTTAGGAGACGTAGGCACAAAACAAACTTGGGTGCCAATTCACCAATTAGACGAATGGTACAAATATATAACTATCTACCACGGTCCCTTGACATAGATGTGTTCCACGACAAACTGTACTCATTTAAAAAGAAAATTAGAACTTACCTGACCTAGTTTCTCTGTTCAGAAAGTCAAAATGTCTAAGTCTGCTTAAATATGTTTAATATAATTCTTAAACCTATAATTCTTAATATATTTTAAATTGTTTCACTTATTTTATTTACATTTTTATTTACATTGTTTAATTTGCTAAATATTTATATAATTGGTAGTATATTGGTATAATTAGTAATTGTTAATTAATTAATTGTTAACCTTGCAAGCTAATAATTGTAAGTTGTGGTTGCCTGTTTACGGGGGAACACTTGATTTTATACGACAATGTATGTTTTTTATGCCTTATATAGTGTATCTCCTCCTGGAAACCCTAAAATAAATAAATAAATAAATAAACACTTAATTTTATTACAACAGGTATCCCAGCGTGAATTACTGCTGAAAATACCTTTGAGGTTTTCTATCGGGAAACAGCAAGTAATATAAAATGCATCTGCACTGATGCCTCCTCAATCTCGAGTTTAGACTGTAGCAGGCAACAAGTAGTGGAATAGATAAAGCACCGAGGATGGCTTTAGAATTTGCGTTGCATAAATTTATACGTTCAAGTTTGAACGATTTTTCAAAATATTGGAAGGCTCATGGTTTCTATTTTTTATAGCATAGATAGGCAAACGAGCAAGTAGGGTCACCCGAAAGTAAGTAATTTTCACCGCCCATACGTCAACAATACTAGAAGAATTAATATAGTCGCGTTGCCGACTTTAAGGAAAGGGATAGTTGAGGGATTGGGAGGGGGGGGGGGGGGGATTTGGACCTCCGGATATCTCACACACTGTAGGAAACGCAGCAGCAAGCCGCTGCTCTACGTCGGTTTTCTATGAGACAGTGGTAACAACCTGGTTGACCTAGCCCATTCATTTTTACACAGTACTATATTAAAAGTTATGAAAGATATGCGAGAGTGATACATAAATATAACTATTATTACACTAAAATATACAGCTTAATTTCTGAACGAGCACATTGTGTTTCTAGTCCATGAAAAAATTATATTCAAAAAGTTGACGGTCGACACAATAATCGTTATAAAAGGCAATCATCGAACAAAGGCTTTGTATTTACATAATATGTATTTTTTTGTTGTTAACACATTTTTCCTCAGTTAAATACCTATACTGCGACGGGAAGTTATTTGTAACGTGTGTTTCGTAAAATGATTTTCCGCTTCGATTTCCAGAGGCGTCGGTACGCCGTTTCCGATGGCGAAATGTAAAATCCGCTGCAAAATCACTCCGATGTACGAAGTCATATGAAATTGCAATCGGCGATGTTAAGCCGTAGAATATGGCCTCTACGCTTGTGTGTATTAGCAGGGATGATGCACCTCTATGTATGCAACCGTGTATATTATATAGTGATAAAAAATATTTACTCAGTAAATACGTAGCAGTCAACTTGTATGAATCGATTATTGATCTATTGGTTTATGTAGTATAGTCGTCGTCTGTTAATTCAATCTGGCGTTTGTTCATACTTCACAGTGTTGCCTTCGGTGCACATATCTCATGAAGATTATATTAGGAATACAAAATGATGAATTCGCCTGTTTCACCTCTGAGTAAATATTCTTATTTTTTCATCATCCCTAGTCACTAAACATCTTTATATCTCAGTAAGAAAGAATAAAATCGAATACAAAAATTATTTACATTTCAGTATTTCCTATCGATACGAACTTCAGTTATCCAGTGAAAGGGGCCGGTAGCGGGAAGCGTCCCGCGTCCGGTGCGATACCTGGTGACAGCGGCGTATTGCGTTGTATTGTCGATAGTTACTAGATGCAAAAATTATTTATAAGTATAGGATATCGATATAACATTACTGATATCGCGATACCTGCTAGGAAAAACGTTGTCACATAATTTAGGCGAATTTGAGTTACAAACGTATTTATAGATAAAAAAATACCTTTGCCAATACAATATTTAACAAAGTTTCCAATTCGAATCTTCCTAGATGTACTACAATAAAAAATGAATAATTATTATCTTAAAAAGGGAAAGCCGTCAAACATGATTACACGATTACTCACAGATGTGCTAATGATTTTGAAAATAAATATACTAGCTTTTGTTCGCTGCTCTGCCTAGCATGAATGTCTTGTTTGTATTACATCCCACGGTAACGTATTATCGGGTTTAAAAGTGTCCTAATTTAGATCATTGTCTATCTCCCAGATTTCAGTCAATTCACCCGTTAAAGCTTAAAGCGCGATTAATAAACAAACAAATTGACGAACATCTAATCTTTACACTATTCACATTTATAATATTATTAGCATTGTGAATATAGCAGAAAAAAAGAATGTAGGTCATGTAAATAAAATAATTTATTATTGAATAATTTCTTAGAATTCGCACTGAATGGAAATATCGTTTTATTTACTTTCTATAGCGCGTTCTTTGAAGTGTTGTTACAATATTTTTCTCAATGTTAATATGGAAACAACAGCACAACAACTGGAGCGTTTCGTTTTCTCAATGCTTTTCTTTTGTTGTGCCCAAATACAACTACTTAAATATATTGTATAAAATATTTCAATGTTTTGCTTAAGTTTTCTCCTCTAATGCTTGTTAAGTCGAGATACTTTTGTTAAAGTTAAATAAAATAATACCTGTCGCCTCCTACCCAATCGAAAATCGACCGACGACACATTTTGTTCTATTCAAAGTCGTACTCAATTATAATAGTCAATCACAGCACGTACTTCGTTCCGATAAACCGACGTAAAGTAGCGGCTTGCTGCTGCGTTTCGTACGGTGAGTGAGATATCCGGAAGCCCAAATCCCCTCCCCTGCCCTATCCCTAATTATCCTTTTCCTTTATGGTCGGCAACGCGCCCATGATTCTTCTGGTGGGCGGTGGAGATTACTTACCATCAGGTGACCCACTTGCTCGTTTGCCGGCCTATGCCACAAAAAAAAAAAATATTTTGAATTTCCGCTCATATTGCACGAAGTTAACGCAGAACGAGCCGAAATTAGTTAATCACTGTGATTTATACAGTCCGTAATTAATGTAGTTTCTACTTGTCAATGATTATCAAATTATTGAGCTTTGAAAGATTAATTGCTGTAGTTGAGTGAAGTCTGAATGTTGTGTGTGAGGGAAACGTGTTCGATTCAGGATATCCTTTGTCTGTGATTAGCCGTGGAATGTCTGAGGGAGCAGATCAGTTCCCGCTCTTATTTCTTTATATGCACTGTATCTAACAGCCAATTCCATAAATGATCTTAGATTAGCCGGATAAATCTAGGAAACCAACCACTGGGTTATGTATACGTCTTATCCTCAAACTGCATTTTGTTCGGCTCATTTGGCAGTTTTATCTGAAGAATCAAACTGAGATCATTTATTGAAATCTGTCATAAGCCGACGAGGTGACCCTGAACATATCCTGAAGGAAGTCTCAGAAAGAAGATGAGAACTAGCCTTAAGCAACTCGGCAACACATTTATTGACTATTGACTTGTCATTCGAATGGGGTCTGCCGGTAGTCGTCTATCATGAACGGAATTGAATTTTATTTATAGTTTTTTATTTTTCTTCCGCCATGCAACTGCGATACATATAAATCTTCCGAAAAAAAAACTATTTAAATTATAATGAGAACGACATCTACATCCGTTGCATAGTTTATGAGAAATAAGCGGACAAACAGACAGTCAGACGCACTTAGTGACTTTGTTTTATACTATGTTTGATAGCCTTTGTGGCGCAGCTGGCGAGTAGCCGTCTGTGAAACGAGACGCTGCGGGTTCGATCCCCGCACCGAGACAAGTGTTTGTGTGATCCACAAATATTTTTTTCGCGGTCTGAGTGTTATGAGACCGAAAAACTCCCGTAGTTTCTGATACCCACGCCACAACACTCGTATCTTACTGTATATATAGTCATAACTATCGCACAACAATATCGAATCATTAGGAGTGCCCCTAGAGTATTACATCCATACATATTAACATGCATAAATACATACGTAGGGTGTAAAAACCATAACCATTCCTCGCTTCGCCTTAGTCGGGTAAAAAGAACACAAAATAAAACCAAAATTCAGATGCAACAAAATCAAACGTTCTATTCGAAAAGCTAACACATTCCGTTTTATAGTACGCAGTACGTTAAGAGAGCACAATGAATGCTCTCAATAAAGATACTTTGGATGCAAAATAAATAGCCATTGTGCGAACATCCTAGACACAACGCGGAAGAACTTCTCAAATGCAACATATAAGTTATAGTATTGCCAGCGTACGTGATTCTAGTCGAGTTGATTTCTGGAATTCAACGAGTTTACCAAGAAGCTGAAAATGAAAATGATTTTTGTTGTTTGAAGAATGTTTGAAGTAATCCGCTTAAGTTTATTATATATTTTTGTGATGTCATATATTGCGTATTGAAGTGGCAGTGTGCATGCCACATAGGTCGCATAACCGATAGCCAATGGGGCAGAAAGTTTCTGGAATGGAGGCCACGTACTGGCAAGCGCAGCGTTGGACGTCCACCTACAAGGTGACGACCTAATAAAGGTCGCAGGAAGTCGCTGGATGCAAGCCGTTTCCAACAGGTCGGTCTGGAAATCTTTGGGGGAGGCCTATGTTCAGCAGTGGACGTTCTGTGGCTGATGATGATGATATATTGCGTATTAATTATTCAGCTGTGTTAATTTTAATAAAAATAAAAAACATAAGGTACGATATGGAAGTATTGAACCAGAAATGCGACGCACAAGTCTAGAAACATTCATGATCGAATACTGACGTGAAAACATATTACTTGCTGTTTGTTGAAAGCTGGTTTCATTGTTTAATTTCCATCACAATTTCCGTGTTCTCTTGAATTCCGTACGTTCTATGTGGCAACGTACATTGAGTCGTATACATGTTGGCTCTATACGTGTGCTCTTAGCTTTATTTGCATTCTTAGTTCAGAGCGTTGGCTTTGTGAATGTGATTTTATAGCACCATTTATTTTTCAAACTCCTTCGTTTTATAGCTTAGGGCAGGGCTGTGGTATTTAAAATGTTAATTGCAATATAATTCACAGTAGTCTGCGTTTTAAATCAAATATATCGTTGAAGTTGTGGTATGGATGTGATATGTCTGTTGTGATGGATCCAATAGTATCGGGGAGTAATTGGATTCCTAATAGAGGACAGGACAAAAGCTTCCCTCGCAAATAGAGTTCGACCTGTTCTGTATGTCAGGGTATAAGCCGGATTAACAGGAGATTAGTATAGACATCAAAGCAATATGAGATAGCATAATAGACCGCACTTTATTATTAAGTGTGGACCATCAGGGATATCGGTATGACACTGAATTGGCGATGCGTGCTTTTTAAAACCATTTATATTTTTATTTATACATATGCGTGTGCATAAAAGCATTACGAGTGGGATAAGGGTAGGTGGAAGTAGATTGTAATTGCGATGTAAAAATGATTATAATATCCGAATTTACACTATAAAAACAATAACTGGACTGTGTTATGGAGGAATGATCTAACTCACAAACTACTAATGGACAATTGTGGGATGCATAATTTCTGTACAATACGGTCCAACTGGTGTAATCAATGAATTGTTTCGAAATGGCAGAAATTGGATTATTCAAATTGCTTTATTAATTTCGATGTTTAGCGCCAAATGTGTTGATCGCTATAGAATTGGCGGAACACTTACCGATTTGAAAAGCCAGTCGGAATGTTCCATTCAGCCCGACTGTATAAATTTTGACGCGCGCCAACGTGAATGCGTTTGTAACTATAGAATGTTTTTAGTCCGTCGAACCGGACGGAGCATTGTTTCCCGTCCCAATTTGCACTGAGGTTAAAACACTTTTGTTACCTTTCGAATGGGGGAGTGAGGAAAAATATATCGATATTGGTATGGCGGTGAAAACCGCGCGAATTTTTTGCCTCAGTTTTGAAATATAAAACATCTTGCATTGTAATGCGATAGTGTGTGTTGCTTATTCGATTTTTAAAATAAAAATTATTTAGTTTACTTATTATAGTTTTCCGTCAGCCTCCATGACGTAGTGTGGGTGTAGCCTGTGAAGCGAGAGGCCGCGGATTCGATTCCCGAACCGAGGCAAATGTTTGTGTGATCCCCAAATATTTGTAGCTATTTGTAGGTGTTTTCTCACCAGAGGGATTGACGTCAGGCAGGCGAGCGGTCGTAAAAACTACAAGCCAAATCATTCTGTAATATGTGTTAAAATACATGTTGCGCCGACTCCACTGCGAATAGGATAGGGGCAGGTAGAAGAAGACATAGTTTTCAAAATTTGTAATTTAATTGAGCTAGTGTGGAATACTACATCTGCTAAAAGATGGTATGTTTGGGTCGTGATAAGTTTTAACAATACTTTTAATTAAACACATTTGTCTGTTTAGTGTTTGAGATAAAATGAGATAGAATAGATATGTTTAGGTATTTGTGTTTTATTTTATTTTTAACGTTTAAGTTTATTGAGTCGGTTTTATTTCTTAAACCTAAATATCACGAATTAGACAGCCAATTGAGGAAGTCCTCATTTGACATACTTCGTGTATATTAACACCGTAATCATTCCGTATTTTACTGTCTAATGTTAATATATCTCTTCAATAATGCTTACTTTGTGAAAAAGGCCTTTAAATTTGCTGCACTTTGTTGTAGACGACGAAATCATGAGTGGGTAAGGGCGCGAGTCGCAGTTCCTGTATCGATTACGAATTAACATTTGGCGCGCGATAAGATTATGCCTCGACTATCGATATGAGGTAAGCGAAGCGCTTTTAGTAACAATGACGCTTCGTATCGCGTACGGCGATAATGATTCATTTGTATGCGTGCATCTGTCGATACATGATAATCGATACTTTGTGGGGTCCCGTATGAATTTGACTATTGCAAACCTTTTCAACTGTGTTCCATCGATCCAAAGGAAAGGTAGACGCAGGATAGTCGTAAATGTATAGTACGGAACTCGGTACGCGGGTCGAGACGCAATTAATCGATTGTCATTTTTAGCAACCCGACACGCTCGGTACATTTGCGTTGGTGGTCGTGTCTATTTTATGTTTACTGTGATTATAGGACTTGCTGTGAAATGTGGGTAGAACAACGACCTCGTGGAAAAAAGAGTGGGACGTGTTTTAAACCGCAGTATTATCAAATTTATTGTTAATATTATGCTAAAATATTTTGCGATTTTCTCGTATCGGATTATACCTACAATCCAATACTTGTTACGAATAATACAAAACTTGATGGCGTTCAGTACTATGTATTTGATTTTACGTATACTTGTATTCTTTGACGGGTGATATTATGTTTTAATATTACGTTATTGCTCTTTCTTAATTGTCTTAGCGGTTCCACTGCTGATGAAAGTTCCTACAATCATCCTACATCATACATCATCGGCCACAGGACGTCCACTGCTGAACATAGGCCTCCCCCAAAGATTTCCAGACCGACCTGTTGGAACCGGCCTGCATTCAGCGACTTCCTGCGACCTTTATCATGTCGTCTGCCAAATTATCTAATATATAAAATTCTCGTGTCGCGGTGTTTGTAGTTAAACTCCTCCGAAACGGCTTGACCGATTCTCATGAAATTTTGTGCATATTGGGTATGTCTGAGAATCGGACAACATCTATTTTTCATCCCCCTAAATGTTAAGGGTAGTCCACCCCTAAATTATTTATTTTTTATTTTTAGATAAATTTTATTCTTTTATTTTTTATGATTCAGCATTAAAAAATACATACAAACCTAAATTTTTACCCTTTTATCACCAACCCCTATTTTTTAATAGCCATTTTAGTAATTAAATCATTTTTCATTTAGACTACTTTTATCCCGGAAAAAGCAGATCACGCGGGCGGAGCCGCGAGGGACAGCTAGTTAACCAATAAATAAATAATTTTAATGTATGCCCTGAATTTTTATGATAAAACGAAATTTAAATAATAAACGTAATCGAGTTCTTGTTTTGTCACAGTCCTCTTATGTGCAATCTGCGGTATCGTCGTTTATCTGTGTGAAATGTCCGATGGCTACTTTATCAACGAGTCCAATGTTTTTTTGAGACCTTTTTCTGATGTAGATACGTTTGACTGAATGTTTGTGTTTTATGACGGTAATATTTTGTAGTCAATAGTATACACTCAGTTAAATTAATAAATACACCCAACAGTCACACACATAGTCCTGACCCCACACTAGGTCAAACCTGTATTGTGGGTATCAGGAACTACGAGGTACTTGCGGCCTCACAACACCCAGATCCGAAACAAATATTTGTGGATCACACAAACATTTGTCTCAGTGCGAGAATCGAGCCCGCGGCTTCTCGCTTCACAGCCGGCTACTCGCCCGCTACACCACGGAGGCTGTCGAAGTTGAATTTTGGATATATGGGATGTATTTTGTCTATAGTATGTAACTCAAACATTTAAATTTAATGTTGTAGCTAGTCTTACATATTTTAAAAATATTATTTATACTTCGTTAAGTAGGATATCTGTTGTGCTTTTTAATATTGATATTTTACTGTTTTATATAATTTATGTCATTATTACTTTGTTTCACAATTCGTTAAGTATAATTATTGAAATATATATATATATATATATATATATATATATATATATATATATATATATATATATATATATAAATACCAACCTGGGCATTATGTTGATCCAGCCGGGCCCCCGTACATTACTGAGTCCACCTTTTCCCTAGAATAACTCTACTCCGATTGCGCGTATTCTGCTTGGAGTGGCAACGTCGCCTTCAACTGATCGAGACGGAGGTACATATTCTATGAGAAAGCGATATACTTGCAAGTTTTTTTCCAATAATTTTGAACTCAATCAACTCCGCAACGGTCAAATTTTTGATACGCCTACGTACTTATTGGATCCGTTTTATATATTAAAGCCGGAGTATTATGTTGATCTCTGTTCAACAACAATGCATTGGTGATTCCATTTATACTATGACATTTTGAACGAATGTTGATCTCACATATACATAGTAGCGGATATATTCCATATGCGTTGTGGAGTTTTTGTAGGCTCCGAACATTAAAGATTTAAATTTTGCCGCCATTTTCATCGGCTACGTATTACCAAAGAAGATATTATAATAATACTACGTATAGAACGGACACTCGTTACCCCCCACCCGTTTGAGTCTTCCTCTTTTAATTTGTTGCAACAACTCTTGTTTTGTTGGTGGCAAACTGATCATATTCTAGGATTTTTTTTTTTATTTCTTAATTTTAATTTTTTGACTTACACTCTTTTTCAAATCGATAAATATTGGAAGGGGGGACTCTTTGATCAAACCATACATTTTGTAGGAAAAATATTTTTTCAAATAATTTAGATAATTATCTTGAGATTTAACAAAAAAAAACCTGTTAGTAATAATTTTTAGAGTCAAGAGAGAGTACTCCTAGACCTCCCTAGAACTTTGAGAATTTTCTAAGTCCCAGGTGGCGTCACACAGTAACCAGTTGGCTTTGACCTGACTTTGTTAGGACTTTGACCGGACTTTGACAGGACTTTGATCGGACTTTGACCGGACTTTGACCGGACTTTAACAGGACTTTGACCGGAATTTGACAGAACTTTGTCCCAACTTTGACAGGACTTTGACCGGACTTCTACTGGACTTTGACAAGAATTTGACTGTACTTTGACCGGACTTTGACAGGACTTTGACCGGACTGTGACCGGACTTTGACCGGGCTTTGACTGGACTTTGACAACGCTTTGACCGAACTTTGACAGGACTTTGACCGTGCTTTGACCGGACTTTGACCGGACTTTGACCAGACTTTGACTAGACTTTGACCGGACTTTGACCGGACTTTGACCAGACTTTGACCAGACTTTGACAGGACTTTTACCTGACTGGAGTGCAGTGCAGTGCAGAGCAATGCAATGAAGTGATAACTTCTTATGGGAGGGTATACCGCTTGAAATGAAATGAAATGAAATCGTTTATTAATCATGTAGGCAATTGAAATAGCGCTTATGACAAGTCAGTACAAAAGTAAAAGAAACTTATATAGAAATCAGTATCAACTAATGTACACATACATACATAGCATCATCAAAATACACTCGGCAATTACACTAAATCTATTTATTATTATTATTTTTCCATATTTTTACTATTGAATATCCCAGAATCATCATATATTTTGAGGGGTCGTCAATATGGACCATACGCATTATCGAAAACGGCACGTGTTTTAAAACTACCACCGGATCCAAAACGACCCATCTTGAGAAGACCCGGCGAAACAAACTCAAGTGGGCTTCCTTTACCGCTGGATTCAACGCGGCGCGACCCAGCCCTGAGAAGATCCAGCTAGACAAACTCAGTGCGCTTGTTTTTGGTCCGGTCTTTCAATCCAAATTATTTGCGGAAATACAAAGCTTTTTATATATATAGTTAGTTATAAGGCAGATTAATACGGATCATGTGTATCTCCAGATTGTTGTTTTAAAACTACCACCAGATCCAAACGCGACCCTGCCTGAGAAGACCTGGCGAACAAAACTTCGTAACGTAACGCGTTACGGCGCCACTCTGTCTGGCTTTCCTTTCTCTCACGCATACGGCAGCAGTAGGCAGGCTCCTCCTCTCTCACTTTAACCCCCATTAGTTTAAGTTATCACTTTTGTCGAATGTCCCGAGACGCACACTTTTTTGTTATTTCAAATTTTACACATACCTAATTAATGAGCTTGTTAAAGTATTTAAACGGGCGTTAAAAAAATACATATTTGATGAACCGACCAATATTATTATATTTTATCTATTTATTACGCATCTATTCGCTCCGTCTCGGTCCCACTCTTTCCAACTCTCTCTTTAGTCCAATCACAGACGATGACAAGCTGTGATTGGCCAATTTGAATCAGATCAACAACTGCTAACATGCCAAAAAGGTGGATTTGTATAAAAATGGCGTAATTATTATTATTTCTGGCCGTGACACTTGTGGCTCCAAACGGATACACATGTGCATGGGGATATTGTAATGGATCAACAATTCATGACCCGGATCAACTTACGTTTTTGGATCAACAAAAAACTGACTATATGGCACGGTTGATCAACAAAGTGCGTGTGGCTATCTCTATATATATATATATATATATATATATATAAATACCAACCTGGGCATTATGTTGATCCAGCCGGGCCCCCGTACATTACTGAGTCCACCTTTTCCCTAGAATAACTCTACTCCGATTGCGCGTACTCTGCTCGGAGTGGCAACGTCGCCTTCAACTGATCGAGACGGAGGTACATATTCTATGAGAAAGCGATATACTTGCAAGTTTTTTTCCAATAATTTTGAACTCAATCAACTCCGCAACGGTAAAATTTCTGATACGCCTACGTACTTATTGGATCCGTTTTATATATTAAAGCCGGAGTATTATGTTGATCTCTGTTCAACTACAATGCATTGGTGATTCCATTTATACTATCAAATTTTGAACTAATGTTGATCCGACATATACACAGTAGCTGATATATTCCATATGCGTTGTGGAGTTTTTGTAGGCTCCGAACATCAAAGATTTAAATTTTGCCGCCATTTTCATCGGCTACGTATTACCAAAGAAGATATTATAATAATACTACGTATAGAACGGACACTCGTTACCCCCCACCCGCTTGAGTCTTCCTCTTTTAATTTGTTGCAACAATTCTTGTTTTGTTGGTGGCAAACTGATCATATCCTACGATTTTTTGTATTAAAATTTCTTAATTTTCATTTTTTGACTTACACTCTTTTTCAAATCGATAAATATTGGAAGGGGGGACTCTTTGATGAAACCATACATTTTGTAGGAAAAATATTTTTTCAAATAATTTAGATTTAAATTATCTTGAGATTTAACAAAAAAAAACCTGTTAGTAATAATTTTTTGAGTAGGTATCATCAAAATCGACATATTTTATCCTTGCTACCTCTGTTAGGTACCACAATCGAGAATTTTCGCGTAGGAAATTGTTCGGCGTCTCATCGAAACCAAGCTATTCACGAAGATTCAGCTTGATAGTAATTATTTTTACATCAAGGATCTATACTACTACTTTTGAGCGTAGGACCGGGATAACGTATCACGCAATTTGTAGGACAATATGACTGTTAAATTATGTAAATATTAACTAAGTAAAAATAAAAAAATCAGCTGGTTTACTAATCATTTTTGATGATCTCGTTATCGATACATGTTGGAAGGAGGGGACTCTTTGATCAAACCATACATTTTGCAGGACAAATATTTTTTCTAATAATTTAGATAATTATCTTGAGATTTAACAAACAAATAACCAGTTAGTAATAATTTTTTGAGTATCATCAAATCGACATATTTTATCCTTGCTACCTCTGTTAGCTACCACAATCGAGAATTTTCGCATAGGGAATTGTTGGGCGTCTCATCGAAACGAAGCTACTCACGAAAAATCAGCTTGATAGTAATCAAGTGGCAAAATGGATCCGGGATCCCTGACTAATATATGCGTTATATAAAAAAATAATAAACTGACAATAAGTCGGTATCTGTTTTTCGTGTATATTCCCCGATTATTTGACTACGCCTGGGATGATTTCGAAAATTATTTTTGATGTAATAACTTCTTATGGGAGGGTGAACCGATGCGTTCCGTAACGCGAGCGCTCCATCGATCAACGGAAGGTTCGAGAATATTCTAGCACCTTCCGTGACACGTCACGCGGGCCAGTTGACCAGCCAGCGTTAGCCGACCACCCTAGAACTTTGAGAATTTTCGAAGTCCCAGGTGGCGTCACACAGCAACCAGTTGGCTTTGACCTACTTTGTTAAGACTTTGACCGGACTTCGACAGGACTTTGATCGGACTTTGACCGGACTTAGGCCGGACTTTGACAGGACTTTGACCGGAATTTGACAGAACTTTGTCCCGACTTTGACAGGACTTCTACCGGACTTTGACAAGACTTTAACTGTACTTTGACCGGACTTTAACCGGACTTTGACCGGACTGTGACCGGACTTTGACCGGGGTTTGACCGGACTTTGACCAGACTGTGACCAGACAGTGACCGGACTTTGACAGGACTTTGACTGGACTTAGACCTGACTTTGACCGTACTTTGAAAGGACTTTGACCGGACTTTGACCAGACTTTGACAGGACTTTGACCGGACTTTGACCAGACTTTGACAGGACTTTTACTTGACTGGAGTGCAGTGCAGTGCAGAGCAATCCAATGAAGTGATAACTTCTTATGGGAGGGTAAACCGCTTCGTACCGTAATGCGTTACGGCGCCACTCAGTCTGGCTTTCCTTTCTCTCACGCATACGGCAGCAGTAGGCAGGCTCCTCCTCTCTCACTTTAACCCCCATTAGTTTAAGTTATCACTTTTGTCGAGTGTCCCGAGACGCACACTTTTTTTTTATTTCAAATTTTCCACATACCTAATTAATGAGCTTGTTAAAGTATTTTAACGGGCGTTAAAAAAATACATATTTGATGAACCGACCAATATTATTATATTTTATCTATTTACTACGCATCTATTCGCTTCGTCTCGGTCCCACTCTTTCCAACTCTCTCTTTAGTCCAATCACAGACGATGACAAGCTGTGATTGGCCCATTTGAATCAGATCAACAACTGCTAACATGCCAAAAAGGTGGATTTGTATAAAAATGGCGTAATTATTATTATTTCTGGCCGTGACACTTGTGGCTCCAAACGGATACACATGTGCATGGGGATATTGTAATGGATCAACAATTCATGACCCGGATCAACTTACGTTTTTGGATCAACAAAAAACTGACTATATGGCACGGTTGATCAACAAAGTGCGTGTGGCTATCTCTATATATATATATATATATATATATATATCTCAATAATAACAGAGTCGACTTTACGAAAAAAGAAATATTATGTTAGCTCTGCAGCTTGTCTGAAAACACACACCTGTGTGAAAACTAAATGAAAATGCAAAAATAATCCATTTTGCCATTTCGAGTTTTAAGAGCAACGTGTTTTATCCGAAATACTGTTGCGACTCGCAATATTGGAACACTGGTAATCCTTCAAAGAGAACGCATAGTGAGAGCCATTTTCCATTTCACTCCGTGTAGGTATTCATGGTGGCAAATCGCTTTTTTACGTACTCTGTTGAAATATGTGTTGCCAGATTTCGATTCTTTGTGAGGTGTTTTATGTATATTCGCAATTTTTCCGAGGTAATCAAGGTGGTCCTGATGGTAAGCGTCACGCCTGCCCACAAACAGAAGCAACACTACACAGAACTTTGAATTACAAAGCACTGCATGGCACTGAACTGCGCTCGTCACCCCCGAGACATAAGATGTTAAGTCTCATTACAGCCCAATAATTTTAAAATATTTTAAGTTAATGGATTTTATAAAATAAAATTAATATCTCATATAATATTTTTACTTGATGTGGGTTGAAATGTTATTGCATATTTTCATTCATATACATAATTACTATTATATAACATTAATATGATAGGTATTAAACAGATTAGGTACACAACGAAGACAGCAAAGAACAAACAAAACATTTATACTTAATTGTTACATAGAACCAGTCAATATTTTCCTGAATGCGTTATCTCTTACCCAGTTGGAGTCGCGTGTTGACCTACTTAGTAAGTAATACATAAATCCCTTCAGGTTTTCTCTTCACATTTTTGTTTTATTTTTTCGAATATGTCGTATATTTTTTGTTTAGTTTCATTTTTCGTCCTTAACAAAACAGAATATTATGAGTATTGCAAGATCGATACCTTGGATGTCTATGTGTGTATGATAAAAATGGAAATAAAGAATGGATTTGTATACGGTTTTTTAAAGCTTATTTAATCGGGGTGGGGGGATATGTTACCATATTTTTTTTTATATCCGAGCACGGTAAAGTGGCGGCGCTACACCTGATCGAAAGAGTAGTGCTATCCGGGCGGATATGAATATCCTACCTCCAGCTATATGTCGGGATTTTGAAAGCTTTGGTTAGCAGTTACTACCTCCCAAAATATGGTTAGTTAGCTTCTTAATTAAATAATGTCGAGCATTAGCCATTTATAGTAAGAATTTTTCAATAAAAATAAGCTTCTTTCGTTCATATAGGTTAATCACAGAAAATGCAATTAAGTATTCAAATAAAGACTGCGCCGCTCAGTCACTGTGGACAGATAAGTCGCGTCGCGCCCCTCACCACGCTTGCAGTCTGGCCGAGTACTTGCGAGTAAAGGTTTCGTCAAACAGAAAGCGTACTTAAAGCGCTGACAGAGCGTCGCGTACGGCTAGCGTTGGCGCTCTGTTTGACGGTATATTACTATAATAGTACAACACAACTCGGCGTCATAGCGCGACGTCAGTTTAGCGCTCTGACGCGCGCTAAGTACGCTTTCTGTTTGACGAAGCCTTTAGGTAAAATAAACAATGCGACGTCAAACACCGATGACACACGTTGCGCTTTCATCATAGAAAGGTTCTTATGCCACATTGTTAAGGTTTATATTCGCCTTTGTATTGTTTGCAAGGATAATTATTTTTATAGAAAACTGCCACCACGGTGGTGTGATGCGATAGCTTTTGTGGTGTTTTTGCAAAACCCACGCGTGTAACCGAAGACCTATTTGTGCCTCCATTAGGGTTTGAAGTCTTTGAGCTAATTTAACCTTTTTGTTCACAAACATGTGATAACACCCACGCTATAACTTCGAAAAGATTTTTCTTACTTATTGAATGGTGCGTTGATAAAGATTGTATTAGTTAAGTCGAATCGAGTGTGGGCACTGGGCGTGTAATTTACAACTTGACTTACAGTTTGTATAAAATTCGAACAGCTGGCGTCATTCAGTTTTATTCAGGTATAGGCTATCTACATAAAGGTTTTTGTACTTAATAGGTTTAGGGTTTCGTGCCCAAAAGGTAACAACATTTATTTTTATATCATAGGCTGGCTAACGAGCAAGTGGGTCACCTCATGGTAAGTGATCTCCACCGCCCATATACGCCCACAATACCAGAATAATCACGGGCGCATTGCCGACCTTAAAGGATTGAAAAAGGTAGGGGAATTTGGGGCTCTGGATATATCACTCACCGTACGAAACGCAGCAGCAAGCCGCTACTTTACGTCGATTATATGAGAGACAGTGGTAACGACGCGATCGAGCCGGCCGAATCTAGTTGTAGACAAAACTGTCTACAGCGTGGCTCTATCACGATGTACATTCTTTTGAATGTATTTTTACCCTCTAAACAAATATAGAGAAGGGGTGACGGGATTAGTAGTATTCAATATCCAGTCACCCCACGGCAACTGATACCGTGCAAGCTAGTTAACGTTACGTAAACAGAACTGAATGGGCAAAAACCTCTCAACACTCGCCAGTCGCCAATCAATAACACCGGTTCTCAACAGTGCAATCAACAATGTAATCTTATCAGGTCGATGCGTCTCTCTACAACCATCCAGAGACAAATATATTGGATTAGTGACTGGTAATTACTTTGCAACAATAAGTTATTGATACGTTACTGGGTTGTGGAAGGTTCGTAAATTGATGATTTTTTGTCGTTTTGTTTTACGTTTGGCAGTTGTTGTGAGTGTGATACGTTTGTGCATTAAGTAAAGTGTTGAATCGCATTTTATATATTATGTGTAATGATAAGAATTGGAATTGAAATCAATAAGGTAAGGGTACGTTAGATGGATATATGTTAGCGAAAACCTATTGAAGAGTCTTATTTTTATGTCATAGGCCGGTAAACGAGCAAGTCGGTCACCTAATGGTAAGTGATCGCCACCGCCCATGTACGCCTATAATACCAGTAAAATCGTGGGCGCGTTGCCGACCTTAAAGGAAAGGGATAATTAGGGATTGGGAAAACGAGGGGAATTTGGGCCTACGGATATCTCGCTCACCGTACGAATCGCAGCAGCAAGCCGCTATACGTCGGTTTTCTGTGTGACAGTGAGGTATTCCGGTCGAGCCACTATTCATGCTGTAGGCAATACTATCTACAGCGTGGCTCTATCACTCAAAATGTTCAAAGAGTTCGTTCAAAAATAAATAATTTAGAAGCCTTTCAAAATGTGATAAAAACGGTACTTGTTAAATGACAGATGATGCATACATTGACGTCACCGCGCATAATAACCATTACGGTGCACGCGTGCGACCAACATCGTGAGATGATCGTGAATATTTAAAAACATAATAATTGTGGCCTCCTTTTTGAGCCTTTTTTTTGTGTACGTGTTTCTGTTTCGTATTTTTTTTCGGTTGCGTATTAAATAATGTATAAAATTCTAACTATAACATTCAGAATAACTTTTACTCATCCCTCTTTGGTTAATGTCATAGTTTTCTTTCAAAATGCCCTAATTTCCTGACTTGGCTTGACGACTGTTGTCAGTTGATAACAATTTTTCCTAATATTTGTCTGTTATCTACACTAATATTATAAAGAGGAAAGATTTGTAATTTGTATGTAACGAATAAACTTAGAAACTAATGGACCGATTTCAAAAATTCTTTCACCATTAAAATCCTACATTATCCCTGATGAACATAAGCTACTTTTTATCCAGAAAAAAGCTGATCACGCGGGTGGAGCCGCGAGGAAAAGCTAGTAATAGATAATGCAGACTAAGAGATACATGAGTTAATATTACTGAGTACATTCGTATTAATTAACAGCGTATGTAAAATGTGCCCGTCGGTGCATTAGAAATAATTAATAGTTGTAATAGCTTTCATGTACAAGGCGCAGTCGTCCCCAGAGGTGCAGCAATACAATCTACATAATAGCGTTCATATAAAAAATGATTATGTTTTGATCTCTGATGCCCGACATGCAGTCAAAATACCAATATATATTTTCCGCTACAAAAAAAAAAAAAATAAGTAATAATAAACACGGACCACGAATAGTTCATACTAGGATATAATTATGCGTTTCGAATTTTTTCATTTGTCAATCGCGTATGACGATGCTGATCCAATGTAGAGCAGTTATAACATTAGATTTTTTTATATCATAGGCCGGCAAATAAGGAAGTGGGTCACTTGGTGGTAAGTGATCTCCACCGCTCATGTCCGCCCACAATACAAGAAATATCATGGGCGCTAATTAAATTTATTTCACTGGCTTTAATGTCCTTCAAATCGAAACACAACAGTGCTTGCACACTGTTGCTTGGCGTGCAGAAATAGACAAAGTGGTGGTACCAACCCAGACGGCCTCTCGCATACGAGGGACCACCACCTTGTAAATAATATACAATAATATTTGAACTGCACTGCATTCATTCCGATGCAGTAACCGATGTAAGCAACTTTGTTGTGCGTCGATAAAAATAAACATGATAAATGATCACTACCGGCCATGAATATTGAAAACTGCTTGAGAAATCGTGGCTGCCTTGCCGACGTAAGAGCTATGATCGCTGTCAGATAAAGCGTTGGTGAATTGCCCACGTTAAGAAAAGGAGTGGGGATTGTGAGGAGCGATGTCATATTTGTTCCTGCAGGAATGTTATTGATTGTACGTAATGCAATAGCAAAATTTTTAACATAATATAAAACCGACTCGAAAAACCTAAAAAGTAAAAAAATAATACAAAACAATTTTGAGTCGTTGGCATTGTTGTTTAATACCCAATGACTAATAACACCGACTCATTTTTGTTTAGTTTTATTTTAGCTTAATTAGTTTTATAGAGTCGGTTTTATTAAAAATATGTTATTTTACTATTTTTAGTGAAAAAATCATTAAAATCGGTGGACGCACGAAGTTTTAAATCTTTCATCCCCGATTAAAATGATACCAACTTTAGGCTTTACTTGCTCGGATGAAAAAAGATCCTCAAAATCGGACCACATTTGGCGCTGTTATGCGTGGTTATACTAAATAACCGATGGGGCAGAAAGGTTCTGGAATGGAGGCCACGTACTGGCAAGCGCAGCGCTGGACGTCCACCTACAAGGTAGACAGACTACCTGATAAAGGTTGCAGGAAGTCGCTTCCAACAAAATTCCGTCGGTCTGGAAATCTTTGGGGGAGGCCTATGTTCAGCAGTGGACGTCTTGTGGCTGATGATGATGATACTAAATAAAAAACCTGTTGAATTGAGAACCTCCTCCGTTTTATTCGTCGGTTGAAAATGTGCTTTACGTCGTTTTATTGCAGGCAATGGTAGTATGGCCAAGTCGCCTCAATCCGTAGACAAAATTAAATATTAAAGCCCCATTTAGATGGAGGGAGGTTTTCCTGCGACATAGACGGGGGAAACTAAAAAAAGAAATCTAGCCGAGTTAGATCCGAGTGCGAGTTATTTCGATAGCTGTTACGTTGAATACGGAAATATACAGGTTGTAAAATGTATCCGTAAGAAGGAATTTCTGCGCGCAAAGATTAACTTTCCGACTAAACATCGCAACCGCAGGCAAACTATTGAGTCGACGGCTGTATTTTTTTTTATAAAAGTCCAAATGTCTCTTTCTAACCACCGTATACCATAGCATAGTGATAGCATACTCATAGCCTATTTATTTTACAAGTAATGTTTTTACTCTGTTGCTCTAAACGGTAAGCGGCGATAGTATAGTAGAGAGTGGTACGGACTGTCGAAACTAAAGTCGCTGATTCTAGCATCAAAAGCATGCAACTCTTGCTTTTCTATATTGTATATTGACTATTAATTATCGCTTGCTTCAACGGTGAAGGAGATATTGTGAGGAAACCAAATCTGAGAAGTTTTAAAGATATGTGAAGTCTACCAACCCGTATTAGGCCAACGTGGTGTACTAAGGCCTTAAGGTCGCTCCCATACAGTTGACAAGGCCCGTGGCCAGCAATGGAACGTGTATAATAGAAGGCTAATATTGTTATTATTATACCCTAAACGGCACTAACACACGTTGCACTTCATACTTTCGGTCTTCAAAACAGAGCAGACCTTTTAAAATTACCCTTGAGTTAATTGCTTCCAATTTGATTCGACTAGAGCACGTTCAGTACCCGCCTGCCTGCCAGTAAGCGAGGTTATATAATTATTCCTAAACACGAAGCATTTATAAATTATATTCCGAATACTTGTCGATTACTTGCTTTAGTAATGTTATAGGAATCAGTTACCACGAAGGTAATATAAAGAATTGACATGTTCGGGTTCTAAAGCTTATTATGTACTAGAACATACTATAACGCACTATAAGATATGTGGAAATACATCTCTCATAGACAACATTTATAAGGATAACAAGCAGCGTGTTTTTTATAGCATAGGTCGGCAAACGAGTAAGTGGGTCACCTGACAGTAAGTGTATGTACTCATGTACGCCCACAATGCCAAAAGAATATATAAAGGTACGTTGCGGACTTTAAAGGAAAGGGATATTTAGGGAGGGAGATTTGGGCCCTCGGATATCCATTCACCGTACAAAACACAGCAGCAAGCCGCTACTTTACGTCGGTTTTCTGTGAGACAGTGGTAACGACTCAGTTGAGCCGGCCCATTCATGCTGACGAAACTGTATGCACTACCACTCGAGAAACGATAATTTAATAATAACAATAACATTACATCCACCGAATGTTCCCAAATGTGTTGCATATAATTCAAATGTATCTCATCCTCGGTTCCCGATGCGTTACAAACACAATGTTTACACCCGTCGGCACGTGTTTTGATTACTTAATAGTTTTAACACGAGTCTCTGTTGCCGTGCCGTCTGCGTGAAGGTCGATCGGTCGTTTCCTATTTTCGTACGTTGTGTATAATGCGATTTTTTTTGTTATGGCTCCGTATGAGTAATTAGTGTTGTAATTAACTGACGTTATAGCTTAGTTTAAATAAAATCGTTTTGCTATTATTTTATTAGTAAAGACGAGGATAATTTGATGATGATTCCTAAGCGAGGAATATATATCTTTTATTATGTAACAGTCACACACATAGACGACACGACACACGAGTCTTCTCACAACACCCGGACGCCGAAACAAATATTTGTGGATCACACAAACATTTGTCTCCGTGCGGAGAGCGAACCCACGGCCTTTCGCTTCACAGCCGGCTACTCGCCCGCTGCGCCACAAAGACAGTCAAAATAGACTAACAAATTTCAATTATTGCAGGTGACATCACCCAGAAAGGATATGAGAAGAAAAGGGCGCGTCTTCTCACGCCTTACATTTCACAGCAACAGCCGCAGGGTGAGTTGAACATGATTTATTTAATAATACAACGCAATATCGCTGCTAACACTGATGCCTGAACTAATCAAGTAAAGAACCGACGCGTGAGTACTGGGGCACCACTCTGAAGTATTCACAAAATTACTACTGTCTTTACGTGACCGATAACATATTTAACATAAATTGTAAATAGTAGTAATAAAACTTCGCAGTGGGAGCCCTAGTTCAATGTTCGGCAAAGCGTTAATTGTTTAAGTCCCAGTACTTACGAGTCCAAGGTCGCGACAGAAGCGTCGCAGGGGTCAAGTGTCAATTGATCGCCGTCGATGGATGCTGGACAAATGCGATAGGAGCGCGGCCCGATTCCGCAACTAGGGTCAATCGGTGGGGCCATCTAGAATCTGGCCCGACGACTGGTTGATTTAGATTGGTAGTACGATGAACCTTCAAAGAGAAAGGAGGGACGTCTGTTGGGCAAATACAAACTCTTAGCAGTGCCACCATCGTTGGCTAAAATTGAAAAATGTGTATGCATTTAAAAATTGATTTAATACTGTCAATTTTTTCCGGTTAGGTAATATTTTTTGCGGGCTCGGCGTTTAATGGCGCGCCGTCGGTAATTGTGCATCGGGCCGCCGGTTTGCATTATAAAAATAATGAGGACGACCTTCACTCTTGGCCTACATAAAAAGCCAACATAAACAACCGACGCGAAGTTGTCCGGCCGCCGTCGACGGCGCTCCGACCGCGGCGTGGTGTTTACGCGACGCTGCTTGTTCATTTATTAAGGTCATTAATTTGACACCAGACGCGTTTTTTGTGCACAGAAAGGCATAAACTCACTTGTGCTAGTTTATGCAACTATCGTTGTAAAGCATTAGTTGATGAGGAAAACGATGTGTAGCTTTAAGATAATATTCCTTTTAGCCAGAGAGTAATTTTAATATATCAAACGGTTATCAGTTAGGCACTGTTTAAATGTAACAGGTGCATAACATTTTTTACGCTACTATTTTACGTAGCCTCAAACGTCGCGTTTTTTAATCGAAACACATCGGCTGTTACGTTGGACTCGTATATTAGTGTTATATACAGATGTCCCCCAATTTTCAACCACCGTCTGACCAGTAGTTAATAATATGCATATTATATTAATATTTGTGAACACGGTAAACCCGCGTTTCGATATACCCACATGGCATCCGTCTATTACACGCCAGACGTACCAAACTGTACGCTTTTATTGAACGTTACGATGAATAATACTATCGACATTTTAACTATTGGTTAGACAGCTGCCCTACGGCGTTGTTGATGCTCTGCTGTCGATTTATTTTGTACATGGTTAATTAATAATAAATTGGCAACTTTGTAATAATATATATTCGTAATATGTATACAATTGAGCTACATCTATGGCCATGTATAATGCTGATTCGTGCCGACTTTAGTATAATTAGAATGTTAAAACATCTAAATATCCAATGTTGTGCTAACATTTAATTTGTGCGTTATTATTTTGTGAATATTTTATAGCTCGGGTTTATTTGGTTGAAAGCATAACATCAATAACGCTATAGTGTGCGCGTTTGATGTCTTTCCGTCCAACGTAACAGCCCGTCCACACACACAGTGCATCGGAAGCAGCGTCGCGTAGTATCACGACGTGATACTCGTTATTTATGTATTGTTTACGTTTTCATTTGTTATGGTTTAGTTAGCCGGTTGCAGGCGCAATACAACCACACTTTATCACCACGCGACACCCACTATACACGTAAAGCTTCGCTTTCGGTGCATTTATGCCTACTGAATTAACCGAGCGCTGCCCCCGAGGCCGGTCGTGACGGCCCTATTACGTAACACGTGATTTTCTTTCGCGCGCGATAAACGTAATGCGGTTTTAAAAATGCCGCCTTCCCAGAATGTTGTACAGTAATACCCCGGACTTACGCGATAGGTGGGACCGAGCTATAACCGTGTAAGTCGAATTCGCGTAAGTCGGGATACAACTTTGCATGCACTTTTGAGTGACATAATTTGAGGTTATCAATAAAACACAACGTACGTAAAACAATTCAACGCGGAACACGTTCGAACCCGTCGTAAACGGACCACTAACATGGCGGAATAGGAGAGCTAACGCGCGCGGCCATCAAAAAGAATAACCGCGTATCTCCGAATTCGCGTAAAACGGGGTAGCGTAAGTCGGGGTATTACTGTATTGAAAAGTGGAACGTTTTGTAGCGCGAACAAAGAGTTTAATGCATCACTTATGCTCATCACGAGCTGCGTGCATAAGTCGCCACAAATCTTTTGTGTTTATATTATGAATTTATAGGGAGTAGCGCGACTTGAGCTTTTTAACAATGACTATGTACACGATATAAAAGTGCGGCACTTAAATGCTGTTTGAAAAATATTTATATCGTAATTGTTTTTATAGTATGAATTTTTTAGGGTGGTAGGTTGTGGTATAGATTGATTTTCTAACATTTAATTCAATTTTGATGTAAAATACATTTTATGTTAAAAATATAAAAGATCTTTGAAAAAGTTCATTATCTCTCGTGTCGTTTTTTTTGGAACCAAACTTGCCGTAGCTGAAAACCAGCATAACCAGTAACAGACTGCAATGTATCTGTTATTGCCCACAGCTACATTCCATATTAGTATTCATCGAGTACCATACTTGTATTGAATCCAGACATGCATAAATATAAACAACTGACAACTAATCCTATAAAATATATAATATCAACAATACAATAAACAGCTAATCCAAGAAATTGTACATAAGGAAAACTAACCTTTTATAGTTTATGTGAATATTTTTTTTAGAAAAATCAAAAAATAATAATGCATTTCGTTAAAATATTCCAAAAAATGTTTTATGTTTCATTTAATCTTTATTCGCATGCTATTTAATCCTCGAAAATACTACATTACATGTTTGTAAAATATAATACAACTATTAGTTGTTGTAAATATTATGTCGCTTATAATTTAAAACTATTGGCCATTAACTATATCGTTGTAGGCCTACGCGAATAAACCGATACAGGAATAATCTACGCCATTCTAGGCCGGCAAGATTTGAAATCTTGTTTACTTACAAAATGGTTGCCAGCATGAGTTAAATCTCGAATATCAATTTAACCTGACCAAGGCGCAACTCTGAACGAACCGGCAACGCTCACGGCAGCACGTCATCGTCTGCCGCTTGTAACGAGATTAAGTAAGGTGTGATCGGTCTTAACGTACAAAGTTACTGGCATCGTGTCGCCTAGGGCGCTGCAGCGGCGTCGGGAAGAAACTAGATTAACAATGACGGGCATCAGCCCACGGCGATACCAGTCGCCGCTTGCCGAACGTTTCATTAGGTTACGTATCGCTTCGTATGCGAAATAAAGAATAATTTGATAGGAAGGTTCCCATTTTATAATCATCGCATAAAAGCTTTCGTTTCATTTTCAGTCTAGCTTCGACCGCTAAATCGATTATTATCGAATAAATTATTAATCGATCATTGATTCTTAAAATCATCCATAGAAAGATAATTTACGCGCAGTATTAATAAAAAATCTATGAGGATATAAGTAAAACGTATGGGTTTTCTAATAAATTGCATGCGCTGATGTCCACCCGATGAAGCATCACATAACTTAAGTACAGTCAATCGGGGTAACTTTGATTAACAATGGTAACTTTGACAGTCAAATAGCCAACTACTTTTTAATTTTTACGTTGACAACGTTAAGTGCAATGACATTGAATTTATGCAATGTGTGTACACAACAAACTTCGTAAATGAACTCTTCGAAAAAAAACGAATCTCTTAAACGAAGTTAATGTAAAAACCTTTCGACAAGTTACTGCGCTCAACTGTTGTATTTTTTTAGTGGAAAACTTTCAGATAAATCGTGAATCGTGCTGCTATCTTTAAACAATCATAGAACTACAACTTTATGGTTTTATTGGCTTAACTATGACTCCATTGCATTTGACATTTGTTATAAATATAAAACAATGCTACCCTGAAGCCATAAAATGTTTAAAATTTATGATTCCTGTGATAATTAACATCTGTATCAAAGTTACCCATATAGGGGTTGTAACTTTGACACACAACAAAATTGCAAGTTTTTAATATAATTTACTATTTTTATAGGCCATAAATAATTTGAGAGTATGAAAACCAACCTGAGAGCACTGATTATGCTAACTCTTTTGTCTCATATTTACCATGAGTAAAATTTAGCTATAAAATATAGTTTTGATGTGTCAAAGTTACCCTGATTGACTGTAGTTATTACATTATACGATTCTTCTGGCCCAAACTCGGAACAGGTTATAATAATATAAAGTAATGGTCTCTAACTAGAGTGAAAGACTGGGTCCTTACTACTTAGGTATCTTCTAGGTTTATTGTAATCAGATAAGCAGGGAGCATAGCAGTGATCTCAATTTTAAAATGTTGAACTGAACATGTTATCAACAAGTTTGGCATTATATTTTTTTATCTAGTTATTTTTTTATCAATATAGCACATTTTGTATTAGCCAAGGTGTCAACACTGGTGCATTGTTAGAGTAAGAGTAAGGTGCCATAGCAACGAACGCGCATTCGTTATCCACGTTCGCCTTCGATGCAGGGAGCGATCGTTAGGGTAATGTTATGAGCATAAAACACGCGCATTGTGCCCGAAAAATTGGACCCCCGAGAATGTGTGGTGTAATAACCGTTTAAATTAACGCCGTGCTATTGTTCGATTTTTTCCTAACACCTTATAGCTCAAGTAAATATTTACGACGACAGTTGACACTCAGCTTTGTTTGTAATTAATTAAATTCGCTTTTGTTAATGCAACATTTTTGGCTGGTATGAGATTCACAGTTATTGAAACACGTGGCCTCCGCAATTTGAGGAATATCAACATTTGTGTATAGGAAGGTAAAGGGGAACGCCCATAAAATGCCTGGAAATGGACAGAAACTTCAAATAGTCATATAATCTATTTAGATTAAAATAAGAATAGTTGTATTATTCTCAAGTTTTACGCACTAGGGGGAAAGTATTATAATTATTATTATAGTATTTAATTTGATTGTCGTAAATGTACATGAATGTCGAATTTGACATTAGTAAATACAAATCGTATTTGACAGATAGTTTTTCTGTTTAAGTTATTCGTAAGTACCAAACTTTTTGCGTCCGATTCGACGTCCGCTCCAATATAATACCTCATTGTTTTATCTATGAATGATGATGTATCCTTAACTTATTTAAATGACCGATATTTGCACTTGTCAGATCCCAATTTCAATACGTAAAATATATTTTAGGCAAAATGTTTTTAACCAGCCTCCTCCAAGTTTTTGGATAGAAATTTTAATTGTAATAGATTTACATACTTAAATTTTAACTACAAATTGGTGTATAATTCATTTTTGTTCATCTTAGGCATTTTTTTGTATGGGAGATGGGCATTCCCCTTTCCAAAAAGATAAAAGCTTTTGCGTATTACTAGGACACAGTGATCCACGGTTTTAGAGTTGGTAACATTGCAAAATTTCAATTAAACATTTCCAGGATAAAAACCACGATATAAGATAAATAATTGGGATAGAATGATTTTAGCATTAAGTCCGTCTTTATACATTGTATATAAAATGTAAATAAATAAATAATAAAATCTTGAGATGGAATTATCCCATATGAAAATTTTATGTGTTCCATTGGAACGTATCTTCTATTAGATACAATTGCATTGTTTCGGAAAATTTTAAGTACGGACGAATTTTGATTGGATCCATATTTGTTGTAAGAATTTTGATACCTTTCTGGGTACACGACACATGGAAGGAAGATAAACTGGAACACGCGGACAAACTAGAACGCGATAAATTCAGAGCTTTGCTTTTTCTAGTGTAGCGTTCTTGCAATACCGCCGTTAGTATGTATACTTAAATATTTAGCAACTTCAACGAAACAAATTAAACATTTATTATGTTACATAATTGTAATCTGCCTGTTTTAAAATTTTTATAAATAAAAGTTTATTTGGAACTTGAGTTTATTTGCCTAGCTATAATATAATAAGGCCTAACCGCTCTCATTCAGCATAGGTGGCCCGTGCCTAGTAATTGGACTTATGTATATGTGTATACAAGGCTAGTATTATATGATATGTTAAATGACAAATTCTTATTTTTAGAAACTAAAATGTATCTTGTGTAAAAGAAATATTGATCAATAAATTACCAAAAAACACCTTGTACACATTGATGATTTGTATCGGTTATAATTTCACTTTAACTAAGGTTATAATATTGAATAACCCCTATGGCATGTCAATTAAATTAATCACCTTTGCCCGTAATTTAAGTTTAAAAGAAAATATGTAGATATATAGATCCGTATAGCGCCCCTAACGGAATCTTTTAAAAGCGTATTAGCTTCATGTATATATTGCTCGTATATGAACGTATGTTACAGCTGTCGAAAAACCTCGCACTACAGCTGCAAGTCGCAACGACCAATCGAACGCAGTGCGTGTTTGGTGATATTTCAAAGGTAATACGCGAAAATATAGAAACAATGTTCAATCATTATACGAATTCAGGCAAAATTCAGTTCTACATGCCATGTGCCACAATAACATTGTATAATAGAAAAAAATATGATATCTAATTTATGGACTAAGGCCTAATCCCTCTCATTCAGTAGAGGAGGCTCGTGCCCAGCAGTGGGACATGTATAATACAGGGCTAGTAAAAAAAACTAATTTATAAAGCCCACAGCCCATAAATAAATAGAAAGGGCCATAAACAATTACACCGTAATTTAAAAACTGACAATCTAAAAAGACAATGCGATTAATAAGTACCAGGAAAACATGAAAGTAGTAGGTAACACTCTCCAATAGAGACGTCAAAAGGAATCATAATATCGGCACGGGATTACACAAGTCGTTCATGTCTCTTTGTCCGGCTCGGGGTTGTAAGCTTCTTACGCGGCGCACTCGCACAGATTTAGGTCTTCCTGCCGACGCCGTGACGTATTGTACCCGGATTATCATTACATGTGATTTTAAAGGCGTCGTCTTTGTTGCTTTGTGCTTCGTTCCGTAAATGATTGTAGGTGCGTCGTTTGTTATGTGATGCGTCGTTCGCGAAATATATTTGCTTTGACTACACCGTTTAGACATACATACGTACATACTAGGTGCATATTTTTCTTTCAATTATACAAACTATTATCATCGGTCTGCTGCTGCTCTTGCATGTCGTTAAACGAAGACAGCGTATAGTCATAATATTACTGTGATTTATTTCTAAGTTAAAAACCTTCAATACCCCGGTGCTTTTGGCTTTACCCGTTGAAGAGTTGTCCAATTTCGCACGTACTTGGTCTTAATCAATCAATCAATACTGTTTACTGTCTTAAAACCTGTAAACCAAATATTTCTGTAACATGAGATGAAAAGCGTGTTGCGCCTCACTTCGAGTGAGGTAGGGGCAGGTGGAAGGAGGACAGTAAAGAAACACTAATTATTACACACTCGCATGTAATCCTCGATGAGGTAGGCAAGGGTGCAAACAGCATGTGGGTTACATTTCGTCGAGGTTAACTCCGTCCCATGATGTGATCGGTGAGACCATCTCGTACGCATTACAATTGCGCCACATAGTTATATTAACGCCTTAATGTTATAGTAGAATGTTATATGAAATATACTCCAAAAAGCTTTAAGTAAAGGAGTCACAACAATGTTTGCTTTGCGCTCGATTTGACGGAGACACCGCCCGCCCTCAGATCCAATTCTTTAAGAAAAGCTATTCTTGTGTATCGCCAACGTTGTGATATTTTTATTTAATATCATTTACGGACGAAGTGCTACTAAACTTATATTAACTACTAAAAATTCAGTGCTGTTTTATTTTTTTACTATACAGCTTCTCTGGAAGTTAATCAAGCGTAAACAAAAAAGTATTTACTTGACTGGACATTTTTATGTATATATAATTCATTCGACTCGATCGAGGTGGCTTTATAGAAAATAACTTATTTAGCTGTTTTAGTTTGCTTATATTAGATATCTATTTTATTATTATAGATAATTCTATTATATTTTATGGCGATGGTACGGGTCACAGTCCTTTTAAAACGGTAAAAGAAAGTTTTAATATGGAATCATAAAAGAAAACGAAAATTTTTCAACAAAATTCATTGAAAACTTATACATTAATGACTTAATACATTTATAAGCTCGCATATCCCATCATGGAACGGAAATAAATTCGGCAAAAAGTGGATTTACTGGTTACACCTCTGGCTACCCTTTCGAGGATTACAGGCGTGAGCGCGCCTATATGTATGTATGTACAACATTTACGAAATCTGTATTCTTAAATACGCGATCGACTTAATTATCAGGAAAGGGAAAGTACTAAAGGCACGCACGCCACGAGTCGGTGACGCGAAACACACCATGAGTCCTATCGGGTTCCTAATGGGCACGCTAATAGGCAGGTGGGCATGTGTGTACGCAAATGAACCGTTGAATATAGAGAGAAATCCTCGCGACATCACCACGTCACCAAATGTGAGGACGATTTAACGACGGCGAAGAGTGACGTTTCTCGGTCACCAAGTTGTGATACAGTGCAGTAGGGAGCGGGGGGGTTCGCTGTCTTACTATAGAGTGGTGTAGTAGTTTCGACCTTTATTGGGATTTTTTTTTAATAAAGTAAAGTATTTAGAGACAAACATAGATGCTAGAATGTAAAATATGTAAATACAATATGGTCGTAATATTCGGTGGGCGACTTTGTCGACTTTGTAGTCGTGTTTGACGTTTGTAGAAAAGTTTCTCGCGCAAAATACTACCACTGCAATATGATTGATATAATGCTTTTGTTAAGATATTGGAAACGCCACCCTGTGGGTGAGCACCTGAAAAAGCCGTGCCATTCATATATCTTTCAAAAAGAAGCGCAAGCGGAGGTCTATGTATTACACCTTAGATTGTGGCTTTACAATCATATATAATATAAAACATGATTTATAGGATTTCCTAGCCAAATGGCAAACATGTTCGTCCTTATGTCACAGCCGAACCTTCTAAAATTATCGAAGTAAAATAACACATAATGACAATAAATTAGTCAATGCTATTGACCATGCATCACGCGGACACATCCATAAACAATAGAATGAGCTTGGACTAGGAATACATGCTTCTGAGTAGCAGGTAACAACTGTATTTATTGGTATTTTGCATATGTACCTAATAATAAATAGCAATGTACGTGCACCGACTCCAGTCCGTCTATACTTGTGAGTAATATGCGAGTCGTGGCTTATTTGTTAGTGTTAAGTAAAAATGTCATCTGAATGTAGCAACACCGAAATAATCAATTCAAAAATTGTTGCTATCTCTTTCAAATCAGTATGTCAACGTCACTCTTGAAATAGAGTCCAAGAGATAGATATATGCTCGCTTTCAAAATGTATCAGTTCCAAAGCTACGTTTCGTAGTTAAATACTGACTACACAGTATAGAGGTACATGGGGAACATTCCTTTATCCCTGTGCCTGCGTCGGTCATCCGTATGTCCTGTCGCAGGCCCCTCGATTTGCTTCTTCCCTCTTCGGAGATGGTATTTATACAGGCCGGCACTTTTTTGATGACCATCGATAAGCTCATTGTTTGTCGTTGGTCGCTAGTTTTTTGGACTGCACTACGCTTACCATCAGGTGTAGTGCAGTCCGTTTGTCGTGCTCGGATGAAAAAAAAAACACTTGTTTGATGGACAATGAAGGGATTTGCTACTCTGTACCTAAAAGTCTGTGGATGAAATTCTCCCATTTAATGAATACTGTTTGCGGCGCACAGTGGTCGTGGCGTGAGAATCCAAAGTCGAAGTTGTTTTTTTGTATCGGTGTAATGTAACTGCTGCAGCCGCCCGTCGACGGTTTGCGTTCAGATATAATAGATACATTTTCACTGTACGCGTAATTGTTGAGGCTCGTTATGCGAAGTGTTCAAGTGAAAAAGATGCTTTAGATGTTTATCTCAGCAATACGTTTTACTTATAGTATTCAGTTCGGAACAATGCTGCGTATTTTAACATTGACGCACTTTATTTCTCGTGTGTTTAACACTTTAGGGAATGGTGCTATTTTGTCTGTCTTTTTTTGAATTGTGGGCGTTTTATATTACAATATATTTTAAGTAACGTAAATTATTGATGATAATAGTTTAAAATATACACCATACTATAAAAAGTAGCCTATCACCCAAGTCAGCTCATACCCTGTCTGTATGCCAAATTTCATCAAAACCCGTTCAGTAGTTTCAGCGTGATTGACGAACAAACAAACTTTCACATTTATAATATTAGTAGGATTAACTAGACCATATACATGTTAAAAAAAGTGTATCAAATACGTTAATTTTACGTTGATTTGATTGTATTGCTAGTAACTTTAGCAAGACAAAAAGGGTGGAACTTATTACACCGCTCTTTTGTATCGGGTATTAAAAACCAATAATATAATAGCCCTATATTATGCTGTCCTGCTCGTCATAAGCCTCTACTGATGAGATGGTTCGGGCCTTAAACCATGACGAATGCGGGTTGACGGGTAAACTAGCCAAAACGTATACATTCACAACTCACACATTTCTGAGTAATACTTTTTATGCAGAATCTCGTGACACTATAATAATCACAAGAGTCATATCGATTACTCACCTCGGACAAATTTAGGGCCTGCATTGCGCCACCTGATAGCCGAACTAGCGGCCCTTATCAGTGCGCCGCGCCGGGGTCGTTGAACCCGTGTGATAACCCGCGCGAAGCGTAACACCAATTTACAACTAGTACAAGACGCGTTTGTACAACTGTTGATTTGTTTGAGATGAGAGACCGGAATCTTTGTTGAGGTTAACAGCATCAGTTTAATTGATTTATAATCTTACATTGTGGGAAACTTGTTTAATTGATAACACAGATTGGAACACAGTGTTTGGTTTTAGATTATGTATCTTAATTATGATAGATTTGATTACTCAGTATGATGGATTTAAAGATTTCGTATTCTTACTTTATGGCTAAATATTTTTGTTGATTCCGGTCGTAATTTGACAATAAGATTTGATTTGTATTGTATTAATTATCATCATAAACTCAAATCAGAGTACAACGGATTAGACGCCTACGATCTTACATTTTCTTTTTATTTTCCCACACAACAGTTTGTAAAATGATACCTCGTCATTAATGTCTAATACGTCATAGTCTAGTGCGAGCCACTGAGAATCAATAGGTACTTATCTTCTTGCAAGCAATCAAACCATAACATTACATCAAAGATTTCATACATTTCATAAGCCGTTCGTTAGTATCACAAATACATGCGGCCTGTGAAATCCAACGTAGCGATCGACGCCTGTAATTATATTACATGTTTATTGATGCATAGTCCGTCGGGACTAGGGTTGCCAAAACTGTAATATCGTGTTGCCACATACGTGTCAGGACCTCCGTAATCTGTTACCATGGGATGTTCGAGCACTTCGGTCACATTACCCTTTGAAAAACACACGACCTTGACAAATTGGTTGTGGTGGTCATGATGGAAACAAAGAGATCCCGCGGTCGATATCATCAAGAAACCACCCGCACTGGTCTCTTTGTGTCCAAGAAAGACGTTAAAGACCGGATAAAATAAAAACAGCTCATACGACGGTCAACGAAGCAGATTTTTTTATGAGCGAAGAGAAGATCTTCATTCATATTAGCATGCCATTAGTCTACCAAGCTAATCGAGTGCGAGTCGTGTTACTCGTAGTTACCCGTCATAGCATCTTAAGTATAACAGCAGGGTATAACCACGGGCAAGTGAGGTTGCCTTAGATTCCGAAAGATGTTATTTCGACACCTTACAACTTTTAAAATTTTTACGTATCTTATTTTTATTCTTACTAAACGGTAACCCTACTTGGGCTTAGCATGCATCGCGTTGATTGAAGCCACTCACTGCTGTTGTTTACAGGTGTTTAGATTGGACCATTACCAATTAACTTCTCCTGCCTACTGTTGCAATATGTAATCGAGGGATATTGTGCGCTAAATGTATTAAATCAGGAGAGAAATTGAAATGAAATAATTCAATGAATATGCAAGTGTCAGGGTGTCATAGTTTTTTTTCAATTCCTGACATTGCAGTTATTACATTTCTTTATTTCAGTTAATGGTTGAGTTCATTTCTTATTTTGCTATTGATGTATATTTTTCCGACAAAGATATGCATGCGCTTCTGGGAATTTATCGAAAAATAGGTGTACTATTTTCAGTTGTGTTACAATCTTTTATTCACGATTCCGCTTACGTGGAAGCGTCGATTCCCGACTCCAGTTCCACTATGTTACTCAACATCTTTTTCTAGATTGCTATGTTAGCAATAAGACGTTGAAAATAGTGTAAGATTTCTTGAGACCGGGGGCTATTTTAAAACACACAGATTTTTTTATTTTTTCCTTTTACTATTGTTGAAGTAGTATACTAAAATTAATAGATTACTCACGTGTTAACCGTCTCAATACTCAACACTTCTGTTATTAAGTTCTAATAATATATCATTCTCAGTCTCTCTTTTTTTTTTGTATAATTTATTTGGTTCTTTGCTACAGTCCCATAATCATTTTATATTATTTTATATTTAGTGCAACCAGACATCGATAGTTCTTCTCTTATAGGTTGAAGTCTGTCAAGTACCGCTCGCATATAACGGCTCCCTACGATTGTTATCAGGTCATGTGCGCGTCTAATCGGAAGCTGTCCTATACTGAGCCTTCCGGTGGCCGACCGCAACTCGGTCGGGCCGAATCAACTCCTTAGTCTATTGCTACAATGGTACTAACTTCTAGAACAATCTGCCAAATGGACGGATGGACGTTGAACGCGCGATAGTTTTATGAGCAGCCTTTGTTGTTATTATATTCAAATAATGATTATGTATTTGTATTAGTTATATTGAAGATCTTGGATATGGTTAATATATTTCGCTAATAAACAAACGCATCGATGTTTGGACGTTTCGTTCACCGGTTTGTGCGTATTGTATGTGTTGGTGGATTTTGAAGATTAATTTTGATTTCGATTATGATGTCTTATAAGTATTTTGGTAAATTAATCCCTGAAGTGACCTTATACTTACATAAACATTAATATTCGTGTAAGCCTATGTGCCTTCTATACGTTCGTGCCTTGTTCACCCGATTAATTTAAAACTTTGCTGGCACTTGCGTGAAGGTTTCTAACATAATAATACTTTTTTAGGTCTCCTTATCTGTTAGCGTTCCGATAAACCTAATCACGCAAGCTAAGCTGTCGACAAAAGCTAGTAATTCTATAAAAATACACATTTAACAACTGTGTAGGTATTATTCTAGTATTAGAGTTTTTGGATTAACGGTGGTACGAATGTTTATTTGTTATAATTTATGACTACATCCATTTAATAAATAATAATTATAGCGAGTTTAATCTGCCAGACTACTTTATTTTGTGGTTGCGAGGAATTTTCATAATCTCTTTTAATTACAACTCGGAATTTTTAAACGAGATTACTACTCAAATTGTATTTCAACTGAGCAGCGTATAACTGGAATTTCGAAGTTTTAAAAATAAGACACGTTATGCTCAGCCGTTTTTTTAAATATGTACATATTTTTAGAGAGAGTGGTTATAGATATACACAACATAAAATAGTTTACATTATTTCTTTCAGAATTTGTCTTTTCGCGACTCGTATACTATTTTGAGAAATAGCTATACTGAGACTAAAGCTTTCCTAAATTTTAATGTACAAGTTAGTTTTCCCCAAAATTTTTAGTTTAGGTTACAATATTGACAATTCAGTTGGTCCCTGTTTTAATGTCGAAAATGTCGTGACAATATTTCTTATTACTCAAATTGCAATTTCACTTAAATTCTAATCTTAGTTTGCAATTCGATTGCACTTCGTTACAGTTGGCGCAATAGAGTGTAGAGACGCGTCACCTTATTTTTTTGTAATTCACCGAGAATTCCAACCAGATGGATTAGTAAAAGATATTGTGCATCTTAGAATATTTTTTACGTAACGCTCTAGTTTTCCCTGACGCGTCGATTTATAAGACGTATTAGTACAGTGACGTCGCGTGCTCGTGCATGCTCCTCTGCCGTGGTTCGACGGCTCGGCGCGGAGCGTACCTCGCCTCGCCTTTAACTCGACGAAAGATTCATTTATCATGAAATAAGCATTTTGATATCGTTTTTACGTTTGCAGCAATGTCGTTGAATATCATTTGTTTCTTTTTTTTTATTTTTTATTCACTATTTGATTTTCAATTATTTTTGCAGTTTCATTTACTTCGGCTGAGTTCACAGAAAACAACTCAGTAGTCGCTTTATTTGAAAAGACATTTGACCCAACTTCGATATAAGTTTAATTATGAAGAATAATAAATTTTAAGGCACACGTATATTATTTAAGAGTCGTCTATATATGGTGTAAAATGCAGTGTATGTTTCGATTTTGTAAGGACTGTTATACTACAGTGTTTTATTTTACACCGTGTATAGAGCATGTTATGGATGCAGTCGGCAGCCAGCCGGTGCGCGGGCCGCGCGGCGACGGCGCGGGCAGTCGGCAACACACACGCAACCGACGCACCCATCGACGGGTCACGCACAATGAGAAGAGATACCATTCAGGTATCTGGGACTATCACATTGTAATGCGCACTGGTTTATCTTATAAAACGCGTGGAACATTATACGTCGATTTTGTAGCGCACGTATGTCAAGTCTAGTTTTGATAGAAAGGAGTGAAACAGACGTCAATAGCCATCGTCATGGTGGCATGGCGTCTGTAGTCTCCTAACGCGTATTTACGTCACTGTGATTGAAAATTAGTGGAATGTTTTCTATAAACGGTGTTGATTGAATGCGCAATAGGCATCAAATGTTACAAAATACAGCTTTCGACGTATACTTCGTTCCGCGGGTTTTAAAACTCAGATCGTTTGTTTGGTAGATCATAGATGCCACTTTCAACAGTCACACATACATAATATATACACACGCACATACATTTAATACACATTGTGAAATTAGTTCGGAAAATTTTGTATCTTTATGTTTTGCTTACTGAGCATGCTAAAATTTCGATTTTTGTAGGAGACATTGAGAAAATTTCGAATTTTTAAGAAGGAGGTAAGTCATTTGCTTACTGTAGTTGATAGAAGATTTTATCCGCCATCGTTTTTCGGATTTACTTTTCGTATCCAGTTAGTATTTAGCCATATTTTATGAATATTCAGTAGTTTAGTAAAATGAAACAATTTTTCACATCGTACCTTAAGTCACTACTTTAAGTACCGTAGATATTCCACTGAAGAGCCTGCCAAATTACGTATTGCGATCGCCTTTTACCGTATATTAAATCTGTGAGACATGAAGCCAGTATAGCTGTCGCGAGCTTCCACTGCCAGCATTTCTCCAGTCGGTTTTCCACTGAATTATACTTGCCATTATGTACTGTGTAGTTACTAATAACATAGCCTTGAATAAACTTGTATATGAGCACTTAATAAACAATCATGTATCGTGAGTGTCGAATTAATTTTCATGAGAAATGTGATCAGTAGGTCTAGTAAGAGTTACAGATACGTTCATAGTTTTCGAATTCGTATAAAATTACTATTGGCGAAGTGTAAAACTAGAAATTGAAACTAAAAAAAAATCGAGAAAAAATCGCTCGAAATCTTATATCGTATTCGACTAATATGGTATAAAATTAATCATTCTATGAACTTTAATTCATCGTAGTGTCTATTGCTACATGTATGGAGAGTAAACGAAAACTGTCATCGTTTTAGAAAACTATTTAAACTTGTACTAGGCCCACAGTGCTATCTGTTATATTATAATCACAAATATCTACACGAATATCACGAATATCTGTTAACCGAGTGTTACAAGTTGTGAATTTTAGTACGATTGCCATCCAGATGTGAAGACACATGTGTAGTCTAGTCGCAGCGAAACCACACGCGCATTGTGTGTTTAAACACTGATTAAATTGACATTGGTTAGACGTCATATGGCCGTACTAATAGATGTAAGTTTTGGTATTAGTTATTAATTTGTTCGAATTAGATAATTTTTCATAGCCGTCAATTACTTATTTCTGTACTCACCAATTGGACTTAGTTACGCAAACAGGAACCAACCCACAGCATGTTCAAATGGAGATTTTGATTTACTTAAAAACTAACTTTAATGTGCAACAATTCAATATTTTTTAATAATAATTTGAATGTCGGATTGAGCAAGCAGATCGCTTACCTGATGGTAAGAGCCACGCCTGCCCATACACACACGATACCACACATCGTTTTTAATTACAAAGGACCATATGGCACTGGACTGCATTTGTCATCCAGAGGCAAAAGTTGTTAAGTCTCACAATGCCCAGTCATTTTATTGGCTTCAGTGTTCTTCAAACCGGAATACAGAAGTGCTTACACTTCAGATCAGAAAAACAGATGTTTTTTTTTTAATCTTTTTTTTGTTTTTCCTTGGTGGTTGAAAGAGAAAAAAAACTGGTACTACCAAAACAAACTCTCACATACGAGGGACCACCTTGTTACTGACATGATGAATGAGTAATGAATGTTGGATATCCCGTTTTATTATCCTTATTATTAATAATACGTGTATTATTGTTGAAAACAATTGTTTACATAATTGTATAGTGTGACGTAACAACTGTCGGTTTTCCAAAGCTTTGCAGTTTTTGATAAACATCAACAAATGTATTAAAATATTATTTACAGTGTGCAAGTATAGACGTAGTAGTTTCGCTGTACTGACAAATGCACATATGTCTGAGCAATATTTTCAAAAATATTGATATGTGTATTATACGAGTGATGTGGTAGAAGTCTGGTGTAGCCAGTTTGGCCTACACAATGAATAAATAGTGGGCTTGCGACATGACCTGATGGTTGTTTGGGACTGGTATAGGGAGGGGTACATCCTTGTATCCTTCTCCCTGCATCGGTCATCAATCTGTCCTGTCGTAGGTCCCTAGATTTAGACTTTTTCCCTCTTTAGAGTATGAATGAAGAAAAATTTACACAGGCCGACATGATTCTAGTGACCACTGAAAAACTCATTGTTTGTCGCTGGTTTTTTGGACTGCTTTTTGGACATGCTGCCAGCAATCATTTATTTACGTACATAATTAATATAATAATAATATATTTCTGCAATATAAACATAACAAAATAATCTCTACACAAGCCGATTGTAACTAAATACTAGAACGTAAAAAAATCATAATCCCGTGAAATACGTGTTAAACTATCAGATTTATATCTACGTTCCTGGAATGGTTTGTTTAAGGGCGCTTGAATACCCAGAATCGTTAAGTAGTTTAATTCATCGCTTCAAACTTTATCGTTTGCGGCTAGGAATAAAGATGTGTTTTTTTATTAAAGGTAAACGGTATTTAAACACTGCTTAAATTATTATTCGACGCATAGGTTTGATGTTAACTTACACTACTGTTTTTTTATATGGTCGATTCGAAGATTACGTACGTATTCATGATATTATGATACATATGCTAATTTTAACCCTGACTTCTAATATAAAGAAACAAAAGAATGAGGAAAACGTATCAATGTAAAAATGAATAAACTTACTAAAATATGTCTTAAGCTGCAATACTGGCTAAACTGAAGTGCACCGCTATGCTTTTATGGTGAGTATGTGAGACGGTCGAACGCTATTACGTATTGCGATGAAACTATTACTAGATAAAGATAAACGAAGGCTAGAAAAACCAAATTTTACTATTAGTTCGCGCTTGCAAATTGACCCCCTTTTCCCAACCTGCACTGGTTCTTTGTTTGATGGTCGTATCGTTAATTACTATAATAAGTATATGAACTAAACATAGCGATAGAAAATAATACAAAGTGATATTCAACCTAAGACGGTATCGTACGTATGTGAAATAGTACCTTAATTAATTAATCCCTTCATTTATATTTCGAACTATATTTGGTTGATATTCGTCTTGAGTTGGAATATGTCCTAATCTCCTGTGAGAAGTTAGTTCATGAAGTACTCGCGATGAGCGCGGCATATTGATAATAACCGTGCAGTGTCTGAAACGTTTCAACTATGGTGACCCAGCATTATATTCCGTTTTCAAAGTTTGATGCTGCATAATTCGCAATTTCAAATAGCAGATTTTAGGGGATATTGATTTATGAAAGAATAACCGTATCCGTTATTAAACCGAATAGTTAAATGGCTATATCCTGATGATGTTTTTAAAGATATCTATCCTATAATATAACCGATCACCTCACCTAGAACTACAATTTATCATTAATGCAACAAACGTACCCTACCGTAAGTAATGCGATATCTTCCAGTATAAAGTTAACGTGTAGTCAGAGTAAACGAGCTTTCTTCGTGCATTGACTCATATTGCTCCACCCTTTGAGGAATCATTGCCTACTATGGGTTAAATAATAACGAATGTTGGCTTGCCCCGAGGACCATCGCAGGGCTACCGGCGCGGGCATGCAGAATGCATGTTACGAGATATAGTTTATAAATGCGTGTATTATTAATATGAAATGAACCAATTTGATTGGTCTGTTAATGATCAACGATGATTACTTTGAATCGTTATTACAAAATTAACTGTACGTTATAGACAAATCAAGAAATTACTGCTTGGCGATGAGACATTTAAAGGTTTCTTTAAAATACTTTTTAAATTTTTAACGTTATAGCACGTTCTTGAATGAAGGATTTTATTTTGGTTAAAATAATGATGTTTTGGTGCGCAATTTCCATCAGTCTAATAAATGTTTCAATTCAAATAGTAAACTTATTTATTATTCCATGACAGCCCTAAGCCCTAGACGTGTCGGTACATTATTAAGCATTAGGTACATTGTGTTAACAAATGTAAGCACACAGCTGTACAAGTCTAGACATAATTATAAATCACAATGATAATATTGTTTATCGATATAAAACTAATTCAAACGGATTTTATAGCGGTTTTTTATTTAATTGTTGTCCCCATTAATTTAGGTTGGTTGGTTGGGGACCATAACTAAATAAAAAACCGCGATAAAATCCGTTTAAATTACTTTTATTTCATAGTGTAGTATTCGCGTAAACATAAGAAATCAGATTTCTTATTTTTCTTATCAAAAATGAAGAAGAAAATATTTAGATGAAATATTTTAGAAATGTTTAAAGACATTTTAGTTTTATACTTGAATGAGGATAACTTAGTTTATGAACCCTAATGGAGTTTGCGGTATCTCGAAACACGTCGCAACTACGTAAGGTAAAATAAAGTTATTTTCTTTGAAAATATTTTTTGATAAACTTAATAATTTTATACTAAATCTAATATGCGATACGCTTCACCACATTAGGGTGACTGTATTGTATATACGTAGCAATATGTTTTCAACATTCGTGATATTTTAAACTGTATTATCAAATTAATTTAAGACACTAATCACATCAACAATATTATCCGTTGAAAATTAGGAAAATTGATGTTTCATAATATAATCTCCAGACTAAACAAACAAACGGACACACTACATGCCGTGTATAGATAGACAAGCTTGGGGTGGTACAGAATAAACGGTGCTATATTATCATGCCTGTAGCAATTACTTTGAAATCAATACACAGTAAAGTTGAAGACATATTGTCGCTTTATTTAATTGTCGTTGTATTTAATTGTCGTTGCGGAACTACGATTGATTTTTTGGCTATATATCTTGATTCGATATATTGATGTAACGATATATTTTATCAACTCTCAAAATCATATCTAAATCGATATTTTAAAATTAACTTTAAAAATAGGATGCCATGAAATATGAACCAAAAACATTCAACATGCAAAAAAAAATCATCTAAATGTCCAGCCGACATATCGATATTTTTAAAAATTATCGATACGATATAAGTCGATACTTTTTTCCACTTTCAACGTGCGTATGGCCTCGATCTGGCATCGTTAACGCACGAAACTAGCGCTATTTGTGCAAGAAATACAGGCGGGCACGGGCGTGGCGGTGGGCGGACACGATTCGAGTTTCATCTCAGGTAGTATGGGCCCTTAAAACACACACCGGACTTCGAGCTCTGGACTTGTATTAATCGTCACTTTATCCCCAACGAAATTACTTTTCGTGTTATCAACGACGCCCCACCATGACCTGCCTCCACAGTGAACGCAGACGATGTAATAATATCGCACGTTGAAAACAAAAGTGACACTAAACGAAAATTGTTAATGTTTAATTATGAACGCTATTTTATGAAACATTTAAACTGAATCTCCCATAAACACATTTTTCGTTTAGTGTCACTTTTGTTTTCAACGTGCGATATGTGCGCCTTCTCACTTCACACTTACGACTGCAAGAGTAGAGACTGCAACGTTAATGGTACATTTGTCTTCTACTACGGACTTGAGACTGAATTTTATATAGGAAATAGCTAGTTTAGTGTGTATAGATTTTAAACGTAAAACGGGGCAACTCTCTAGTTAGGATATTTGTTGAAGTTTAATTCTCATATACATCATTTTTCTTTTTTTAATAATACTATTGTGATGTTCTAGCTGTAGAAATAGCATTAATGGATAAAAATTAATCTGATATAAAAGTACTAAACAGCTAAAAAAAATAATTACTGGAACCATTTTGAGTCAGTGCTATTGCAGTTTAATGGTCCAAGATAGATTCCGCCGACTTAAAATCGTTTAAATATTATTTTTACCTTTACTGCTTTTTTGACTACTTTTTTTTGTAAAACTTTTTTATTTTATTATTTAACTGAGCGACTCAACAAAAGCGGTGCATGAATATCGAAATTTTAGTTATATTTTAGATATTTACTTGAAATTTAATTGATCGGTTCACATTGGGCAGATTAATACGTAACATAAAAAATATAAAGGCAAATTGAGAAAATCCCTTTTTTTTCAAAAACAGCATAGGTAGAAAGATATGACGTTATTTTCGCCCTATAAAGTTTTTACCATGTGTCAGTATTATTCATTAAAATCGTCAATCGAAGTTTTTCGTAGTTGAAGGCCTTATCACAAAACGTAGTCTAACTAAATTGTTTTTATATCTACAAATTGCAACGATAGCCTATTGTAATTTGTGGATATAAATTTAGTTTAAAGGTAGACCACGTTTTGTGATAAGACCATGAGATTTTAGATTAATTTTATTGCTACATACTTACTACGATATTACTTTGTCATTTTATAAAATAATCCTTTACAACTTCAAATTGTGTAAATTTCATTAAAATGAGAGAGTACAAACATAGTTTTGAGTTGTCACTTTTCACGAACATCATGCGTTACAAACGAGTATACAAAGATAGGGGGAAGTCCCGTAACGCCGGACGGCACCTAACGCCGGACATTAGTGCTATTTAAGCAAGTATGAACCTGTTCGATTCAAAGTACAAGTGGAAGGGACGCGGGGAGTACACAACAACAGGATCACGCGCCGCGGCTCGCCAGTCACGCTCAACGTAACGTTGGTAGCTGCCGTTTGTTGTTTTTGGCGAAAAATCACGGCGTCACATAAAAATCAAGGTAAGTAATTCTGACACATTTATACAGTTACATTTTAATGGTATTCAAAAATAATAGTAGTACTTGATTGTTATCCGTAAACTGGTACAATATTATAAGATTTTTTAAAAAAATTTGGTAAGTACCACCTAATGTAAACAATTGTCTGTCCCTTAGCACCGGACACTTAGTCATCCCTCAGCACCGGACAGTTAACATATTGATTTTTCTTGTCAGAATTTGCGTTATTTATTCTAATTATATAATTTTATTTTAGAATATAGAAGAACGAAGAAAATTAAAATGGAAGAGAAGAAAAAAAAAGGATCGTGGGAGCCACAGAGCTTACAAACTGCCATTGATAAGGTTTTATCTAAAGAACTGAGTGTAAGACAAGCAGCAATGCGATACAATATTCCTAAAAGCACTGTACATGACAAAATAAAGGCGCTAAATCGAGGAGAAGAAGTAACTATGAAACCTAAGTTGGGTAGGTTCACTTGCACCTTCTCACAAGAGTATGAACAAGTCTTGGTCGACCACGTTAAACATTTATCTAACAGATGTATGCCGCTAATGAAAAATGAGTTTCTGAAGTTAGCCTACGATTTAGCTGAAGCAATGAAGATCCCTCATCGATTTAATAAAGAAAAAGGCAGTGCTGGTAAGCATTTTTACTATGAATTCATGAAAAGGCATTCTGACATTTCGCTGAGAGAACCGGAATTAACCAGCATGATGCGCGCCATTGGATTTAACAAACCGCAAGTGGATGTATTCTATGACAATGTTGAAAGACCAATGACACAGTACAAATTCACACCCTCAAGAATTTATAACTGTGATGAAACTGGCATCAGTTGCGTGCACAAACATCAAAAAGTTCTCGCTCCGAAAGCTAACCGTCAAATAGGAAAGCTCACTTCTGCTGAGAGGGGTATAAATATCATAGTTTTGTTCTATATGAGTGCTAACGGTCACTACATACCGCCATTTTTGTTTTTCCTAGGCAAAGAATAAATGAAAGGCTAATGATGAATGCTTCTGCCGAGAGCGTAGGTGTGGCCCAACCAAAATGGTGGATAAAATGAAGATTGCTTAGAAGACAGTGACGAAGATTGGATCCAGTGCTCATCCTGTCGTGGGTGGGTGCATGAAGCCTGTGCTGATGTTCCAGAGTGTGGAGATGGCTATATTTGTGATCGGTACAGGATATTCTAAAATGTCCGGTACTAGGTGCCACTTTTCTAAATTACTTTTTTTGTTACCAAAGTTTGATTGATAATATTAATTATCTTTAAGCAGAGGTTGGTTATTTTTTTATTTAATTTGATTTCAAACTTTGTTATCTAATGTAAGGCATAAATAAATAAACATTCCTTTAAATATTTTTTTATATTATTAATAAAAACCTTAGGTGTCCGCCACTAGGGGACTTCCCCCTAACCTAATCATTAAAACAACCCAACGTTAATTAGAATAATATCTGGAACTTTTGTACAGCTGAACAGATTTTCTTTAAACATAGCTAAGAACCATCTCGATTATATTTATCATTGAAAAAAAAACGCATTCCAACCAGTCCATTCGTTTCAAACCGAGAAAGATGTGAAATTATAACATACATACAAAAAAGGAGTTAAAAAAGACGATACCGAACGTGCTCTACGGTGCAGAAAGAAAATAAAAACAACAAACAATACAATGTTATTGCATAACATTTATTTCTATAACGCAACCAATCAGTTTTATTGAAGTTCCCTGTTTGATTAATAAAGCTTACCGTTTGTAGAATGAAATGTTTATTTTTAACCGTTAATACGATAGATAGCACGGTGTGGTAGGTCAGTTATAAAATAACCGTGTTTTATAGATGAGGTCTATTAACATATGGAATATTTTTCGTCTCCGACACAAACAAGACTTTGCGTTGTACAAGATTATTATTGCCGATTTATCGATTTTATCTTTTTCTTCTTTTTGATGTATTTTTCGAAAATTTTTATACATAGCCAAAAATCTCACCTCATGTGTAACTTTATACGTGATTTGTAATTAAATAGTTTATATTATAAGGCAAAAATACAAAATCTTTTTAGGCTGAATGGTATTTAATAGCTTATCATCAGAAATTTTGTTTAAATGCCAGCCATTGCATCTGTATCATTGTTGTGTCTTGAGTGATGAACCCGATACGATTCATACAACAACATTGGCATTGATATAATTGGTTTAAAGTTATGCGTGCCAGGAAATGCACAATGCCTGCTGTGCTCTTTATTTATCATATATTTACGAGTACATGTGATGACATACAGGTAACTTCGAGAGAAGTCTGGCGCTCTAGACATAATACGATCAGATTATATGCTGAGCTCGGCAGATCTCACTCGAGAGATATTTTGCTGGTGGTAGGATATTCATATCCGCTCGGATAGCGACCACCGTACACATGGTGTTAAAACCTGCCATAGAGATCCACACACCTTATGTGTCCCTGTGCCTGCATCGGTCATCCGCCTGTCCTGTCGCAGGCTCCTCGATTTGCATTTATAGAGGCCGGCGTGATTCTGGTAACGGTGGTCGCTAGTTTTTTTGGACTGCACTACGCTTAGCAGCAGGTGTAGCGCCGTCACTTTGTCGTACTTGGAAAAAAAATATTGCTTTATTGTAATAATTAATGTTAAAAAAGTTTCGGGTCGACAGTTTCTTATGTATAAGAGAATTGTTATTTATTTTAATAACGGACTGGGAACAAATTCGACCACTAAGTATGAAAAGGTTTATAGTGACTCTAGTCCTGGACTGATGAAAATTAGCGACATTTTCATATCACAATCGGATTGCTAAATTCATCAAGCAATACATGAGATTTTATTTATTTACAACTGTCGAATGAAGCAATCCGTGCGGGAGCTTGGATTTTAACGTTTCATATCAAGTAAACGAGAAATGTGTCGTGCATAAAGGTTTAGTGCCCCCGACGGTATGCGGAGGTTCCTTTAGTGCATGTTTCCTTATGTGCAATATATTGACCAACATGTAGCCGAACATGTTGATCAACAACGCGGTTGCTTACTGAGTAGATACATGGTTTTACAGAACACGATAGTAAATATCTAAAACACCTACTGACTTTTTATTTATTTTAGAATATGGGCCTTACTTATAAACGTTACTTAAGCATTGATTCTTAAACACTCTTAAGTCTTTCTCGGTCGACGCGATTTATAAAGTTAACCGATGTTTAACTAAGCCGTGCTTAAAAAGTTTGTAAGTAAGGCACTATGTATTTATTCAATTAGCCGATATAAAGGAAGGGTCTAGATAAAAATAGCACGTGGCTTATAAACACTTGCTAATTAAATACCACTTAAATTATAAGGAAACTTTTATGGCTCTAGATAAAGTCACATTCAAGTAATTCTAATTAGTATAGGAAACTAGGAAACTAATTTTGTGTGTTATCGATTAGGATTCAATGTAATTAGTGATATAGCGAGAATTGTTTATTCTCTTTATTACTGTAACGTTTTGTATACATACGATATTTTTTTTATCCTAGCAAGGCAAAGTGACTGCACACCTGATTGTAAGCGTATTGCAGTCAAAAAAACCAGCTACCACCGACAAAAAATGAGTTTATCAGTGGTCACCAGCATCATGCAGACCTGTAATTGATTCTTCCCTATTCGGAGAGCGAAGAAGCATATCGAGGGGCCTGCGACAGGATAAGCGGATGACCGATGCAGGCACAGTATTACAAGAATGTACCCCTATATCCGCCCCAACCAACCATCCAGTCATGTCGCAAGCCCCTCGGGAAGTCCGGATATACACTGGCTGATCCTGGAACACGATCCACACAAGGCGTGTGGATCACTGTAGCAGGTTTTAACACAAATATTGTTATTTTTATCTGTGTATAAAAAACTACATGTTTTTCATTAATATTGACTTCTATCACGGTCTTCTATGTATGACAGATATGTAATATTAAAGTGTCCAAGTGCCAACGGACTCGGCGTAAGACAATAATACAGTACCTTATTAATCTATCTTTGACTTAGTACAAATATTTTTACTTTCTTAATTATGTTTATACAAATATTTTTACTTTATTAATAATGTTTATGTAAAAAAACCACAACAGTTAATTACTGGCGGGCCGTCTCGAATTCTAAGGATTAACGGATTATCCGGCTAATCGAGTAGAAACATCGCTCATTCTCCCAGAGATAATAAATATTTATCTGTAATTAAATAAGATTGAATGGCGTACTTTAAGAGAAAATGTTTACAATAGACTTTTTTGTTCAACTTAATACTTGTTGATGTTCCTTAATAAATAATTAAAGTGAACGATTGTGTAGCTTCTTTGCGTAAAGTATTTAATTTTTTTTATACTGGCTCGGCAAAGTGACTACGACCTACCTGATAGTAAGTGTAGCGCAGTCCAGGAATAGACCAACCAACCAACCAAAATCGACCAACAGACAGCCCGTCGCTGCAATCCGTCCAAGGCATCGAGTAAGTATTTGGTGGAACCGACACAAAGGTGCGAACAGTATTCCACACTCGGTGCTTGCGCTTTGCATAAGTGGTAAAGTTGACCTGGAGCAAAAAATGTACGCACCTTGTTCAGGATTCCGACACTGCGTGGTGTGGCGGATAATATTTGATGTTATGAATTATTTTTAATTTTAGAAATGTAAACGGCATTGACTATTGTTTTTGTTTGCCTCTATCGGTTGGTCATGTCAAGGTCTGTTTAGCTCTCTCCCGCATTAACCGCAGAAAATTATATTCAATAATTCAAATTTATCGGATATCGTTATATCGGCTAATGTTACCGTTAAATAAAAAAAGGAAAACATTATAGAAGGTCCTGCCTGTATCCCCGTAATTAGGCAGGGTAGTGCACCCATGATTAGCGGACTTCGTCTACCATTTCTTTTTTATTTGAACGCAGCACCATACCAGTTCTTCATACCATGTACGCACTAAACTAGCTGCAATGAACCGACTTGAACTACTGGCAAATAATTGCTTATCCGTTCCGATCGGCCGTTGATTTTGCATCCCTATTAACAGACAGTACGTGGCGCGCGCTCAAATCGTGTCCGTCGTATATAGGCCACAAGTTGGTCTAAAAAAATCACATGGTACCGCCACACTCAGTACAAGACGAGGCAAAGTGGTGTTTCGTAACGCGGCCGCGCGGCCCGGCCGGCGCGGTGTGGAGATGCACTTTGATCGAGAAATTGCTTTTTTTTTGTTACGCGCCCATAACAGATCGTGAAAGGTTTTGATGACTTGTTGGGTTGGTTGTATCATGTGTGTGATTAGTGTGTCGGCTCATTTATTCATATTGATATCGTTTGTTTAAGATTTTTAGGGTTCCGTGCCTTAAAAAACGGAATCCCAATATGTCTGACAAGACTTTCTTTATTTAACCTTTTCTCGAGAAGCGTTAAATGTAACAAGTTATAATTAATATCAACTACCGTCTGGGATACCTTGATGATGTAAAAAATCAAACTTCTAAATTAATGCAATCAAAAGATACGACGCTCTCTGTCACATATTTTGATACTCGCTAAGGCACTCATCAAAACCTATAGGGCATTTCTGTTTAACCTACAGTCTTGAAATTTGGTATATAGGGAGATCTTATGGAATTATTAAAAGAAAAGAATAATTAATAAATAAATAAAAAGAATCCTAAATTAAAATAACAACAAAAAAGCAGCAAAACAAAATTTACTTGTACAACACGTTTAAATACGTATAAATACGACATGCAAGCATTTTTAAACATATATTATTGTGGAACCCTCAGAGTGCAAGTTATACTCGCACTTGACCATTTTTGTGTGGTTTCATTGGTTGTGATGAATCATCATTTTGTTATCAGCATACTGTAAGTGTTTTTATCACTATAAGTACGTAATACATTTACCACCGTATTCATAAACGTTACTATGAGGCCACCTAATGTGCATGATTGCATATTGGCGATATCTGTATGCGTGATTGGTTATAATTTTTTGACACTAAATAAAAACGCACGAATCATGTAAACAGAAATATACACTTGGTAAAGAACTTACTTAAGTGTTGTTTGTGAATTACTGTTGTTTACAGACCTGAGATCCAATTTCACCAAATTCTTTATAATCAACCATCAGTCAATCGGTGCTTAATATTAGGTAACAAAGTATGTTACCATAATTTAAGTCCCATGGCGAAAATACACCAGACCAATTAATTAATAAATCGAACCTTATTCGAATGACTCATAACGTTCAGTCACATTTTAACCGATCAAAATAAAATGTCACTGTTTTAAGTCGTTGATGAGAGACATGAGCGGTGTTTTAACCGGGTCGAATATAACATCGCGCGTTGTCACCGCCGAAATGTGAATTTGATTTGTGTACACATCTGGCAGGCAATTCTCATTTCCCTATTTCTCTAAAGTAAAATTTCGTATGGTGAGGTAGTTTTAGAATCAGCTAGCCTAGGAAAAAATGTCGATCCCGAAATTTTCAGAACAGTTCAACTTAAATTTCATTACAAAAAATTATCCGGATGCGAGATTGATTTCGAATTCGAGTGCGTGACAATTGCCTCCCTGACGATAATTAACAGTAATCGAATTGTCTGTTATGAATTACCGGGCCTGTGGAGCAGTGATTAACATTAACAAAATTAACGACCCCTTAGCACATTGTGAAATATTAACCGTAACAGTCCATCAAAATATGTAATAGGACATTTACTTAACTAACAATTAAGCCTCTAAGCATGTTTAAGAATCGTTAAATGTTTGCAATTTTTATATAACTAAACTATTTGTTTACGATTTACGATTAGTGATCTTCGTGTAAGTCGGCCTTAATCTTTCTGCCCCAATTAGATACATCAATTGACATTAATTGTCATTATGTCATCTCTTAAAGTTGTATTATTTTCACACTACTAAGCTATAGTATAATACCGTATAATCTGTGCCTCAGTACAAAAATGCTTTATGCCGATACTGGGTACAAAAATAATCTCAAATGAAGTCATCGAGAAATAACAGAATTCGAAGAAATTGCTATTTACTCATTAAAGTTCTCTCATCGCTCTGAGTGCGTCGGTATTATAACGCTTTTAGTCCAAAATTATATTAATCATCATCAATTTGTTTTCGTCACTACTATAATAAAAGCATTTTCATCCCACCTGATACTGCTGTAGCCGAAGTAAAGTGAATTTAAAATTAAATATTATTATAACAGTTGATTTATCGATGATTTTCGTGTAAACATTGTTATATAATCAATGTGTCTGATTAAATTGCGATTTCAATGTTACATGAATAAATAACACCGGATAACACAAAATTACTGTATATCTATACGTTTAAAGGTAAAATAAGCGTTGAATTTGACGCATTGTTTGCAGATAAATGCAGTGTAATTAGTGCTTCATAGTGATGGAACCGCCAACTTATTACTGGATAATTGATCGCTTCGCATACAGGCCTTCACGTGAAGCGGCATTCTCATTTTATATCGAATTTCTAATTCGTTTTATGACCAATGGATAAAATTATATTTACAATTACATCGCCTCATTGGGCTAATGGTAGCGTACTAAGATCGAGAGATCGAGAGAGAGAGAACGGTAAGGTTCTTGGTTAAATTTTCAGGTGGGTCGATCACAAATTTTATTCGAATTTTCGCTTCGGAAAATCACACATGAATTGTCCGTGGTTGATATTTATACCCGGTATGACGATAGGCTCGTTCTCATCACATACAGATGAACCGAATATAGTAAGTGAAGTTGCGTAACTTGGGGGGCTCCACCCCGTAGTGACTACCAGTTTTGGGGTGACACCCAACCTGTAATAACCCGAAATAAATACTTAAAAATTTGGTTCCTACTCCTACATTAAAATATTATTTTAATTTGGGAGTAGGAACCAAGGGAGTTTTCATTTTTGGGGTTACACCTAAATCAAATCCACCCCGGATGCCACCCGTGGTAGCTACGCTACTGAGTAAGTACAAACGGTGTGTATGCTAACGTGTACATGTCAAATCTCAAGATTAAAGTCGGTACTGCCTGCTGGCCGAACGAAATCACATTATCTCAAAGAGGCCTTTGTTCAATCTATTGGCCTGGAAAATGCAGTAGGCATCGATGCGCTAAAACTGCGACGGTCGTTAACGCGGCCTTTTTGCACAGCCTGCCTTTGGTCGGAACTCGAAGTGCAATGCTTTTTGTGGATTTATTTCGATATGAATATCGACTGAATACTGTGTGTTTTGTTTGTTTTTTTATATCGGTATCGTTTATGTCGCGTTGTTACTATTGCTTTTTTTAACGGAAACGCTTTTGAAACGGCGCGGCGGGACCGAAATTAAATGAAAAACCGCGATAAAATCCATTTAAGTTAGTTTTATTTCAATGTTAATGAGTAATACAGAATCTAAATATGTGTTCGTCATAACAGGGCGACAGTTTGTGTAGGAGTTTTCATCGCTCGTAAATGTAAAGTTACCGTGCATGAATATTGTTGCAAACTCCGTATTAATTATCCAATTAGAGTAGCGTCCCGTATACACAACGGGTACAATATTATTGAGTTATAAATGTGCTTTGCCTTATAACCTTGTCTGTCAACATTCATTGTTATTTTATCGCGTAGTATTCACCAACAAACGTTCGGGATCTGGGTCACACTACAGCTGTACTCTCCTAATTTGTGTTCTGATTGACTGATAGACACAACAGTGGCAGAATGAAGACTAGCACATAGAATTTCTAATAAATCTAGTTACCTCACCACAATCTAACGTATACCACATTGTATTGTTTTGTAATTCTAGCTCCTAAAATCAAATACATTAGAGTTTTCAATTGTGATGTCTCGAGTTGGGTATTGAACGCAGGGCGTTACGGTACTTAGCCTTAGTACGCTGCCACTAGACCAGCCTTTCCCGATTTTTTTAAGGGTGGACGCGATAGCGACTCCTTACCATAATAAGACACCTTATAAAAAACGTATGGAATATTTTTTTCTCTAATAACTCCTTAAAGATGAGTAATTTACATATTTTTTAACCTACTTAAATCTCCTTTCCACAATGCTTTCCGTTTGACTGCTATAGTAACAAATAACAAACGTGAAAAAAGCTTTCAAATGATTATATGTGGTCATGATTGATTGGTGGGAACATTTCTACCATTAACTGTTGTAGTACGTTCTTTGAACGTTCTTTTTTTAATTCGGTACATAACTTATTTTAATTACTAATTAACCCATGAGTGATCTCTTTGCCTCAATACAGCACGTTGCGCCATGCGGCTTTGGTTTCAGTTCACGTCACGCCACGCCATTGTGATTCCATAATTTTGATTTTGTCCGCGGACCCTTGTAGGTCCCCAGTGGGACAGGTTTGGAAACCCTGCACTAGACCAATGAGGCGATTAAATGCAAATAAATAAACTATATTCCAAGGCCGATATTTCCTAGGACTCAGATTATTTATTTGACAAGTGGTGCTTTCGAAGAGAGGTTATCAATACTTTGTCTCATCATCATCATCAGCCACAGGACGTTCACTGCTGAACATAGGCCTCCCTCAAAGATTTCCAGACCGACCTGTTGGAAGCGGCCTGCATCCAGCGACTTCCTGCGACCTTTATCAGATTGTCCACCTTGTAGGCGGATGTCCAACGTTGCGCTTACCAGTACGTGGCCTCCATTCCAGAACCTTTTTGCTCCAGCGGCTATCGGTTCTACGAGCTATGTGGCCTGCCCACTGCCATTTCAGCTTGTCGATCCGCTGGGCTATGTCGGTGATACTATGTCTATGGTCTTCTAACAATACTTACGTTACGTAGGACGAATTAGGCTGCAAGCACACAATTTACTCGTGTATTATAGTATAAGAAAAACAGATTTCGAAATGATGATCCACATTGTTACATATACGCGAAAAAATAGATTTATGCTCTTTAATATGATCACGGTGTACTATAGTTAACCCGAATACAACTGTGTACAATTTTATGAACATAAGAATATTTGGCCAAAGTCCAAAGATAATATAATGTGGCAATAAATCCTCCTGTGACATTGATATACTTGCGGTATCGTCGATCGAAGACTATTTAGATAGTGAAAAGATATAGCTTAATATTTTAAATTAAATTTACTTGAAGGGTGTACAAATAAAAACCGGTTTGACTGGGAAATTAAACGGATACTAGGTCCGTTAAACAGAAATACACTGCATAATATTACGGTTTAAAAATAATATCGAACGCCAAATAAAATTATGGCTCTATTTTAGAAATCAGGGAGGCAGTTTCCGTGCATTCGAATTGAATAAAAAAAAACAAAAAATGAACCATAACAAACGGCAAACTCAGTGTCAATAAATAATATATGTACGTGTGCATAAATACGGATTTTATAAAAGGAAATTATTTTACTTATTATTAAGTAAAAATTGACCGATGAACTTCTTGTAGTATAAAACTAATTTAAACGGATTTGATCGCGGCTTTTTATTTTAATTTTGATCCCGACACTTCTGGAGTTTTTCAGCCTTCGTGGTCACGGGGTGGGGAGGAGTCCCACCCCTTTAAATTAGTTTTATTAGCGAGAACTTAAATTAGTTTTATTTCAATGAGTAACATTCGCGTAAACGTAAGAAATAATTAAATTCTTGTGGCCTTCGTGCAAAATATATTAGACGCAGTTGCGGACCACCGTGTCGACGACGTACGCATATCATTAACGCATTTCAATGGAACGACGTATATAAAAACAATACGAATTTTAGCCTTATTAAGGCTTTCACGAAAACCGTAATGAGATTAATTGGGATAACTAGTACTTAAATAAATAGTCATTTGTTTTGTACTTTACGTTACGCCAGTCCTCAGGTAATTTGTATGCACTGTTTAGAAAATTTAATCTTTCTGTAATTTATCGCTATTTTGTTTACTTTCTAGTTTTAAATTTAATCGAGAAATTTTCTCCCTTGGAGTGTGGATCTGGTTTCACCATTTGAATATGGTTTTCATGGCCATTTGGATAGTTTTTTAAGGATTGTAGTCATATTGACGGACATAGTTGACATAGCCGAAAGAACATGAACGACTTTATCTACGAGTTAGTAGGTTTTTGAGATAATTAAAAGTTAGACGAGCAAATATATTACCTATTAAAGATAAGCCACAGCACTGACCGAATTCCCGTATTAAGTTTGTTTGGAAAATTGCGTTCCATTACTGCAAATCTTCGGGAGTTAGAAAGTTATAAACTTATAAATCTTCAATTTCATTGTTTGTGTTATATAATATTAAACACATATTTTAAGTTTCTTGCAACACTTTATACACGTCTGAACATATTTTTATGATATCGTTCATGGTTCATTATTGCATGCAATTAAAAATAGCGTTACGTTGAACGGAACGCCTCGAGCGCTGTTAATGTTATTTAATGGCAAAATTTGGTCCTTCGATAAAAAATTTATTCTAACTTTATTTGGATTGTTGTTGAGAATACAAAATTTGAGGAAAATTCGAAATTCGACATTCGAAATTTTGCACTTGACAGTATGACTGGAGCTGATTCGAGTTTCGAGGGAATTAATTAGTTCCTAAATTAGATTATTTATATTGTGATTTCTTCCATAATAACTTTTTACGAACAATCGATATCAAATGTTTTTCGCTTAATATCTGTTTAGTAACAAAATGTGAAGATCAATTAATGTTGTGCAATTTTTTTACAACGAATCGCATGGTAAAATAGGACAATCAGTTTCTGTTTATAGTCAATTTATAAGTGTACCTACTAGTGAATATAAACTCCTTTGCAAAAAAAACGGGCACCTTACACACACACTTTACCTTAGCTTTTCTATGGGTAAATATTATTATATTTTTAGTATGTCATTAGCTTGGATGACTAGAAATTTCTTATTATCAATGAGAATCTAGTTTTTTAACACTTTTATCCTGGTATCGGTGTTTTAGTCAATGTAAACAGAGAGCCGTGTTAAAATGGACATTTTTATGGGTATAATGAAATTAAGACTACGAGTATTTTTATGGTATTTTAATAAAAGAGACATTAAAAAATAAAAATTAATAACGAGTATGACCTCCTCTTGCAGCGATTACGGCATGTAATCGTCTTGGCATGCTTCCCACCAGGCTTTTGATGGTGTCCTGTGGAATGTGTTCCCACTCAGTCGAGATTACACGTTTAAGCTCTCTGATGTTTTGTGGAGGTGGTTGGACAGATCGTACTCGCCTTTTTAGGAGGTCCCAAACGTGCTCAATGGGGTTAAGGTCGGGGCTCCGCGCTGGCCAATCCAAACGACGAATACCGACCTCTTGCATATAAGCATCTACGTCGCCAGAACGGTGGGCCCGAGCATTATCGTCCATGTAAATGGCATCTTCACCAATTACAGTCAGTGCGGGTTGTGCATTTTGAGAAAGGATTTCTGTTATGTACCTATGCGCATTTAGTGAGCCATTTTCTATGAATACTATCTCGGTACGATAGTTGGAAGTTACGCCCGCCCAAAACATAACGGACCCTCCACCATAAGGGGTGATTTCTTCAAAACACACATCGGCATAGCGTTCCCCTGGTCTTCGTAACACTCGCCGACGTCGGTCCTCACCATGCAGACAAATTCGAGCCTCATCGGAGAAGAGTACGCTACTCCAGTTACCTGGTGTCCAAGATAGGCAATTTCTAGCGAACCTCAACCGCGCAATCCGGTGCTCACGGAGTAACTTGGGGGCCCGCGCTGGTCGTCGACTACGTATATCAGCAGCTAAAAGTCTTCTCCTCACAGTCCATAGGCTAACTTGTGCTCCTCGTACCTCTTCAAGGTTTCTTTTGAGGTCTATGTAACTGCATTTGCGGTTCCTCAGCGCCTGAGTCACTAAAAAGCGATCGTCTCGCGGCTGTGTGCAACGTTTTCTCCCAGAACCTTGCCTTCTCTGAACGGAACCTGTCTCTTGGTATCGAGTCCAGGTTCTTTGTACGGTTGAACGACTCACGTTTAACCGCTGTGAGACGTAACATTGGCTACACCCCTCTTCCAGCAGCGCTATAATTTTACTAGCTCTCATTGCTTTTTCTGCCATTACGATAGACACAAAGATATCTGTTTTAAGTCACAATAAGGCAGAATTATGCGATAAACATAAATTGTTGTACTAAAAATAACGAAAAGTTACTTTTAGTTGCTTGATAACCTTTTAACCGCAAACCCGCGAAAAGTGTCACAAAATGAAAAAGGGATTAATAATTTAAAAAACAAAAGTTTTGAATTTGGAATGAACTTTTTTTCATACCCAGACTCTTTATTAAGTGCCAGTAACATAGTTTGGCTATTAAAACCTCTGAAGAACTAAATTATTACCAATAATGTTAAAAAATCAAACCCGCCCGTTTTTTTTGCAAAGGAGTGTATATATATGGTGGTTAATTGATTTAACTCTCCCTTAATGGTAAATTAATTGTGTAACAATACCACGTTCTGGCCAATTTTGGATATATCATAAAGGAATTGATGAATAGTAAGACTCACCATCACCGCAAACCGACGAGATGTAACGTGGTAACTTGCTGTTACCTTTTGCCTTCCTTCATCCTTAACCAATTACCCATGCTCGGTTGAAGGTCTTCTGCTATTAAAAAAAAAACGTAAGCTCGATAAAATTGTTTTATAAAAAAATTATTTTAATTGATTTTATTTCTAATCAAAAACCGTCAACCCTATTGATCAAATTTATTCGTTTTACAGTGCAGAAATGAATCAGTGGACAGGTCGATAGGTGGAAATTGGTTTAGAGGGCGAAAGGGAGGCGACGCAACGCGGATATTTATTGGCGCTCGAACGTTTTCCATGCTTATTACATTTATTTTCTATCTGTATTTGATATTTTAAGGTGTCGTTTACTTATGCGATTGTCTATTTATGGACAATTCATGAGTAAAGGGGAAAAGTAAACTGTAATACAGTTTAGTGTCAACCATTTAGTCGCTGACACAATGTTGGACAGGGAGCCCTCGGGTAGCTGATCCACTTGACTACTATCATGCTCATTTTCCGTGAGTAGCTTCGTTTCGATGAGACGACCAACTATTCCCTATGCGAAAATTCTCTATGGTGGTAGCTAACAGAGGTAGCAAGGATAGAATATTTCGATTTGATGATACTCAAAAAATTATTATTTTATTTGTAGGACAATATGACAGTTAAATTATATAAATATTAACTAAGTAAAAACAAAAAAATCAGCTGGTTAGTAATCATACCTATTGGAAGGAGGGGCTTCCAATAGGTATCGATAACTAGGTCATAAGAATGATTACTAACCAGCTGATTTTTAATAATATTCTTTTTTTATTAAATTTAAATTATTTTAAATATTCTATCCTTGCTACCTCTGTTAGCTACCACAATAGAGAATTTTCGCATAGGGAATAGTTGGTCGTCTCATCGAAACGAAGCTACTCACGGAAAATGAGCTTGATAGTAGTCAAGTGGATCAGCTACCCGAGGGCTCCCTGTCTATGTGTTCTGGTTGTTGTCAACAAATCAAAGTTACAGAACAGAATCAATTTTGCGTTGCAGTCATACCGTGAAATGAGGTAGTAGGGGGGTATAATAATATATTATGGCATATCGCGCAAATTTCTAATCGACAAATAATCGATTAAGTGTACCTAGCAAAATAAAGTTGATTTATATCACTCTGACTTAGGATACAAAATCTATTACAATTATGTGTCCTTTCATTTCATCACTACGTCTAATCAGCAATAAATGTCATAGAAAAATATATTGTGAATGCAATAATTCTTTTTTAAACCGCGACAGTGAGTGACATCGGTTGCTGGTCGTGGACGCATAATATAGGTACCTAATATGCTATACGCGGCGCGGTGTACACCGAATCGCTTTTAACTACACCGTCATATGTGCGCGGTGGTTTCGCTAAAAGGGGTGTGGGTTCGAAAAGGGCTCGCGAACGGCAGCCGACCGGCGACACCGTTACAACAGAATGAGGAAGCAGGTGTGTTGCACGGCTTGTGAAAGTTCCGCTTAATTGATATGTTTAAAACACATTAGCTCGTGCCATGCCACCGTTGTAAGTGTATTAGAAAATATGAATTGAAGGTATACACTGTTATATCTGCTTTTTGCTCTGTCATTTGTTAGCGAAAATAGACGATATATTGATGTTGGAAATAATTTTTTTTATTTAAAAATTGATTAATGGAGTATGATGACTATTCTTCACTTCAGCTATTTAATTTTTTCCTCTGATAGGTCACATTCGTTAATTAATACGGTAGTTCGTCTTTTGTGTATTTCATGTAGTTATGTAACAAATAACCACAAAGTCATAAGCGAACATAATGTACCATATAGGTAGCTCAATTCAAGATTTCTGCCCTCTGTGACATAACATTTTGGATAATACACTGTTCCCTTTCCTTCGGATTGGGCCCAACGCCAATTAATGATAATCCGTGCTGTTCCAATGAAATCCCGAAACAGTCCACTAACAATCAACAGACGATACGGTTTCAGTTAATATTTTCCGTGAATAATTGTTATATATTAAACTAAGTCACAACACAAATAACATATTGAAATAAAATTACATACGTTTTCACCTGATTAATTTTTTTTTCATTAAGAAAACAATACCAACATATTACCAAAAAATAACACCTGACCTACCACCACATTATAATAATGCATATTATGTTTTTACTCACAATAGACAGACAATTGATCTGAAAAACGAAAAAAAATATTAATAAACTAGATGACCCGGTGAACTTCGTATCACCTACATATATTTGTGTAAAATGCAGGGTTCGAGGATATATATCAATGGATATATATCAAGATATATATCCGATATATATCCGATATATATCAGACTGAGTTTTATGATATATATCAATGAATATATATATCAAATGTTTTATAATATATTGCAATACAAAAATGGTTAAATAAATTGATATTAAGTAATTTTTAGCGTTTGTTACTGTAATTCTAATTTCCAAATGTAGATGGCGTGGGAGTAGAGTTAAAACATACTCCCTAATGGTAAGTTCTAATCCATTAATGGCAACACTTCTGTCCTAAAAGAAGATTTTATGTTTTTTAGTTGATTATGTCTTATCTAAAAGTAGATTTTGCAATATGCAAACAGTATTCATAAATAATACAATAAAATAATAATATGGCTTTCATACAAAATGGATATATATCAAACTTGATATATATCGGATATATATCATAAATATCCGATATTTTGATATTTATAATAAATATCGGATATTTTCGAACCCTGGTAAAATGTGGTCAAAACTTAATACAAATGTTTCATTTACATTAAATTCAATTAAGTGAGGTACTGCACCATTGCACGTGAGGTAGCCCGTCGCACATTTAATTGACTTCGACGACCTAAGTCAGGTCGTCTTCCACCTCCCCCCGTTGGGACAGCCCTGTCCCTGTCCCTGTCCCTGTCCCTGTCCCTGTCCCTGTCCCTGTCCCTGTCCCTGTCCCTGTACCCAGGAACAGTTTGTACTGGAAAATTAATTTGTCGTCATTAGTGTTTTCCTTTACTTATTATTTATGTTACTCATTTTTTCTCACCGGGTAAACCTTCCCTGAACTTCCACAAATATTTCAAGATCAGAATTAGCCAAATCGGTACAGCCAGTCTCGAGTTTTGGCGAGACACACGCACAGCGATTTATTTGTATATATATAGATTGAGTTAGATTAGTTGATATTATTTCTTCTACTTATATGTTTAAATTTTTATACTGACTCATCGTCATAAGCGCTATTTTAATTGCCTACATACTCAACAAAATACTTTCTTTCTATGGTAAAAACTGCCAGGTAGAAATGGCTGTTAACGTCTGGGCAAGAGTAATTTTGTTTGATACCGTCGTGTTTTAGTATCGTGATCGTGTTATAGTGCGTGATCGAGGTTCGCGTCGACGATGCCGATACCACGTCACAGTCCACGACGCCGGCGAGACGCCGCGCTGGTCGCTACTGATATAATATTTCACACCACCAACACTAATTAAAAGAAACAATATAATGATACTAGCTTTTGCTCGCGGCTCCGCCCGCGTGATCTGCTTGTTCCGGGATAAAAAGTAGCCTATGTCTTATTCTGATGTAAAAGCTATATAATTGTAAAGTTTCATTAAAATCCATTCCGTAGTTTTTACGTGAAAGAGTAACAAACATACATCCATCCATACTTTTACAAACTTTCGCGTTTATAATATTAGTAGGACAAGGAAGTAGTGATTTGCGAATTATGATTGATGTTTTAAGTTTTGTGTTCGTTTAAGGTAATATTAAAACCTATTTTTATAATACCTGCATGTTTTTATGTTAAAGGTAATAAATGCGATATTATAATTTTAAAAAATTACGTACCTCCAACAAACAGCTGTTGTTGTTCGCGTGATCATGTTTCAATTTTTTTAACACCAATATGATTAAATGTGACTGCGTATAAAATATTCCCAGGGCTCATCCGTTGCAGTCAAATGCTAAAAATAAACCCACTTATCGATGCGATGTCTACTATCTTCTTATATTCATTCGGAATGCACACGTCTGTCTCGTGGCCGCACGACTCACATCGCGCCATACAAAAAAATCTTGAGTACAGCTGAGATAAGAAGCGCTTTGCATCACGCAAACCAAACACATAAAATAAGGCGCTAAATAAAAATACTTTATTGTTGAACAATTTAACGTGGCCATATACACTCGTACGAGTTTACTTAAATAAAACTAGCTGTCGCCGGCGGCTCCGCCCGCGTGAATGCTTTTTTCTGGGGTAAAAAGTGGTTCAAATTAGTCGTACCAACTCAGAAACCTTCGTAGGCTCATGCACAACTTTGCTAAAGATCATCACATGATCAAATGCATAGTTTATGATTCTATATAGGACATACAGACAAACATTCATTTTTGTATATATAGATTGAACGGCCAAGTGTGTGTGGTGACTAGATTCGTACCCGAGAACGATGTAGCGAATAATTCAGAGATACAACACTAAGGACTTATTTCACAATATTCGCGTAAGATTTATTAATAAATTATAAGATAGCTAATAAATCAGATAATAATAACGCATTAAACGGCCAATTCAAGAAGTAACTGTCGCAGACACTTGCAGTGCAGAATGAATTTCTTTTGACGCTTTGAGTCTCGCTTTCGTAGCCCCAGGCAGAGATATCTACGTGCGTCGACTTGATAAAAATCTTCTAAATAAATCATAAAACACGCACATATTTCAGAGCGTCTTAAAACAACTAATAAATATAATGGGTTTGATGTCCTCGTACGGTTGAACTGTTCTCATAAAAAGTCTTTAGAAACATGTCCTACGACGCCGGAAGCGTTACGCCTAATTTAATTTTATTAATACGTTCGTCTTAAACTAAAAATCCTGTTTATGATGCGATGAGTCATCTTGCTGCGGGGAAGTAACAATACAGGAGAGTTGAATGGGTCAAAACTGGTTGATATTTTGATCTATAATTTATTTAATTACATTTAATACGCATCACGCTAATTAAAGTCAAAGGTGCTGTTCACGAATAGTCGCATTGGCTTTTTGACGAAAATCTGATTAAGGATTTAGGATTTTAATGGATATCATATCTCTTCTAAATATATAAAACTCAAAGGTGACTGACTGACATAGTGATCTATCAACGCACAGCCCAAACCACTGGAGGGATCGGGCTGAAATTTGGCATGCAGGTAGATGTTATGACGAAGGCATCCGCTATGAAAGGATTTTGATAAATTCTACGCTCAAGGGGATAAAGTGCTGTTCACGCGGGCGGAGCCGCGAGCAAAAGCTTGTTACATATAAATATTATTAAACAGTGCAATATATATAACATCTCTTTACATATAAATGTTATTGAACAGTGCAATACATCGGGGTTCTGGCATCAGCCGGAACGCGAACGCAAACGAGCCCCGATGTTCGGTGTTTCACTACGTGTACATTGATCGGTATCCAGGCGGTACATATAATTAACATGTACCCACTCTCCCACCAGCAAGCGTTGCATCTCTAAACAATAATGCCGATGATGTTTGACCGATCGCACAGCGCTTGGCATCACAACGCGGTCACTGCCACCGATGCATATCGTACCCTCGGTAATCACTGCGCCACTCGTTGTTACATGCCGACAACCTGTCACGTGACTCTTCTCTACAGTTAGTTATCGATGGTATATGAGTTGTTTATTACAGTACAGGCTAGTTTGTAAAAGCGCATGTCCATTTTGTTATACGGACATTTTTATGACGCTTTTTTTTATAGTATAGACCCGTAAACGAGCAAGTGGGTCCCCTGATGGTAAGTGATCCCACGCGCGTTGCCGACCTTAAAGGAAAGAGATAATTGGGAGATTGGAAAGGGAGGTGGATTTCGTTCTCCGAATATCTCACTCGCCGTACGAAACGCAGCAAGAAACCACTACTTTACGTCGGTTTTCTGTAAGATAGTGGTAACGACCCGGTCGAGCCGGCCATTTGTGCTGTAGACAAAACTCTATACAGCATGACTCACTAAATACACTCAAATACTTATTTATTATTATACACCCCATTTCCACAAATAAAACCAACAGAAAATACATAAAAAATATGTGTACCAATACGCAGTCTTATTTACGCGGTTCTCGCTAACGGCGATCTTTGCCAGACGACCTTAGACAACTTCTCTTATTCGTAGAAAGCACATTTATCTTTAGCAATACTAGTATTTATTCCAAAGAATTCCAGATCAGCATTTTTATACATTCTGCAAACTTCACTATAGAGCACTCTGGCAATGTGTTCGTAATATTATGCTTATAAATTACTAGTAGGTATACTTTGTTGTACGCAATTCAATACGATTTTATCATCTGACTGCAAAATCTGTAGCACCCACTTAAAAGAGTGACACATAGACTTAACACTTAGGCTGGATTGCACCATAATAGCAGTTATGGTTAAGGTTTATGTCAAATTTGACGATAACAGTGACGCTGACTTTAACATTGACAGCGGGATGTATTGCACCATCGTATTCCGATACCACTAGATTCCTAGATATTATTTTGGTGCACAGACGTAGATATATCGGTTTGGAGGTTATAATTGAACCGTCTGACAGCTATTTAACTTAAACAATTGCTTTAACTAGCGAATCTTAGCGGTTACGGTTAACAGCTAAAGTTATGACGTCATCTAACATTTGTCAAATGGTGCAACTAATATTTTGCTTAACCGGTACTTTAACGTGTTTGTCCTTGCTAAAGTAAGTTGGTGTAACCCAACATTAAAATATAAAAACACCGTTAACTGTATTCACGCGTCAGGCACACCTACCGATAAATTAAATTGTCACAGACTTCCTTTTAACCTAGCACTCTTAACTAGTTCAACATGATAATTATCTACGAAAGGAGTTTGACATAATGAAATCATAGTGTAGTCATGCCATGTTTAAGCACCAAGTGATACATCACCTAGCTCCCTGGTGTCGATCAAAAGCAAAAGCCAAACAACTTCGCACAAACCATAGATCATTTTTTACTAAACTGCTTTTACAAATAATGCGTATTGTTTATATAACCATTATAATATAATACTAACATTACTATAATAATACTGTAAGTTCTAGTAATGTCTGTTTCCGTAGTTAATATTATAGTGTTAGCTGGGTCTACCAAAACTAGGTGAGCAGTATCATAAGATCGTTTTGTACATTATGCTTGGTAGCAAATTACTGTATCGTCTGTTGGAAGATCAAATACAATGATAAATAAATAAATGGTGGAGTCCACCCCGTGACCACGAAGGCTGAAAAGTCTTCGAAACGTCGGGATCAAAATTAATAAAAAACCGCGATAAAATCCGTTCAAATTCGTTTTATTTCAATAAATAATCTTAGTCGAGACAGAGCGTTCGGTTTCTACTTGGCATGTCAATCACGGTGTATATGTCACTAAAAATCTTACGCTAAGCAGAATCTTAGAAGCTAAGCATGCGAGACCGGATAATACAGTACACAGTCAGATTTTGGTGTTACGGACTAAGCAATAAGTAACTCAGTATTCGTGTAATGCTCGTGTACTGCTCTCAAGTAATTTGAGATTTAATACTAAATGGAATTTAATATATATAATTAGTTAAATGTGTCTCTGTGGCTGTTAGGGTATCAATAATTTTTGTATTTACTGTTAAATTAGCTCAATAAAAGTAATTATACAAGCTAGCATTAAGGCTATCATTAGTTTAATGGTTGATTTCACATTTTAAAACGAGATAATTTAAATTTAAAATGTCCCATATAACTAACACGTACAATATTACTTGTACCACCTGTCATTCAACCAATAAACGAGCGGTCATTTCGTCGATTGTCACGCCGCTCATGTCCATCGCTTGTCGCGTAACGGTGAGGGCGCGTTGGTCGTTTTGTCATAAACAAGTGAACAATGCACATGAGACACGCGATAATGCGGGGCGTGCACATTCTATTTATCGCACCGGCACCTCAGTTTAAAAAGCATACTGGCCGTCGAAGCGGTTGATGTTGACTAAAAAACCCACGTCGGTACTGACCCATGTATCGTTATTAAATAAATACACCCAACAGTCACACACATAGTCCTGACCACACAGTAAGATACGGGTCTTGTGTCGTGAGTATCAGGAACTACGAGAGACTTTCGGTCTCACAACACCCAGACCCCGAAACAAATATTTGTGGATCACACAAACATTAGTCTCGGTGCGGGGATTGAACCCGTGGCCTCTTGCTTCAAAGCCGGCTACTCGCCCACTGTGCCACGGAGGCTGTCAACAAAGCCTATTTGCTTAGTTATTGCTACAAATCGACCCGGGTGAGTACCATCTGCGTTTCATTACGCACCGCACTGCATATTATGATTATGCAGTATAAACATCTTCCTTAACAGACCACGATTTTAGAATTTGCCAACACCTAAACGCGACCCAGCGTAACCCGCTGACTTGTGTGTTTACGCAATATTTAACACTTTCTGGATATGGATTTTAATAGTGCTTTTACGAATAACACTAGAATCTATTTTATTTCTTTTGATTATAGCTGTACCAGACAATTAGAGCAAGCGTGAAAGATTTTGTGATTATTCGACGGTTATAAAATAATGACGATTACACAACCACATAATATACACATTCTAACTAAAACCTGACTTAAATAGTTTTATCTGTATGTGTAACCTCCGGCTGCTAGTTGGATTTCATAAGATCTAAAAATGTTAGGCCATGAAGCTTTGTTACATTCAACAATACAGCGCGATAGCTTTATTAAGTTTTATTTGTGGTGGAAACCTCTCACTCGTGCAATGTTGTGCGATAGTTCAGCCTCTTTATTTGTTCTGTTATTGGTTTTCAATTTCTTATAACTACGATATATTCTTTTAACCATACTTATTTGTTAACCTTACAATACGTGCTGTATTACAACCTAAGAGTTGAATTAAAACCTTGACGTCAATTAGAAAAGCATAATATGTAACTTATAGCTTAAGCTGGGCAGATTTTCTTCAAACAAAAGAACTACCTCTATTAAACCAGCCAAAAAAATAAAATATTCATATCGGTTCATTCGTTCAAACAAAGATATCAAACTTAAAAATACCTCTATTTATTGTTTAGGTTTAAAATTCATACGATTGGTCAGAAAATCTACTGTCGTAAATAGAAGTAACCTACTCAGAATACACCTTAATGTAAACATGTTTTAAAACATTACAATTTATGGTATAATAGGTTCGACTAAAATTGCAGTTCAAATATATGTATTCATCAAAACAACATGTAACATCAGCCTACTACGCGTAAAGCTCTGTCCACTGCCCTTTCAACTAAGATGCGTCGCCATGACGTATGCTATAGCGCGCAATCAACAGAATACAGAATTAAAAGACAACTCACAGCGCATGCATTAAATTTTAAATGCTCTGTGATCAAAGAGACATACATATATCTGAGGAAGACGCACCCTGCCAGTTGAAGGCGCACGATTGTGACCGACGTCTAATGTATTCAAAACTGACAGTGACAACAGTACAATCCAAGACGGCAACTACCGAAAACAGGTCCCTCAGCCTCGTAGAAACACTTTTTTTTTTGGACACGGACTATAGTGTGAAGTTGTTTTATAACCATGCCGCTTAGTCATCGCCTCACACTCTAAACATCGGATACTTGTCCTAATAACATTTTTTACATCTTTCACCACCATTATTGTACGGTAACTAAGATATGCTCGCACACCCGACATTTATAAACATGCAGTTGATAATTTTTAGCTTGTGAACGACAATCTTTAGACTAGACGAAAACACGATTGCGTCGGATGGATGGATGGTTTTTTATTCGTGTTCGAAATTAGTAAGTTTTTGATTATAAAGCAGTTGATTAGTTAAATACTATTTTGTCTTACTCTGTCAATGTCATTTATACATTTACTAGAAAGAGACAAAGCAATGTTTAACTAATCCGCCCTTGTACAACCTTTGCAAGTAAGGGGGTTAGTGTTTAGATGAATGTATTTAAGTAGTTTGATCAAGCACAATTTCGAAATATTCTGCACCAGTTTCAACTTAGTACTTTGAGTTTTGATACTGTGTAAGTCGGCGAGTTTGGGATTTCGAACTACATTTTAATGGTTGCAATTATTTATTGATTACTATAATATGTATTCAAACGGGTTAAGACCCGTGTTATTTGAAGGTATAAATGCCTACTTATTTCTTCCCGACTTTCGGGCCGAGTCAACACGGGTTGACTGGACCAGTCGCAATGCCGAGAAATAAATTGGTATTTATACCTTCAAACCGTCAAATACTACTAATAGGAACCATTTAAATTAATATTATGGTATCCACACAAATCGCGAAAATCTAAAATCATTTATTAATTAGTTAGTTGCGCATTTTGAGTGAACCGCATCCATTTAAAATATCTACGTTAGGGCCTCCAGTATTTATTGTTTTTTTTTTCAATAAGTTAGATTTTCTAACAGTCACTCGACTAAGGTGGTGAAGAAGTTGGGACAGGTTATGCTAGATTCCTGGCGACTTAAAACCCATTGATTATATCTGTGCCTAAATAATTACCTTTAAGCGAAGTCGCGCTGTCGTATTGTAGAAAAAGGAACTCTTAGCATTCCATTGAAGTTGGTGGAGTTAAAGGTAAATACGTAACCCTAGGTGACGTGCAATTCGCAGTTTAAATTCACGCTGTCACTTTTATAGAGATAGAAAAAGATACCGCATTTATATATTGAAATTAAATTCACGCAAGTGGGCCTAAACTCCGTATTTTTGAATGATAATTTGTCTTTGTGTTCTTATTTGTCACAAAATCGCCATATTTATGGATGAATTTTCTAACAGCCAAAAACGACTTAAACTGTATCAAAACTTATCGATTGCATACAAAACACATTGGACGACCCACGCTTAAATCATTTTAGGAAGTTAAATTGTAAACTTTCACACTTATTTGTTAATTTTAATATAAATAACTTAATTTTACTTCTTTGACCGTCCAATATTTCACAGAATGCATGCTTAGGAAATACCTATTGTGATGAAGATGGTGTTAATATCCTTTTGTGATTTTTCCGTGGGTTACCTTTATGTTTTCTATGCGTTTGGATGCAAAGTAGGTATTACAGAAGGTTGGTGTAAGTAGAGTAGGCAGATGAGGTTTATTTTAGGTACAAAGGTGGAGCTAAAGGTAAGTTTTATTAATAAGTACGTAGAATCATATACGTCAATATTTATTATTAAAAAGTAGGAGTATTGTGTCAATAATATAATATGTGATAGTGTATACAAAGTGTAATCAATATTTTTTTCTGTGTATTGATAATAATTTCCATTGGTATTATACTTCAAAACGTAATTTGACACTTCGTTATTTGACAATTACTTCATTGATCATTTATATCTATGTCACAGCTATCATCGCATAATAAGGATTTCACTTTACGTTTACAAGAGGACGCATATCAAACATTTAACTAGTTACTACGGTAACTCTTATAAACTGACCGATATAAACCTATGTTTGATAATAAGCCAGAAATGTTATATTCCAATAATAGTTATATTTAATATTAAAACACGGTCCAAGGAAAATTATAATTGAAATCAATGATCGTATATTTTAGTTCGATAATTTCTTCTTAACATAAATCGCCACAAAGAATTCTTCATAATTGAATGAAGTTTATGGTTATTCTTATAGCAGGTTCACATGGCCCGATTTTGGTCGAGCAACTGCCAAATTGCATGCGATTCGAACCGTCAGAACTCTTTATTATGCCTTGAAAAATATTTACTTCGAAGCAAAATATTTATCGGTGTTTTCTCAGTTTTCCTTCTCATAATATGTATAACTTCATACCTCCCGTCTTCGTACTTTATTATTAGAAACAAATGTTTGCAATGTGTGCGATAAAATTATATTTATAAACATATTTATCCGTGATTGCGTTTAGTAACAATTTCCAAAGTATTGTGTAATGCGTGAGTAGAGAAAGTAGTTATACAAATAAACCATTACCTTATAAATACGCCGATTTAAGAACCTCCTCCGCCTTTTAAGTGGTATATACACTATCGCATTGCAACGTATTTGAGCTGTAATGAAACTGTGTTCTAATACGCCTGTATCCTTCTTAGAGCAGATGTTAATGATCTTAATACTGACGCGACGTCAACACTTCTACTAGTCAAAAAACTAAAAAGGTTTATTTTGCAAGTAGGCCACAAAGGGCTCTTTTACATGTGAAAAATAGATAAATTTCATCGAAATATCTCTAGCGTACACCGAAGTTAAACAGTGATCATAGCCGTGCGAGGTCCCTAACATTTTCATTCGCAAATTATTGTGAGATCGAGGCCGCGAGGGGAGAGGATCCGCTAGCATCCATCCATCCGACACGCAATAATTTAGCGCGTGTCGATACATCCTAACAGTATAGGTGACAGTGTATACGTCAACAGCGATAATGACTTGAATATTTCACATCGTGGTTGATTTGTATGGGGACCGGTAGACAATCAATCTGAATAGCGATCCAGATTGACTGTCTGAAATGATTTTTGTTTTATATCCTCCTCACTTAATTCTGAAACATTTATGTAATTATTTTTCTTTATACACAGGGAAAGCCTTAGTAATAATAAATTGACAGTTCTTGTAAAATCATTAAAAACTTGCTTTTCCTCTGTGATCAGCTGCTTTGTCCGGGATAAAAAGAAGCCTATGTGATAATGTAGCTTTCTAACTGCAAAGTATTTTTTTTTTATTTTTGAAATCGGTCCACCAGTTTGTAGTTTATTCGTTACATACAAATCTTTCCTCTTTATTTATAATATTAGTGTAGAAGTGTAGATATATTCAAAACATAGAAAGTAAGCTTACAAAGTAATTTTCAACAAAGTTTTCAAAGAAAAAACCATTCATAATTCTGATTCCTCGATCCTCGGCAGTAACCTAGTTACCTTTAATATGCAATCAACATGAGAGCCTGGGGATTTAAAATATGTACGTAATTGACTACTGACTAAGGTAAAAATATTCAGCTATCGAATACAGCGTGAATTAAAAAGCTTTTTGTCGTGCAGATTCCACGCCTGTTATTTTTAAGCCGTCAATCCGAGTGGATTTTTATTGAAATTCCGAGAATAGTACACGGATATTTGTATTATTTCATGCCATGCTGAATGAAATCTATATAAAAAATATTAAATGCTGTTCATTGGTAGAGGCATCACTTGAAAACGGCTAAACCGATTTGGCATTTTTTTTATTATTCATAATAATCCGAATACGGTTCGTATTTATGGGAATAAAATAATTAAAAGTGGCGTAAATTGTTGGTTAAATATTACTCGCATATTGTGAAATAGGTCAATAGTCGAATATACAAATTATTATTTTTAACTTTTGATTGAAATGGCCCTTAGGCCTTAATGTTTTACGAAGCAAATGTAATAACAATTTGCGTATTGCAACTTCGTTTATGCCGTTTGTGGTAAATGTAATCGAATATTCGTAGTACCGGAAAAATTAATTCGTTAGTGCGCTTAAATACCTTTTTTACAAGGTGGTAGGTCCCTCGTATGCGAGAGGTCGTCTGGGTTGGTACCACTGCTTTGTCGATTTCTGCCGCCAAGCAACAGTTTGTAGGCACTGTTGCGTTTCGGTTTGAAGGACAGTGAAGTTACTGGGCATTATGAGACTTAACATCCTATGTCTCGGGGTGACGTGCGCAGCTCAGTGCCATGCAGAGCTTTATAATTCAAAGCTCTGTGTGCTATTGCATCTGTTTATGGGCAGGCGTGGCGCTTACCATCAGGTGAACGCCTTGCTCGTCCCGTCATTCAATCAAATAAAAATACCTGAAATGGAATTTTTTATCCTTATTTTTTAGAGGCTTTCGTCCACTTAAGACTATGTCCATCCCGTTTTTGTGTTTTCATTCAGAGATAGTTCAAAACTCCTTGAATGTGTGTCGTTTGAATACAAACAACAGTTTTGCTTGACTGATTCTGAACAGCGGACAAGAAGATGCTTTTAATGTGTACTGTGTTTATTTAGTGTACCGACATCGTGACGTCGGGCGGCGGTTGTTATGCAAGGCGTTCAGTTTAACTGCGCGGTCAATAGGCCGAATGATGTAGAAACGTTGATGCAGCTCGCGACTACGACAGTTTACGACAATTCGTCGTTAGTTAATTCTGTTGCTAAATTATGAATTGCTCATTATTATGTTGCAACTGTTAATAGTGTTAGTGACTGTAGCTTTGGTTGTGTATGAGTTGTGATCATGTTTGAACACGACTCTACATTGTACGTGTTGGTTTAAACATTACAAGGTTTAACTGAATGTTAAAAGTATGCATACCATCATCATCAGAATTTAAACACCCATTGCTGAGTAGAGGCTGAGAGAAGAGTCTCTGGCATAAAATTCTTTGGCAATTCATATTTTCCCTTCCTCCTCCTTCCCCTCCGGTATTTCTTAACAGATTTTGATAATTATTTTTTCGATGGATTATACTTCTACGTAGATCTCAGTAAAATTTTAATACATATAATCCAAAGCTAAGGGGTTGAAAATAGATTTGAAGACTCAACCTTACTAACTACTAACTAAAATCTATTTTGATGATTCTTCTACAAAAAATAATATAATATTTTTTTTTCCAAAATCAATCGTTTTTTTTTATAGTATAGACCGGCAAAAGCCGCTACTTTACGTCGGTTTTCTGCGAGACAGTGGTTACGACCCGGTCGAGCCAGCCCATTCATTCTGTAGACATTATGTCTACAGCGTGGCTCTACCACTCAACAACAACTAAAAACTGAAAAGCGTAAAATAAATACATAATCTAAACATTTTTGAGTCGGTGCTGTCTACCATTACTGACTCACAATTAAACTGCTATAGCGTGAACATAATCGGTTAGATTTTATTTATTGACTTTCATAATTATCTAACAATAATGAAGGTTTCGAACAGAATTATACAATTAAAACATTACTCACGCAGACGTTGCTACACTCAAATCTTCCAGAACACGTCCAATAAATGATGACGAGTCGCTACACGTCACTGATGGTGATGGGCGCTTCATAGTTTTGTTTGGACAGCGTAACAAGGTCGGGATATTAGGAAGCCGCGCCGCCATGCTTACCTTTTTTTTATCCTGGCTCGGCGAAATGACTACGCCACACCTGATGGTAAGTGTAGCGCAATCCAGGAATAGTGTCGACCAAAGACAAACAGTCTAAACTCTCTCAGTTTAAACTCTGAGCTTTAATTTGGTGTATTTACTTATTTGTATGCTGCACTCAAGATTCGCCGAGCTTCTCATGTGATAGCGGGCGAGCCTTTCGCCACAACAAATATCGCACAAATTCCAACTCAAGTGATTATTGTGATCGAAAACTCAAAAACAAATTATGATTGCTCGACCTGGAATCTGAACCCAGAACCTCACCTATGCTTCTCAGTCTTGGGCTACCACTGAACTAATTAGGACATCTCTTTGATTGATTCTTTATTTTGTTATTACATATAACACACAACTATTTTCTTGATTCGTGTAACCTCCAAGCGAAAAAATAAGCCAAATGATTTTAACTAAAACCAGTAATACCGCTTTTATAGCAAAGCTAATAGTGTCTGGTAATAACGTTGCTAGTACGAATAACAAGTTTTCAAATATACCCCAGTGGTCACGTTCAGTGAACAATGGGCCGACCTTGGTGCAACCACGGCTGCTCGTTAAAAAACCATAGGTACATTTGATTTGCTTTGTTTGCTCATGTACGGTCACTATATTTCAAACGTTTGTAGTAAATGGGAAGTCGAAAGGACGAACTTCAGTCCAAAGACAAAATGTCGCATCAGAATATCATTGCGGGAAAGAGATGCCAATATAGTAGAATACCTGACCTTACTTGACTTAGACCATGCTTATATCATAAACGACTTCTCTAAATAAATACATATATGATACTGCAAATTATAAAGAAATCATTTAAAATTAATATGTAAGTATATTTGTTATTATAAGTTGCTATATAATAATGTGTAACAGCTAAGATCAAGGTTTACATGGCAGTTATTTTGCCTAACATCCTATAATCATCAGACGTGATAACAGTCAGACGTGAGGCACATAGTGTCTCATGTCACATGAAGTAAAAATTGAGATTTAAATTTTATTTTGCTAAATTCAACAACTTAACATAATTAATTTTATTGAATTCAGCAAAAATAAATCAGTGGGTTGAAATTTTATTGCTCATTTGCATCCAATTTAATAAATAATAATCGATATCGACTAGGATGAATATATGCTTAAATATTTCAATACATGAACACTTGGTAGTTTGCCAGCCGATGCTATTAAAAAAAAGTAATTTATTAAGGTATTTGATAGGTAAACAACACAATAAACTGCATCTGATGTTAAAACGTGAACGGAATTTATAAAAGACTTTGTTTTCAAACTCAGCTAAAGAAATCAACCTGGCAATAAATGCCATGATATCTTCTTTGTTAGCCTGCTATTCGCCCGATGATACCGACTATAGGCCAGATAAAAAGTGATATGTAAGCCTAAGCTGTAAGCAGCTTTGTTAGGCTATCGGTGTCGTGCTCTTAATCTTAGTGAAAAAAAAATATCACCATGTATGGGTACACGTTTGTTATAGGCTAAAAGTAATGTATTTAACCTTTCTATACTAATAATTAGATACTGCATACATGAAGGATAATGGTAAAGACCTTGCTGTTATATAACACGGGGCGGATGTGGATTTCCGTACGTATCACCTACAAATACCTGTTCGTAATGAGGTCCGACAGCGGTCACACCGAGCTGTGATTCTATCATAACTGTTGACGTTTCACTTGCTAAAAACGAAGGTTCTCGAATTTCGATTATATTAGTATTAGTATTTAGTTGGACTATAACGTACTACAACAAAGCTCATACAATGAAGTCAGTAAATCCAGGGGCTGCTCGTTTGTGATTCTTTTCAGAATTCATTACCTTAATGAATAGCATATTAATATATGTAATTGGGTAAAAGTATTTTCTCATTTTACCTGCATAGGATAATATTAAATCTTTTCGCTTTTAGTAAAAAATGACACCGACCAAGGATTAACAACCTAATCCATTAAAATGCATTTGTTTCTTTATAATACAAAACCTTATTCCGACTATTTCAGTATATGAGTAACAAAGGTGTTTATTTATTATTATTAAATAATATTAACATTAACTTATTAAATTAGTTACATTTAAGTGTTCTGTACTATACTCCTTGTGTACAATAAAGTTTAAATAAATAAATAAATTAACATATCGTAATATCGCTACGATTACAAAAATATAAAATAATAAAGTGCTTATAATATATTTTGAATGTTATTTTTTCCAAATTAAGACTAAGCGCCTGTTTTACCACCACTAAGTAAATTGTACTGTAAATTAACAATTTCGAAAATTAAATTCGACATTCAAAATAAGTATCTCTTCAATATTTTTGACTCAATTTTACTTGAATATTGTGACATAAAACCTTAACATTAATAAATTACGTGTAAACATTTTCACTTTAACTTTAATAGACTTTGTGTTCTAAAGAATTTAATAGAATACGACTAGTACCGTGAATTCTCGGGTATATTTTAAATTAAATTTTTGTGCTGGGGAAAGATAATATTTACTATATTTACGACATCAAATAAATAACAATGATATTCTGAATGCTATGCAGATTTTTTTAAAAGCTTCTCGTCTATGATAATAAAACTTCTGTTTCTTCTGTTTTGTTAGCGATTTATCTACACTTCTCTTGGAGGAGTGTTATGGGGCTCAATGTTAGAAATAATTATTGTACACGAAACGGTCTTACAACATAATCATTCCAAGAGGAACGTCTTTTGGCTAAAGCCCCCCCCCCCCCCTTCTCTCTTATGAATCTCTTATACTTTAATCGATTTTTCAGTGTTGTACGTTCACGGAATCCAAAATACCAGTCCTCTAACTGAGCATATCAATAGATTCGTCTATATTTATTGAGTGTTTTGAATTAAAATTCCCAAGATGATCGGAGCTGTAATACGTGAAAGGTTCAACGACTCTCGTCTTACTCCAGTTACAAGCAAGGACCCCTCAATATTTCGTCCGGACTGTGTTTTATCTACATTTTATGTCACTACAACATTTTTAATTGCTTTTTGGCAACTTTACAGGTTTCAAAGCAGAGAACGTGTATCGACGCTGGGGAGTCAGTTATTTATGGAAATGACTAGACGCAATGTAAATTTACTAGAACGCTAATGGATTATTATCGGATCATTTACACAAAAACTAACTTCAAGGTATTTCGGCTTCATAGCTACAAAGCTATATATTTTAAAGGTCACAGTGTTGTAGTTTATATCGTCGACGTATTTACTCCGTGGAGTATTATATTCCGAGCCACACAATGGCCACATAAATTTACCAAACTTCCGAAATAAATAACGTTATAATAATATAATTGACGCATTTTATGGTCACTGACTTGTGGATATAAACCGCTTACGTTATAGTAAATTTATATGTAACTCGGTTGCTTTGCGAATATTTATTTTGTAAATCTTGCTTTGCGTGATAAAAATAAATTAAAGTATGCTGTGAGTCATTGCACGCGGTCGTGTTGTTAATCAAATGTTATATTAATTGTTGTTTTTTTTTCGAAATACTCATATTACTCGTTTCAGTAATCTCGGCGAATTCCTCAGAAGAAGTGTTATTAATTCGAACCATGTGTACAGGCTAAGGAGCACTGGAATTGAGGCTTAAAAACACAGTTCAACTGTTTGTTCAACTCGTTTTAGAAATTTGTGACCGTAAAAAATAATTATTGTAACATAACAAACCTCCTTTCACACTGTAAAAGTAAACACAGATTCCCTTCTTATAAATAAAACATATGAATAGATTGGTGTCCCTGCACTCTTATAACAAATACATGCGTCAATGTCGTCGGGTCGTCGGGTTTATTGCGTCTCACTCAGTTTATTTAGCACAAGCTCACGTTCGATCTAATCTGCCTAACTCCAGTTTGATTTACACGCGGACGATAGTGAAATATTACTTAAGAGTCGGTGAATGGCTAGCGGTGCATGCAGATTGTTGCAGATAAAATTATTGGTATTAAATAATGTATTGGCCAGGTGCCGTGTCAGTTAGATACAACTAGGCGCAAGTACGTTCAATTGGACCTAGTTACGTAAAAAGGAACCAACCCACAGTAGGTGCAAATGAAGATACTGATTTTGTTTTGCTAAGTTCGTTAATTGAAATTGATTTTAATAACGTATTTTTTTCATAATCGTACGTGAAGTATATTTTATGCCAAAAAACTACGAGATAAAATCAATTTAAATTATGGAATTTAGTAAAACAAAATTAATAACTCCATTTAAACTTGCTGTGGGTTGGTTCCTTTTTGCGTAACTAGGTCCAATTAATCACGCGATATTAAACAATGTTAGTACAGAGATCAAACAGACATATTTTATACATTATTTTTAAATATAAGTAAATAAATACACCCAATAGTCACACACCTCAGTCCTAACCCCATGGTAAGATACGAGTCTTGTATCTACTAGTACTTTACTACGACTACTACAGTCTAGTAAAAACTTTCGTTCTCATAACATCCAGACCCCGAACCAAATATAAGTGAATCACACAAACATTTGTCTCGGTGCGGGATCGAACCCCCGCGACCTCTCGCATCACAGCCGGCTACACGTCCGATACGCCAAGAGAATGTTTTATTTGTAAATGAAAAACCAGGTAAACGATTTGTAACAAGCAAGTAACAAGCAATTCGGCTCGGTATCGCGCGGGTACACGAGGTACGTCGAGGGACGCCGCCGCCAGGCACCCTCGGAAATGGGACTGATAGGGATATCCGCGCTGGAAATCTATTGCTCTGAAAATCATTCTCAATTTTTGTATGTATAAATTGCATTGGTTTTATTAGTTCATAACGTTATATATTTATATCTTTACATAGTATAAAATGAAGACGCTTCCGATTTGTTTAAACTATGTTTAACTCCGATTTGTTCTAAACGATTTTGTTACATTCAATTGGTTAATGGTTAAAAATACGTATTTATTACACAAATATCTTTACATATTATAAAATGAAGTCGCTTCCGCTGTCTGTTCGCTTAGATCTTTTAAACTTTTCAAAGGATTTTAATGCAGTTTTCAGCAATAGATAGAGTGATTCATGAGGAAGGTTTATATGTATATCACGCTATGACCCATGGGAGCAGGGCAGTAACATGCAGGTGAAACCGCGACGGACAGCTAGTTAGGTATAAGTCTCAATAAATAATCAAATTCAATATAGTTTAGCAATGGTTTTATTAATGTTCTTGTAGGTGCTTTATAAAATATCATTACCACTTTGTAATGGTTTTTTAAAAGTAAATAAGTTAGATACTAAGTTGAGAGCTTTGAGAAAAATTCTCGACAGAAAGTTCCTTAATCGAGCTATATTACACTATTTATTTTAACAGTGATAATATTTTCTAAATTGGTGGAAATAAAAAGAATTCGATAGACATCTCATATTTAGTTTCCTAGTTGTTCTGTTATTAGGCACACATAAATTATTGCAATTTAAATTGCTGTATAGTAATCATTGGCATTATTATAGCAGGAAGCTTAGAAACGGGCCTTCGACCATATCCTCTAGTTTTGATAGTTATCAGCATCCGTAACATGTGTATTAATTGTTTTCTTTCAATTGCAGCCGCTTGTTTATGATCGTTTAATTTACCAAATTTAGTGAACGATGTTAATCATAATCTATATATGAATGTAATTATGAAATAAACCAATCTAATTAGGTAACACATAGGCGATCAAACTTTATCTGTTTTGGATCATTTTAAAATCGATTTAAAGTTACAGTAGGTACAAATCGATTATTAATTGGATGATATTCGACAACAGATTTGACAATCTTATTGATAGGGAAGGACCTTCTCTTCATTATGAAAATGAATTAATAAATAAATACACCCAACAGTCACACACATAGTCCTGACCCCACAGTAAGATACGAGTCTTGTGTCGTAGGTATCAGGAACTATGAGAGACTTTCGGTCTCACAACACCCAGACCCCGAGACAAATATTTGTGGATCACAAAAATGTTTGTCTTGGTGCGGGGATCGAACCCGCGGCGTCTCGCTTCACAGCCGACTACTCGCCCGCTGCGCCACGGAGGCTGTCAATTGCAATGAATGTTTAATAACTGCAGCTATTCACTGTTTAATAAGTGGTAAACGTTAATAAGGTTTGCATGTGTTGTGTGCGTGCTTAATTTGTATTGATTAATGGGTTCAAAATATAATTATAAATGGTTTCGTCATAATAATATGTTAATTTAGCATGCGTTGTCATTAATTACAGCCTACAGGCTTTAAATTTTATGTACCTATATACAAGACAAAATAACTACCACTAGGTGCAATTGATGGTAAGTTAAGTGCTGACTGTATGAAGGGTTCAGTTTCTTGCTGGTAATTGACAAATATTCTTTGAAATAACTGATTAATTTTACTATATTGTAGATCTTTCGGATGCGAAAGTCCGTTTGCATATAACTCAGTACCTCGATTTTCTTCAATGTAGGCCAATACCGATGTAGTACTAGGAAGACAGCTATTGATTTTTTCCGTAGTAGCTGGCATGTAGCAGCCAGATTTCTTATTATTTTTTTATTTTTTTATAATATACGTGGATACTTTGTGTGTAATCTTGATAAGTTTTAGGTATCTATTCCGTAACTTCAGCGAAGAATTTACGTTTGTTTTAACTAAAGCATTTTGTTGTTCATGTAGTTAATAGAATTAATATTTTTAGAAATCACTGTTTTTTTACCGAGATGCAATATTATATTGAGTCGTTTAAGCCATTCATGATAAAGTTACATAAAAACGCGTAACCATAAAAACAAACAAAATATGTTTCTACTAGTATGCCGTATGTATAAGACATAACTAACATTCGCTGAGAGTTCTCTCATCGATATTTCTATTCGCTCTCCACTAACTAACCTACCTTTGCCTTCTCCATAAATATTATTAATTATATAATCAAATATTAGCACTCCGTAATCAAACCTATAGGTGCTAGTCGCTAGAACTAATAAATAACTGTCGGTGAAAGTGTTGTTGTGATTTAATGGTGTACACCGCTATATTAATGTGCTCCGATTGTCAATAAATCAATAGTCTGCACATATTATAATGATAATACCCAACTTCGCAAGTTTGTAATTTAATAATTTTATAAGTATTGTGAAATATTGGAATTGCTATTGCTACTTACGATGCAACGAACACTTTGTGCTATAAAAACGTGATTAAATAACGTTGGCCCCTGAAGTCATCCCCAACAGCACTGCGTCGACTGTATAATATTGAAAAGTAAATAGATACACAGTCACATACATAGTCCCGTACCCACAGTAAGATACGAGTCTTGTGTCGTGGGTATCAGGAACTACGAGAGACTTTCGGTCTCACAACACCCAGACCCCGAAACAAATATTTGTGGATCGTACAAACATTTGTATCAGTGCGGGGATCGAACCCGCGGCCTCTCGCTTCACAGCCGTGTACTCCGCTGCGCCGCGGAGGCTGTCAAAAGGAATAGCCTTATAAAGAACGTTAGAATAGAGTAATCCAGAATCTATACTACGTATGACATAAATGCTTCAACGCGTGAAATGCTTGTGGTATGTAGATTCAACTAACGTCCTATGCAGCTTATTGATAAAAATATATTCTACATCAGCTTTACCGTAGATAAACTTTCTTTCCGTGTGGCTGGTCCGGCTTGGTATGGTATGGCACTTCATTTATACGCTACCATTCCGCGCAGCATTCTACATAATGAAACTATTGGCATTCATATTTCCTTTTACTACAGCAAGCACACGTCTAGCCAGCTGTTGGTATCCACAATTGAATAAAATATTTAGTCCTGACTGATCGCTTAATGGCATCCCATTTTTATTTTGTCCACGATGATATGTCTGATAATGCCTAAGGCATTAAAGTCCGCATGTATACCATGTGTACAAAGTTTAATAAATAAATAAAAATAAATATGTGATTAAAATAAATCAATCTTTTCGAACACTAAAATGAGCTCGATTTCGGAGATGTAACCGGGAGGGTTGTATATAAAAATAGAGTAAATAGAATGTAAGTAATACTGTACGAAGGGTTAACATTAGGTAACGTTTTCCCTCGCCCATTGTACCCTGAGGCTGCATCGTATTCATTATACACATCATTGCATGTGAGGGTTTGACTAATTCAATTAAAATTTTGTTTATTTGTTTTTTTTTAACAATAACGTTATTTCAACGCTCATATTATATATCGTTTGTGTTCATTACCATCAAAATTTCAAAATCTGTAGATGTTGTCAACCATTGATTAATTGTTTGCAATAATTTTAATCGACGCGACGATTGGCGCAATACAGACTGAGAAAATTGCATTTTTACCTTTTCAAATTGCTTCTGTTTGCTTTTGTTTTGGAAATTAGTCAATTATTATAGAAATGCTACTTCGTCCGATTCAATAAAATATTATCAATAAATAATTAATATTTAATTGACGCCAAATCTCCGCCACCTGTGTTCTTTTGAAAACTTAAAAAGAAATGGAATATTGTTATAGAAGTTTCAATGCAAAGGGGAATGCCCATCTCCCATACAAAAAAATGCCTAAGATAAACAAAAATGAATTATACACCAATTTGTAGTTAAAATTAAAGTAAATCTATTACAATTAAAATTTCTATCCAAAAACTTGGAGGAGGCTGGTTAAAAACATTTTGCCTAAAATATATTTTACGTGTTGAAATTGGGATCTGACAAGTGCAAATATCGGTCATTTAAATAAGTTAAGGATACATCATCATTCATAGATAAAACAATGAGGTATTATATTGGAGCGGATGTCGAATCGGAAGCAAAAAGTTTGGTACTTACAAATAACTTAAACAGAAAAACTATCTGTCAAATACGATTTGTATTTACTAATGTCAAATTCGACATTCATGTACATTAACGACAATCAAATTAAATACTATAATAATAATTATAATACTTTCTCCCTAGTGTGTAAAACTTGAGAATAATACAACTATTCTTATTTTAATCTAAATAGATTATATGACTATTTGAAGTTTCTGTCCATTTCCAGGCATTTTATGGGCGTTCCCCTTTACACCGACAATGAGCTATAAAATGTCCACTGTAACTACGTGGTATATCCACTCGATTGACAGTAGGGGGGACCGATCAATTATCGGGCGCCGCTTCACCTGCGTTCCTCGGTGTAGTCGCCTCGCGTGACCCCCCGACGACCCTCCCCCCAAAGTTCCGGGCAGACTGGCCGTAACGTGCACTCAACGCGTTGACAGGCGTGCTTTGTGCCCGAAAAATGACAAGACCTCCGTGAAATTAATTAATAAAATAATATGCCATAATATATATCGTTTAATTGGTCTGGTGAATAAATTGTATGTTGATTTCACCCGTAATTGGACCTACTTACGCAAACAGGAACCAACCCACAACAAGTTCAAATGGAAATACTGATTTTGTTTTATTAAATTTAGTAATTTAAACTACATAATTTTATCCCGTAGTTTTTTTTAGAATTAAATATAAATACAGCATCTCCATTTGGACTTGCTGTGGGTTGGTTCCTGTTTACGTAAGTATGTCCAATTGAAAATCATAGCGGATATCATTAATACATATAGTGTTGAGAAGGATCAAGAAATGAAAGCCCTTCTATATTTCAATATTCATTCTTTTTTTAACGGGTCGCCAATGCAACCTCGATTTCTCTGGACTACTGAGTTAGATCACATACATGCGTCACAAATCACATACATGCGTCAAATGATCCTCTCGATCGTCCTCGTCTCGTGTGGAATAATTGTTATGGGAGGTAAATACCGTTGACGAAATCACTACATTGAGGTATAGTTATGACCGTCACACACGATTTAGATGCTATAATAATATTCATCACCAGCCACAAGACGTCCATTACTGAACATAGGCCTCCCCCAAAGATTTCCAGACCGACCTGTTGGCAACGGACTCATTATGAATTATTATGCCTGTTATTATGAATTGATAAAATATCTTATTCACGGACCGGAAATTCGTTTGTGATTTTAAAAATCGAAAACTCGCAACACACATTGTAATTGCTCGACCTGGGATTAGAACCAGGACGTCGCTGATATCTCAGCCAGAATACCAATACGCCAATGCGACGATGGTTGTGAGTGTGCTTAACTTTATATAAAAAAGGACCGTTTTCACATATAACAAATCCACGTCGCGGATGTTGTTTCCCCATGTTTGCTTGGGACGAGGTGATAAAATCTGTCTGCTATCAGGTAGCCGCGATATCTTTGTATCCACACCCGGTCGGTGATTCTCTATGACAACGTGCGTGGGTTCCCTTGGGGTTCAAAGCAAGAAATTTCTATTCAGAGTCGTGGATTTAAAACGTCCGTAAATGTAATAGTTTTTGTTAGCAAAATGTTATGTCATGGAAAATGTTACCGGAATGCATATTTTCAAATTCTTAAATTAATTTCTTGTGGTCACCCTTTCGATTCAAGATACTTTACAACGCTTTCTGGCATATAACAAAAGTCCCCTTCATCGTGAGATGATCTTTAATGTGGAATTCGTAACGGACGGCATCAATAAAATTGAACATCGGGGTGACCTAGCTGCTCGATAACACCCAACATTGTGCGAAGACTGAAAAGAACTAAATCCTTTGAACTAGAGAAGTGGAGTGTTAACAATGAACAAAGAATAGTGGTAGATAGTGCTGTGTATAACATACGAACAGAGTGTTTCGCTGGCTAACAGACAAAGTGCTAAGGGCATTATTCTTAATTTAAATAAAATAACGGCAATGGCGTTAACAGCTATACCTCATGTTAACTGCTCTAGGGAGAAATATAACAGTAGTAGGTTAAATATATTTGATGCTTTTTTTAATAATTTGGTTCTTAATAATAAGTATATTGAAATCTTGGCTAAAGACCAATTAACATTTAATAATGTAACTTAATTTCGAATGTGTTAATTTTATTTAAATTAAGAATAATGCTATCAGGCAGGTGGCGGGTCTAAATATTACTAGCCAAATCTTTCCGTAGCATGTGTTAAAAAGCATGTTGCGCCGACACCACTGCGAGTGGGCAGGTGGAAAAAGCTTCTAATAATGATGAAATGTAAATGTATGGATTTTCGTGCGTTTGTGAATTTGGGTGATGCTAGTTAATCACGCCTTAACAGATGAACGGTTTTGGACGTAGTTTGGCACACAGGTAGACCACGACATGGACTAGGCTACTTTTTATCCCGAAAAAATCTGTTCACGACGTCGGAGCTGCGAGCAAATGCTAGTATATTCATAAAAGCGACTGCAATCTCGAAATGTTCACTAGACTCGGACTGTTGACACAGTCGCAATGGAAAATGTTCAAATCCTTTTCAAACGATTCACTTCGAACTTGGAACCTTGTCGACGATTTTGCGGTTCGAATAAGTGCAGCAGAAACTTTTCACATTACGCTAAGTGTGCTTGAATATTTCATAATGGAGTGATTTGTATTTGTTTAAAATGAAACATAACTGTATCTAAGATGAATTCGTACTGCCTCTGTACAAATAGAGCACGTTTAATGTAAAATTACGCGCCTCGGCTCTCAATTTTTAATTATACTGCACACAAAATTAAATTTAATGTGACGGCGTTATGACGTGTCCTTCAAACGAGGCTTTTAAAGTATTGACGCCGGAGTAGACATTTGGGAAATTAATGAATCGACAGAATCTGTAAAGGACATTGAAAATAATTTTTAATTTCGTATTAATAAGGTATGCATATTCATTGGCAATTAAATGTTATTAGTATGAAAAAATGGTGATTTGTATGCAATGTTTCATATTAAGTACTAGCTTTTCCTCGCGGTTCCGCCCGCGTCATTTGCTTTTTCCTGGATAAAAAGTAGCCTGTGTTCAGGAATAATGTAGGATTCTTACGGCAAAAGATTTTTTTAAATCGGTCCAGTAGTTTTTGAGTTTATTTGTTACATACAAAAATACAAATCTTTCCTCTTTATAATATTAGTGTAGATTAAATACGATAATTCTAGTTTTATAGGATTGAGAGGTCTGTTTTATTCTGTCTAGTAAATACATATTATGTTAACCATTAACCGAATAAATGTAACAAAATGTTCAATCTATTTTCCTAAATATGGGCCAAACAGAAGTAAAAAGAAAAATAAAAAAGTCCGCAGTGGTGGATTTTATTACTATTGCATTAACAAGCACACCGGCGGCGCGGCGCCGAGATTCCGTTCATATTTTATTGAAACGTCCTGCGCGACTCGCCCCGGACTTAAAATCTAGCCTTTTATATGGTTCCTGCCGTAGTGTAAGGGTGGGTCACCTTTTAAATAATAATATTTGCTGGTAGAAGACACCTGATACACTATTGTACTGGTATATACAGTGGCTCGTTGCGGGGCGTCGCTCTCCCGGATTCAGCCAGTGTATATCCAGTAGCTGAAGCTATTAGGTCGTCATAATGTGCGTAGTAGAAGCACTCTGCCCACCATTTCGAGCTAGGTAAATTAGTGTTGCCCAAATGCAAGAACAAGACGAGACTTAGCCAGTCTTGGTCTTGGTCTTGCGCCAATACACCTGGTCTTGGTCTTGGTCTTGGTCTTGCGCTCCCAGTCTTGGTCTTGGTCTTGGTCTTGCAGCAAGAGTCTTGCAAGTCTTGCAATTACCTATTAGTCTATAACTTTTTTTTTTTTTTTTTTTATTGCCTTAATAGGCAGACGAGCAAGCGGTCCCACCTGATGGTAAGCGGTTACCGCCGCTCATGGACATCGGCAATGCCAGGGGCACAGCCAAGCCGCTGCCTACCGTTGAAGGAATACTCTTTTTAAGCCTCGTTTAAAGAAGGACATGTCATAGCGCTCGGGAAACACCGAGGCAGGGAGTTCATTCCAGAGCTTACACGTGCGTGGTATAAATGAGCGCTGGAAACGTACGGTGCTAGATCGCACGGTTTCCAGGTAGTATGGATGAACTCTACTGCGGTGCCGGGTAGTGCGATGGTAAAATGGTGATGTTGGAACCATCTTAAACAGTTCCTCAGAGCACTCCCCGTGGAACAAACGATAGAATACGCAGAGAGAACCAAAGTCTCTCCGCGCTCCTAAAGGTTCCAGGTTATCCGTGAGACTGGGGTCCCCGACGATTCGAATAGCCCTCCTTTGCAAGGAGTCAAGTGGGTCAAGCAGGTATTTGGGGGCTCCTGCCCAGAGATGAGAGCAGTACTCCACGTGGGGCCGTACCTGAGCTTTGTAGAGCGCAAGTCTATGGCCCGGCGTGAAGCATCGCCTCGCTCTGTTCAGAATACCCAGCTTTTTGCCAGCCAATTTGGCTTTGTCCTCCAAATGACTCCTGTACTGGACTTTACTCGATATTTCGACGCCGAGGATCCCAATACTCTCGGAGACCCGGAGAGGTACTCCTTGGAACTGTGGCGCCATGACAAAAGTGTCCTTCTTTGCAGTGAACGCGCAAACTTGTGTCTTCATGGGGTTGAATTGAACTAAGTTCTTTTCCCCCCATTCCGAGGCCCGCCCCAGAGAGCTCTCGATTTCAGACACAAGTTGAGACCGTCTTTCCTCCACAGTACTCCGAGGAACATTCTGATGGCCGATGTATCGCGCGTCACTCGTACTGTCATCTGCATAGCAATGAATGCCGTCAATAGACAGCATATCATTGATATGCAAGATGATGAATATAACTATTTATTAAAGTTTACTTTAAATCTTAAAAAAACGTATTAGAATTGGAACATTGTGAGCTTGAATTAACATAGCCATAGTAAAGATCAAGCAGATTAACAAATAACTGAAGATTTAATAAGAAATTCGAAAAATTAACTGACCTATATGTCGTTTTCCATGGAAGTAACTGTTTCTTAATAAACATTTATGATTTATAAGCTTACATTTGCTAAAACATGTAAAAAAACAAATTAATTACAATAACTTGACTGTATTTTAAAGAACAATACTTATCTGTCTAAAAAGAGATTGAACCCTCAACTTATAAGAAATGTAATAAAAGAGTTTTACGATTTATCATTTATTTGAACAAAAAATAAAATACAACACTAATCAACAGCTTTATCATTAGGTTATGATACTTTATATCAATTTTTTTGACCAACAATTAATACAAAGTAACCATCTGGCTGACTCATCATTTAACCTATTTCTATGTTTTCTAATTACTAATGATGCTTTAGAAAATAACCTCTCAGCAGGTACTGAAGTTGCAGGTATTGAGAGAAAATCACGGGCCATTTTCGATAAAATCGGATACTCTGTCTCATGCGTCCTCCACCAATCTAAAACGGCTTCCGAGCTGGCAGTTCTTGGTTTTCTCAGGTACTCCTCCAACTCGTCTATCACTAAGCCTTGAAGACAAGATCCAGATGACGTCGAGGGACATTCATAGAGTTTATCAAAGTCTATTACGTCTTCATCTTCATCACATACTTTATTTTCTTTTTCTGGTAATTCCAGAGATTTGTTCAGTGAGTGTAGATTTTTATATTCTTCATAAAGTTCATTGAACTTGCGCAGACTTTCTGTTTTAAGTTGCTTCCCCCACATTGTCAGGTCAAAAGTCTGAGCCTTATGCCTTGGGTCTAAAATTAAAGAAGTACAATAAATCCAGTTGCTCTTTTTGTAATGTTTAAGCATTTTGTCTCGAGCTGCTTGGAAAGCTAGAATGAGCCTTTCATCCACTTCAGATCGATTAGGTTTCTCATCTAACTGTTTTACCATAGATTCAATTTTATCTAGCAAAAGATTGAATGATACAATGACTAGCGGTAATGTAACATATTTGTCTCCACCAAGTTTTGTACTTAAAAGTTTAAAGTTTATTAGAAATTTATGTAATTTTTCGAGTACCTGCCATTCATTAGCTGTGATTTGAAAATCATTTAATTCGGTGACAGAACTGCACAATATGTCAATGCCCGCTCTCACTTTTAAACCAAATCCAATCATATCATGTGTGGAATTCCATCTCGTTGGACAGTCAAGAATGGCATTTAGATTTGATGGCACGCCAGCTGCTTCACAAGCAGACTGAAACTTCTTCTTCACTATCTCACTTCTTTTTATTTTACTGGAAACACTGCGTAACTTTGTTACAGATGTACGCGAGTCAGCAATATTTGGTGCAGATTCTTCATCTTCCTCATCCTCAGTTTCGTCTGCATAGTCTTCGTACTGCTGATCTTGCGCGTTAGTGTCAGACTCACAGTGTAATGCTAAGGTCTTTAATAAATCTTGTACACCAAGGTTTAAAATGTGAGCAAAGCACCGGAAATGTTGATTGTCTGAATCAAAGTGTGGCGGCAGCTGTTTGCCCAGTTCATACATAAATTTGGTATTTGCAGTTGCGTTGTCGACCGTGATACCTTGTATTTTATCAATTATGCCATATTCCAATAAACATTCATGGAAAATCGTTGCAATATCTTCCCCAGTATGTCGACCGCGTGATGGTATAAAATCAAGAACTACAGATTGATACTTCCATTCGTTGTCTATATAATGAATAGTAACCCCGTAGTAACTCCTACCAGCAATTGACGTCCACCCATCAATGGTAAAAGACATTTTAGATGATAATTGTTGAAGTCGTTCCTTGAGATTCAATTGGAGCTCTTCAAATCGCTCTTTGACTTTCCTTCTAAGTGTAGACCTTTTAGGAAACACCATATTAGGGCAAATACGTCGAAAATATACTTGTGTAGCTTCGTCATCGAAAAATGAGAAGGGAAGATATTTTTTCACCACCCAATCAACTGTAGCTGTCGTGATGTTGTCACTGCTGTTTTCCGACTGAAACAAAACAATAAATCTTGTGTTATTATTTAAAACATACAAGGTTTGAGCATATAAGAGGAGGAGGTATGTTGTTGTTAAATCGAGAAAATCGTTAAATTGATATTTGTTATATTAAGGTTGCACTGTACTGTAATTTACCAAAATAAAGTACTTAGTTGTTACTGGCCGATTAAATGAAAATATGGGTGTTTATAAAAAATATTTAAGACGATAATTACATACTTAATATGTCGCACCCCTAGATGAAAACACCACTAACTCAAAAATACTTACGTAAGTTAATGGCGTTTTTGAAAGTATCGCATGAATAGCTATGCAGAGTTAAAAAAATATTCTTACCTGTCCACTTCTTCCAGCGGTTACTAAAAAGCTTGTGATATCTCCACTTAATTTTGGTTTAACAGAAAGAAATATTTCTGATTCCTTTTTGTGGAAAGATATTAGATGTTTCCTTAAGCCTGAAGTGTTTCTGTTTTTCATTTTTATTTCAATCTTTTTATGTTGGCACAATTTACAGAAGGCAGTTTGGGATGCATGAATTATTTCGAAAAACTCTTCAAATTTGCTTTTGGGTCTTTTAGATCTGTGACTCAAACTCTCGTTACTCGGACTCGAATAATTTGAATCTTCGTCACTCATATTAAATTGTACACGTGATACGTTTTTAGAAAACAACAAGAATTAGTAAAAACAATTATTAAGTTAGACTCGAAGCACAGCTCAATTGGAAATGACTGGAATTAAAATAATTCCTTTATTTACAGTACGTTTCCTTGCTTTCTACCGCGCCGCCTCGCCACGTGCCGGCTCTATGAAAAGGATGCCGCCGCAAATCAAATAATGCCGCGTGCGGCGTACAAACACACACTAAATATTACCTACTTGTACAGACGCGACGCGTGAATAAAATATATATAAAGAATTAGTGAAAATCACTATTCTTTACATATAAGTGAATGTTTTGGCGTACATCTATACTAATATTATAAAGCTGAAGAGTTCGTTTGTATGTTTGATGACAGAAGTTTTAAAATAAATAAATAAGTCCTGAACGTCACTATACCTCCAAAGTTACTATTCCTCGTGGACGAAGTCGCGGGCACAGCTAGTAAATACTTACTCTCATCATCTCTCTCAGAGATATTCGGGCTGGTAAGTAATACAAAACTCTTATCGCAGGCTTTTTATTTTATTAGTAGGTAAGTACCTACGCTTTTTATATTATTTTATTAGTTTTGTAGAATTTTTTTACACGTTTCAAGTATATTTAAAAGTGGCTACAATATTTATTAAACGGGTGCGGGGTGATATTTGAACACTTTTTTGCTATTTTTTCTTGTAAAAACTTAAGAAATATAATGACTAAATGTACAATAATAGTACCTAAGTAATTAGTTTAAAACCATATAAGTAATCAATATTATAATATATACTTACTAGAATGAATTAATTTGACATCTACTACCTATCCTTACCATTTTATCCCAATCATAATACTACTTGCGTGATCAGTATAATGTATTCATTTTCATTCTAAGCACTCTGAAACTTATTTATTCTTTGGAACACCTGTAGGTACTCTTAAAATTCGAAATTATTTTGCACGAGTATACCTACGCCTACGCCCTATGGCGGCAATCAAATAGTGTCAAATGTTATGATTTCGGCGTGGCGGCAACGATTGTTTTAGATTTCAAAAGAAGCCGCCGGCGCGTGTATCGTAACCATGTACTTCCGAAAAGCGGCAAATTTCTTTGAGAAGTAAGTACAAAACCTTTGAAGCCGCATTATCAAAGTGCCGATGGTTAAAACATAACTATGCATGCACTCAGTTTGATTTTAATAGATAGGTCCAGTTTTTCATACCTATTCTTTGATACAGTTTTTTGCGTCTCATAGAATTTCTAAGCGTACCTACCTATACACCGAACTGTTACACCTAACTACTCAGTGAAATAGCGCTAAGTCCTAGCTGCAAGACGCAAGAGTCTTGCAGGCTATGTCTTGTTCTTGCTCAAGTCTTGCACGGTCAGTCTTGGTCTTGGTCTTGCTAAAAATACGCGGTCTTGTTCTTGGTCTTGGTCTTGCAAAAACGCAAGAACAAGACCAAGACTGCAAGACCAAGACTGAATTTGGGCAACACTAAGGTAAATGTGAAATTATGTATGCGTAATATTAAATAAAGGAGAATTATAAAAAAAACATATAAAATATGTACAATCGGTCGTATCGTGTGCCTATAAAATAAGAGATTGACGCAATGAAGTTGTATGAACAATAATAGTTTTTGAACGGGTGCGGCTCGGCAGCCAGTATACTTTTCAGCAAACACTAACGTAGGTAATTCAGGTGTGTGCACGATCTATTTCTGAAACGCTATTACGTGTTAATTCGGTCAAGTGCAGTTTAACGTTTAGTATTTCGCGGTTTAATACACATTCCCGGAATTAGTATGGTAAATTATAAATGAAACAGCGCAAGTACTGAGAAACCCGCGATACGTAACTGCATCAATAGTTTTTGTTTGATATATTAATATTTAAACATCCGCGATAAAATGCGTTAAAATTAGTTTTATTTCAACACTGATCCTTTTTGTACAAACTTTCGATATGCTTATCTGTTAACGTGTTTCTACTGAATCATCCCTGAGGCTCTCTTTTCGATCTCTAGGTTCGGCAATGAACAATTTTTATGAATCTTGATTTGAAGAGCACACCTGATTTGTCCGGGATTAGATTTATACCCGATATGTGATATACGCCTCCTATCACATGCACCGGAAATAACTCGTAAGGCTGACGATCTGTGAATATAACATTTTAATATAATGATTCCTTATATTTACGCGAATATTACTCATTGAAATGAAACTAATTTAAACACCCACACCGTGACCACGAAGGCTGAAACGTCAGGATCAAAATTAATAAAAAACCGCGATAAAATCCATTATAATTAATTGCATTTCAATAACATTTTGAATTTGAATGTTTGAATTGAAGATTTTTAGTAAACCTACACGTACATATTCTCCGGTCAGGTGACTCGATGACCTGGCGAAAGCGCCCAGCAGGAACTTATTGGGTCGTGCCGGTGCCGCTCCATTGAAAAAAACGCTCGCTGTTTTAGTATACATATTCACGTTGCCGTGCCTGGTGAGATGTGCTGGTGGAATTACCAGTGCTATGCTGGTAGATAAAGCAATATAATAAAGACCCAATAATACATAACTTAAATACATAGTCCTGAGCCCACAGTAAGATACCGAGCCTTGTGTCGTGGGTATCAGGAACTACGAGAGGCTATTTGTCTCAGAACACCAAGACCCGAAACAAATATATGTGGGTCAAATAAACATTTGTCTGCTTGCGGATAAAAGCGGATTATTTGATCATTCTATAAATATTTTATTATATTTCACCACTAACAATGTGTCAAAATCGGCATGTTTCATTAGCCATTTCTTTTCACAAACGTTTTCACTATTATTTACGTTTTGATCCAACGAACCGAAGACGTATTGAAGATGGGGTTTAGTAGCTCTATTATTATATACACAATGGCCTGTATTTTATTTCCCTAAATAGTTTATAACAAGCTCTATTTCTCATTTTATTATATTTTTAGAAACATTGTACAGGTACAATCTTTTATTCATTGCTTAGAATTTTTTTTTTAATAATTGATTTAATAAGTAGGTATAGCCCTGCTGTAGACAGTTTTGTCTACAGCATGAATGGACCGGCTCGACCGGGTTGTTACCATTATCTTAAGAAAACCGACTTGAATTAGCAGATAGCTGTTGAACTTCGTACGGTGAGTGACATACCCGCAGGCCTAAATCCCCCTGCTCTTCTCAATGCCTTAATTATCCCTTCCCTTTAAAGCTTGGCAACACGTTAATGATTCTTCTGGTATCGTGGTTGTACATAGGAGGTAGATACCCCTTACTCTCAGGTGACCTACTGCTTGTTTGCTGAACTATCATTTGAAAAAATCATCCAATAATATTCCAGTTAAAGCACAAAACGTTACTGACGAATAAAATTAAAAAATATTCTCAATGAAAAGCTGTCTTTTGCAAGCTCTAGTAAGTGTAGCTAAAAGCGAGTCGTCATCAGTGAGTCGTTTTAAAATTAATTATATTTCGAATCCGTACCAACACATTCAGCAGTTTAAAATACACTCCCGCTATGTCAAGTCAATATATTGCTCTCTGTGAGATTTCCAGTCATTGAAGGTTGCTTTACCTTGGCGCCGAGTGGACATTGTCAACTGTCCCAAATTGATATCCTTTCATGGGAATTTTCAAGCATGGCAACCAAAATAGTTTTCCTAGCCACGTTACAACTTTAGAGTGGATGGGGAGACGGGTTATGTTTTTTTTTTTATTAAAGATGGGTTTGCTCTTGACCTCAATCTAGCCGCATGGACAAAGATGAGGTCGACGATGGAGCGAGCTTACCCAGAAGGTGCCGATTCACACTAGTCTTGAAGACATTCGGGTTGTACGCACTCGGGAAGACAGACGCAGGCGGGGAATTCCACTCCTTGGCTGTGCGCATTATAAATGACGTTTTATAGCGCTTGGTACGAATGTGAGGAATATCAACCAAGTAGGGATGATATCCTGCTGCGCGTCTGGTGCTCCGATGGTAGAAGGGAGAAGGCGGGAAAGTTGGTGCGTTGTCATGGTGCCGTGACCTCTTCATTGCACATTCATGTACATCGATGTATCGACGCAGAACAAGTAAATTTAATTTATTTTTCTGTGTCATACTGAATCGAGCCCTTTTTTACTTTTTACTATATTACTTATCAGCTAAAGTTGTACAAAAGCAAAAAAGTTCAACAATACAATCTCAGTCGTTTCAAAGTTTTAAAAGCGTAAAAGGTAAAACCTTTGTAATGGGTGATGGTTATATTTGATTAACTTTAGCCCGCGGTACTGAAGGGTTTCATAACTTAGCTTCACGTGCTGTGCCTTACAACTTGAACAAAACAAAACATAAATTCATAATAGTATAGCCTCGGCACTTTTTAAGTATTAAAAATAATAATCAGACAAATGCACAATTATGGAACTTATAATCAAAGAAAATAAACACCTATACGGTCTTATTACAAAACGTAGTCTAACTTTAAACTAGGTTTATATCAATAAGAAACTATATGTTACCATAGCTACATGTAGATATAAACCCAGTTAAAATTTAGACTACGATTTGAAATAAGGCCTTTAGTATTTTAGAGAATAATGTATTTTGGATACGTCTTTTAGAGTGGTAGAGCCACGTCCAGTTTTGTCTACAGCATGAATGGGCTGGCTCGACCGGATTGTTACCACTGTCTCACAGAACACCGACGTAAAGTAGTGGCTTGCTGCTGCGTTTCGTACGGTGAGTGAGATAACCGGAAGCCCAAATCCCCTCCCCTTCCAAATCCCTAATTATCCGTTTCCTTTAAGGTTGGTAACGCGCCCATGACTCTTCTGGTGGTGGGCGTACATGGGCGGTGGAGATCACTTACCATCAGGTGACCCACTTGCTCGTTTGCCGGCCTACGCTATAAAAAAAAAACGTCATGCGGATTTTGCTTAAATCAAACAGATAATTACGTCCAATCCTGTCGACGGCTTGCTATTATATTTAATGTTTTCAAAAATATTGCTTTTTTCGCCTAAAGAATTTGATGTTTACTTAATGTTAAGCTAAGCCTGGTCAACACTTAAGAAAATTAGTGATTTGTATTGTGCAGAGAGGAACATCCCACCTAATTGTCAGACTGTACCGATAAAATTACGAGAGTCTGCAACTTCAGTACAACTATATGACACACACCATAAACTATTGAAAACCATTAAAATTTACAATAGTTTAAAGTTCTCGCAAAGTCTGAATAGTTCATCGTTAAGGTACAAGTTGGAAGCGGACGACATGACGCAGCAGCAGACGACGTGTAGTCGCTTCATGTCGTCACGACACGTCGTTACGACCTGTCGCTGCAGTCATGATTTCGAACCCGACTGCAGACGGCAACAGCAGATGGAATCCAGTTGGTATTTTTTTATATCTTTTATTAGAATAGGAAGAAGACGATGATGACTTGTTTTTGTTGTACTTGTACAGAAAAAGACGAGAAGCCATACGCCCTATGCTTAAATGCAGAACAAGTGAGGGAAACTATTCAATATTGATTAAAAACCATTTGGAAAGCGATATTAAAGAATTCAGACAGTATTGTCGTTTGAATCTTGAAATTCATTTTGAAAAGAAACTCGCTGGACGTGTCGTCAGCGGCACTACTGATCCGCGGTCGGACGACACTGGCGTCTGCCGCTCGACGACGCGTCGCTAGCTTCGTGTCGCTGACTACGGAGGTAATTTCATAGAAATACATAGAAACCAGTAGTGTCGCTGCGATACGTCGTCTGCTGCTGCGTCATGTCGTCCGCTTCCAACTTGTACCTTTAAGGTCTGTTTTGAGATACGCGCCCGAGACAGAGAGACCGCGACGCGTCACGTGAGTGAGACAGAAAGCGACACGTCCGCTTTGCATAAAATATTGTATGGAAGTCGCGCGACACGGTTATGACGTCATGATAAGATGGTATAATTTATACCGTCGGTTAATGGACATGATAATCGCTGATTATAATTATTATTAACATTATTAAGAATGTTCGGCCTTGTTCAATATTTGTACTAATTTGAAACATTTGTAGAAAGGTATAAATAGGTGTGTAATTATTGTCAACAGTCAGTCGGCTAATAAACGGAATATAAAATGTTACTCTGCCAAAACAAATACAGAAGATTAAGTACAGGGTGTTTTAATTCATCTACTGCGTTACATCACTGCAACCAATAATTGCATACGTGTCGCTGTCATGGCGCGGCTCGGTCTCTTGTCTCGGCCGCGCACCTCAAAACAGGTCTTTATAATACAGTGGCATCATGCACAGCAATGTCTTGCAGTAGACGTCGTCACGAGACGTGATTCTATTTATAGACGTGGTTTGTCTGACGCGCTCTGTAGGCTAGTGTTTAATTGATTTATGTCAAATGAGTAATCTCGCTGGCGACCCGTGATTCATGCCGTGAATATACGCAATTGTTGGTTCACTTTCGGACATAATTAAAGGATAATGAAGTAAATACACATATATAGCTTTCGTATTGCTCATAACTTTGTTTAAGTGTTTGTACTTGTTTGCATTTAGGGTGAGCTTCTAGTTTGGCATATTAAGGAGATGCTAATTGTACCTTATTTCATGTCCTTCTCTATATTAAAATAAAACTAATTTAAACGGATTTTATCGCGGTTTTTGATCCCAACGTGTCGAAAGCTTTTCATCCTTCATGGTCACGGGGTAGACTGCTCCTCTATAGCTGAGTTTCCTATACTCCTATTTATTATTACATTTAGCATTATAACTGTTAACTTCTTAGTTTTTTCTTTTAGTAGCTTTTATATTTTGTTAACATTGTAATCGGAAGTAGCTTAATAAACAATATAAGTAACGTAGTATTTATTTATCCACTTGATATAATGCCCAGTAATTTCACTGGCTTCAATGTCCTTCAAACCGAAACACAACATTGCTTACACACTGTTGCTTGGCGGCAGAAATGGCCAAAGCGCTTGTACCAACCTAGACGACCTCTCGCATACGACCTACCACCTGTAGACAAAAATCTCTACAGAATGCCTCTACCACTCATAGAAGTAGAATTCTAATTAACTAAGTATACAAAAATAATTCGAACAATCGTACTTGGATGTGTATACCTTCGAATAAGACTCAGTAAAGCGTCTTGTGTTAATAACGTTTTGTATGTCCCTAACTATTGCATATTTAAACGGTATAAGACGTTTACCGAGTTTGCAATCTGTGTCGTAAAACTGCGGCTCACTTAACAAATACCATTCATTGGTATTGCTTAATATTTGTTACGATTACCAGTATTGAAATCGTGTGTCGGTATTTTTATTAATCATAGGACGATTTTATATTAAACTAGCTTTTGCTCGCGGCTCCGCCCGCGTGATTTTCATACAAACTTTCATCCCCTATTTTATCCCCTTGGAGGTAGAATTTATCAAAATCCTGCCTTAGCGGATGCCTCCGTCATAACATCTACCTGCATGCCAAATTTCAGCCCGATCCCTCCAGTGGTTTAGGCTGTGTGATAGATCACTATGTCAGTCAATCACCTTTGAGTTTTATATATTTAGATTTGAATCGATTTAAATAATTTTGGCCATATAAAACGTTTTAAAAGATCGTATTGGTTCGGTATTCATCTATATAATTGAATTGTCGTCTGCCCTTTAACCGCATATCAAGGCGATCCACGGGCATGAAGGCAATGCGGTGGATATGCATTACGCGGCTAAATTGAATACGCAACGATCGTATCTGCGGTAATTTGGTGCTGGCACTGAATTAATTACGGGGATATGGTTTGAAGAGACATTTTTTTTAATTTGAATTTATTTTTTTTAAATTTTGCTGGTGTTAGGATAGTCATAGCGGCTCGGATAGCGACCACCATACACATGGTGTTAGAGCCTGCCATAGTGACCCACGCACCTTATGTGGATCGTGTTCCAGGATCAACCAGTGTATATCCGGTTCTCCCAAGGGACTTCCGACAGAATTTGATGGTTTTTTGGTGCGGGTGTAAGGGTAAATCCTTTTATCCCTGTGCCTGCACCGATCATCCGCCTGCTCTGTCGCAGGCCCCTCGATTTGCTTCTTCCCTCTTCGGAATGTGAAGAAGCATTTATACAGGCCGGCATGATTCTAGTGACCACTGCTAAACTTATAATATAAAAGCTAGCAACAAAATACAAAAGAAATGATGTTCAAAATTCGTAGAATAACGTTGTACAATCAGTTTATATTATCCCTTTTACACATACATTAAACCAACTCGCACAATCAATTTCTAAGGCAATAATAAATCAACCGAAACTATTAAAGCATTATTTAATTGCGAGTAGCTGAATGGCGATACCCGATATCTATGCGATCGGAATTTACAGCTCGAGGCTTGAAGCGGCTATGGACACTTTACTCATAACCACGCTCTCAATTAAACGCATTATAGTATCCAGTATGATGTAATTAATGGTAAATGATCATAATAGTTTCTCTTAAATGCCAGGAATCCGAGCGATATTGTGCAAAAGCTAGCCGAAAGGACCAAACTCTAGACGTGACTCTGACGTGCTATAGAATTTGTTTAATTTTATTAAATCTCGTCATCTAATTTTAAAATCAATTCATGTGAATATTGGCGTTTTAAAAGTTTCAGTTGACAGACAGCGACACAGGTACCGACAGGCTACTACTTTAGGCCAATGAGGTGATTATTAGTATAGTTCATAATTAAATTATAATTATTCTCTCATTCATAATTAATCATTAATATTGCGTATTTTTTTTATTGGAGGCCGAGTCAGACGCAGCATCTAACGAAAGGTCCTCAAAGTCACATTTTTTTTTTTTTTTTTTTTTATCCTGGCTCGGCAAAGTGACTACGCTACACCTGATGGTAAGTGTAGTGCAATCCAAGAATAGTGTCGACCAACGATAAACAATGTATCCATCGTTGGTCGGCAAGATCATGCCGGCCTGCCAATGGGCCATGGGGGAGGGGAAGGAAAAAGGATGGGAAAAGGGTTAGGATCAGGGGGCAAGCCCCCTGGGGAAAACCGGATATACACTGGCTGACCCTGGAACGCGACCCACACAAGGTGGGCCACTATGGCAGGTTTTAGCACCAGTGTACGGTGGTCGCTATCCGGTCGGATACAAGTATCCTCCCACCAGCACATTGAACATCTGCAAACTTTGACCCATATTTTCGACCGGACGAAAGGTGAATAACACGCATAAACTTGAAGGGTTCAGCGCAGCTATAAGTAGATCGAATAGATGCCGCAAATATACCAAATTTGCGTGACGAAATGGAAACACAATCCTGAGAAAAATTTTGGAGTTGTGTATTTTTTGTTACTGTTTAGTCTGCACTTGACGTTACCGACTACCGCATTAAAATATCAACCAACACCCATAAAAAGTGCTGTTTCGTATAGTATTTTCAAACCTTTTCAACAGTGGTTCATGTGGCGTTAAATCAGTAACAAAAAAATTCATACAAATTTGAAGTAGGTACTTGCCGCGTCTATATAGACCTATGTCTATGCCATTCACGCACATGTGCGATTCAATCGAAAATTGTTTTACATGCATTATTAATATGACCTTAAGGAACACTGTCCATGGCTCTGTGTTGGGCTTGCAGACCAATAACATGTTAACTTTGAGTTTGTCAGTGCGTAATTCTGAACTTAAATATAGGTTATTTTATTGTGAGTTATATTTGTTAAATTTATATTTTTTTCATCATCATCATCAGCCACAGGACGTCCACTGCTGAACATAGGCCTCCCCCAAAGATTTCCAGACCGACTTGTTGGAAGCGGCATTATATATATTTTTTTACATCATAGCAAATGTCTAAGTGAGTCACCTGATGGTAAGCCTCCACCGCCCATGAACGTCCATAAATCCAGTGCAACAGTTGAGTGACTCAGATTCGTTAACCGTTTTCCAGTCTCGTAACATTACGTAACTGTATTGCCAGTTTTTTCGACTGATGCGTCAGTCATGACGTTATTAACAACATAAATAAATATTGTCCTAGTAACTGATATGTAAATTTAAGTTAATTGAATTGGCCTCATGTGATACCACATTTATTCCTTTTTTTTTTTACTTTTCGCACTGGCAAGCGCATCGTTCGACGTCCACCTATAAGGTGGACATGATAAAGGTAGCAGGAAGTCGCTGGATTCAGGCCGCTTCCAACAGCCGACCTGTCTGGAAATCTTTGGAGGAGGCCTATGTTCAGCAGTGGACGTCTTGTGGCTGATGATGATGATCATGATGATTATACCACTTTTATAACTATAATGTATAAGTTTTCTCTCTGAATACTTTTTACGAAATTATTTATTACTAGCTGTTGTCCACGACTACGCCCGCATTAAAGTAGCTGTTCTAACCTAATTCATGGTCTACCTGTGTGCCAAATTTTATCCTAAACAGTTCATCCGTTAAGGCGTAATTGACTAACAACTATCCAAAATCGCAAACACTCAAATTCACAAACATCCAAACTCTCACATAGTAGTAAATTGTAAAACTTCAGCGCTAAAATTATAGACTGAAATTATCTATACTAATAATAAAGCTGTAGAGTTTGATTGTTTGTTTGTTTGTTTGTTTGAACGCGCTAATCTCAGGAACTACTGGTTCGAATTGAAAAATTCTTTTTGTGTTGGATAGTCCATTTATCGAGGAAGGCTTTAGGATATATAACATTACGCTGCGACCATTAGAAGCGAAGCATCAGTGAAAAATGTTGCAAAAACGGGGAAAATTATTCATATTTGAAGGCTTCCGTTGCTAAGCTACCAAAATAATATTATTTGAAGTTTCAGTTATATAATAATGTACTCTGTGATTTGAAGGCTTCCGTTGCTAAGCTACCCTAATCTATACTAATATTATAAAGCTGTAGAGTTTGATTGTTTGTTTGTTTGATCACGTGGGCGGAGCCGCGAGCAAAAGCTAGTATTCTATATAACGGGCCATTCAACCGCGGAGAGTATAAAACTTTTTCTCTTTCATCGAATTATAGTCTGAACTTAACCGATACATTAGCCCGCAATCCCGTCTGCGTCAAGGTTTTTTTAAAAAAAGAATATTGTCTTTTCTAGTTTGATCTGGAAGAGCCTGCCGTCGATAGAGCATATATGTGTTTTAATCCTAATATAGGTTTATGTTACTGCATTTAAGAAAAGTTAACCGCGATAAAATCCGTTTAAATTAGTTTTATTTCAAGGCATGATTTAAGATCATTTTATGCACTCACATCCAACAATAGCCTGAACTCTACTTAACTGAACTCGTGAACTATAGCATCGATATCGATTGAACGCTAAAAAGGATAAGGATTGTGTTAAATGTACAATCTGGATACTGCACTACCTACACGGCTTAAATATTGCTTTTGAAGTTTCAGAATTATGGACATTCACGTAAATGCGTTCACGTATATCTAACAGTTACTACTAGTTATGGAGAAATCGTATTAGGTTTCTTTGAAGTGTATTGTAGAATAGGTTTAAGGCTGAGACGTATAGACTCAAGTCGTAGTGGGGCTTAGCATTTGCAACACGACATATTTTCATGCGTTTTGATATATAGAATAATTAATATTTTATTGACAAATAAATATTTAAATACACCCAACAGTCACCCACATAGTCCTAAACCCGCAAAAAGATACGAGCCTTGTGTAGTGGGTACCAGGAACTTTCGGCCTCACAACACCCAGACCCCGAAACAAATATTTGTGGATCATACAAACATTTGTTTCGGTGCAGGGATCGAACCCGCGGCCTCTCGCTTCACAGCCGGTACTTGGAGGCTGTCAAGATGATCTGTTATTTAACGATAATTTGGAATATTTCAGAAATTGGGCCGAAGCTTAATGTATTAGATTAGACATTTATTTACATACAGTGCTTTAATCCATGTCAGTTTACTGTAAGGTAGTAACAATAACCCGATGGAAGCAGGCCATTTGTGCTGTAGACAAAATGGATTAGTGACTACAACATCGTAGAGCCATGATTCTGTTAATGTAGTTAATAATCTTCTGCGTAAACATTTCATTCGATTATTAAACTGGTCTAAATAATCCATTGAAATGTTACATTTGGGGTTGCGTTTCTTAGAGGAGTCAATTTTATTTTTTTGATGTGTAGGGGGGGTAAGTGTAAAGCTAAAATCAAGTTTGTGGGGTCGCCACCCTTGTCCCACGGCCGCCATCTTGAAAATAGGGGTTGAAACGGTTTTTACGATATATCTCTTAAACTATTTATCTGATAAAAAAAATTGTTAACGTTTTTTGTTGCTAATTAAATTCTCTATAACTTTGGTCCAGTAACTTTTTGTCGTAAAACTATAAATAAAAAAGTTATAAGTGAAAATGTAATAAAGAAAAAAATAAAGATGATAATTCTCTTGACAGCCTAAGATACAAACAATTCGCCAAGGCAGTGACAAAAAGTACATTTAATTTATCTTCACTTCCTCCAACACAAGACACAGCTCGCTTTCATACTTTCCGAGTCTACCATCAGGTCCAGTCGTGGCTTGGTAATAATAATGATCCTGAAGACTGGGGCTGGAAAAAATGTGGAAAATTATTGATGCCAGTGCAGAGCTCTAAACCTCCAGCACCCCCTGAGCTTCTTAAATTGATCTTTTGTAAATGCAAAGGAAACTGTGGAGCGATGTGTGGATGTCGAAAAGCAGGGCTAAAATGTTCCGCAGTGTGCTTCCATTGTTCTGGAGAACTGTGTTCTGTGTCTTGTGTTGGAGGAAGTACTTTTTGTCACTGCCTTGGCGAATTGTTTGTATCTTAGGCTGTCAAGAGAATTATCATCTTTATTTTTTTCTTTATTACATTTTCACTTATAACTTTTTTATTTATAGTTTTACGACAAAAAGTTACTGGACCAAAGTTATAGAGAATTTAATTAGCAACAAAAAACGTTAACAATTTTTTTTATCAGATAAATAGTTTAAGAGATATATCGTAAAAACCGTTTCAACCCCTATTTTCAAGATGGCGGCCGTGGGACAAGGGTGGCGAGTTTGTGGCGACCCCACAAACTTGATTTTAGCTTTACACTACACATCAAAAAAATAAAATTGACTCCTCTAAGAAACGCAAGGTGAGGCCTAAAAAATGTAACATTTCAATGGAGTAAAATTAATAATTCAATAAATAGAATGATTCGATGAAACATTTTTGCAATCAGGATGTGCTGACTTTTACAGATTTGGTTAACTGACGGACGGGTCACAGCAGACTGCGTGCATGTCCCTTGCATACGAGGCACCTACCACCTTGTGTCGCGATCACATAGAAACTGTGTATTTTTGTGGTGACGTGGGTGGTAAGATGAGCAATTTAACATACGTCACAGTAATTTGTATCCAATAAATTCAGATAACATTTATCGTTTCGTTTTGTTAAGAAAATATAGATGCCAGAGCATTAAAAAACGCACTGCTGATGCATACGTGAAACAGTTTACTAAACCAACGTTACTTGACCAAAACCAGTGATGATCAAATAAACTTTCTGTCCGAATCAACCGAACCAGTGTTTAGTATTAGATGAACGACGCTCAGTCGGCGTGTACGGTGTACCTTGTAAGCCGATCCACATATGAACTCTTTGTTACTTTGTGCCCGAAGGCGTCACAGATATACATTTATCTTAAATGCACTTTGCCAATTAAAGCCCTCTTGTGTAAACAAAAGCAATGTTAGTGCATGTCTGTGCTATTGAAAGCTAGGTAAAATGTCAGTTTGTAACACAAATTAAAAGCAGAGTAAAAATTACGATGACGACTTTATGTAAGGAGTTAAAGGGAAAGAAGTACATAAATGTATTTATTTTATATATTTACAGACACATGTTTCCTAGACATGTGCTTATGTAAGAAAACTTGCTTAGCAAACACTTTAGAACATTGTGAACACTTCGCCTTGTCGTCCGTGTGCTTGTACAAAATGTGGCTTTGCAATGCGGTCGTCGAGCTGAATACCTTCCCGCACCAGGGGCAAGTCATCTCCCCTCGCGGATGAGCGGTCGTCACGTGGTTAGATAACTTGCGGACCGTCTTGAACGTGCGCTTACAATGTGCGCACCCGTGGGTGTCACTGTCCGGGTGTTTATACTTGAGGTGGTTGCGAAGAGCCAATTTCGAGTTGAAGATCTTTCCACAAACGCCGCACGGTGTTTCCAGATTACGACAAACTTCAGTGTGCTCGCGCAACAACATGGCTGTCTCGAACGTCCTGTAACAAGCCTTGCAGCGGTGGCTGTACCGGTGCATGTACTTGATGTGCTTCTTCAGACTTAGCAATGACGGATAAGTTTTGTCACACGTGTTACAATGACCCTCCACCTCATCGACCGGGTGCTTGAACAAGCAGTGAGCACGCAGCGTATTAATCGTCTTGTAAATCTTCCCGCAAATTGTGCAGCCGTGGCTGATCTCGGAAACGTTCGCAGTTAATATATCGTGTAACACCGCGGTGGAGTCTCTCAGGTGTTCGTCGATAATATCTGAGTCGAGTCTCACGATATCCACTTCAATTTCAGCCGATTTCATTACGTCCATCGCGGCGAGAAAAATATTTTTTTTCAATCGACATACTATGAAAAACAAATGTCAGTAATGAACAAAAAAAGTAAACTGACATTTTTTTATTGACAGCCATCGCGTATCGAAATAGGTCGAGTTTACCAATGCAAAGACGCCTATGCGTGTGATATTTTGTGTGAGTCGCGAACCGCGTCTGTTGCGTAGAGATGATTCATGTGAGGTTACGTAAGGCGGTCAAGTGCGAGGATAGGTCGCATCTCGCTGCCTACCTTCGACTTAATAAGTCGGTGACACTTATAATTTCAAATTTGCTAAGGAATACATATGTACTCCGATTTACCAATATGTTACGATGTGTCCTGTCTGGTCTTTGGTTTTATCTCGTCTCGTAAGCACATAAAATAAAATTATACAGATGTTATTGTTGGACAGACGACCTGATAAAGGTCGCAGGATGTCGCTGGATGCAGGCCGCTTCCAACAGGTCGGTCTGGAAATCTTTGGGGGAGACCTATGTTCAGCAGTGGACGTCTTGTGGCTGATGATGATGATGATGATGATGTTGTTCATAACTTCATTTTATTATTTAAGATTACCAACAATTATTGTCACGTTGATACTTGTACTATAACTGCTGCTTATTAATAAATCAACCTAAATGCACAAACACATTGCTAAACAATTATATTACATTAGGTTTTATACTAACTAACGTTAACTATAAAGAAGTACTTATATTATATAATTTAATTGTAAAATTACATTTAATTGGCAAGGATTGAGTAAATTGTTTTATAATACGTGCCCATTTTTTTGAAATGGATATCAACTAGTTTACTGCATTTATTTAGGATTTTACATAACAGTGGGACTGGAGAGTTGGCACCAGATACTGTTCTACGCAATAATGGATTAGGGGATGGATTTACGGCGAATTCAACTAGGAGCGTGTAAATTGAATAAACTTAAATTCAAATTCAAAATATTTACTGAATCCATAAAATTATATAATTTATTATTTAGATTTCCGTGTTGGAAAGCTGTTTCGCTAGGGATGAACGGGCAAGATACTCTAGGGTTGCTCTTTTCAAACTAGTTTATTATTGAAAGCATAAAGGTTTTAGATAAGAGCAGCTAGCTCAATTTATATTAATAAACAATCATAGAAGTAATACCTACCTATTGGATTAGCATGCGTGACCTCCATAATTAGATACAATTCTCATCCAAGTAAAACGAATGTATTCTGCTTATATTCTTCTTAACTTATGATATTCTTGATTTTACTAGGTTGGTTTATATATTTCTACCGTCAAGCACATGAATGTTTTAGCACTGCTGTGTACCGGCTTGAAGTATATTGAAATTACTGAGCATTATCAGACATAACATGATTACCATTTCACTTCCCAGATTGACGAATACAGTGCAGTGGCATGCAGTACTCTGTAATTCTAAGTCATGAGTTATTTGTATATGTTTATGTCGCTTATCCAGTGAGCGATCCTTCTAATTAGTCTCATCGTTCAGGCGAATATAAAAAGTATTGACTTATTTGTATCGCTTGTCAATTACGAAAAAAATGCAGACCCTAATGGATATTTTAAGTAGAATCGTGATCCATGTACTGATTGCTACCGTACATATTATCTCATTACGAGGCACGCGACATAATATTCATCTTTACATAGTATAAAATGAAGTCGCTTCCGCTGTTTCTTCGCTTAGATCGTTTAAACTATTCAACGGATTTTAATGCAGTTTTCAGCAATAGAGTGATTCACGAGGAAGGCTTATATGTATATCATGCTATGATCTATAGGAGCAGGGCAGTAGCAGTGCATCAGCCGGCTCAACCGGGACGATATCGCTGTCACACAGACATTTATGACACAATGGCTTTGCTTATGCGTATTAATTGGTTCGAAAGATATTCAGAAATCAAATAAGTCCCTTATTGTAGATCTTTATAAATGAAGACAATAACCGTCAATGCTTGGTTTCTTAGATGGCTTAAAAAGGAGGGTTTAATAAAAAGGGTGTGCGCAATTCGACGCATAACATTTTTACGTGTGTACATCGATTTCTTTGCCAAAAATGGTCAATTATTTTTATCCGATGGTGTTTGGCTAATTTATTTTTAGTTTATTTGGACCCACATAACCCACGGTAGAGTACGGAGTAAATAAGTATACATTTTCAACCAATACCAGCACACACGTCCGCGTACAGGTCAGATTGTACATATACGTGTAATAGACATCTAACAATAAAATTGCGAAATAAAAATAATTTTAATTAAAACTTAAAAACAGACTTAATTATATTAATAATTGCTTAAAATCTAAAATAGCATTAATTTATTACATTAACTGTAGTAATACTATCAATTTTAATCTCTGAATCCAGATGCCATTGTATCGGCTGCCGTAGAAACAAATTTAAATCGTACGTCGTAAGCTTATTCAATCGCATTATGTCTATCTAATGGACGCGAATGACCAAATAATATAAAATAAAACGAAAATATGTTATTTTACAATGTCCTTGTTGCATGTATGTCACATACTTACTTGGCTATAAAACTTTGATCCTGGTTATCTTATTTCATAATAATTCTACATTATATTTAAAGGCAAGTGCACTTGTGCGTATACAAAACGTAACTGTTTTTGTCCGTCGGTCGGTAAAATGTGGTTGTATGTGTCCCGACTACCAAGTACTTTAGTGTTTATTGTACCGCTAATAGATATGTTTACTAAATCATACAGTGTAATTAGTTCCCCGTAAATGTTTTTATGTCGCTACAAACAAGTACCAAGAACGAGATTAACAAAAAATAAATACGTATACAACTTTAAGCGCCATTTTTACTGCCATTTGCCAAACGACTTATTTAATTGTCGTTCATACCTTAATTTACCCGTGTACTGTAAACATAAATGGTGATTAAAATTGATAATGACTTTGGAATCGTATATAAATGGTATTTCGATACTGATCGTACATTTTAACATTTTGCACAGTGTTTCTGGCTCACCACAGTTGTTTTGTGGACGGTATATAAATGACAGTGATGCCAGCGCACAAATAATTGTTTTGTGTTGAAATATTTATGCGCGATTCCAAATTCAAAATAGGTATATATACTCGGTTACATATTCGTGACGGTTGTGTTGCGCGTGTGTGAGCGTTTGGTGTGTACGTGCGTCTTTATCGGTATCGGATCGCTCGTCGCAGTGAGATCCGGAGCGGAGGTCCGCTCGCCGCCTGGAAGGACCAACAGGCGGCTCACGCGGAACGAGAGTCGCTATCACTCGGGTGAGTCATACATTATAAAGAACCTTAAGCCTCTGTCTGTAGACGCGCCGTCGGCCATTGGTGTGATGTCATCGTGTGTACTTGTTTGTTTATTTTTTTTATATATCGGGTTGGCTCAGGGCTCATGGAACCGCTGCATTCGTTCTCCTTAAATTTGTCTTCTTTTATATTATGTATATTGTATATCCATATTTTCATATAGACAACTTTTAAATATGTAACTGTATTGATGCTATCTTGATTGCATTCGCTGATGAAGTCATAAAATTTCTATATTACATAGTTATAGATTAATTGAAGTTGCTCAGCATGTGGTAGAGACGATGGTGTGCTGGTGCGTTTAGTGAAATTGGCATCTAAATAGCCTTGGGAGCACATCGCGAACCGGTGCGACTGGTCCCCGCTCCACAAGCGGCTTTCTATTTATTTATTGATTTTAATACAAAATCGCCATCGACAACGTTTCCTTAGCGTGGATGCGTGTGATATTTGCGCGGTTATTTAATTTATTCATTATGTTCTCAGTAAAATAATGGCTAAATGACCAAAACATCTAAATGATCATAGCGTAGTTTACTTATGTCACAAGCGGTTGTGTCACACTCGTCTGTTTCGAGTTCTCCTGTTTCAGTAGCGCATCTTAAATCTACCTTCGCAACGTAAATTTGTTGTTCGTGATCAATGAGCGATTTATAGTCCTCGTGCGTAGTTATGTTCCACCATCCCAACCCATCATTGTTGGTCAGCTCTTTGTAAAATAGTCCTCGTAAATCCAAATAAAACACAAATTAGCCCTAATATCTATTTACGTGGGATTGTAATATGGCAGTCACACAGGCCGTCTCGATTACGCAAATATGTACATAGGGATATAGAGGTGTACACTACATAAACATGAAAAACTTTATTCCGTCAGTTACAAATACGAATTTCAAGATATAGATATCGATTTTCATAATACCGAATGGTTCAAAATTCCTAATATAACAACTCCGATTTTATCATTCATCGTATTTTTATAATTCAAAAATTTCAATATTCCTAACGTTTATAATTACTATTCTCAAAATAACGAGTTTCAATAGATCGATTAACAAAAAGTCCGACTTAATGATAATTCGAAACATCATATACATAAATAATATATATTCTTTCGCCGGTCACAATTCTAACCTAACCTAACCCAAATGATTCACCAACAATAGAGGGGATCTGGCTTTGGGCTCGGCTTTGTGTGTTTCCGATATAGAGGCCAGTCGAGAACTCCTAGGAATTCCGCACTGTTTCAAACGGAGCTTCGAATTAAGGGCACGACTCCTTCGCCGTTGCTATGATGAAGCGAAGCGAACCTTAATGATATTAGCCTTGTATTGTTATAAATATACTCGGATTCAGTGAGCGTATCTCAATGTAGGCGGCGCTGGAGTTCGTTGGACTAGCTCGTTAAAGGCTATTACTACTGATTTATGACAAAGAAAAACTATATTGACATTTTTAAATGTATTTTTTATCTTTTCACGTTGATAATAAACCGCTGTTGGTTTTAAATCTGACCGATCTGAAATCGGAAACGTTAGACTAAGCTAGCGCAATTACAAAATAATCACTTCGGGCTTTACCGATGAAGTCTGTATAGGTCTTCTGTAGTTAAACAATGTTTAGTCCTACTTTGTCTCATGTATAGCATAACCATAAAACCATAAAAACCACGAGGTCAATTAGAAAAATACGTGAGCCTTAAAAGACTGGATTTACTTCAAACATCGATAATATACTTCTCGACTAAATAAGCTTTATAACATATGCATTTATATTATTTCATTACTTTGGGCGCTAGGATGCCCCACACAGATACTCATATCTCACGACGACTGTAGACGACTAAGAATATAAAATAAATAAATCAAAAAGAAGTTAAATTATAAAACACTATTAGGTAAAAAACACCGTCAGTGCAAATAAAATTATTAACATACATACAGCCATTCATCATCATAATCATCATCAGCCACAAGACGTCCACTGCTGAACATAGGCCTCTCCCAAAGATTTACAAAAAAAAATATATTATATTGATTAAAATATTAAAATTATATTGATTTACAAAGATATACAGCCATTATAATAATATTTTAAAGGACATTGTCAAAAATGGCCTATGAATCAACACGCATGAAACATTTACTATAATTATTATTATTATTTATAATGTACATTATAATAATTTCAATAGAACGGACACTTATTAATTTCGAAAACAATTTAAAAAGTATTCACTTCCGTCATAGTCCTCGGTATTATAATTTTTGGTTCAAACTCGGGTTTTTAATAGGCAAAGGTATTGTAGCTCATACAGCCAAGTCTTTGTAACAGCACTCTTAATAAGAGTTTGACACAGACAAACGTCAGTATTCTCAAAACTCGAGTGTTGAGAATACTGACGCTTTTCTGTGTAATTAAAAACCATTATTTTATTAACCATGATTATGGTTTTTATTCACAAACAGTCCGATATGATGTCGCGGAACCATAATATGGCTTGTCAAAATGATTTTTTTAATTTATTTATGGCTTCGCATTGTTATGCATTTCGCCAATGACAAGTGTAATTTATTCTCAAGTCTTCACAAGAACGATGAAATATCGGTGTGGAAGTTTTCAAGGACTTGTTGGAGTTTTGGTGTGCATTCTTTCCAGTACGATACTTAATTCACTTATTTCAATATTTCCATACACTGTTCATCGCCGTAAATGTTTATTGCACAAATCCACACCACTTTTATACAACAAACACAACATTAAACTAGTTTTTGAAATAAATTAAAATCAGCGATGAACCGCACTGTCAGAATTCCCGCCAAAACTCCGTCAAAATGAATTAACAGATGTCAACATTTGACATTTGATAGTATTTATTGGCCTAATTATAACCTCAAAATCCGAAAGTATTTTATTTATTTTTCCGAATTCTCAAGTGTCCGTAGTTTTAATTTAGTTTCAATCAAATATATACATTATCTAAAACCCAAAAAGTAAATTCACCTCTCTGTTGGTTCTTAGGCCAACCTTGTATGGACGACGAACAATGTCCTTTCACAAAACTACCCAAACTTAGCTCAGTTCTGATAATTTAGAAATGTTTCCTTTGAACTACCAGCAGATACACAGAATTTCAATGAGCAATCTAAAACGGCCCAGTTTATGACCTCGTTAGCAATCCAATATTCCAGTTCAGATAGACTATACAAACAGAATTATGCAGCTAAATTTGTAATCCAAAGGGAATGCATCGGAATATGACGTGTGACGGTATACGTTAACGAAGCTACTGTCGAATATATGTACGCCTACGGGTACGGGGTGAAATGGCCTGCGCCTGACGTTTCGCTACAGGTGAGATGCCCGTCAACGGTTTGATCCGACAACTTAATGAACATTTTAGGGTGCCTATCTCATGGTATGCGATATATTGATCATACAATGTGCTTGAAAGTGTGGTGCCTTCTGCATTTGTTGATGGTAAATAACTTGTTATTGGTGCGTATGAAAACTAAATGAAATCTTTGAAAGACATAATTCAATATTTACTCTAATTTAAGCAAAATACATATTATTTATTCAGTTGATAAAATCATGCTACCATGTTTACGATAGTCGCTGTCCAAATATGTATCAGATATCCTGCCACCACCAGCATGCACTGCTTTGTACGCAAATATATTTACCTTTGCCGAATAGATATATACATGGTTCATATGAAAATGCACATTTGTGGTTTTAATTCTAGTAATCGACGAAACAATTTTGCTGGTCCAATCGAATTGAATGAAGATTAAATAACATATCGGACGGCCTAAACTTTATGTAATATTCTAAACGTATAATTAGATATTTTTAACAGAAATTAAATCGGCAAATATTTTATTCAATCATTGAAATAAAACTAATTTAAACGGATTTTATCGCGGTTTTTTATTAATTTTGATCCCGACGTTTCGAAGACTATTCAGCCTTCGTGGTCTATTAATTTATATATATATTAATAAAAAACCGCGATAAAATCCGTTTAAATTTGTTTCATTTCAATGAGTAATATTCGCGTAAACGTAAGAAATCATTATTTTATTCAATTTCAATAGGACGCGGCGATAAGACGTATAAAAGAAACGATAAACACGTCATGTATTTCGGAAGCAATAATACGCCGCGCCGCGCGTTGTCTGAACCACGTGAATGGAACATCACCTTTAAGCCGAAGTTTAGTTTGCAAATTGGAATTGGGTGCCGCCAGCTTATTGAAGCGTTGCTACACGCAATATGCTAGGTAACATTTTAGGCCACTGTGGACGGTAGTATACTTTGGAAGTGCGTTTGAGCGAAATATTCGATTTTGCTTAGATGCTTTGAATATTGAACATGTTTTCATATACTGCTTTCACTCGATTGGCCAATAGAGCTTTGTTGCTTAATGCCTCTATAGTTTTCTGAAACGGATAATCTCGCATTGCTCCAAAGGTTTAGGTATTTAACTAAATATAAACAAACCATACCTGGGTATTTAGGTGACCAAATCTCGTAATGAATTACGTTGTATCCAAATAAATGTCTGTATAAATTTACTGGTATAAAAAACGAATAACTACTTTTCATAGCATAGTAATTGCTTCGTCTAATTAATCGCCAAAATAGCCAAAAATAAATGTCAACGAGTTAAAGGTCGCGGGTTGTTGTTTCCACCGAAAATATATTCAATTAGCCGGTAAATTATTACAGACGTCGTTGTATGTAAAAATAACCGACGAATGATATTCAGGCTTGATTTATTTCTGTAGGTAACTGTATAGAAATATTATATTATGGATAACCTATATCATAGATAGGTCGATTTTGTGCGTATTTTTTATTTAATTAAATGACGAGACGCGCAAGGCGCTCACCTGATGGTGAGCGCCACGCCTGCCCATAAACAGAAGCAGAATGGAATAAAAAGTAGCCTATATTCGTCTGGGATAATGTAGCCTTCTAATGGTGAAAGAATTTTTCAAATCGGTCCAGTAGTTTGAGTTTATTCGTTACATACAAAAATACAAATCTTTCCTCTTTATAATATTAGTGTAGATGATGTTAAGACGGAAGGATAGGGATGTAGGAGGACGATAATAATGTTGGTGTTTCACTTATTGGGACACCTTTACTCCAATTTCATTTACTAAGCTCAGTTGAAGACGTTGTTTGACCAATGGACATAAGAAGTGGGCTCGAATTCGATCGTAATTCGTTCGGACGTGAAGACTATCAAAGCGTCGCCTACGCCCCCGTGGTCGACAAACGGTAGTGGTCAATTGGTAAAGTTACAAACGATTAGACCGTCCATACACGCTGTATCACTAAACACAATAAATCAATTACCATGGTCGCTAAATTGATGATTCAAGTATATGATCTGCACTGGAAACTACAGCGGTGGGGAGGTTTAATAAGGTCAGGTAGGCAGACGTTCCAGTGCCTCTACATGCGAGTGAGGTTAACATTTTATTATTACAAAATCATGTACCAAATAGATTTTAAACGCTAGTATATTTATAACGATCTGCGATGTTAAAATATATAAAGTATATAGATATACATGTATGCATATAACTGTATACATAAAAGAATTATAACTTCATGTTTGATACACCGAAAGTCAGTCAATTAAGTCTGCTGAAACCTATCACAACCCGAGGAATATTAGCAGTAAGTTATTCCGTCCACACCTTTTCAATACGGCAGGATTAGGTACATATTTTCATAAAATAGCAATTTATTGCTGCGGGACGACCCGTCTCGTGTCTCGGCAACTAATTTCCTCCATCGTATGCTGTGTTGCGTATCATTAAACTGCCTTCCGACTAATATCTGCCCGAGCTTCAGGATCTTTGGGCAAAGCGTGAAATGTCAATTAAGTAAGCAACCTTATTTATTAACGTGATGGTCGTCAGAGTTTTACGCCAATTTTGTTGAGGTGCAATTTGCTGATGGGTGTGGTTAGCTTGCCAGATAAATACTTCAAATAGGTCTTCAAAAAGTTATACTTCAATCCGTATGAGAATGTAGCGTCAAGGGTGTCACAGGTATACTGTCTTTACTGACGTGCCAATGTGCTGATGACAAAAGCACAAAAAATCATATTATACGTTGCCCGAAATGTCTATAATGTCGACACGCGAAGTATGCACATACTATGCTTTATCAGATCTTTATTCAGTGTTATCGATTATACGAGGCAATAAAGCTATGGAACTAATTTAAAAACGTCCTAATTGAAATACGTTTTCAACATTTAGGCCGAATTGCATTGCATTGCATCCTTAATCATATATTCAGCTCCCAAACATGTTTAATAAACGGCAATAGAATGTGATGTTGATTTGACATTAGTGAATACGTTTAGTGAATAAATACAATTAAGGATTGTCGTGCAAGTCAATCCAAATCTTTAATCCGTGTATCAGTTATGTACGGTGAATAGCATGTTCCGTTTTCATAAATGAGATGTTAGCGGTTAGCGTACGAATCGCTCAGACAATTGAAAATTATATATTTCGAGTTGTTTTATCGGGAAAACCCCCATCAAGCAATATTTCGCTTTTATAGCCTTTTTGTAGAGTAAAAATTGCCAGTGCCAAAATTATTAGCGACGGAATAACCGACTTCTTCTTTTTTAAGATCGACAAATGAGTAGCACAAGGCCAGTATGACTCAATCCTAAAAAAATGCAGGTGGGTTATCTTATAGTATCTGCCTTGAAATCTAAAATCAGGAAACCTGAGTGCGTACCTCAAGAACAGGAATGAAGATTGGAGAAAGTGTGGTAAATTCAAAATGTTTTACTTATTATCTGATATCAATATTAAGACATTTATCCTCCACTAGGCCACTAGGGGCTAATTTACACGTCAGTTAATGTTATTGTTTTGTAACAATATCCTTTATGATGCTTCGTATAGAAACTTTTATGTAGATATTTAAAACCTCTATATAAGAGATAGTAAGAAAAGCCAATAAAAAAATGTCAATCGTCCAATAGGGAGGTGTGTGGACAAATTGCAATTTAACCTAGATACGCGCAAGTGGGCCCAATTTGCAGATCGAACGGAGCGGCACAAATTATAAGTTAACTTTAAAACCAGAATCGGGTCGCGTTTGCTGTAGTCCGTTGAGAAGTTTCCAATTTCCCCTCATATTCATCAAATCTTAAACAAATTTAAATAGGACTATCTCAGAAAAATACTTTTAACGAAAATTAAATAACGAAAATCATAATCCTTGTCGACGCATATAAATCCGAGATATGCTTTAATATATATTAACGCAATAAATTACATACAAATGAATTGAGAACCACCTTTTTGAAGTCGGTTAAAACGCAGGTGTCACTGCAACCGCAGAGTGTAATGAGCGTGGGTAGTAGGTACGTTACACCGCGACCCATTACGGCTATGAGTGTACACGCGCCAATCACTTAGCGAATGTGGGAATTATACAAAAAGTCTCTAAATTCTATTAAACAATAGAAAAATAATCATGAAGTAGTACCCAAATGTTGAATAGTTCTATTATCATTATTTTGTAAGAAAATCAAAGTTTAATGTTGCCAAATGTTCTTTATGTAGATTTTACAAGTATATAATGGCAGTATTTTTTCTTGTTTTTGTCTATTGCTTTTTTAAAAAAATATACCAGTACGTGTTTTATGTCGATATGAATATGTACAGTCCACTACTGAGTTTAGTTAAGACACGTCAAATTAAGTTGCGAAACACAAAAACTTTTTACGTCTTTCGAACGATCGTCCGTAATATTTTTTATCCAATATTATTATTTACAAATTAAATGAGCCAAAATTATTTATTTACGAATGTCTCTAACAAAGTTTTAAAGATTTACCTTATTATTTAATTTGTTGAGCATTTCGAACGCGTGCAAACTTCAATTTAAAAGTTTACAAACATCACTTTCAGTTCCTGGAATTTGATGAAGTTTGTTTATTTCAATGCAAACTAGCACCAGCCGCCATCTGTCGATTATGTGGTGTATATTTGGTTTTACAGTAATATTGAATTTCTTCTACAGATGTCGTTATTATTCACGAAGCATGACGTCTTGTCCAAGAAATTGAGTAGTGTTATTTCGACATATTTGCACCCAAAACGAACTCCATCTATCGTGTCATTGGTCAAAGCGATCCTATCTAGAGTTCATGAAATGGTCTTATGATATCGAATCGTCCACAGAGATGGCGTTTACAAGACATTTATTTATATTACCTCGTTGCTACTTGCTTACTAGCAAGATATAGAAGATACTGTAGAGTTTCAATACTTAGAGATTCATGTACTAGGCAATCATACGTTTTGAAACTAAAACTCATACTTTTGCTTACCTTTTATTTAACATCCTTCAAAACACGGCGCTGCTGTGCAAGGCATTATATGTTAACATTTATGAACGATATATGTTGATGTAGAGTTTTGTATATAAGTAGAATATTTTGTTTATATGAAATCATTCCAAATAAACTATTATAAATATTGCCATGAATGAAATCCAAGTTTGGAACGAGATTTTTTATTGATAACACGCTTAGTTTATGTTTCAAATAAAAGGTATAAGCCTATTAAGATTTAATATGTACCTATTTCTTCTTGTTTTAATCAGGCATAACATTGTTAAAAGTTAGTAGGTAGAAATATAAATAAAAATCTTGATCTCAGTAAGTCAGAGAGAAACTCAGTCAATCGTGAGTCTCTCGCAAAAGTTTAACAGCTTGTATCTTTTCAAGCAGACATTATACACAAACTTTAATTAGTTATTAAGTTGCTATCAAGTCAACTTTGATATACGTTTCAAAGCAAGAAAAAATATATTTATTATGATATTTTTATTATAATTAGAAGACTTTCATGTGTGTTGTCTACATCTACACTAATATCATAAAGAGGAAAGATTTGTGTTTTGTATGCAACGTATCAACTTAAAAACTACTGGACCGATTTCAAAAATTCTTTTGCCACTAGGAAGCTACGTTATCACTGAGTAACATAGGCTACTTTTTATCCTGTGTACTTTTTATCGTGTGTATGAACACATACCCACGACACACTCATATACACTCACGTCTATATAACAACGGGGTAGGCGGAGTCTATTGAGTGCCGTAAGCTTCTATTCTGTCACCTGTTTCGCCTCCCACATTCATACAAGTTCCCCGGTTGAGAGTTGACGGGGAGTGTGTATATATTTTTGATAAATTTTCAGTCAAAGTGTTGTTATTTATATAAAAACACTTACAAAACGAAAACTGACTTCTTTGGTGAAAACCATTCTTATTTCAACTGTTTAAATCCGATACAGTTAATATTTAAAACAATATACAAACATCTGTGCGGTCTCGTGCGTAGCTCATCGCGTAGCGTGGCGTAGCGGGCGCGTAGTCATGTTTGAAAGTCCGTAGGTCGCAAGTTGTATCTATAGGGACCAATGTTTCTCTCTTCCCGGTTTATTTATCTAATTGGCCAAATGTTTTATTGTACTTTATTTTTTTAATTTTGGACATTTTAAGAAACACCGCATTAATGCCGAATGCGTGCAACATGCAAGACAATCACATAACCAGCGGTCTGGGTCGAACAATGACTAGGCGTGCGCGTGCTGTGACGTCACGACTAACTTCTAAAATGCGTCGTGTAAGGTGTTACAGTGGCGACACGACACCATGGCTTAGAGGCTAATGTACCACTCGATCGCTGTAGTTAAGAACTCTACCTGTCTCTAATTACACCACCTCATTTGAGGAGACATGGTCCAAGAATTCATGTAGTACAGTAGCCGTATTATAATAGTGAGGTGGTTGCTGTAAAAGGTCATTAGTGATGAGCGCAAATGATTTCGATCGGCAAAATGTTGCAATTATCCCTTCGCACCACTCACTCATGAAACCGCGCGGCTGCTATGCCAGGCGCCGAGTCACGTCACGTTGCAATATACAATGAAATTAATAATGACATTGTTGCTATTATGGGTTGCTCAATTTACCGTGGTTACTGGTTATGCTATGGTTGAATATTCGTATTGTGTTGTCGTGACAAATATTTTTGTCGGCCTTTGGCGAAGTACGTAAGTGTAAAATGCTGGAGCCACTTTTTTATCCTGGGTTGGCAAAGTGACTACGCTTCACCTGATGGTAAGTGTAGCGCAATCAAGGAATTGTGTCGACCAACGACAATGTGTCCATCGTAGGTCCGCAAGATCATGCCGGCCTGCCTAACTGCTTCACACTCCGTTTAATGGAGCCTATATTAAAGGAAGTAGGGAACACGTGTGCCGGCAAACTATTCCACAGCTTGGTTCGGCAGAAGCAAGATTTAACGAACTTTTTAGTTGGAGCCGAGATGGAGGAGACCACGAAGCTGTGGCTCCGCAAGCCAGCACTCGTGATTCTGTTAAGGAAAGGTGAAGATGAGATCAGGTCAAACAATTCTTCTATAGCCGTCATCAGTGTAGGCGGTATCAAAAACGCAATATGTTTTGGCTGCACATATCGCAATAATACGAGTCTCACTCGAAGCCCAACAATGTGGTCATAGCATTACATAATGGGAGTATTAGTCGTCCTTACGAGGTCGGTTCTCTATGTTGATACGCTGCAACCGATTTGCCTCGTCTCCCCGATCTGAGTGCGATTACACGCTTGTAAGCATAGGGTACAAATAAGTCGAATGTGTAATCCCGGGTTATTAGCTAATCCGAAAAAACACGACCTGCCTGATCTACGCTGACCATATCATTATGACATAGAAATATCCGGTTCTCTCCAGGGGGCTTGCCCCCTCCTTTTCCCATCCCTTTTCCTTCCCCTCCCCGTTAACCCTTTGGCAGGCCGGCATGATCTTGCCGACCTACGATGGACACATTGTTTATCGTGGGTCGACACTATTCTTGGATTGCGCTACACTTACCATCAGGTGTAGCGTAGCCATTTCGCCGAGCCAAGATAACAAAAAAATAATACCACGGTTTTGGCACTTCTCTATCCGTTAGTAATACAGACATATCAAATTGTGTACTGTTTGGAGAGATGTCGTACAAATACGTTCACGACTTACCTCTAACTGATAGTGCAAACAGAAACGCGGTCAGTAGCAGGATGTTATGTAAGGATCTATGACGTATTCATAGTAAGAAGCATGTCTAAAGCGCCATTTAGACAGAAAGAGTTTATCGCATGACATCCAACTGTGAAACGAGATTTTTTTGTTGATAACACGCTTCATTATGTTACACATAAAAGTTTATATCTATATACTAGTTAAGAATCATTCACTCGCTAGCGTAACTTAATATTCTCGCCTAAGATGGCTATTACACCACACGATATCTCGATTATATTTCAATATACAAAGATATGTCATATAATTGGAAAAAAGGACTTAAGTTAAAAGTGTCGGAGTTCTTTTATCGTCGACAAATAATACGATGAAGACGTTAATTCAACGTGATTTGAATTTTTTATTAGACTTAATGACGAGACGAGTAGATCGCACGTGGCTGGTAAGCGCTATTTGCCCATAAGTTTAAATTTACTTAGACCTCTGCAGCTATACACACTTTTATTGCTTTCATTTTTATTAATTATGAAATTTAAGAAAAGCGATTCAAAGTTGTCTATTTTTTTTAGAATAATGTATAGGTACCTTCATGCACGCTAAGGGTTTCTAAAAATATTATGTATACACCAACTATTCTGTAACAAAAATATCGTGTGTAACACAAATTATGTATTCGGTGTTTAAGTTTACTTCACTCTTGTATACTTTCAACTGTATATTTATTTATTGTATTATTACTTTGTATTACGTACATTCTATATTTATCACAAACATCTTTTCAATAATTACAAATACACTGTAAGCGAAAGTGGTAATCTAAAATGTATTTTCTTATACCATATAGTTTTAATTTCGTTAATGCGATATATTCTGGGAAAATGCTTTGTTCCATGGCGAATTTCACACGTTGTACTGTATACATCAGCGGCTGGAATCAGTGTAGTTATGAAAAAAGTTTGAAACCAAATTTCAATTTTATGCAACGCTATATTCACCTGGCTGATCCCCGCGTGACGTTTTCTGTACAACGTGTGAGTGCAGAACGTTATTTTATTATTTATTCTATATTTCATACTACTCTTTATTAGGCTGCGTGCACTTTAGATGCGATTTTTTTTTTGTCGCATGGCTGTCAAACATGTATTACCTCGGAAGACGCGTGCGTCAGAATCGCTGGTTGTCTGTGGCGTTGGTCCATGAGAGTTGATTCGAAAATTGCTACATAATTGCTTCTATTTGCTACATATAATAGATAATTGCTACATAGGATATATATTTAGAAATTAAATATTTTTTTTGACCAGCCATCCAAACGTTTGAATGGCTGGTCAACTTCTAGTTTAAAGTCAAGCATGCAGAATTTCCCGAAACGTATTGCGACAATAATTGCTACATATTTGCTTCATTTATCTAATTTAATTGTAACTTCAAAAATATGTTCAATAAAGCATGTAGCAATTATTTAAATTATCTCAAGGAAAAGTGCCTGATAAAATAATAAAGGCAAATAGTTGCAGTGTCTTCACTTAAATGTATTGCTATTTTAGGAGACAGGCGTTTTAAATTGTTGAATGGCATGTTATGTTATGAGTAGGTAAGCGGGTAATAAGCACATCAAAAAGGTACCTATCCTATCCTACTAATATTATAAACGCGAAAGTTTGTAAGAATGGATGTATGTTTGTTACTCTTTCACGTAAAATCTACTGGATGGATTTTAATGAAACTTTACAATAATATAGCTTATATATCAGAATAGGACATAGGCTACTTTTTATACCTGAAAAAGCAGATCACGCGGGCGGAGCCGCGAGCAAAAGCTTGTCGTAAATAAAAGCAAAATTTAGGTCGTTCATAAAATTCAGTTTAATATTATTACAATGTGCTTAAAAACTATACAATTATTAATTTATATTATTTTCACATTATTTTTTCGCATATATTATACAACTAGCTTTTGCTCGCGGCTCAGCCCGCGTGAACGTTTCAAATTGACAAAGTTTCATACAAACTTTCATCCCCTATTTTATCCCCTTGGGGGTAGAATTTATCAAAATCCTTTCTTAGCGGATGCCTACGTCATAACATATACCTGTATGCCAAATTTCAGACCGATCCCTCCAGTGGTTTGGGCTGTGCGTTGATAGATCACTATGTCAGTCAGTCACCTTTGGGTTTTATATATTTAGACGTGGAATTAAGTTCTTTTTACTCTTCGTAATTTTTTCGATTCGTCATCGTAACATTTCCATTATGAATTTCGTCTGCAATGAGCTTTGTAGTGACCAATTAGTGTTTCACATACTGGGGGCACGAATTCTATTATTGACAGTAAATGAAACTCAGATCCTTCTAACAAAAGAGATGTTGGTGGATCATCTATTGAAATAAATTGACTGGAATTAAATTAAAATGCAATAAGATCTCGCAAAGATACACTAAATGATTTAACACCTTTATATTTACGTCGCCGGCATTCTGTAAGTTGTTGAGCATTAATTAAAGCATTTGCGGATTCTTGTAAATCATCCATCATCATCCACATTGTATAATATATGCGAAAAAATAATGTGAAAATAAGATAAATTAATAATTGAATAGTTTTTAAGTAAATTGTAATAATATTAAACTGAATTTTATGAACGACCTAAATTTTGTTTTTATTTACGACAAGCTTTTGCTCGCGGCTCCGTCTGCGTGTTCTTCTTTTTCCGAGATAAAAAGTAGCCTATGTCCTATTCTGATGTATAAGCTATATTATTGTAAAGTTTCATTAAAATCCATCCAGTAGATTTTACGTGAAAGAGTAACAAACATACATCCATTCTTACAAACTTTCGCGTTTATAATATTAGTAGGATAGGATAGGTACCTTTTTGATGTGCTTATTACCCGCTTACCTACTCATAGCATAACATGCCATTCAACAATTTAAAACGCCTGTCTCCTAAAATAGCAATACATTTAAGTGAAGACACTGCAACTATTTGCCTTTATTATTTTATCAGGCACTTTTCCTTGAGATAATTTAAATAATTGCTACATGCTTTATTGAACATATTTTTGAAGTTACAATTAAATTAGATAAATGAAGCAAATATGTAGCAATTATTGTCGCAATACGTTTCGGGAAATTCTGCATGCTTGACTTTAAACTAGAAGTTGACCAGCCATTCAAACGTTTGGATGGCTGGTCAAAAAAAATATTTAATTTCTAAATATATATCCTATGTAGCAATTATCTATTATATGTAGCAAATAGAAGCAATTATGTAGCAATTTTCGAATCAACTCTCATGGACCAACGCCACAGACAACCAGCGATTCTGACACACGCTCGGAAGACGGGTCTTTACGTTTATACAGCTCGTCAAATCTAACATGACTCCCACCACTCAATGTTGAGTGCAGCGTAATTGAAAATAGAGTGGCATGGCGGAGCGTGTCATTTTAGGTTTGAAGAATTATATTTATAATAATATGATCAATAGTGGCCAGTGTGGTCATATAGTCGAGATTGTTGTTTCCAAGTATAAACGTATCCTAAGTGCTCTCGGCCTTGTCTATACATATTAATATAGCACTAAACCAGCATCCGCATGGAGTACGCTTAACCGTCACTGTCAGCGCTTCTCATCGCATATTCCTATTTTGTCCACTATTTAACTTTTAGACTTTTAAAGAGTGATTAGGATTGATATTGGTATAATTATTTGTAATGCATAAGGAAATTAACGTGTAGAAGAACTCACATTTATTTTACAATCATCTTACATGTGCAAAATGTAAAACATCTATAGTATGATTTAAAAATGAAGATGTTTTCCAGCACATTACTTACAATTAATAATAGCTGTGGCATTCCTTTACCGTATCCATTGCCATTTTGGTTGTGAGAGTCGTAGATTTTATATGTCCAATGCATGCAACTTGAATACAATCAATGGCTGGAGCTCGCCGCGACTCTGAAAGCCCTTAAGCCCGACGATCGCGAGTGGCATGGACTCTTATTGCATTTTGCAACGAAGCATTGTTCATGCCTTGTTGGTTAATGGTTAAAAAAATCCATATCGCTCTCGAAGAACTGGCATGTTTTTTTTTCATCGGGGCGGAGTTATAATGAACTTTGAAACTGAAACTCAACTGAAATTGTTTATGTATAAGTATTGTATATTCTATGTAAATAAGAAAACAGTTTCAGCTGCGATCAATTTAAATCGAGGTTCAAGTCGAAACAAAGCTATCGTATTCGTTATCTAAGTTCAATGTATCTCTGTCCTATTGTAGTTTCTGTTATCTTATGAGTATCTTGGCAAAGCTTTAATAAAGCACAATGTGCGTTCAAAAAACCTGTGGAAAATACATATCTTTTAAAAATAAAATATTATGCATGTATCTAAAGTTTTCCACGCATTTTGAAGATCATAAGTAAAACTGTGGTGTGATTCGGTACTTCTGTCGAAAGTCTCAAAGGTGGTTGTGTTACAGAAGTGAGACAGGAGGCGGTGCAGCAAGCGCTCGCCGAGATGCAGAACAGGCCGAAGCCATCGATGCCAATGCCGTCGAAGAGGACCTCCATGATGGCCAAAAGTCCTGACAGGGAGAGGCACGAGCTGTGTAAGTACACATTTTCCTAATACTTAATATTGAAACATGACAAATACGCTTATAGTCTTATTTATTCGCACACGACAGCACTATTGCACTGAACAAATATGGAATCTATAAGCAGCTTTCTTTCACTCTAGACGGTTTCGTGAGATATATACAGTGTAATAATAGAAATGAGAAAGATTTAATAAATAAATAGAATAAAAAAAACAATTCTGCAGCGCCATGGTTTTCCGTAGGCATATAGCCCCGGCACCATCATTGACTAGCGAATCTTGGTACAATATAGATAATAAATAATGTAGATGTTGATACAGGGGCAGCATGGGCCACAGCAACCACCACCAACACCCAAGGTCCGCACTTCTTGGTTATAATATAGTGAGCGAAGGCGCCTAAATTAAGTCCGAAGAGATCAAAACTATGAAATCCAGTTTTCCTAAATTTTTTGCAGGTGTTAGATACTTGAACGTTGTATGCTACTATACTACATATATTTAGTCACGGGTTCCTATGTAGCCTTCGTTTAAGATTCTTTATTATGTTATTTACTTTATATTTTCACATCAAACATGTTTAGCTAGTTAGGTTTTAACATTTATAAGAATTTGAAGCATGATGATTACGAGTATCTCGGATCCATATGGCAGTCAAACATAACCCTCGTCGCTTCGCCAAAGTATCTGATTCATATATGTGCTGTACAAGTATTTGTTATACAAACACCTCGCTTTTTACCACCCACGAAAAATATAATGTAATGTTACCACAAAACCAATACCAAATAATTAACGTAATTAAACTCCACGTACTCAATTTATTTACTATGTATTCAACTCGTATTTCGGTCTAATGAATAATTCCACAAAGCTTTATGTTCGTCATGATTGCTTGAAACGTTGTCGGTTGGTGTTTTCAATTTGAAATACGTGTAATTATAGTGGACGCTGCGGTGACTCCTTTTGTTGAACGAATGTTGTTCTCTTTATGACAGTACTATTATCTCGATCAACATCCGGGAAATAGAACAGTGTTATATATAAATATATAAACTGTAATACTAAAACAGTGGGTCAACTGACAACTTATAACATGGAGTTTCAACAAATACCTAATAAACAGACACATCTTAAATTACTACAAATTGTTTCTATTATAAGTAACTAAGTGAATACGCACAATCAGAGATGTAGTCTTTCCACACCACCCACTTATTCACTTCTTTCTTGTCACTTTTCAGTCAATGTCAAACTAAGTCCTGGTTGCCATAAGGCGCTCGGTGGTGATGGGATTTGTGTGTGTTGTGGCTTTAAAATACCTCCCCCATACAGTGTAACTACCAAAGGCACAGTTTTATAGCATATCTAATATAAAGTGACGCGCTCAGCCTACCATCGCGTAACGCGCTGACGCTCGTCATTTTAGATTAAAATATCTTTACTAGAACACCAGAGTTGAGCACGTCACAATTCCCTGCAGCTTCCTCGTCGGACGAGGACTCGTGCGCGGGCGACGCGGAGCTGCCACCCCCGCCCGAGCTGGGCTCACCCCCCGCGCGCCGTCCCGCCGCACCGCACCCCCGCGCACATCCTCACCCCCTGCCGCATCATCGCGAGCGAGAACGGGAGCGTGAACGGGAGAGGGAGAAGAAGCACCTACCCAGAGAGAGGACAGAGATCGACCTCTCCGATATAACGCACTTGCCAGCATGTGAGTTTGTGTATTGAATAGTTTTTACGTCGGCGTCGGTGCATGGGTGTTAAGACAAAAACAAATACATCACTTCAATGATTTCATTGTCCACGGGCATTCTTTAAAAATGACATTTTCATATTTTTTTGCCTACATTTGCATAATAAAAACTTACTACCGAATCCAGAGACACCAATTAATATTAATTGACATTAGAACATTTTTTGGAATTCGATTATTTCCATACTTAGAGCCAGTTAATGCTGTAAGCTCCGTAACTGAATACAGAAAATGCTTTATGCTCTGTTACTGGGAACAGAATTAATCTTTGTTGACATCTTTGAGGAATAATAGAATTCTAGGAAATAACTCAATGGCATCGCCTATTTCTACATAATAGTAATAACTAATAATACAAAAGTCACACTCCGACATATTATTTATACCGGAAGGTTTATAATAATATTCCTACCAGTTACTTTTAAAAATAGCTGGCATAATATATACAGAGATGTTTTGACACCCTGTTACTAAATGAAACCACATATTCGTCATCGCCTCTGCTTACCCTGTACCAAACATGAGGCTTGAGCTTGTAGTAATTTGGCCAAAAAACGTGATTTTAGTTTTGAGCTTTTTAAATCACGCTATAGGTTTTTTGCACTTAACTGTAATCAATATTATATCACAGCTGACGATGTAAATATAAAACACAAGCGTTTAAGAAGGGCAACTCCATAAATATTAAAATACGTCTCAGGCTCACAAAGACCGTCTGGACACATTCACTGAGAAAGTTGCGATAGTATCACTTTGTTTATTGGCACGCAACAACTTAGGTCAGCATGCAAAACCAGACAAATGTTCGTGTATTTGCAAAACGCACCTACTACATCGAAATAACTAAAAAAATATTAATAATGTAGGAGTGGCAATATTAAAATTTTATAAAATGTTTACATAATGATTTCTTACGTTAACGCGAATGTTACTCAATGTTTACATTAATAATAATTAATATTATTAAAAAACAAATAGGTAACAAAAATTGAGTTCATACCAGTAATCATTACAAAAATGAAGCTAATAAAAGCGTGTTAATTACAATATTCGAATGTATTTAGGATTTCCTTACATTTCTTATACTAATCTATCGTTTCTTTAATTTCTAAATTAATATTTTGAGTCGATATTTCCAAAATAGCTTTACGTTAAACATAACCAACGCGATTGCCTTCTGTACGCTTCGCGTTTTTGTAAAGCGTCGACATTGACCTTTGGACACACAAATAAAATATCGCACACAATAACATAATAATATTGGGACATAGATATGAATCATCATTCGTTTAATATCTCTTTTTCACTTTCTAGTTTTCACTATAGTTGTCACTTTCTCGCTAAAACACGTGTAACGCTAGTGTTGTAGCACTTGTAGGTTTCATTTTACGCGTTATAATCTATTCTTAATTCATATTTCAAAACGAAAGATTCATTGAACGAACTTAACCTAATGATTATTAACTATCGCTAGATTAAAGGTTTAATAATATGTATACATCATAGGTTTATTAAAGTGCTCTTAGTAAAGAATATTTATAACGATTATACTTTAGAGGTTTAGAGGCATAAAATACAGTAATACCCCGGACTTACGCGATAGGTGGGACCGAGCTATAACCGTGTAAGTCGAATTCGCGTAAGTCGGGGTACAACTTTGCATGTAAATACATGTAAAGTATGTTTAATCGGACCAGAGTCTAAAGAAAACAATAATTTAGACGAACGAATGATACTTGAACTCAACAATTGAGTGTATTTCACAGCTTCCAATTTTTTTTCTTTACATTTTATAACCGTTTGGACTGTCGATTCCGGTAGGTCAAACATCTTTGCCATATCACAAATTATAATTTTTGCTTCAAAGTCTTTGATAATACACAGTTTACGCTGCAAAGACAGTATTTTTTCTTTCCTTGTTAGGTTCAAATGACACATTTTTTGCTCTTTTGAGTGACATAATTTGAGGTTATCAATAAAACACAACGTACGTAAAACAATTCAACGCGGAACACGTTCGAACCTGTCGTAAACGGACCACTAACATGGCAGAATAGGAGAGCTGACGCGCACAGCCATCAAAAAGAATAACCGCGTATCTCCGAATTCGCGTACAAGTCGGGGTATTACTGTATTCTAAAATAATCCATCAAACTCAACAACAATGATGGCATTATTATCTCATGTTTTTTTTATTATTTAAAAGGGTGCAAGCCACATTTTATGGTCGTAAATCATAGATCATATCACATGCACGTGCTCATGTCTCGATTATCATACCACTATAATCACTATTTAAAGACATGTTTTCGAATAGATAATGTCATACAAACGTTTGAACTCAATACCTCACCGATCTCAGCTTGACTACGTTGCCGCTATATCAATGAGAGATCAAGACCGAGTCGACATAGAACAAAAACTAATTTATATCCGATCTCAATCCTTATAAACCGATAAAAATGTTTTCTCACTAATACTTATTTACATTAGGCCAACACTACTTAAACATGTATTATTCGGGAATGTCTTGGTTGTGTGCATTCAAATACCCGACTATTTTAAATTGGTACTTTTGTTAGGCGTAATTACCAGTAACCAGTATTTTTTTTGTACATATTTGCCAACCACTGCTTGGGATTTCCACGTTATAAAGGTATTAGCCAATCTCATCACGGTATTTCTTGTTGCCGCCAAATCGGTGGCAAAGTACTTTTTAAATCCATTTTCGTAAATACGTCCCCATACACCTATCAAGTTAAAATTGCATTTTACAAGTTAGTTCGTTTCCGGATCTTTCGTGTGATGCGCGTGCGATTCTTGCGCTTTATAATAGTATTTACCGCCATTTTGTATTTAAGTATTTAGTTGTGTTATTAACAATAATTTAGATATTTCATTTATTTTTGATTCCCTTGCATTTGACTTAACAAAATTGACGTTGTTTTTATAAACTTTTGTGTAGTGTATAAGTGTGTGTTGTAATTAAGTGAAATTGACACTAATTGTTTGATCAAGTTTAGGATAGTGCTTATGTGTTTAGTACGTTTTCGTATTTAAGTGACATTGAAAGATATTTTAGTTGCTTACAAAATGGCACATTCTGTACTAGCAGCAAGAGAGCGCCTGAATAATATGTTTGGCGATAAATGGATCGGACGCTATGGCCCCCACAGATGGCCAGCACGATCACCCGACCTTAACCCTCTCGATTTTTTTTATGGGGTTTTATTAAAAACGAAGTTTATTCCCGGGTCAGCGAAACAGAGGAAGAGCTAAGCAGTCGCATTTGCGCTGCCTTTGATAAATTAAAAGCCATGACTTTAGATACGAGGCGCAACCTTATGGACAGGGTGCGGAATAACCTTATTCGCCGCTGTTGCTTATGCCTGGAAGCAGATGGTGGACATTTTGAAAATGTCAAGATTTAATTACGTACCTTCGTAAAATTAAAGTAATAATTTATGCATACGTATCAAATCAGAATTTAGGTACACGAGTATGGATATGTATGTGAGTGTGTGTCATTCATGCGAAGTCGCGAGTGATCTGTGAACGTTGTATCCTTGCGTGTGTGTATACGTGTGTGTCTAAGCACAGCGTGCGCGTGGTCGTTTGATGTGGTCGCCTCGACGAGTTCCAGGTACTTATACAGACTGTTTAAAATTAATTCATTCGTAATGGATTTTAATTTGTTAGGAAATCTTATTTTTTTATTTTCCAATTTATGACTAACTATGCTATGTCAAAGTATTTAAAATAACGAGAACTACACGTGGTTCAATTTAAGTATAGGGTGTCAAAATGACACTGTATATTGGTAGTTAAATCTTACTCAAATATTGATATTTATATTATGCGGCAGTTAGTTGTAGAAAGATCAAATCAAAGAACTTAACATCGTTTCACTTGACGCTGGTTGTAGTTACAAATTAGTTTACGGTGTAGTTAGTTATGGTGTGAAATAGTCATAGCAGCGGTCGATAGGACAACACTTAAACTGATGACGTATGCACAATTTAGGGAATGGTGATTCACAAAAGGTCCTTAAACATTAAAATTATACGATTCTATCATTATTATTATGTATTTTTAATGTTAAGTACAGACGAGCTGATTTCATTCGCCATTCATGGACCATAGCCAACAATACAAGAACTAACACGCTACGCTTAACACGTCGTGGCTATATAGTTCTTATGGATTGAGGCATTCAAAGAAAATTAACAGTAACTATGCAATTATACAGTGTCCCGTTCAAACTTCCTATAATTCGATAAATGCCTTGCACAGAGCCATTATAAAACAAAATGAAAATGTATAGCCCAAGAGACGTCCAAGCGTTTCAACGTGACGTAAGGGACTTTACACTCGCCTCCTAGTCGATATTCCCACGGTGTCTCTAACTTCATTGGTCTAGCCACTTTATCTTCTTTAGATAGTATAAAATGAAGTCGCTTCCGCTGTCTGTTCGCTTATATTATTTAAAGTATTCAACGGATTTTAATGCAGTTTTCAGCAATAGATAGAGTGATTCATGAGAGAAGTTTATATGACGTATCACGCTATGACCCAGTTGGTCAGTAAGTACAGGCAGGGCAGGGCAGTAACTTGCAGGTGAAACTGCGAGAGACAGCTAGTATCAGATAAATTGAAAATCGCTAGACAGAAAAAGGATATATTTATTTTTCTAGGATATTTTATAATCATATTTTGACATAAACTGCTCTGCATGTACATTGTTTAAAGAAAGCGAAATTTAACGGCAAATGCACACGCAACCTAAAATAATCAGAAGTACAAATACATTTCGAACCTGCGACTTTCGTCTCGGCAATTCGTATCATTCCCCGTTGTGATATCGCTGTTTGCTAACAAAAACTAGAATGAAACGAATATTTGCGCATTGGAAATTCCATCGAAGTTTGGTAATTGGCCAGACCGCGGATACGAGTACGGTATCTGTCGAGCTAATGTTAACAGAACTTCTAGTTTATATAGTATACTGATTAACCGTTGTACCAAAATTGACTGCTCTTTAAAAACTGTTGATAAACTTCCAATAAATAATTTTTATTGGAAGTTTATAGGTTTAAAAGCTGCTTATTTTATATCTTTCTATTAAAAAAGGATTGGTTGGGGTAAATAATTTAAATACGGAAGTGAATTAAAATATTTTATTTTGACAGAATTATCGATTTAGTTCAATCTTTATTGTGATCCCATAAATATAGTGGAAGGTGTATATAATAAAAATCGTTTAGCCAAGGCGATCACACAGACATACAAAGCCAGTGTTAGTTCAAAAGTTTTGGACTGATTGGATAACATTTCGAGTCAACAGAAGCGTCAGTTTAATCGACTTAGTGCCGTGCAAGTTTGCAGGCAAGGATTAAATCCGTGAAATGTTCTTGACTATCTGGATTCAAATATGCAATCACATCCACTCACATCAAATTAATATTAAGGTGTTCATTTTATTTTGCTAAATTCATTACCTTAAATCAATAATTTACAGTTCTATTTTACATAATCGTACACGGGGAAATGTTTCATGTATGATTTGTTATATAATACGGAATTTAACCTGAAAAGTTAATTTAAAATACTATTGATTAGTTAAATACTGCTTTGTCTTTCTGTGTCAAAGGGATTTATAAAGAGATGAAAACAGTGTTTTATCTAAGCAGTGTTAAAATAATTTATAGGTAAAGCCCTATGATAGGTAAAGCCTTTGACAGCCTCCGTGGCGCAGTGGGCGAGTAGCCGGCTGCGAAGCGTCAGGCCGTGGGTTCGATTCCCGCACTGAGACAAATGTTTGTGTGATCAATGTGTGTGTGTTTGTGTGTTGTGGAGTCGCAAGTTCTCATAGTTCCTTATACCCACGATACAGGTTAACCTAGTGTGGGTGCAGGACTATGTGTATGACTGTTGGGTATATTTATTTATTTATTCTAAAGTACTGCTCTCTCTATACTGGATTAACATAATCGTGTTTTCCAAGATTAATGAAGTTTGCCGAAGTGTATAATTTAAATATGTACTATGTATATATCCGTACTGCCTATCCTACATGTACAAACTCCGCTCTAATTGCTATCCCACTGCGCAAACAGCAGATAATGGTATTACTTAGCGTCTAGTGAATAAGGTTTTACTCGACGCGACACGACGCGACGTCTCACTACGTGCCCGGGTATAATCGCTCACATTACAGTTTGGAATGGCACGGACTGTCCATGGGTCCATCTGCATTAAACATTCACTACCTTTAAAACCTTCGTGTTCGATTACAATACGCTGTTGAACTAATGTGTCTCTTTTGTAGTAAATCCGATCGTACTTTTTTATTGGGGTAAATAAAGAATGAATTATAATAGGTTCGTAGAGTGATAAAATACTTTAAAATTAGAACATCATATAAAAGGCTGATTATTTTTAGCACGGTTGAGTATTCTTTTATCACAAAAGTGTCGGTCGGCAATTAAATATGTCATCTCCGCAAGCACGATGCGGGATTAATCATACTAAAGGAATATATTTGTTTATTTAGGTCCTTCGAAGCTGACAATTCATAACGTAGTCAATATACCAAACAATACGCCAATTACGAAGTACTTAGTATACATTAGGAACTCCTAGGATTAGTAAAACATTCGGATAGCACTTAACTTCGCCTGAATTATAAATATTTTCTTATTTTAAATATAAGATAGAGGAATTAATAAGATTAAAATCCATCACTACTATTATATTCATAAGAAAATTCCAACAATATTTTTAGGTACGGGAGTTTTTCGTGTAATATAAAAGTCAGCGTGTAAAAATACTTTGTTCCACCCATGCCAATACTTTAATGTAATTCGATGCACTTCGCTAATGGACGATATGACATGCACCACCGATCATCGGAGACATTGTCATGTACATTCACACTTATAGATCGGTACATTAAGATCTTTACTAAGAGCACGCCCACATGGAAATGAGTTGCGAAAACTAAACCATTGTTAGATACTTTGATGACTTATTGCCGTTCTCATATTCTATTTACAGATAGTTTTGCTTACTATCAATGGTGTTTTGATCTACCATACAAAATGTGTCTTACTGGTAGAGTAAGCAAATCCATCAGTAAACAGAATATTGCATATTGAATTGAATATTGAATATTGGTTGCCAGGAAGAGATCGCTTTTAGTGATAAGGCCGCCACTTGTGGCACATTCATTTATTTGCTGTATTTTGTCAATAATTGTTTTCTGTTTTTGGAACGAAGTTCCTTACGGCAGGCTTGGAGGGGATAGGGATTTTGCTGCGTGACCGAACTGAAAAAAATGTGATAGTAAAACCGTAAGAAAAATGCGTGGAATAAAAACCGTTAAATGAGACTTTTTTTTAACTTAATTTGATATCTAGCACACAAAGTTAAAGTCGAAATTCCGTTAATAATAAAACAGATGGTTGTGAAACTTATGACATTTGGAAATGTAGACGCGGTTTGAAATTTGAATTTGAATTTTTGATTATAGAACACGGCCGTCCGTTATTTTTAAGTTGATAAAAAATGCTATACAATAGCTTTACCGCGGCAGTCTCCGAGTGCCACACGTCTTTTTTTTATTTCTATTTTTCTATTCTATTTCTATGTAATTTTATGTTGTCAAACAAAAATAAAGAGACCTATTTTGTTATTTCAGTTGATAATTTGAATTTTTTGCAATTTGTGTCGATTCTACATTAGCCGAAGGAACTTCGTTCCTACCTGGTGTCCCACGACACACACCAATTTATTTATGTATGTGTCTACAATAAAGAGTTACTATCTATCTATCTAATATTGGGAACACATTGGCCGAGACATCTTGCTTATCTATGAGTAGACACGTAACATCAGGTCAGAGGTATGGTAAAATGGTTTAAGCAGTGCGTCTTGGTGCAGATGTCCAGCCCGACGTGACGCACACGTCGTCCGGGGCGCGTCGCGGCGGCGCGCTCGTCGCCGATCGCGTGCAGTGCTACACGCAGCCAGAGGACACGGGCACCGGCACAGGCAGGTGGAAGGTATGTTGCGTTCTTCATTTATCTTGACAGCCTCCGTGGCGCAGCGGGCGAGTATCCGGCTGTGAAGCGAGAGGCCGCAGGTTCGATCCCCGCATTGAGACAAACATTTGTGTGATCCACAAATATATGTCTCGGGATCTGGGTGTTGTGAGACCGAAAGTCCCACGTAGTTCCTGATACCCGCGACACAAGACTCGTATCTTACTGTGGGGTCAGGGCTATGTGTGTGACTGTTGGGTGTATTTATTTTATTTATTGGAACGAAGTTCCTTACGGCAGGCTTGGAGGGGATAGGGATTTCGCTGCGTGACCGAACTGAAAAAAATGTGATAGTAAAACCGTAAGAAAAATGCGTGGAAAAAATGCGTGGAATAAAAGCGTTAAATGAGAAGTGCGCAGGCGCGACAGTCGCATAACCAGCCAGTTAGTTCCTTTTTTAAAATGAAATTCATTCAGCCAGTTATATTTGAAGTATATAAAAATACTCCTTCGATTTTTAAAAGATTATTACATAAGTTGATAAAAAATGCTATACAATAGCTTTACCGCGGCAGTCTCCGAGTGCCACACGTCTTTTTTTTATTTCTATTTTTCTATTCTATTTCTATGTAATTTTATGTTGTCAAACAAAAATAAAGAGACATATTTTGTTATTTTAGTTGATAATTTGAATTTTTTGCAATTAGTGTCGATTCTACATTAGCCGAAGGAACTTCGTTCCTACCTGGTGTCCCACGACACACACCAATTTTTTTTTTACTTATATACTTTCCTCTCAGGCTCCGTGTCTTATTCATCTATTTACGAGTATTGAATTTTGCTTCTAGCGTTGAAGCGGTTCTCCCGGATGCGTGAAAAGTTTTATTTATTTATTTTCGCCATTCGAGGCGCAGTCATGATTAAGAAATAAAAACTGGCTGAACGAATGTTTCAAATCCTAATGATCGGTTCAAACGAGTCCAATTACACTCAACAAAAAAACTTGAATTAATATCTATATCTTAATATCTGTACATTTTTGTTGATCAACTCTATTGAGAGTGTGTTCAGACATTTCAACTCGCCTGCGATCTTTAGCAGTTGATCAGCTAAAATCGATCCGTGTGAACTCGCCTTTATTTACAGCTGCTTGTTCAATACGTATATTTCCATTATATCAATTAGCGCTAATTACGAAAATGAAACGAGGCCCAAGGATATTCTATCCGTGCTGACGTAAATAAACACAATGATAGAATTTCTCATAGCATCTTACTTCGCTGTATCTAATAAACCGTAATCCAATATAATGTTTATTTTTGTCTCACTTTTCCTGCTAATATTCGTTAACAATATATTGTCAGATGTTTTTCTCTTTTTCTCGTCTATTTTAAGCTGTTATTGTTGAGTAAGAATATTATAACTTTTAGGTTCTTTGTGTTTCAATTACGCACTTCGGCAGTCTTCGTACACTTCGAAAATATGTATCCGTGATGATGCTAATTATATAATACCCTTAAAACATTAGAATAAGTTTTTTTTTGAAGTGTACGGAGAGTGAACGAACTTGGAACAAAATATTGACCCCATTGACCTTACTGAGTACCGGTGAACTATAAAATGTTATTGCTTTAAGATAACTTTATATTTTCATATAAGTCAGTAACTCTTAGTAGTAGGGTGATTTGAAAGGGCTGTTATTAAAATTTGTGCTATTAGAGAAAAGAAATTGAACCATAGAGCTAATAATGTAGTTGCCACTGCGAAGTTCAGTCCAAAAGTGGATATTCTTTAATTTTATAAAATATCCAATTATTTATATTGACAATCTGGTTCCTAGAACCCACCAAGTTGACGTTCTACGTGAAATCACTATTAGGTGTCAGCAAAAATCCAACAGCTGCTAAACACGCTCAAGAGACCGAAGCGCCGGCCGCTGCCGGAGTTCTACGAAGACGACGACATCGAACTCGAGCTGGCGGCCAATCCGAAGGACCCCAACGCGCCGAAACCGGAGGGGGGGACGATGACGCCGGCAGTGGGGGAACAGCTGGTGGTGCCTGCCGGCTTGCCGAGGAACCTGGAGGCGGCGCTGCAGCGCTACGGCACGGCTTCCTTCAAAGCTAACGTCGCCACCGTCCTGGATCCCAACGGGAAACTCAGCAATTCACTCACTTACGGTAAGTGAATTTAAATATGTAAATATTTGGTGTTCTTTGAATGATGAGTTCACGAATTTTATACATATAAGGGTTATTTTTGTTAAATTTATACTGGAGAAATAATTAGACATCTAATTCCGCTTTTTCCTACTTTTAGAAGAAATAAGGGCGCAGTAGCAAGCGGTGATAGTTTTGTGTTGAAATTAATTTGAAATCTCCGTGATTGATCGAAACCTTCTTCGCGCAGGTAAACTGCTCAGCCGGTCGCTGAAGATAGCCCACGCGTTGCTTAACAAGACGTTCACATCAAAAACCAGCAGCGGTGGACCCCTCACCGGGGACAGCTCCATCAAGCCCGGAGACCGAGTCGCACTGGTGTACCCCAACAACGACCCAATCAACTTCATGTGCGCGTTATACGGATGTCTACAGGCCGGAATAGTTCCCGTGCCGATTGAAGTCCCGTTGACGAGACGGGACGCGGGACTCCAACAAGTTGGATTCCTGCTTGGCTCGTGCGGCATACAGTACGCGCTCACTTCGGATAATTGTCTGAAAGGTAGGTCATTTGATAATATAATAGATGTTATGCCATGCGTTGAAATACCTCTTTTCTAGGTACACTTGAAATTTTTTGGGGGCCTGTGACAGAACAGGCGGATGACCGATGCAGGTACAGGGATACAAGGATGTACCACTGTAGACTATATCTGCCTCAACCAAGTCCTCTATAAAGTCTTGTCGCAAGACTCTCAAGAACCGGATATATACTGGCCGATCCCAGAACGCGATTGACATAAGGTTTCTGGGTCACTATGGCAGGTTTTAACAACATATATACGGTGGTCGTTATCCGGGCGGATATGAATATCCTACTGCCAGGAGAGTAGTCCTTCTCATTATGAAAACCGGTTAACTAAATATGGAGTTAACTTAGTTACGTATTATTTTCTACTACAACACATCTCTATTCAAATGTTCGTTGTTAGCAGTCGCCTATTCAAATAGTTGGTTGAAAATTTGTTAGGCAGTTATTTTGTACTCGCTGAATGTATGTAACTCCGCTAGACTTGTAACACAAAGAATCCACCCGTAACTACGTTAGTTTTGACTCGCGACTTGTTCGTCGAAGTTCCATTTATTGGTTACAATCAAAGCGAATTTTTAACCGACATCAAGAAGATTAATTCTATTGTATCTTTTATGTATATTACGCAACATCTACGCCAATTGTATACCAATATTGATGATGATGATATAAGTTGAAATAAAACTAATTTAAATGGATTTTATCGCGGTTTATTTTGTTCTTTTTTCAAAGTGAAATATTCTGGTACATATTATGATATATGATTCTATTTCTATTGCATATAATAGTATGGTCACATTTTTAAGTTTATTTTTATGATTTTATAATGGAGTACAAGAAAAGAATAGAAAACTCCACAGCGGATAACGGATAAAAATTTGTGGCCTAATTTTTAGGGTCTTCGTTACTTTAAATATAAATATTTTAATTCGTGACTTCTATTCTGGAAAGATACTTGCACTGCGTGTATGCATCTAAAATTGTACACTTTTCATATTAGTTTTTCGTGTTTTTGTAATATAAAGGACATTGTAGACAATGAAATTACTTAGACATTAATATCTCATGTCTCAACATGATGAGCCCAGGACAGTTACTGTGCAATTCAAAGTTTTGGGTGATGTTTCGCTGCTACCAGTTTTGTACCGATGTGGCGCTTTCCATCACGCGACTGACCTGCCGATACAACCCTGCAGTTTTCTTATAATAAATACTAAATCCGATCCACCTTCCATCAGGTCTCCCAAAGACGTCATCAGGTGATGTGGTATCGTTCCGCGGCTGGCCATCACTCCAATGGGTTTCGACGGAGAAACTGCCCCGCCCCCCTCGCGACTGGATCCCGCCCCCTCGCCCCTCCGAAGAGAGTCCCGCGCATATAGAACACACGTCCGCAGCGGACGGGTCGGCCATGGGCGTCATTGTTACGAGGTCAGTAGAAAATGTCTCTCTTTCAGGGTGTTGCAACACTGTGTTAGAAGTATGCTATTGGTCAATGGAAGTTTTGGCGGGAATTCTGACAGTGCGGTTAATTTCTTATTTTAATTTGTTTCCTAGTTTAAAGTTTAGTTTGTTGTACAAAAGTGGTGTGGATTTGTGCAATTGACATTAGCGGTGATGAACACTGTATGGAAACATTGAAATAAGTGAATTAAGCATAGTACTGAAGGGAATTAACACAAAAAGTCCGGCAAGAATTTGAAATGGACCGCACCGGTGTTTCATAGTTCTTGTAGAAATAAGAAATATCAAAAGACTAGCTTAAAGGACAATAGTCTACCATATGAATTTATGATTATTATATTATGAAAAAAATATGCGATTGGTTGAAGTCGGTGTACGTTGTAATATAAATAAGAAGGAGGGAGGCAGCACTTATTTTAGGTATAATAGTTACTCGAATTTATATTAAGGCTATATTAACACTTTGTATAGTGTGTATGTGGGTTTAACAGCATACTGTACATGTTATCATGTTTATAAACTGCATTAAACATTATTATAACATACTCTAATCGTTTCTTTTATTAATATTTCTAGCGTTTCCGTTTTTTATTTGATTGAGTTTTGTTCATTCAATCTATACATACAGATTATATTTTATTTACATAATTATTGTATAATTCAATATTTCCAGTCAGTGGATGCTTTGCGAAAATTCGGCATCGTTTCAAAGTTACCTAAATTGCAGTTACCTTTATGCTTGGTGCTGCTGCGGCCTTAATGTTCAATTTAATTTCATTTAATCACTTTGAAATGTTTAAATAATACCAATATGATTTCACCTTATTTTTTATGATCTCATTTTGTTTATGGTCAGGGGTCCCTCGGGTAGCTGATCCACTTGATTACTATCAAGCTCATTTTCCGTGAGTAGCTTCGTTTCGATGAGACGACCAACAATTCCCTATGCGAAAATTCTCTATTGTGGTAGCTAACAGAGGTAGCAAGGATAGAATATTTCGATTTGATGATACTCATAAAATTATTATTTTATTTGCAGGACAATATGACAGTTAAATTATATAAATATTAACTAAGTAAAAACAAAAAAATCAGCTGGTTAGTAATCATACCTATTGGAAGGAGGGGCTTCCAATAGGTATCGATAACGAGGTCATAAGAATGATTACTAACCAGCTGATTTTTTTGTATTTACTTAGTTAATATTTATATAATTTAACAGTCATATTGTCCTACAAATAAAATAATAATTTTTTGAGTATCATCAAATCGAAATATTCTATCCTTGCTACCTCTGTTAGCTACCACAATAGAGAATTTTCGTTTAGACTAATGAATAGACTATGAAAACTTTACCGCCACATGTGAGCACAAATGTAAAATGGTACGAAAGTGTACAGAAGCCGTATGCCCACGCCTGCGATGGTCCAATGGACAACGAGCATCGACTGATCAATGGCGGGAAGCGTTGATGCTCTCAATTTCGCTAGATATTGGCCGAACGTTATTGTATACAATATCTCAAAGGTGTTTCTATAAATAAACACTCTCCTGTTGTTATTGGGTCCCGCGCCGTCCCTTGTGACTAGTCCTACATTTGTTCCCGGATTAGAACTGCCTATCTCCAATCTTTGTTGTTATTTTATTCATAACTCGCAACTCCGTTACGCTGGGCGCATGCTGATATGCTGGCGATGAAGCGAAGCGAAACGCACATTTCATAACGTACATATGACAATAACTTATAGAGCCACATTTGTAAAATGTATATTCAAATTTGACACAAAACACAGTTGCCAGGGGTTTTGTAAATTTAATCGGAACCAATTAAAATATTGAAGTAGTTTATAAGTGCGAGTCTATGTGCGTGTATGAGTGGGTGATGTATTCTTTCAATTCACTTCCCCAACAAATTCTCATTTGGTCATCATAACGGATATAATTTTAATCCTAAGTTACACAAATTGTCAATTGGCGTGTTAAATTATTATATCTAAACATACATCTAAACTAAATACATAAATATTAATTAAAATTACACAATAATATCGTTAACAAAAATAACAAAATAATTATGTGTGTTTTACAAGCATGACCATATTATTATACTGAGATTGAGTTTCATCACCAGGTGATCCTGGGGTTCCTAACCACTTAGCCGCCCGAAAGTAATACTGGTTTATGAAAAGGGCCGTGAACTATAGTATCTATAAATACGTACATTTGATAAAATTTGCAAATACAACGTTGATACATACATTTTAATTAACATATATAAATTAGCAATCGACTAACAATTACTGGGGAATACACGCGGAAATCGCGGAAATGGAACACGCGGTTGAAAGCCGGGACTCCCCTATTAAGAGACAGGACTCGCGGATGATAGCCGGGACTCTGCGATAAAGAGACAGGACTCGCGGATGATAGCCGGGACTCCGCGATTAAGAGACAGGACTCGCGGATCATAGCCGGGACCCCGCGGTTAAGAGACAGGACTCGCGGATGATAGCCGGGACTCCGCGATTAAGAGACAGGACTCGCGGATGATAGCCGGGACTCCGCGATTAAGAGACAGGACTCGCGGATGATAGCCGGGACCCCGCGGTTAAAAGACAGGACTCGCGGATGATAGCCAGGACTCCGCGATTAAGAGACAGGACTCGCGGATGATAGCCGGGACTCTGCGGCCCGCGGATGATAACCGGGTTTCTACGCTTGACAGCTTGGACCCGCTGGATTTGCCGAGTTAAATCTACTGTATACTTATTATAACTAGCATTAATAACATTTACTTGATTATAGGTAAAACTTATGCTAATATTTCATTGTACACACATAACATAATCACAATACTAATACATGATTAATTTAAGAGTGAGCAATGATACGTGGTTTATGCATAAATGCATACACCTTACATTCCGACAATTTTTCCCACTAATTCCATCATTTAAACATCGTCAAGAATATATATTATGAAATACATGATGAATAGAACATTACGTCGTAATTACGCTATTTGGACTGTAAAATCTAACAGAAGATACAACATTTGTATAAATGTTCTTAAAAATTGTATCATATCCAATTGGAATATTTATACAAAGCAGTATACAACAAGTACAAGAAGTATTTACACAAAATAGTATGATTATTCAATATAACTACAAAATCTTTCAAAAGACGAACACTTCGGTATATAATAGCACGTATCAAAGGCGTACTCCCAGTGCGACGGCCAATCTTCTATCATTGCCAACGAGTTCTAGATGTAGACATAGAGTTAGTACTCGACCGATTCTATCGTACTAGAAGCATTGCGTTGATCCAATCCCGCCCTGAAAACACAATATATTAGATAAATAACCGTATATTTTTAATCACGATAGTCTAGACCAGTGTTTCCCAACCGTTTTTACGCCATGCACCACCTTAAAATTTTTTTGTTAAATTTGTCACCGATATCTAGCATTGCATTTAAATAACCCAATGCGAAAGGGTTAAACTCGTGTCGAGTCCATTTTTAAATTGCCCCCCTATGGGGCGTGGGCCCCACGTTGGGAAACACTGGTCGAGACCATTAGTTCCCAAAGTGGTCCAGGGGTTTTGACACCGACAACTACCTCCAGTTGTTAATTTTAATGTAGCATTTACACAAATAAAGTACAGTATTATGATTTGAGATAAGCGCTTCGGCAATTATCAATAAAAGTATTTTGGGAAACAAGAAGGCACGATTATGATGATCCAATAATAATATAAATAAATAATAAATAAATACACCCAACAGTCACACACATAGCCCTGACCCCACAGTAAGATACAAGTCTTGTGTCGTGTGTATCAGGAACTACGAGAGACTTTCGGTCTCACAACACCCAGACCTCGAAACAAACATTTGTGGATCACACAAACATTTGTCTCGGTGCGGGGATCGAACCCGCGGCCTCTCGCTTCACAGCCGGCTACTCGCCCGCTGCGCCACGGAGGCTGTCAAATATACAGATTTCTTGTATTTTTTGATTGAACGTCTAACGGAGGCCTACTGTGTGCGTCTTTGTACTAAATCATAAAAGACGAATTAACTCGTCCTAATTTTAAACGACGCGGTCCTTGAAACACCGCGTGTAATTATCTGTATGCACGAGACATGACATGAAACACAACGACCCCCCGACATACTGTGTCATTGCTCATAATACAATTCACACTTAATTGCTTAATTGTACAATTTACATCATTAAATGGCGGTTTGAATTGCCTGTAATTTGAACCTCTGTGTACATCGAATGGCAATCATTATTTTTTTTTTACTAATTAACTGGCAGGCGTTGCTATGCCTGTCCCTTTTTTTTAAGAAGGTAGACATATACATAGATACTAATTTGATATTTTAATTATTTTTGTTCACAAGCGTTCGTGGCCGTGCGGGCAACAGCTCAACCCATTCTAAACCATTATAGTTCTAAATTAATTAACATTAAAAAAATTATAAAAAATTATAACATTAATATAATTTCCCTGACTTGCTTACCAAAAAACATGAACCATGTACAATGTATACTACCTGCAAAAAATAGGTTGCCTACATTTTTCTGGCCACTACTACCTGGTTGCTGTGTGCAAACAGGTAACTAAAAAGTGGCCATTGCGCTCATCTAGCTCCTAGCTTTTGCAGGTTGTATACATTATAGGTTCATTCATTTGATGAGCAAGTCAGTGAAATAATATCTTTTTTTAAATTAATAAAACATAATATCCTTGACCATATTTTTTTAGGCAACCCTATTGATATGTGTTCAGCAACACATTTTATACCCTAAAATATTATTTTCATCCGGTAAACAGATGGGTGAAGGTCAATGTTCCCCGGGATCTTAGACCAATATAACAAGATTTCATCAATAAAATAGTACACTATACGAGACCAATTTATTAAAGCAGTTACAAACTGACGATTTGCGTCCGGATGCGGTTGTTCAGCGATGCGCATAATGAATGTTAATGTGCACAGCGAGTTGACAGAGTAAGTGGCGATTGTAGCAATAAGGGGCGTAAACGATGACCCTTGGGTGGTCTTAACATGAGGTCTATAAACACGACTTTAGTCCCCTATAAAGTGACTTTACTTAGTAAACTGATGGTGGAAACTGTCGCTGGTGGTAGGATATTCATATCCGCCCGGATAGCGACCACCGTTCATATGGTGTTAAAACCTGCCATAGTAATCCACACGCTTTGTGGGGATCGCGTTCCAGGATCAGCTAGTGTACATCCGGTTCACCCGAGGGGCTTGCGACATGACTTGCTGGTTGATTGGGGCGGGTATAGGGGTACATCCTTGTATCACTGCCTACATCGGTCATCCGCCTGTCCTCTCGCAGGCCCCTCGATTTGCTTCTTTCCTCTCCGAAGAGGGAAGAAGCATTTATACAGGGCGGCATAACTCTGGTGACCATCGATAAACTCATTGTTTGTTGGTGGTCGCTTGTTTTTTGGATTGCACTTCGCTTACTATCAGGTGTAGTGCAGTGACTTTGCCCTGCGCGGATAACAAAAATAAAAAAAAACTTCGATATGCTAACTGTAATTTACAATAGTCCGTTTACGTTTCAAGATAGAGGTTCAAGATAGATTTGCGTGCTATACGTAATATTTATGGGAAATTATAAAACTGTATATAGCTTTTGCCCGAGGTTCCGCCCGTTTAGCAGCTTGGGTTAGACGGAAATATTATGTAAGTAGTCTGGCCATAAATACTGTTACATAAAAAGTTTTATTTTTGCTGCTTTAAACCTGCTGCTCTAAACGACACGCTGATATTGTGTCTCTTAAGAAATCTCTGGAGCAAGCAGTGGCTAAATTTCCCATGGAAGTAGTGCGTTCATCCATTGTTTCGTAGCCAGACATATTAAGGACCTGCATCAAAGCCAAAGGTGGCCATTTCGAATATAATTTATTTATTTATTGCCGAGACTTGAAAAAATATGTACATATAAGTTTTATTAAGATTTCATTACTTCATAATAAAATAAATGTATTTTCGTTAGTAACAGGACTTATGGCCGGACTTAGGTACTATGGGTTCTCCCAGAAAATAAGACTGTATAGCAGGATAATTGTGTTTTAGTGATCAGTTCCTGGTGGAAATATTTATAGGAAATAAGATGAAACAAACACATTCATGTATGATTTAGAAAATGGCAAATAACACCCACAATTCTAATATCTGATCTTAATTATGTATTTACGATTCTGATATCTCTATTTGAAAGTCTATCAGCTACTGAACAAAGAAAACTAAAAAGTACTTTTGTCAATTCCTAAATCGAATCTACCAGTTTTGACTAAGGGTCGTCTCAGATATCGGTTTTGAAATTAATTGGCCTTTAAACAAAATGGCGGCCACTTTTTCAATCTAATCATGGGATCTAGCATATTTCTATTTGCATCCATGACATGGATTTGATTGAAATAATTATTCATAGCACGCAGTTTAATGTCGATTGACCCAAAAACATTATCTGGGAGACCATACGGTCATAATGTACCATAAAATACATAATTTGGGATATAATGTAAATTGGATTTAATTTTAAATTTCATTATCACTTACTATATTACATATGGATTGTAAACTTTCTAGGAGTAAAATATTTTGACAATTACAATTACACGTAGTTCCCAGAGTATGGTCCGCACATTAATAATAATAAATCAGGTGCACCGTGGTCATAAATCACAAAAATATAATATATTTTGTTAAGGCATAATGGGGCTTTCGAATAGTATTATAATTTTTAGAATCGGATTAGTAGTTTCAGAGATTACTGCTTAATACAAATCTACTATAAAATCTATATCTACGGGGCCTGTGGCCACAAAGGCAATGAAATATAGCCTATGTTACTCACGTTTAGAATTTATAATGTCGATTCAGTGGCTCCAAATATTACCTACCCACTACATAAAAAAAGCAAACAAATATATTCTCTTGATATGATGGGGTAGATAAATGGTCTATATTGCATTATTAATATCGCCCTTTATGTTTTCCATTAAAAAAGAGAATAGCAGAAGCGCATAACTTATATCGTAGTACTGTCAATGATTTACTATATTACCGCTTTATACCGCCAAGCAGAAGTGTGTAAGTACTGTCATTTTTCGATTTGAAGGACATTGGAGCTAGTGACATTAAAACATTCATTGAGCATTAAAACTTATGTCTCGGGTTGACGAATGCAGTCCAGTGTCCTGCAATACTTCATATTCATAAATACTTCAATGCCCTTGAAACCGTAACACAACTGTACAGTGTTTATATACCGTTTGGCGGGGGGCAGAAATAGAGAAAACGGTGATACCCACACGACCTATCGCACCCGAGTGATTTACAATCAATAAAGACATACCTAACAGCGGGCCAATTCTGGTAATTAAAAATGTTCAAAATATCATTCCGATCTAGTTTCAGTGCCAAGAAAGTTGCAAGTGGCATTCCGTAAACCATTAAAACTGTAATTCAATCAAAAGTATATTGAAAGTTGACTAAATTGACATTAAAATGTAACTGAAATGATATTATGAATTAACTGAAATATAGTCAATCATATCGATATTTGTATATATGCATGGGTAATATTCTATGTAAATACGTAACAATCAAATCACAAAGTCGTAAGGAAACATTATATAATAACAATAAAAATACAATACACTATTACATACACACACACATATTACACATTGCAGCTGATTCCATGTTTTTTGCACTGTGTGAACATAACCTTTTGGATAATACACTGTCGTTCCTCCTTCAGAGTCGGCTCAAGGCCTAGAATTGGTGATCCGAATTGCTTCAGTGAAATCCAGAAACAGTTCTAATTGTTTAGTCATTGTTTCACTAACACTTTACTAACAGTCCACTAATAATTAACTCACGATATTTTGTCAACTTTCAATTAGTATTTATCGCGCGCAATGGATAATCATAATTAACTTATTATAGAAATTGAAAGATACGTACTTAAATAACATACACAACAAAATTAAATCACGGAACAATAACAATAGACATTCTTTTTTAATAAAAATTTTACGGCTCTCGATCTTAGTACTTTGTGCCTGCAATAACAAAGGTGTAATCACTGGGTGACCCACCACGACAATAAATTAACGCATATGTTTTCACTCACAATTCACAGAAATTTCTGTGAATTGTGAGTGAAAACATATGCGTTAATTATACGAAAAAAAACGGGTTTTTAATTTAGGGGAAACATGAGAAATGTCCTAATCAATTAATAAATTATAAAATATATTAATCAAATTTTAAATTAATAACTTCGTGCTAGAGTAATAACTTTTCCATCCAATTCAAATCGCCAAATTTACTCACAATGCCAATACATTTTGTCCGCTGGCAACTTTATTATAACATTCGCTTTACCTTTTTTTTATAATTTAGTCTGTGGTGGCTGACATTAATTTGGAATTAAAATGATATCGAATTGACATCATAATGCTACTGGAATGATATTGGAACTTTAAGCGGAGCAGAATGCCACATTTTATTCAATTCGTAGTCTAATCTCAGTTTGGTTAAAGTTCAGTCTCAGTTAATGTTAAATACGAGAATTGGCCCGCTGTTCTCAAACATGTGGCCGCTAGTGTAGGTCGTCGGGTTACCGTGTTCCTCGCACTCGTAGAACTCGTAGACGCTACGTAGACGGTTGATAACGCGTCATTAGACCGCCCACACTCGGCGCGGCGAGGCGGTCGGCACTGTCTACACAACACTGAAACACAATCGTGACGTCATGTTACATGTATGTGTATTAGGCAACCTGTTGATTCATGATTTATTTGGGGTTTTTTTATGGTGAATATTTAATGGCGAATGCTATGACTTTAATGTATACTACTAGATTGGCTGAGCGGTACATAGCGCCAATTATTTGCGTCAATTGACCGTAACTCATTACTACCATCTCGCCTACTCTTAACTGGAACCCCTCTACCGCTCTCTCAGTGTCAGCTGTCAAACTCCCGCATTATATGACACAATTTTACTTCGTTACTATATTTTTTTTTTAATTTGACAGCAAGAGTCGTATAATGCAGCTTCGTAAAACCTGAGTTTTATTATAAAGTCTTGCCTATACCCTACAAGAAACATTGTTTTTAGCATAGACCGGCAAACAAGCACTTGGGTCACCTGATGATAAATGATCTCCACCGCTCATGTACGCCCACAATAGTAGAAGAATCATAGGTGCGTTGCCGACCTTAAAGGGAAGGGATAATTAAGGGATTGGGGAGGAGAGGGGGATTTGGGCCTCACCGTACGAAACGCAGCAGTTTACGTCGCTTTATTGTGAGACAGTCGTACCGACCCGGTCGAGCCGGCCCATTCATGGTGTAGACAAAACTGCCTACAGCGTGGCTCTACCACTTATACTCATCTTGCATGACTCGATTCACATTTTATGTAATACCTAAGTGGTCCCATTAGCATTCACATTGAGCCTAAGTTAACAGTATCGTTTCTCCACAGGGCATCTATGCTAGCGCACTGCCGTATGCTCTCGGTGGCTTGCAACTACAGCGAAGGGGAGCACATGGTGTGCGTGCTGGACTTCAAGCGCGAGACGGGTCTGTGGCACGCGGTGCTTGCCAGCGTGCTCAACGGCATGCACGTCATCTTCATACCGTACGCGCTGATGAAGGTCAGCCCCGCTTCGTGGATGCACATGATCACCAAATACAGGTGGGTGGCGGTTAGTGGCAGGTGTGCCTTTTTAACACCCGACAAAAAATATGGCTGTTTTAAGTTTGACCCGTTTGACTATTTATGGGTGTATATGTTGCAGGTTTTTCATAAAATTAGGTTTTTGAAGAAAAGCCGAAAGATGACACATTTTAATCTCAATTTCATCATAAACCTGTAACAATCCAGATTTTTGATCAAAAACCTGAATTAGTTTAGGTTTATGATCAATCTGATATACATTTCCGTTGACAGGAACTTAAAGACTTCCCCCGCTTTTGTTTCGCCAGCGCTCGAGCACGCCCCGCCTATTCCCTGCTTTTTCAGTCACAAAACACAACTCAGACGGCCAACCCGCGTTCATTTTTGCAACAAATGTGTCATCTTCCGACATTTCATCAAAAACCTAGGTTATTGATTTTTGTTTGCTATAATATGAAATACACATGTTTTACTTAGTCTATTTGTACTACTTGAATTTTAAGTTTCTTTTTGTTTATCAAATTAAATTATGCCCATTTCTATGGTGTTTTTATTTATTGGTATATAATAATGATGTGTGTCAGTCTTGTGTCTTTAATAGTCGAAACGCTGTCAAAATATTTTTTAGACGCCTTTGAATCTTTTGTACTTCAGTATCAGGAACAGTTTCATTTTTTAAATTAAAATGTGTGATTAGTACTGTGGTTACACTGTCGTTCGCGAAGTTTTAACATTTTAAACCACCAGAAGATTCGCTTCCACCCTGGAAAGACGCCGCGACCCCCATGATGATCGCGACCCACAATTTCAAGAACACTGATCCAAATCATGTGAAACCTGATATACCGTTCATTCCAGGGCGTCGGTGGCTATAGTGAAGTCTCGCGACCTCCACTGGGGATTGCTGGCGACCCGCGACCACAAGGAGATATCGCTGAGCTCCCTGCGGATACTGCTCGTGGCAGACGGAGCGAACCCATGGTCGCTGTCCTCTTGCGACCAGTTCCTATCCGTGTTCCAGAGTAAAGGTTACTGGCTTTTTTATCATAGTAAAGGGACAAGAGGATCGTGCGTGATGGCAAGGGGACCATTACAAGTAACTTTATTTACCATAAAGTTAAAGTAATTATGGGTCCCTTGCAAATAGCCGACAATTTAGTGATTGGGCCTTTTTCAATTTCATTGGCTCCACCACTGGCTAATTGTATTTTAATTATTCTATGTGTAACGATGGCACAGACATTTCAGTTTGTCTGTGCATGTGTTGCTATGTGTGCGTCATGTGTTTGTATTGTGACAATCGATCCTTGTGCCTGAATGTTAGAACCTAATTAATATATAGTATGACGGCTGTCGCATCAGTCACCAATTAAAACTCTCTATTTACGAACTGACGTACTCATAACAAGAGGGCAAAAATGAACTGAAATATCTTCACCATCCCAATCGAGTCTGCCCATTTGTACTGAATATGTAACTTGATATACAGCGTGTTACAGAAACGTGTGGTCAAATTGAATCAACATGTAGTGTACCCACAATATAAGTATTCATTCCCCCTAGTACCAAATTGGATTGCATTGCTAAGACTTTTTATTATTTTATTTTACTACCAACAATTGTTTAAACTAATACATATTAATAGGTACAATGTATAATGTGGAATGGAGGCCACGTACTGGCAAGCACAGCGTTGGACGTCCGCCTACAAGGTGGACAGACAACCTGATAAAGGTCGCAGGAAGTCGCTGGATGCAGACCGCTTCCAACAGGTCGGTCTGGAAATCTTTGGGGGAGGCCTGTGTCCAGCAGTGGACGTCCTGTGGCTGATGATGATGATGATTATGATGACATAGTGTAATTTATATATTATATATAAAAGAAAGTGGTGTTAGTTACACCACTTATAACTTAAGAACGGCTGAATGTAAATGTAATTGATAATATGATCAGTAATTTGTGTTTTCTTTGAATCATCATTAACAATGCCGCGACAAAGACGATCAAATCTTTCCCGACAAAACTATGCATTTGATTATGTGATGATCTTTAGCATAGTTGTTGTGCATGAGCCCACGAAGGTTTCTGAGAGGGTACGATCAATTTTCGACACATGGCGCCACTGTTAGGCTACTTTTATCCCGGAAAAAGCAGATCACTCGGGCGGAGCCGCGAGGGACAGTTAGTAATAATTAAATTATGTTGAGTAGTAGAGCTTTGCTGTACACAGTAATGTCTACAGCATGAATGGGCCGGCTCGACTGGGTCGTTACCACTGTCCTGCAAAAAACCGACGTAAAGTAGCGGCTTGCTGCTGCGTTTCGTACGGTGAGTGAGACATCCGGAAGCCCAAATCCCTCCTTCCCAATCCCTTATTATCCCTTTCCTTTAAGGTCGGCAACGCGCCCATAATTATTCTGATATTGTGGGCATACATGGGCGGTGGAGATCACTTACCATCAGGTGACCCACTTGCTCGTTTGCCGATCTATGCCATAAAAAAAAGTAAAAACAAATTGTGTTGAAATAAAACTAATTTAAACGGATTTTATCGCGGTTTTTTATTTTAATTATGGTCCCGACGTTTCGAAAGCTTTTCAGCCTTCGTGGTCACGGGGTGGACTCAGTTTTATTTCAATGAGTAACATTCGCGTAAACAAATCGTGTACCTGTTGCAGGTGTGCGCGGCGACGCGATATGCCCGTGCGCGTGCAGCAGCGAGTCGATGACGGTGTGCGTGCGTCGCGCCGGTCGCGGCGGCTCGTCGGCGGGGCGCGGCGTGCTCTCCATGTCGGGCCTGTCCTACGGCGTGGTCAGGGTCGACGCGGAGAACTCGCTCACCTCGCTCACGCTGCAGGACTGCGGGCAGGTGATGCCGTCGTGTGAGTATACACCACCACCACACACCGACATTCAACATATGTATACAGCACACACCAACATTGTACGTATGTATACAGCACACACCGATATTGAACATATGTATGTAAGAGAAGAGATGTCATTGTTGTTGAGTAAAACCATCATCCATTTGTCGTTCACCAATCTTTATCTTTATCTTCAATATTTTCAACAGTAATAATAATAATATTTCACATTAATTTCACAAATGAAACACAAATACCTCAGCGTTATGAATTTAAATATCTCTAAGGGACTGAGTTGCGCACTGTCCGAGCTCTGCAGATACAATGAATCCCCGACGAAAGCAAGCAGTCCTTTTATAGTCATGTTTCTGCTCAGACTACCGCCGCATTTGTAATAATTATAGAACTTGAAATTTCTCTCAAGTTATCTTGCGCCGATATTTATACATTTACATAACGTGTTTTAACATAGTATCATATTACAATATGGGTCTGGATGAAAATCAACGCTAAGCAAATGTATTGTTTGGCATCATACTGATCTAGATCCTCTTGGCACTGTTGTGGTGGGACATATACCGTACACACTTGTTTTTGTTTTTTTCGTTTTATTTGTATGTTGTATTGATACTCACCTATACTTACTACTTACTTACTTTGTCTTACTTATTTACCACCCAATGGTTGCCAATAAATGTTTCTTTCTTTACAATCGTTTCATTATTCCGGGGTGCATAAGATAGAACCATAACGTAAATCATCAAATATACATTATAAAATGTGATTGTGTAGCAAGTCGTGTTTTTGGCACTGACAGTGTGAAAGCTCATTGAGCAAGATTGAAAGCTCATTGTAATGTCCGACACACACTAACTCGAAATACACCTGTAATGTCCCACACACACTAACTCGAAATACACCTGTAATGTCCGACACACACTAACTCGAAATACACCTGTAATGTCCGACACACACTAACTCAAAATACACCTGTAATGTCCGACACACACTAACTCGAAATCCATTTAACATTACAGTCACATTGACGTGTTTCGTTTATTCGCAGGCGTGATCGTGGTCGTAAAGATGGAGGGTCCCGCGTTTCTGTGCAAAACCGACGAGGTTGGAGAGATTTGCGTGTTGTCCGGGGCCACCGGGTCCGGGTACTGGGGCCTGCCTGGCCTCACCAACACGGTGTTCCGGGTTCGACCGCTGGACTCCGACGGTGAACCGATTGGCGAGGAACATTACGTACGCAGCGGACTGCTGGGCTTCTTGGGCCCTGGGGGTGAGACTTGTGTTCCTTTTCGTACAGCCGCGACGGCGGCCTGGCTTCACACCCATCGCGTTTTGCGACAAATTATACGGAACCATACATGGTGGGACAGGTGGTGTAGTGTACAGTAGCTTGCACTCGATTGAGGACTGCGCTCCCATGTCCTTAGACATGATTTACCCCTATATATTAAAACGTTAAACTAAATCGGTAGACACTGATTTATACTATACACTAAATTATATTTGATTTAAATCACGTAGGTAAAATTTAATTGAATTTCACAAAAAAAAATAAGATTTAAGTATCAACGCTGAAAACTTTTCACAACGTCCTCTTTTATACTTCAATTGCCAAGTTCTGACAGATAAATTTAGCACTGAACGTTCATTTAACAATAATCAATCGCAAATTGATTCAAATCTTAGATTAAGTTGTGAAAAATATGATGCCTGTCTCAGTAATGGTCGCGTGTAACAGGTGATTGAAAATCATTATTTCGTCCCGAGCCCCCGTGACCTGCGCACTATTTGCATATCTATAACCATATTATTTATACTCCGCACAAGGAATATTCCATAACAAACCAATCGTTTACATGCACCGCTGCAATGCAAAATATCGACAAAAATATCATACGATGAACAACACAGTTTGTTTCTTCTTTTGACGTCATAGATAACAGTAGATTTTGAGTAAATTCATTAAATTCATGAGTTTTACAATCAAAATTAATTGTGAAAATTCCAAATTTGACAAACGTCTGTTTGGTTTGTGTGACAGATGAGGCGCGCGGCGCGACGTAATACTAAGGTTCTGAAACACGAAATTGTGTACTGTACTATCAATTATTTAAAAAGTTTACAAATTTTCAAGTAATGTTCGTTAATAAATTACAGTAGTTACGCTAAATCATACTTCGTCGATACATGCTTTAAAAATATATATTAGTTTGACATAAAATCGACAGGTGGCGCTCGGTATATTTTGTTTTCATGTAATCTGTCTATAAATTCGCAACGAAGCAACGAAGTTCGGAACATATGTACATAGAGTAAAGTAGATATAGAATAGCCATTACAATAATAATATTTTTGATATAAATTACTGCCACAAAGATTAATTTGTCAGTAAAACCTATTTGAAAAATGATCGATTTTGCCTCCCTTTATAACCTATTCATTATTGTTTTGTTTAAGTGATAAAAAATATTAAAGTATACATGAAAATTCCAACATAACACAATTAAATAATAAAACATATCCCCCCTTAAAAACATGTTTTTACCGATTGCTTTATTTTAGTCACAGTATTTTAAACATTAGAAACATTATTATTGTGATGGATATTCTATGATACATTATGTCTACGTTTCCGAACTTCGTCGCTTCGTGTTATAGAATAAAGGCTCTATTTTCGTTCAGTCACGGATACGTTGATATTGATTAAATCGTTACTGGTACTGGATACAGTACATTTCCACTTCTCAGTACACGTTCCAGTTGCAGTCTGTATGACATACATTATTCAGTGTGCAAAATTTTTAGTCGTGATGTTCTTCTTGCTTTTGTTTGTTGTTAACGGTACGTATTTACGAAAATATGAAATAAAATACACTTATCTTGTACCATTCGTATGATTTTACATTTTAATGTATATAAACCTGCATACTTAATCTAAAATTATTGTAGAATGATATAAAGTGTTGTTTTTATGATGTGATTGGTTGCTTTGATTTGAAGTAGGTACATTAGATATTTGTTGTAGACCATCGCCGCAAATTAAATACATTTTACATTGTTTTATATACTTGAATACACGCTCATGCCTGTATCGCATGGGGTCAGATAGAGACTATCGAGACTTGTCACAAACTTCTATTCAGACACTGAATGAACCTCCTGTTTTTATTTATATTTTTGTTTAATTTATGACTTCAAAGCTTTTGATTGTGATTGTAGATATAAAAATGGATAGTAACCACACATCCTTTTATAATAGGAAAGGCAAAAAATATTAAAAATTTTTGGTTGTTAACGCATAGATAACTTCATGGAGCACAGAGATTGTTATTTAATTGATAGCTACTTCTGCATGATGTTGTATATTAGATACTTTAAATGCAACACTATTGAAAAATTAGAATCCTAAGGTAGGTTCGTAATGAAATGAAATGAAATGAAATAGTTTATTAATCATGTAGCAAATTAAAATAGCGCTTATGACATGTCGGTACAAAAGTAAAAGAAACTTACATATAGAAATCAGTATCAACTAATGTATACATAGCATCATCATCATCAGCCACAGGGCGTCCACTGCTGAACATAGGCCTCCCCCAAAGATTTCCAGACCGACCTGTTGGAAGCGGCCTGCATCCAGCGACTTTCTGCGACCTTTATCAGGTCGTCTGTCCACCTTATAGGCGGACGTCCAACAAGCATACATAGTAATAAAAACAATTTCCCTCTCTCGCCTCCACGCGCAAGTAAGTAAGTGATCAAATTAAAACGTGTTGTTCATCACCGTCAGGTCTAGTGTTCGTGTGCGGGTCACGCGACGGCCTGATGACGGTGACCGGCCGCAAGCACAACATGGACGACATCATCGCGACCGTGCTGGCCGTCGAACCCATGAAGTTCATATACAGGGGGCGCATCGCCGTGTTCTCTGTCAGGGTGCTGCGCGACGAGAGGATCTGCATCGTCGCCGAACAACGACCCGATTGTGGCGAGGAAGAGGTCAGTACAATACTGGGTTTTAACCTCCGATGTAGTTTAATATACTTTTTGTTTTTTATAGTATAGGCCGTCAATCGAGCAAGTTGGTCACCTGATGGTAAGTGATCTCCACCGTCCATGTACGCCGACTACCAGAAGAATAATGTGCGCGTTGCCGACCTTAAAGGAAAGGGATAATTAGGGATTGGGAAGGGGAGGGGATTTGGGCTTCCGGATAGCTCACTTACCGTACGAAACACAGCAGCAAGCCGCTACTTTACGTCGGTTTTCTGTGAGACAATGGTAACGACCCGGACCATAGACCGGCAAACGAGCAAGTGGGTCACATGTCGGAGGTATTGGACGCGACTAGAGCCTTCGTAGTCAGTCCACCCCGTGACCACGAAGGCTGAAAAGCTTTCCAATCATCGGGTCCATTACCTCCGAGATGTTTTTATCTGCCCCTATTTTGGGAAACCTTAATTTATAATACTACCCTAGAATAATTACGTCTTTTTTTCCTGGCACAGCAAGTGACTAAATTGGACCTGATGTTAAGTACAGTGCAGTCCAAATATAATATCGACCTTTATGATAAATTGTGACCTTGAACGGTCGGCAGGATTATGCCGGCTTAAAGTTACTGGATATACACTGACTGACCCCGGGTGGCAGGTTTTTCACCATGTGTACGGTGGTCGCTATCCAGTAAGTCACTAAAATGGTCAGGTACCCACTAGTTTTTTATCTTGATATAAAATACCCAAACTTCCATATATCATCATCATTATCATCATCAGCCACAAGACGTCCACTGCTGAACATAGGCCTCCCCAAAGATTTCCAGACCGACCTATTGGAAGCGGCCTGCATCCAGCGACTTCCTGCGACCATTATGAGGTCGTCTGTCCACCTTGTAGGTGGACGTCCAACGCTGCGCTTGCCAGTACGTGACCTCCATTCCAGAACCTTTCTGCCCCATCGGTTATCGGTTCTGCGAGCTGTGTATACATATAAAAAAAAATATGATGTATAAGAGATCTGCCACACGTATCAATAACAGTTGCGCCAACAGTCGTTCCAGTGGATGTCGCGAGTGCTGCAGGCGGTCGACTCCATCCACCAGGTGGGAATCTACTGTCTCGCCCTGGTCCAGCCCAACTACCTGCCTAAAACGCCGCTAGGGGGCATCCATTTGAGCGAATGCAAGCGACGGTTCCTCGAAGGCACTCTACACCCGGCCAATGTTCTCATGTGTCCGCATACATGCGTCACCAATTTGCCCAAACCGAGGGAGATACATTCCGGTGAGTTATGTTGAGTGAAGTAGAGGAAATAGACTGTGTAGATGTTTTTTGAGTAATCATTTTGTGTTATATTAATGTGCATTGCGACTTGTTTCTACAGTTTAAAATATGCAATAGGCGTACATCACAGCGAGTTGATTCCACGCTTACAAACCATTATGCGATTGTATTATGAGGCATTCTTTGCGTTATTTATAAATAGCTGTTTTGTTATATTTATGTTGCAAAAGATTTGTCGTATTTAAAATTTACACAATCTATAAAATATTAAAGTAGGTTCAAAACAATCATGTCTCTATGAACTCCTTGAAACAATTAATAAATATTTAGAAACGTAGGATAGCGTGTATGTAACATGTTACATGTACAATCTTCACATTACTGATGGCAATTGCTAACCTGTACATATTATAAACATTATAATATACCAAGACACTTATTTACATACCTACATTTATAGTAGGTTACAAAAACTTTATTACTATTGTTATTTATATGAAATGTATGCTGTGCTTTAATAAAATTCATAAACAAAATTTAATTTCTTTATCGATAATCTATATTGTCTTCGTCGAAAATGTCACGTGACCTATTTCCCAATATATGTGTGATGATTTGATTTTTGTAGACGTCGGACCCGCCTCAGTGATCGTAGGGAATTTGGTGCAAGGAAACCGACTCGCTTCGGCCCAAGGTCGTGACATGGGATACTCTGATGACTCTGATGCTGCTAGAAAGGTAACTAGAAACATTATGTACTTGCTTAATTTATTCATTTTAAGGGAACATACTGTGTTACAGAAAGCAAAACCGAACAAGAAAAAACTATACACTGATTACAAGTTTCCACAGATAGGTAAAAAAGACATAAATAGAACGGCTTAAACATATTATAAAATACATAAATAAATACATAAACATAGATACATACATATTCGTATAAATACAATTACAATTTATACTATGGCCTAAGAATTTTAGAACCAAGATTCAGTAAGTTTTTTAATGATTTCATAAATTAATAAGTAGAGATGCATTCAAAAAATCACATACGAGTTGCATATGATTGGAATTTGTATCGATATGGCGTTAGGCAGGCATTCCGAATGCTGGATGTCCAAACTGAAATGTCGACAAAGCACACACGATTTCTTCGTCATTACCTGTGGGTATATAACGGCAGTAGTGATCGCGTATCATTTGTGTGTCTAGATGCAGTGGCGTAACTAGCACGGGTGGTACCCAGGGCGGATTTAGGTGTCATCCCGAGAAGAAAATTTTAAAATAGTATTTTTTAAGCAGTTTTCCAATTTTCTAGTTATTTTTTTGTAACCGACATCAATTGGGTGAAATCGTTTATTTTTTTCTCGAGGATTGGGTGTCACCCCAAAACCGGAGTCACCCTGGGTGGACCGCCCTCACCGTCCCCTCCCTAGCTATACTACTGTCTAGATGCATCTCATGTCATACGTTTCCATGAAATCTAAATATATAAAACTCAAAGGTGACTGACTGACATAGTGATTTATCAACGCACAGCCCAGACCACTGGAGGGATCGGGCTGAAATTTGGCATGCAGGTAGATGTTATAACGTAGGCATCCGCTAAGAAAGGATTTTGATAAATTCTACCCCCAAGGGGATAAAGTAGGGGATGAAAGTTTGTATGAAAATCACGCGGGCGGAGTCGCGAGCTAGTTTTATATATAAACCTATTCAAACACCCACTTCAAGCTTTTCGTATCTTGGTCACTATCATGGTTTTAATACTGTAACAATTATTTTTCCAGTACCAGTTCATATCGCAGATCCTGCGCTGGCGTGCGCAGAGCACATCCGATCACGTGATATTCACACTGCTCAACTCAAAGGGCGCCGTGTCGAAGGTCCTCACATGCGCGGAGCTGCACAAGAAGGCGGAAAGGATCGGCATACTGTTGTTGGAGAAGGGTCGCGTCAACACTGGTGACCACGTCGCGCTCATCTTCCCGCCAGGCCTGGATCTCATCTGCGCGTTCTACGGATGTCTATACGTCGGCGCAGTGCCCGTCACCATCCGCCCGCCCCACCCACAGAACCTTCACACCACTCTCCCCACCGTCAGGATGATTGTCGACGTCAGCAAAGCCACCCTGGTCCTTTCGAACCAATCCGTGATAAAGCTACTCCGCTCGAAAGAGGCGAGCAATGTCCTCGACAGTAAGTCTTGGCCGTTGACCCTCGACACTGATGATATGCCCAAGAAGAAGCTCCCGATCCTATACCGCGCCCCCACAGCTGAGATGCTGGCGTATCTGGACTTCAGCGTGTCCACTACAGGAATGCTGGCTGGTATTAAAATGTCCCACGCGGCGGTCACTTCGCTCTGTCGATCAATGAAGATCGCTTGCGAGCTGTACCCCTCGCGACACATTGCTTTATGCCTCGACCCGTACTGTGGTCTCGGCTTCGCTCTGTGGTGCCTCAGTAGTATTTATTCTGGACACCACTCTATTCTCATCCCGCCGTCTGAGGTTGAGATCAATCCGGCCCTCTGGCTGAGCGCTGTGTCCCAATACAAAGTACGCGACACTTTCTGCTCTTATGGCGTAATGGAATTATGCACCAAAGGACTCGGAAGCTCAGTCAATCAGCTCAAAAACAAAGGCATCAACCTCGCGTGCGTGAGGACCTGCGTCGTAGTAGCCGAAGAACGGCCGCGTATCAATCTCACAAACTCCTTTTCGAAATTATTCTCCGCTTTGGGACTGAGTCCGCGGGCCGTGTCCACATCGTTCGGATGTCGCGTGAACATCGCGATCTGCCTCCAAGGCGCTTCTAGTCCTGAACCGTCGACGGTGTACGTCGACCTTCGCGCATTGAGGAACGACCGAGTTTCGTTAGTCGAACGCGGCAGCCCCCACTCGCTCTGTCTGATGGAGTCCGGGAAACTGCTGCCCGGCGTGAAAGTGATCACGGCCAATCCTGAAACGAAAGGCCAGTGCGGAGACTCGCACTTGGGCGAGATATGGGTACAATCGCCGCACAACGCGAGCGGATACTTCACGATCTACGGCGACGAGAGTGACTATGCGGATCACTTCAGCGCGCAGCTTGTGACAGGCAGTACCGGGGAGGTGTACGCGAGGACGGGATACCTCGGCTTCCTGCGACGGACGGAGATCACGACCAGTGCTGGAGGGGACGACAGTAGTGTGTCCGTACGGGACAGTGATACTGAGTCACTGGCGTCAGCGTGTAGCGCGGGTGGTGGGGGGATATGCGGGGTGGATCCACACGACACACATGACGCCGTGTTCGTAGTCGGCGCGCTCGATGAGACAGTCACGTTACGTGGCATGCGATACCACCCGATAGACATCGAGAACTCCGTCATGCGCTGCCACAAGAAGATCGCCGAATGGTATGTGCCCTGTTTATTCACTTTAGTAACGTTTTATACAAAACATAATATCGTCGCTGTCATATCAAAATGTATGTTTTTTTCAAAGATCATATGTTTACAAATTTCCATGTACTAGTTACAATCTGTTTTTAAGGGTACTACGGTTGAATAGACACAATAAAAGTATGACTTTTCTTTTACACAGTACTATAATAAAAAAAAAAAAAAAAATGTGTTTCCTGAAACAGAGTATTTAAACATACGACATTTTGAAATGACAGCGACGATATGTTTTCCCGCTGTACAGTATAATAATATTAGTATAAAAAAGTAGAATATAAAATTTTCTGCAAGTCATCTTTTCACCAAATTCCCGCCATGTATCGAATTTGACACATCACCGACCATGGACCGTGGACTATGATTGAACAAAATCTGTTCACTTGTTAAAATTTTACAGATGTTTCTCTTATTAGTTGTAGGGGTTATTAATAGTATTTGAGAATGAAATGAGAGAATATGTTTTTTTTTTGCAGCGCTGTGTTCACGTGGACAAACCTACTGGTCGTAGTGGTAGAGTTGGACGGCAACGACAGCGAGGCGCTGAACCTGGTGCCGCTGGTGACCAACACGGTCCTCGAGGAGCACCACCTCATTGTGGGCGTGGTGGTGGTGGTAGACCCCGGCGTGGTGCCCATCAACTCGCGCGGTGAGAAGCAACGCATGCACCTGCGCGACGGCTTCCTCTCGGATCAGATCGACGCCATATACATTGCGTACAACATGTAAGATACGCGGCCGCGCCGTCGACGCGGACGGTACATCGACGGACGCAAGCGAACTGAACGAAAATAACACTTGCATCGCTAAACACTAAACACTATCGCCTCCCCTCTCTGTGTTCATTACAATACGTCTTTAACGTAAAGATTAATTTGTATCCGATCGTCACACGTATCGATAACGAACAAGCATTATATTTTCGTCATTTCGCTAATCTCGCATCATCCCAGATGCGACGCAAGACTGATGAAAGTCTGAGCTCTGTTTAACGACGCTTGATATGTTTTAGTGTGCAGTTTTTAATTAGATTTCCTATGACTTGACCGTGTTCGTTTCGTCGGAACGGAACCCGGGGCCGGCCCACGGCGGCGCCACTCGTCATGTCAGTGAGTCATGAATCCTAGTGATTCGAGTCATTTAGTATTGTCAGTAGGGAAGTACCATGTCTGTCGTCGACGGGCAAACGGCTTTCAATTTTTTTTATAATCATATTGTTGTGATTACGTAACGTAATTTGTAATGCTAGCGCATATTTAACAAAATATTACAATTATTATTAATATTGAAGTTTAGGGTAATTAATATACCATCAAGTATGAATATTGCATTTAATTGCTCTGTTTATATCTTCCAAGTTTTATTTTTTAATGGTTGACAATAAATTTGACAGGTTGGCGGTATAAAAAACGCATTGTATTAGTTGACATAGAAAAATGTTTTTGGCAAATAGTATATTTAGTTAATTTATTTTGTAAGCTATATTTTATTCCTATCAATAGCAAATGAGAATAATTTCGTTTTTATGGCGTTAGTACATGGGGGATAGACGCATCTGGCTCACAAGATACCCACTTCACTGTCCATACCGTATTGGTTTTTGAGTTTGAAATACATTGTGCGAGTTTTGTAAAAAAAAATCGATTTTATATTATTGTATTACTCCGAATTTATGAGTCGAGAAAAAAAAATATGGGTATTCAATATATCAGACATTATTCTTATTATAAATACACTAAAGTTGCGTCATCCCACACAATATCATATTTAATCGAATTTGTGAATGTATTTTTCTTCAATGTCACTAACCGTATTGAACGATAGGCACGTAAGAATTTGATCATTTCTGCTTACTCCCTGTGTCCCCAGCTCTGTCAGATCTCAAGACGAAGGCAGACCTATCACATATTAAAATAACTTTATTAGATTAATACATGAAAATATATAGCATAGTCGTTTAGAATTGATTATACTTCATTTTATGTATGTTTCTCTTTTTTGTTTCACCTTTCATTCCAGTTTGCGTTCTGAACGTTATTTTATATTATGAAGAGCAAAAATAAACAAATTATTTTCAACTAGATTCCACTATTTACTATATCATTTATTATTATTTTGTAATTATTTATTGGTAAATTGTACATATATTTTTGTTATTTAATTTTACGTTGAGCGCCACAGCTGCGGTTTATAAAGTTGTTTCCACTGTGAAGTAATCGTTTTATAATTAAGCATGTGATGTGGGAAAGTTTGGTTTAGCGCAGGGGCCTCCAGTGGGGCGCGTGTATACATTTAGTTGCTTTTTGAAATATATTTTATAGTTATTACAAATGTAGTCAGTTGAATAAGTGTATTGTAGTTATTCAGTTTACGAACAATTAATTGTACTCGTCGATTGTATTATATAGGGCATATTATGTACCCTTGGTGTGTACCGCGACCGTAGTCCGCGACCGCGACCGCGACAGCGACATGACGACAGAATCATCGCACATAACATTACGCTCGACGCTTTTTTGTACCGAGTATTGAGTACGCACAAAATTCCAAATTGTTCGAACATTATACTTGTTTTGTGTCATACTTATTGGTCTCTCGCCAAAGATGTCGGTTGGAACATTGTGACATATTATTATACAGTTGTGATTTTTCTGAAACAAATAAATAATAAACGTGAATTCTGAGTATTTATTTAATTTATCCATTATATTTCTCTGGTCTGTCAAATGAATCTTGATTGTTTGTGTCTAACTAAACCTTATCTAAAAGGACACTGTTAGATGTGTGAAATAAAAATCCTTCCGAAACTATGTATATATGTTTGATTACAGAACAAAACCTTTAGGCCGTCAATGTTAGGAGTCTATGTTCTGTTCATTGCACAATTATGTAGTTAATTTATTTTTTAAATGTGATGTAGGCATACGTGCATTAAGGTTGCAGTGCCGGTACCTTACTTATTACATGTATTTAAATAAATACACCCAACAGTCATACACAGGGTTGAAAGCCGAAGGGTATTAGATCTGTCTACGCGCAGTGTAAATTCGTGCTAGCTGGATGACCTGACGAACATGCTAAGTAAAGTATGCTATGTATGTATAAGCAAAACCAAGGACCATCAATCGTGGCACGATTAGAAAGGTCTAGGCCCAGCAGTGAACAGATAAAGGCTGATGTGTGACACTCTACTTCTCAGGTAAAAATGATAATGTTTTTTTTTTTACAAACGTAGAACAGTTATTAAAACCGAAATGCAAAAAAGTAACAAGTCGGTGTTATGTCATTGGATTCTCGAAACACATAACTGTAATCGTAGCACTGTACATATACTACATTTATTTACCTTCAAAAATGAACATCTAGTGGGGTTTTAGGAACAGAGGGAAGTATTTCTAAGGAGCCTTTTCCGGAAACATCACGGACTCAAACGCCACGAGAAATAACAGAAGAGTATACCACAAGTAGGTGAGCAAGTGGTAGAGGAGCAGGCCTCGGACCAAACTATAGCCAATATGCCAACCCCTGTACCGCCCCCGTCCTGACCAATTACAGGGTCGGAAGAAAATGGCCCAGTATAAATATTAAGATATATCTATCTTATAGTCGTGGTTGCACAGTATAGCTGTTTACAAGTATAACTTTGCATACTACATAGTTTATATATATTTTTATCTTTAGTTTCTTTCTTTTTTGTTTGAGTTTTGTGAGAGCTATAAGAACTCGTTAGTTTATTTTAATGTAATAGTTAATGTTACAAACTATTATTATCATTATTTACCTTTTTGTGAGAAGGTAGTATATATTTTGTTACTAGCCACGCTCAATGATAAGTAAATAATGTATAAATGGCAGTAGCCTGATAACTGGTTATCAAATAAAACATTACAAGGACAAGACTGGTTATTATCCTATTTATTCCCGATTTAACAATTTTAACAAATGTTAATTTAAAACTTTAACATACTTAATTAAACTTAAAATAATAACATATTTACAAATTATCACCTCGCGAAAGGTATCAAGTAAAGGCACATTTTCAAGTAAAAATTAACGGAAACACAATACTAAAATAAAAGGTAAACTTACTATTTCTGCAGATTGGTGGTATATCAATAACAATTATGGAAACACTCAAACAATACAACATATTTGTACTAAGGTATAATACAATGTGTACTCAACAATTACTTATGATTTTGCAAGAATCAGTGTAAAAAGTACAGAGTTCAATTGTTGTAACGAAATGTAAATATATAGGTGACATATAATAATAATATTTACGGTCTTACTCATGTCTTTAATATTTTTAAGCATAAGCCATCCTACTTTTTTTTCTAAAAGCAATTACATTTTCAAATATATTTTAGTCAGTTTCTACTTTTATATAAACTTTAATATAATCTGTTTATTCATTTTACATATCGTCGGGGATAGTGCAAATCCGCGTATCTAGCATTGGATAATTCCGCGTATCTGCATTAGATCAAATGTTACATGGGAAGGTTAAAAAATTTTATATTTTCTTATTTTAAGGGCAATTGGACTCATTTTTACATAGAGAGTAATAATTGATGGGTTCTATGTATTCTTAATGTAGATTATCCGTTAAATTAATTAAATAAATGTGAATTGCCCGCAAAATTCAAAATTGGCTACATTTGTCAGATACGCGGAATTATCCAATGCTAGATACGCGGATTTGCACTATCCCCGACGATATACACATATTGTAATTGAACACCATATTTCTAAAGAAAATAATTTAAGGTAATGTTAATTACTTTTTTGATTGAAATGAATCTAGCGCGTAAATTACTTATACTTAAACTTATGGGATTTTACATCATTTATGCTTAAAAGTAAAAAAAAGTGATAAAGAAGACTATAACTGTTTTTATACAACACAAGGAGCTGCACTTAAGCTACTATACTATCTCTTCTTCTTGGTCGAACTCTTCATTTCTGAAGATTGTGTCCCTCCTGAATTTTCCTTCGCATCTGTTGGTTTATTTCTTTCCAGGTTTTTCTGTCCTTAGCATGTCTCATTGCTGTTGTTACTGAGACCCTATGAGTAGTTTTATTTGATCAGACCAACGGCTAGGTACACGCCCTCGTGATCGCCTCTCCTCCACCTTTCCAACCATTAGTAGTCTCTCAAGATTGGACGGATCCCTACAAGCTATGTGCCCAAAGTACTGAAGGATCCTTTCGTATCAAGTGGTAGACAGTCTTGTTGAAATCCTCAGTTGTTCGAGAATTGATCTGTTTGTTCTTCTAGCTGTCTAGGGTATACACAACATAAGTTGCCAGCACCACATCTCTAGAGCGTGTATCATTTACCTTTCTGAGGAGCAGATTGTCCAGGACTCAGCACCATAGAGGAAAATAGAGAAGGCAAGTGTTTGTACGAGTCGTTTCTTGGTGATGTTGGATACATTTCTATCTCTCCAGATTATGTGTAACTTACTCATTGCATTTTTTGCCATCTGTATTCTTCTCCTAATTTCCTTCTCGCAAACTCATGGACTGCTTCTAGGTCTCGGAGTTCTCCAGTGAGCGAGATTTTGCCGGGTCTGTCCACAATCATTACTTTTGTTTTGGAAGTGTTCATTTTGAGACCCACCTAGTCACTCTCCTTTTCAACCTATCTTAGCAGTTCCGCAATTTCCGTCTCAAACACAGCAAGGAGTGTCATGTCATCTGCGTATCGAAGGTTGCTGATTTTTGTAGATGTAAAAAAGAATAGGATAGAATGCACCCTTGCCTTACTCCTTTTTCGGGTTCAAGTGGCCAAGAAAGGACCTCATTCACACTGACAATGTTTTCAGTACTTTGGTATAGATTGCATACTAGTTGCACAAGATATTTAGGTACATTAATTTCCAAACGTATTATATCCCACTATCCCACCGCATACACTCAAAAGCCTTAGAGTAGTCCATAAAGCACATTAGTAAGGGTATATTGAAATCCCGTTTCTCGATGATCTGTCGGATGTTCGCAATTTGCTCTCTTGTTCCTCGACCTTTTACGAAGCCCGCCTGTTCAGCTGGGATTTGCCATTGTAGAAAAACCTTTAACTTGTCATGAATTATATAGGGCAATATTGATAGCGTCCCACGTCTCTTCAGAGATCCATAACATCCATACTATACAATACAATATGCAATAAACTAAGGCACAAAAATATGGCTAATACACTTTAAAAAAGAACTTGTTTATTTGCAACTTTCATAATAACAAGACAAAATTCTATGAAGATACTGATATTATAAATAAATCCTCAGAACAATTATTATATAAAGATTTACCGGTAGTGATGTTAATCAACAAGGTTTTAAAAGCCGGTATAAATTGAGAACTTTTAGGATTTGTCCTAAAAGTACCATGTGCCCTTATTTGACCAAAAAAGTTTTCTATTAGATCTTGATTAAGATGTCTAAGACTTCTTTACATCGTTAATTTTACACCATCAATTCTTAGCAGACCATATGTCTTATTGTTTTAATATTATGCACAAAGTGCTTCAGTGATAAAGGCTTGGCTTCCCTTTCATTGGAAGCGTCAAAGCGCATTGATGATAGCTTTTTTATCATCATCATTCCAGAAAGTAATGTGTTCAGAATTACATGAAAGAGCATGTTTTAGCTTATTACCATAATGCCCAAAATCATTTAAATCAAACAAATTATTTATAAAAAGAAGAATTTCTGCTGTGAATAAACCATTATCACTGTTTGGATTTAAACTTAAGTAATCATGGTCCTGCATAAATAGCAGAGACTTCATGTGAACTTCTAGTGATGTAGCCACTTGCCTGCTCAAAACTTGGGCTGCAAATTTGACCTGAAATTAACATAATATAAATAATACATTAGTAATAAATAAATAAACGATTTTAAATCTACTAATATATTAAATACAGTCGACTCTCGATAATTTGACACTTGTTAATGTGAATCTTTCAATAATTTGTAATTTATTAATGTTTATTATTCCCCTCGGTAATTTGAAGTTGATGGAATAGTATCTATTCTGTAGCTGTAGCTCGCCAACATGCAATAATTTGAAGCCAAGGCTTCCCTACTCTCTCATGCACTGACCTGCTGCTTGTTTACATACATATACAGACCTGTCGATTATCTCACTCTTGTTCCCCCGCCCCCTCCTCCTCCTCATCGAGGTTATTTAACTCCTGATATTTTGAACTCTTGGTAATTTGAAATTTTTCTCTAGTCCCCGAGTTTCAAATTATCGAGAGTCAACTGTATATTATATGTAAACATACACACACAATCAGTCAAGACTTTATATATTGATTTACCTTCATTTTATCATATGAAGTTGGATTTATGTGTTTCTCAGTAAGTTTGGTGCTTCTTGCTCTGTCACCAAAGCCATCCACTTTATAAAGAGTCTCAATATACTTCCACTTTACACCTTGGTTGCCAATAAGATGCTTTTTCTGAAAATTATTGCAATATCATTTCAATAAATTAGGTACATCATAGATAATATGATATAATTGGTTGGGGCTGATTTTATAGCAGATATCACTTGTACATCTGTTACTATGTAACAGTTCAGCATTAGATTCTGATATTAATGACCTAATAGCAGCAACATTGGCAGAACCTTGGTCACGGATTGTAGCTGTTACTATAAATCTGGCTTTAAAAACTGCAGATATCATTTTTTTTATAATATTCTTTAAAACAACTGTTCTAACTCATTATTAATACCAGGTGGCAAAGGTATATCGCTATGGAGTGAATTAATTCGAGATTTACATGGCAGTGCTATATGTTTTCGTAAAAATCCATAGCACTCAGGGCTTAACTTATATAGTGACTTAGCAAAGAGTTTTTCTTCATCAGTGTAACGGCGACCTTTTAATTTATTACCAGTCAAACGTAATTGTGAATCTACTAATAATTTTCCAAATGGACTCATCCTGTTATATTTCTTCAAAAATATCTTTGTTTTTGAAGCTTGAAGATTAAATTTAGTCTTTAACTTTTTATATCGCAATTGTAAGAGGCGTAATTTATTTTTCAAACTTTTAATTTCAGTGCGCAAAATTTGTTCACAAGGGGTAGTTTCACTAGGATTTGATCTAATGCGATTATCTAACTTACGATTCATTAGGTTATGACTTTTTAATTTTTGTTTATTAAATTGAGCAGTGGTGGTTGATGTGGATGGGGTAATACAAACTGGAAGATTCTGCATACTGTGTGGTATACTAGGAATGAGGTGAAGGGCAGCACTATTTAGTGTATCACATACACCAGTGTGTGTTGATGTCAATGGGGTTATGTATATAGTAAGAGGTTCCACATTGCATGGCATATTCGGAGAGAGGAGAGGTAACTCATTGCATGACATATTTGGAGAGAGGGGAGATTCCTCATTGCATGACATATTTGGAGAGAGGGGAGATTCCTCATTGCATGACATATTTGGAGAGAGGGGAGATTCCGCATTGCATGACATATTTGGAGAGAGGGGAGATTCCTCATTGCATGACATATCTGGAGAGAGGGGAGATTCCTCATTGCATGACATATCTGGAGAGAGGGGAGATTCCTCATTGCATGACATATTTGGAGAGAGGGGAGATTCCTCATTGCATGACATATTTGGAGAGAGGGGAGATTCCTCATTGCATGGTATATTCGGAGAGAGGAGAGATTCCTCTTTGCATGGTATATTCGGAGAGAGAGGGTCCTCATTGCATGGTATATTCGGCGAGAGGAGAGATTCCTCTTTGCATGGTATATTCGGAGAGAGAGGTTCCTCATTGTATGGTATAGTCAGAAAGACAACAGGTTCCTCATTGCATGGTATATTCGGAGAGAGGACAGGTTCCTCATTGCATGATATATTCGGAGAGAGAGGGTCCTCACTGCATGGTATATTTGGAGAGACAAGAGGTTCCTCATTGCATGGTATATTCGGAGAGAGGACAGATTCCTCTTTGCATGGTATATTTGGAGAGACGATAGGTTCCTCATTGCATGGTATATTCGGAGAGAGGACAGATTCCTCTTTGCATGGTATATTCGGAGAGACGATAGGTTCCTCATTGCATGGTATATTCGGAGTGACGAGAGGTTCAGTGCTACAATTTGCATCATTCAATGAAGCATCCAATGATATTGCTGCTTTAAGCAACTGAGAACTTAGATCTGTTGAAATATTTTGACTGACGTCAGAAGAGCTAACTACTTTAAACGTATAGCGTTCACTAACGCTACCAGTGGGTGTAATTTCTAGTTCCAAATCTGACTTTTTTTGATTATCTGAATTTCTTTGATCTGCATTTTCTAGGTTTAATAAGGGAATTGCATTTGGTGTTAATTTTAGTTTGTCGTTAATATGTTCGGCAATAAAATGTTTAGTACAAAAACGTATAGTTTCGCGTTTAGAGGCAGGATACTTTTGTAAAAATGGGCATAACCTCAACCACGCTTCCCACCTTGGTTTATTTGTGAAGGGCACACAAAAATATTTTTTATCGTTGCCTCGAGTACTGCACCCGGGAACAAAGCACTTACGAACCATGTTCAATTATGTATGAAAATAAATCAAACTATACACCTACGAAGATAATGATTACACGTTTGACCGGTAAACACAAATATTGCTTTTAGAAAAGGTTGTTTACAAAAACATTCGCACACAATAAAGTAGATTAGTAAGATAACTAATAAGTGAAATCCGCCCTCAAATCAAAATTGTGAAATGCACAACAAAAATACACAGCGCGGTAATTAGGAATAGAGATTAGGAGCAATGATTAACCACAGTACAAAATGGCGGTACGAGTCACGAGATGTTGCAAATAGGCTTGATTGAAAAAGTATCGATATATCGATATTTTTTGCAGATATATTTTGGTTCGATCCACGATACAAAATATACAATATCAAAAATTGTATCAAAAACGATATATTTTTTTATTACCGACCGAACCGAACACAAAAAAAGTAACTGTATTGGGAACTGACCAATTGCGTCATGACAGCTGGCGGCAGAAATTCCTACTATTAAAATAATAATTTAATGCGATAGTTATAGGTAGCTCGCGACTAATGAACAGACTGAACAAGTCAACTCTTCCTCCAATTCGATATGTTCAAGAATCGCTCTTTGTTCTACTGTATAAGACCTACGGTTGAATATAGACTCTACCTTCAATTGGCTGACCCTCAGAAGAAGATTTATGTATTAGTAACTACTCCTTTCTTGTCAGTATTGTTTTTTTTCGTCTCATTTTCGATAATTTATACAGGGTTAATTTTAAAACACCAGCAATCTCGCAGGACCAGATAGCTGACCCCATACGGAACAACTTTTGTTCTACGAGTTTGGATATATCTCAATATATTTAAAAAAAAATGATTTTACAAGTTTTTGTTGTGTCGTGTTTTTCTTCGTAGACTGCGGCGCGGCGCGGCATGCGCGCGCGACATCAAAAGCGGCCGGTCAGCTGCTCGGGCGTTGACCGTCAAAGGCGCTAGCCCGGTTCCCCACGCTTCGCGTGTTTGTTTTGTAATCTGCGATGCGCGTTGTAACATTCAAGACGGAAATTAAATGAATACTTATTTTTGTATGAAAATAAAATCTAACAAATTATCAAAAGTCGTAGAACAAAAGTAGTAGCTTATAACCTTAGGAATCTACCCCTGCGAGATTGCTGGTGTTTTAAAAATAACCCTGTATATACCCACATTACATCGTTTCTGCACTACCCAAGGGTATATTGGTAAAAAATGCCTTTGGCATTAACTCCGCCTTTATACATGTTATATATATAAAGTTTAAATAAATAAATAAATATTGAGCTAAATGCACTATGTACTATTTTAAAAATGCAAAATCTTTTGAAAATGACCGATATATAGATATTTTTTCGTCCATACATCGACGTCGACTTTGTTTAAAAATCGATATATCGATTTTTTTTTCACTTCTGACATCCCTACTTTTTTTTTTGTTTTATTTGTTCCTTACAGGAACCGGCTAAGGTCGTAGACCATGCTGCCAAGTCTTCAGTCATATAATTTCATACGTAAATTATATCTAATGTCAGAACGATGAAACACGTGTGCGGTCGATTTCAAGGTCCTGTCGGATTCCAGGTGCTAACTCCTTTCAGTACTTCTCTTAAATCACTTATTTCAATGTTTCCATACACTGTTCATTATACAACAAACACAACTCTAAACTAGTTTATGGAATAATTTAAATAAGCGACGACACGCGCTGTCAGAATTCTAACCTCGAATCCTGACATCCCTACTTTCAAAACCAGTGACTATTTCTTCTTCTTCGTTTTAATTTATGGCTTCGCATTATTCTGCATTTCGCCAATGACAAATATTTATTCTTAAGTCTTCACAAGAACGATGAAATATCGGTGTGGACGTTTTCAAAAGTCTTGTTGGAGTTTTGGTGTGAATTCCTTCCAGTAAGATGATATTTATTTTGTAGATCACACAAGTATTTGTCTCGGTGCGGGAATCGAACCCGCGGCCTCTCGTTTCACAGCCGGCTACTCGCCCGCTTTGCCACGGTGGCTTTCTAACTAATTATGTATATAAAAGGCTTTTTATTTCCCCAAATAATTTGGATTGAAAGACCGGACCAAAAGAAAAGCCCACTGAGTTTGTCTAGCTGTATCTTCTCAGGGCTGGGTCGCGCCGCGTTGAATCCAGCGTACCTACTCAGACGGCTTCTCGCATACGAGGGGCCTACCGCCTACTTAATATTAGTCACTTCGGCAAATTCGGTTTTCACGAATTAATATTCTTACAAATTAGGGTCCATTATAGTCTGGTTCCGGTAATTCATTTATAAGAACAATAAGTAACCTTTATAGTCTAATGTAACAGTTTGTAATCATCGTCACGAATCCATATTTACGGAATATCTGATAATTGTCAAAGCACATAAAAGTCTTAGTGCTGTATTTATGTTTATGTAGTCAACAGTATTTAAGTGCATTTATTTCATTCAAATGTAACACATAAGTTTTGGGTTCATGGTATGATATACCTACATATATCAGGGTATATTACTGGGTCAATAAAACAATTCACCTTTTTTTTTTTTTTTTATAAGCCTGATATGTCCCACTGCAGGGCAAAGGCCTCCCTATCCTTCTTCCATTCATCCCTATCAAGCGCTTTTATGGGCCAATCTATTATATAGGCATCTAGTTCGTCCCTCCATCTTCGCCTCGGTCTGCCACGTCGTCTTTTTCCGTCTTGAGGAACCCACTCTGTGGTTATTTTTGCCCACAGATCGTCAGACATGCGACAAACGTGGCCCGCCCAATTCCACTTAAGCTTGGCAGCTTGTTGCTCGACATCAGCAATGTGCGTTTTAGAGCGCAGTTCTGTATTTCTTATACGGTCTGTTAATTTAACTTTTAGTATACAGCGCTCCATGGCTCGCTGACAGACCCCAAGTTTGGACTTCTGCAGAGCCGTCAAAGACCAGGTCTGTGCGCCATAAGTGAGGATGGGTAAAATGATCATGCTAATTCACCTTTACTGACATTTATATTAAGATTAAAAACATCGAGTAGCTACGTTTTTTAGTAGGTAAGTACAGTAAAATAATGATGACAATACAGTTATCGTATTTTTCAATAGAACTTGCAGACTGACTTAGATATATGTAGAAAGTATGGAATAGGTACCTAACCTTGGCTTAGTGTAATTTTTTTAAAATGCTTTGTTCAGAATAAAATATGCAGAATTAAATCTACGTGATTTCAAACAAAGGTTGAAACAATTCTTAAACTTACATCTTGGTGAAAATTTTTGCAAAATGTGCCTGCAAGTTCGATTAAAATCATTATAAATATGTGACTAGAAACTATTAATGTTATTATAAGTCATGCTTATAGACAGGGAGCCCTCGGGTAGCTGATCCACTTGACTACTATCAAGCTCATTTTCCGTGAGTAGCTTCGTTTCGATGAGACGACCAACTATTCCCTATGCGAAAATTCTCTATTGTGGTAGCTAACAGAGATATCAAGGATAGAATATTTCGATTTGATGATACTCAAAAATTTATTATTTTATTTGTAGGACAATATGACTGTTAAATTATATGAATATTAACTAAGTAAAAACAAAAAAATCAGCTGGTTAGTAATCATATCTATTGGAACGAGGGGCTTCCAATAGGTATTGATAACGAGGTCATAAGGATGATTACTAACCAGCTGATTTTTTTGTTTTTACTTAGTTAATATTCATATAATTTAACAGTCATATTGTCCTACAAATAAAATAATAAATTTTTGAGTATCATCAAATCGAAATATTCTATCCTTGATATCTCTGTTAGCTGCCACAATAGAGAATTTTCGCATAGGGAATAGTTGGTCGTCTCATCGAAACGAAGCTACTCACGGAAAATGAGCTTGATAGTAGTCAAGTGCATCAGCTACCCGAGGGCTCCCTGTCCATTATGTTAAAACGAAATATTTTATATATGAAGTGATATGATAAAAATTACGTAGGTTTATAAAAAACCAACAAAATAATTGAGAAATCATAGCACTCAATACTAATGTTATGCCTATAGAAGTCACAACCTTTTAAGTTTCTTTATCCACCAAGCTTTACTTATAGTCCGGTCAATTTAGACATAAAAATAGTGGTCAAATAACAATAATTCCCACAAAGCCAAATTTTGGTGGAGGGCTGGGGTTAACCATTACAAATAAAGTTTTAAAAATCCCCATCGATCCCATGTGTGCTTCAAAAGTTATTCGAATTCAAAGGTTAAAATTTGAGGTTTTTTGGATTTTTCTCAAAAACGGTAAGTTTTATCAAAAAAAACTTCAAACCAAAGTTGTAGATCTTACAATTCTCTACAAAAATGCTCTTAATATTTTTTCCTAAGAGTTAACATTCCTGAGATATCGCGATTCTGAGAGTCACATTATACATGATATGCACATACTAGCTTTTGCTCGCGGCTCCGCCCGCTTGAACAGCATTTCCGGGATAAAAGTAACCTGTAACCGTCTCCAGGGTCCCATCTATTCCTGTAGATAAATTCATCAAAATCGGTTCAGTGATTTAGGCGTGAAAGCGTAACAAACAAACTCACTTTCGCATTAACTTTCACCCCCCTTTTCATCTCTTATTAACTAAAATTTCCAAAATTCCTGAAACACATGTTTATTTGTTTTACGTCAATAACCGAAATACAAAATTTTGTTTATGTAATTTTCAAAATTACGGACTTTCATACATATTATCATCCCCTATTTTGACCCCTTTTGGGTGGAATTTTCTAAAGTCCTTTCATAGTGGGTGCCTACATAACAAAATGAATATACAGTCCAAATTTCATGCTTGTAACCTTGATAGTTTGCGCTCGGCGATGATGAATCAGTCAGTCAGTCAGGACATGTTATTATGCACAGAAAATGCACAATCCTTTCAGTGTCGTTTCATAGAGTTTACACTGTATATAAAAGAGACACAAATAGGTATTTATACTTGTCTTAAGTGCCTGATTATGTGTATACGTGGCTTATCTATATCTATATCTAAAATAACATGTCCTGACTGACTGACTGATTCATCATCGCCAAGCGCAAACTATCAAGGCTACAAGCATGAAATTCGGACTGTATATTCATTTTGTTATATAGGCACCCACTAAGAAAGGATTTTAGAAAATTCTACCCCAAAGGGGTCAAAATAGGGGATGATAATATATATGAAAGTCCGTCATTTTGAAAGTTACATAAACAAAATTTTGTGTTTCGGTTATTGACGTAAAACAAATAAACATGTGTTTCAGGAATTTTGGAAATTTTAGTTAATAAGAGATGAAAAGGGGGGTGAAAGTTAGTGCGAAAGTGAGTTTGTTTGTTACGCTTTCACGCCTAAATCACTGAACCGATTTTGATGAATTTATCTACAGGGATAGATGGGACCCTGGAGACGGTTACAGGCTAATTTTATCCCGGAAAATGCTGTTCATGCGGGCGGAGCCGTGAGCAAAAGCTAATATGTGCATATCATGTATAATATGACTCTTAGAATCGCGATATCTCAGGAATGGTAACTCTTAGGAAAAAATATTAAGACTATTTTTGTAGAAAATTTTAAGATCTACAACTTTGGTTTGAGGTTTTTTTTGATAAAAGTTACCGTTTTTGAAAAAAATCCAAATACCTCAAATTTTAACCTTTGACCCCGAATAACTTTTGAAGCACATATGGGATCGATGGGGATTTTTAAACTTTATTTGTAATGGTAAACCCCAGCCCTCCACCAAAATTTGGCTTTGTGGGAGTTTTTGTTATTTGAAATGTCTAAATTGACCGGACTATTACGTCACACGCAAAATTATAATTTGAACTTTTGGAACTTTGTTTTTAGTAAGTAGTTTATATATTGTGATTACAGTTTATGCACATATTAACTAGTTAATAATTTTAAAATTACCGATATAATAATGTCTATAATCGCAGTGCAAGACCTCTCGATAGCTGTCACACAATTCGCATGTGAGGAATAATCTGCTATAGAAAGTTGTGTTCAAATTAATGCGACGTATGTATGGTGTACAAATATTTCAACCTTGTGGTGCCAAATTCTGTTGCATTGCTAAGACATAAGTATTTTATTTTTTATCGAAAGAGTAACATGTCGATATTCGACTTACAACTTTGGTCAACATTCAATCATAAACAGTTGATTCGGATGACGCCGTTACTACACGCGCAGAGGCAATGAAAATAATTTATAGTGATGTGGTCAATCTTATCGATCTTATTAAACGAATTATTAAAATTTGCGTGTTTTTTTTTTGGATATGTAGATTTTAATGAGATTCGTTGTAGAATCCGTATCATAACAACTCATTGTCTTTAATATGACTACACTCTTCAGTAATACGTTGTATATGAAGTTAATATTTTGAATAAATATTTTCTTAAATACGATCAGTGGACAACTATCGAATAACTCACTGTTACATTTCTATGACGTCGCATCTTTAGCCTCCTCAAGAAGACGTGTTATTAGTCGATAATATTGTTTTAATGAATTTTGTGTGGAGACGCGTGTGAAGTCCCCGTTGCGATAATGCTACAAGCGTCCAACTATTATAAAATAGAGCACATAACGTTGTGAGTATCGACCGATAATAACGCAGCAATGAGGAAGAGACTGGATGTTAAAAGACGCATACTAGGTCCCTATGTCTTCATCTACCTGTGACGACTTTTACGAATCAGCGTACGTATGCGCATACTTTTGCTCCCTTACATAGTTTTGACTTTATTACTTCCATGGTTTAAGATATTTGTTGGTAACTACTTTACTAAACATAACATAACACAATATAAGTTTACAACAATAATAACAAACAAATCAATACAAACTTAACTACCTTATTTTAAATGCTTAATTAAACACAATTGTCGAATATCGTTATACATTTAAAGACTTATTTGTTCCGTTAAGATTTATTCAGATATTGTTAAAAATCCTCACAATATACTACAATACATTCACATATAACCCAATAAGTAGTTGTGTTGCTGAACAATGAATAAATAACATCATTAGACACAGATCGACAGTCACTACATGTATAATGCTATAAATGACCATGGCGATTATTTTCAGTACAGCAATTTCAAATTTTACGATGGCAAAAATATTTATTAATGTTGTACAGGTTGAACTTCAATATTCAGCTGATTTTCATATAAAAAATAAATTAAAGATCTCGCCGAATTACGAAGCACCTCCTTTTTTGAAGTGAGAACAGTCACATTATCCTGACCCCACACTAGGTTAAACCTGTATTGTGGGTATCAGAAACTACGAGGGACTAACGGTCCCACAAAACCCAGACCCGAAACAAATGTCTGTGGATGACACAATCATTTGTCTCGGTACGGGAATCGAACCTCGCGCTTTGCAGCCAGTTACTCGTCCATTGCGCCACGGAGACTGTCAAAATGTATATTTTAATTTTCCTTCTACCAGACAACGTCTACGAAGAGCGTAAAGTGCAAGTCACCTAACTTGTACTATTAATTGCTATGGAAATATACTTAAGGACCAACAATAGATCGGAAATGTAGCGAACAACATCACATCAAGATATTATGTAGCAATAAGACATTGATTAACTTTATTCGGTATAATATAGACGACTAGACATTAAAAACCTAAGCCAGGCCAAGTATGTATGTACATATAACACATTTTATAGAATGATCGGGTATTTTATTATTAAAGGATGAACGGCGTACGAACGTAATAAAGCAAATGAAGACAGTACAGGTAATCCACTGCTTTGTAAATATAAGCATGTTTATTCTGAAGACACAAATATTTTATAAGTCATTCTTTGCGTGCAGATTATAATTTTACATTTCTATAGCGGTAGTTTACCTATTGAGATATCACACAATATGGGCGCCGCAAGGATTACTTTCAGGGAGGTGCATCTGCATACACACATTATACTATTAACTAACATATAACATAGAATTATACATGTATATTATGTAAATAAATGTCAAATTCAAATCGCGCGGGTATTTGATTGAATATGTTTCGCTAATTGAAAGCATATTTAATTTCTGTAGTCGATGGTTGGCGTTATTGCTCGGGGAATCCCCGCTGCCCGCTGACAGGGACCCTGACGATGCCGGCGCCCATGATAGCAGATAAACTAGTATTAGAATAGTGACGCCACAATATAAGGATTAACAGCTAATATTTTAAACTTTATTTATATTGAATAAAGAATAAAATGAGTATTTTATTTATCAAACACCCAATAGATACAGTACTAATAAAATTATGCGTTTCAGCAAACGTCGGATATTTTAAAAATACAGACATAAGATAATTATGGTCTAATCAAAACCTATTATAAGATTAGATTAAGTTCTTATTTTTGACCGTATCTGGATTTACCGTACTGTAAGTATATATGTAAGTAAGACATTTTATATAGACACATTACACACACATATGCACTACATTGTGTACACACTACAAGAAATATCGGTGGGTGAGGATTCACAGGCGCTTTTTTTGCAATAGGGTTCGCGCCGACAGGAAACTTACTCTTCGTAATGTCAAAATGATATGGCTAAGCAGTACGACGGCAGGTGGAGTGGGGCAGCAACAGAGTGGTGGTCGAAGTCAGGAAATGATGCGTTGGTTGTCCGGAAGCAATATGAGCCGACGACAATGTAATATTGCAGTTGGTAATTGGACTCCTAGCTCAGGACCGAGGTAAATGGTATGTAGGTACAGAAAGAGAGGCGTAAACCCAGCAATCAGATTAAAAGAGCTGTAAATGTCAATGATGATCATAGTTTCAGCGCAATAATAAACAGACAAAATGAATGCACAATTGATCACAATATCAAATAATGATAAAAAAGAATATGTAATAAAATTACATGCTTACACAAGTACACAAAAATAAACATACAATTCATCTGTTAGTCAAACATTTGTCTCGGTGCCTTTGTCTCTCACTTTACAGCCGGCTACTAGCCCACGTAAGTTTAACAAACTGTAGCCAACTTTGAGACGTAAGCCCGCAAATAGGTGTCAATTTGTGCACTCCTGTTAGCCAAAAGTAAGACTGTCGAAAATGCATAATAGCAAACGGTTGAGTAATCTTTTAGATAATTAGTCTCTGATAATCTGAACAAAAAAATTTAATCAAAGTTATCAGATTCCCGGGAGCACGATGATTTTCCCCGGGTCCTGGATAAACGAAATCGCCAAATCAGAATACAAATTATTAACTTATATTTTTTTGAATATACAAAAATTAATGCCGTTTCTATGTGCCGTTTTACATCATAATTCATCTTTTTCGATATTGTTCTCAGACAGCCACGTTCAAGAATTTTAAAATATTTTTTTAAATAATTTCGTGTTTATATAATAAATGAGATCTAATGTGGAATGAAGAGAAAAGATTGAGTCTTGGATGGGCATGCTGAACGGGTATTGAGGAATAGTTTGGAACTCCGCTTAAGGGTTAGTATAAAAGTACTGTGGATTATAATCTGCGTAATCCAAATTTTCGTATATCTCGGGATCAACAATCACTACTTTCAGCTTGCACTGGGCAGTGACCCAGAACCCGTCCAACGCGAGCCTGGCAACCTCCGCGTCGTAGTCGTTGTTGAAGCCAACCACAGCACCTGTGTGTCTCGGGGTTATATGCAAGTCCCTGAAGCCCGGGTACCTAAAACAATTTTAACATTAGGACTCATCGTATTAATTGATCAATGTTATTATTTATGCAACGTTTTTGAATAACCAAACAACAACATTTTTTATCAGTTACTTAACTAAAGAGCTTCTTCTTTTTTATTTATGGCTTCACATTATTATGCATTTCGCCAATGACAAGTATAATTTATTCTGAAGCTTTCACAAGAAATATGAAATATCGGTGAGGACAAGGTCTTATTGGTGTTTTGGTGTGAATTCCTTCCAGTACGATGCTTAAGTCATTTATTTCAAAGTTTCCATACACTGTTCATCACCGTCAATGTTTATTGTACAAATCCTCACCAGTTTTATACAAAAAACGCAATTTTAAACTAGTTTTTGAAATAAATTAAAGTAAGCGATGAACCGTACTGTCAGAATTTCCGCCAAAACCTCCAACTAAAGAGCTATAATTCCTAATAATAAAGTGGTATAATTGCTAATTACTGCGAACATAATTTAGATTTGATACGATTTTATAATGTTAGTTTATCTCATTTACACGTGATGTGATACATGTGCGTGTTATGTGGGTATAAACATAATGACTATGTGTGTGTGTCAATAAATATAGCAAGAATATAGACGCATCACTGCCGCATAAATCATTTTTTAGCATAAGCCGGCAAACAAGCATATGCGTCACCTGATAGTAAGTGATCTCCACCGCCCATGACATTGTCAATATTAGAAGGAACATGGATTGATTGCCGACCTTAAAAATAACGGATAATTAAGGAATTAAGAAGGTAACGGGGATTTGGGTTTTTTGTCTCCGGATATATCACTGAGCTCTCAAAACGTAACAGCAAGGTGTTACTTCACGTGTTTCTGTGAAACAGTGGTAACAATCCGGTTAAGCTGGCCCGTTGTTGCTGTAGACAAAGCTGGTTACAGAGTACAGCGTGGCTCTATCACTTATCAATTATCTGTATCACATAATTAAACGTATACTCATTTAAAACTATAATATTTATATTTTATTTATCTTACAGAATAACAGCATAGCATTCATTGATTATTATTTACAATAAGCAAAATCCAGCAACTTGCAGACGACAAATCTTTATTTGGACCGTCTCTGTAAGTACTATATACTCGAGAATATTAAAGAAACCGTCATGTACGAGGCTCCATAATTTCTTTTCCAAATTGTATGATGCGGTCTAATAATTGTCAGTTTTATGTTATGTTGTCGCATGTGTTATGCGATAAACTCTCTTTGTATAAATGGTGCTTTGAGCCAAAGGGACAACGCGACGATAACTAAGATATGTGACAAGCATGGTACATTTAAACCCGCGTCACGATCTAGGTTATTAACAGCATCCTAATAAAATACTGAGGATTGCCAGTATACCAATAGGAGGGACCCCCTGGAATATTATTGTAAAATAAAATGTTTTTCATCACTTTTGTCTTTAAAGACAATTAATACTCGATTTAATAAAGACCATCATTGGGGCTATACTCCTGTACGGGTATGAGACATAGCCTGCACTTAAGCGCCATGTTAGAAGGATTCACGTTGCAGATATGAAGATGGTGGATGTGGCAGATAAACTACAAGAAAGTCGCTTAAGGTGTTTTGGTCATGTTTTGATGGCTCAAAAATGCTGGTTTGACATATTAGAGGAAGACATGAGAGCCAATGTTCTTACTACGGAGGATGCTCAGAATCGGACAAACTGGAGGCGTTTTGCAGGAAGGCGGACCTTAAAGCCAGGGGATGAATTTTGTATGAAACTATTTTAACTTTTGAACAACATAAACGAATAAAGTTATATTCACACAATACATTTGTTTTGTGGAGACGATGGTTCGTAAGTACATAAGAACACGTTGCGACCCACGGAAACGGAGCAGTAATCTAAAATATCAAAGCGAAATCCCACTCACTCACTCATGAACAATTTTCTATTAATTCTCGTCTCGGCAAAGAAATCTATGAACATGTTAAAAATGATTCGATTCACGCTCTCTTGCTTCGTATAAATGGTATACCTATGATTATCAAATTAGCATATCTATCCTCATAATCATCATCATCATCATCAGCCGCAAGATGTCCATTGCTTAACATAGGCCTCCCCCAAAAATTTCCAGATCGGCCTGTTGGAAGCGGCCTGCATCCAGCGACTTCCTGCGACCTTTATCAGGTCGTGTGTCTACCTTGTAGGTAGACGTCCAATGCGATATATATTAATTTAGCTTAATGTTATTAGACTATTTGACATTTTAGTAGTATAGAGAAAATAATTCAGCTTTGCTCAAAGTCAGGCCAATATTATTTTGGGTATGAGCCAGAATAAAAAACTATTGTAGATTATTTTGCGATATCCAACATAGCATTAATCGTATTCATGTAGAGTGGACGATTCCACTGCGATATCGTTACCATCGGTTACGACAGATTGTATCAATGTTTTTTTTTTATTTGATGGATTGACCAGACGAGCAAGGCGCTCGCCTGATGGTAGGCGCCACGCCTGTCCATAAACGGATGCAACAGCACACAGAACTTTGAAATATAGAGCACTGCATGGCACTGAACTGCGCTCGCCACCCCGAGACATAAGATGTCGCATAAAGACGCAAGTCGCATAATGCCCACTAATTTCACAGTTAACAGTATAACAGTTTGAAACCTTGTAAATGCCATTAATACTTCTGTTGCTTTATGCAATTGTATTACTAGAATTATTTATAAAATTAATATAAATAAATTGATAACATTTTGACGAAATAATGTAAAAATGAACTAACCTCGCAAACAGGCTAACAAGCCAGTTGTAGGTAATGTGTAACGGTTGGCCGGTAATATTGCTTGCGAATAAACAGGTGACGTTTTGTCTGCTTCGGATACAAGAGATAGGACAGCATACATTGGAGTCACTATTATGCTGCTGACAAACGTAAACAGCCGGCACTCTAACACCGACATTCCTCGGGTATTCATTCCTCTCTGGATTAACATATGAAGAGAAATGTATTGCTCTCTGGTTGTGCCTAGATCTGAGGATGTTCGCACGCGGCCTTGGCCTTGCAGTCGGGTACATCGAGTACGACGCTCGATTCGCCGCGAGATGTGATTCTAACTCCACCGCAGATGATGCGGCCGAGCTATCTGTCAGGGGCGACGCCAGTTCTGCTGCCGGATATGTCATCGTGTTTGCCAATGGCTCTACTGGCCGGAATGACGTCATATGTGACGGTGTGTTCGAAGTCAAGTTCGATTCCGGGTACGATTCTGGTTGCAATGCCCAGTTCGATACTGGCATCATGTTGCTGGGCATCTGATCTGGATCAGACGTATTATATCTTTCTAAGGATGATGACGGATGTGATATCGAATGATGCGGTTGATTCGGACGACAGTGGTTGCAGTAACAGATGCCTTGCGATTCGGTATGTGGTTTGTACCAATGCGTTGACCAAATTCGATTTGGTTGGCCTCTTTCATTGCCGCGATCTGTACAAGCACAGAAGTTATGGTTAAGCGACTCTAGTGGAGGTTAATTGCATAATACGGTGGTTGTCGCGATTTTCCATGCATTTGTTTGCGTGAATGTTTTGTTTCGTCACATATGGAACGAAGAAGCCACATAGACTAATTGGGAAATTACGCGTTATTTTTAATAAACGTTAACAGCAACAATGATGCATATTAATCAATAAGCAGAGTAAATTGGACTGTAAGCGTAGGGAAATGGGATGACAGCCTTTCTTGACTTGAATACACCTAGGACAATGATGGGTTAGGTGTTGTATACTGCAGTGCTTTAACATCCAGTTAAAAGGAGCCGAAAGCTTTGGTAGTAACTAAAGGTATCTTTTTATTAGTTTGAATGATAAGACGGGCAGGTCACTCGCCTGATGGTAAACGCCACGCCTGCCCATAAACAGAAGCAACAGAACTTTGAATTACAAAGCAGCTACAAAGCGATTTGTAAGTAAATATTATATATAATAAATTATACTTTATATTAATTATCGCTGTCGGCCCAAAAAAACTTGGCTTGACGACTGACGTATTAGAGGCAGAGATGAGAGCCAACGGAGGATGAGGAGTCCATATAGTTAGAATGGTGAAATATCCATTAAATGTTCTGTGTGGTGTTGCTTTGTGTGCTGTTTATCGGCAAGCGCGGAAGTTACCATCAAGCGAGCGACTTGCTCGTCTCGCCATACAATTAAATAAAAAAACATGTTATCGTCTGATTGTTGCGTGTCCCTGTGTTATGAATGGACGCACAGTTGTGAGGATCGTAAGCGCGAGTCGCGGACCGCGGGGGCGGGGTCGGCAGACTTGTTGAATGAATTACCGTGTCGCCGCATTTCTTACTCGCCCTAGCGTCCCCGACTAAGCGGATTATTCAGAGCAAGCTGTGTTTACCCACTACTTTATGTTTATTAGCTTAAATAACGTTCGGGATAAAGTCTCTTAACTTGCTTGCATAATGTAGAAACAGTTTACAATCGATGTTTTAATACAATTTATAATTACTTTATTTAATGTCTGTGCTTAGTAGCTAGTTACATGTAGGGATAACAATGCAGAAGCTTCCTTTTTAAGTCGGTTATAAGATCTAAATAGTCTGATCATGAAGTATACGTAACAGATTTCAAATATTAAACTAACCGTTCTTTTAGAAATAATAATAACGGCTTTAGCCGTTCCGAAACGGGATTTCTACGTAATAAGGTATGTAGTTGACTTGATTTTTTTATTATTTTAATCAATAAGTTACGTTACCCAAAACCTATTGCAGAAAGAATTTTATTAATCCGTTCACAAGAAAATAAATTATAAATCATTCAAATCTGATGGAGGGGGCACTTGTCAAATAACAGACGACGCAAACTTTGACGTCACCGTGGCAAATGACCATTACGGTGCACGCGTGCGGGCGCGATAGTGAGATGTCCCCACTATGCGCTCACCTTTGCTGATACCAATATTAAAATCATAATTGCGGACACATTTTTGAACCGATTATGGTTGTATTTTAACAAAAGGGTTTCTTTTTTGTATTAATCCTCTGTTGCATATTAAAAAAAGAATGAAAGTGTGTGTGTGTGCAATTCACACACGGCTGAAGTGAAACTTCAGAAAGTAGAAAGAAGTAGCCTACAAGAGAATGAGATAAAAATAGAGTATCAGTGGTATTAGGATAATTAAAAGGTTTATTATTTTTATAATACTTTTACCAAGTATAAAAATTATTTAAAATTTTAATGCGAAATATTACATTTCATATATTTACATAATTGAGATCTTGTTTCTTTCCAACCTCTTTAGTGACGCCTTTTTCGTTTCATCAAATTTTCAAATCACAACGATTCTAAAGAAGTTTCGTATAGGAAATTGCTATTCCTGTTATGTAATAGAAACGGCTGGTTGTACGGCGCAGTGGAAACCCCTTATGTTCACTGAGCACTGGATTATTAGAAATTCTATGTCATGCTCCGTACACTCAATTTGGCTTTTCTTCGTGCATTTTGTGTAGGTAGAATGCATGATTTATCTATGCAGATCTATGCAGAATTTTATTAATCTGATCAAAGACTTCTTTTTAAGGTAAATATGAGTTTACAAGGTGTCAATATTAGATAATTCAATATTAAGGTAATTTTTGAGGTCAAAAATCGATTTAAATTAATAAAAAAAAATGCATAAAATATTGGTTCTGAAATCCGAACTTTGATTGTTTTAAAGGTAGGTGTTTACCAGTTCTACGTAATCGTAAAACACAAGACCGATTGAACCGCAATTTTAAGAAAATGTAATCCCGACGTCTCAGCTACGCAATAGTGCCTTATTGCCATTGGTCGAGCGCGTGTGGGAGGGACCGCTCACTCCCTACGGGCAGACCACGGGTTCTCTTTGGGCACGCGAGGGCAATAAATCATCTTTGAACCCTCCTTAGCCCATGTCAATGGTATCAAGTAGACAAGGAGATCGGGTTCACCAGGATGCATAGCTATTCGCTCTGTGCCTATTGTTGCATGTACATACAACACACATATTTTATGGTGGTCTGTAAACGCACATACGATATAATATACTTTACAAGGTGGTAGGTCCCTCGTATGCGAGAGGCTGTCTGGGTTGGTACCTTTGTCTATTTCTGCCGCCAAGCAACAGTGTGTAAATACTGTTATGTTTCGCTTTGAAGGACATTGAAGCCAGAGAAATTACTGGGCATTATGAGACTTAACATCTTATGTCTCGGGGTGACGAGCGCAGTTAAGTGCCATGCAGTGCTTTATAACTTAAAGTTCTGTGTAGTGTTGCTTCTGTTTATGGGCAGGCGTGGCGCTTACCATCAGGCGGGCGTCTTGCCTGTCTCGTCATTCAATCAAATAAAAAACATAATAAAAAAAACATTTAGTGAGGATTATTATGTTTATTGTAGTTATTAATTAAATATGCTTAAAATGAAAAATATTTTTTTGCGCAGTACGCCATTTTTAATTTCCACTTTATATATTAATGAGTGGTAGAGCCACGCTGTAGACAGTTTTTCTACAGCATCAATGGGTCGACCGGGTCGTTACCACTGTCTCACAGAAGACCGACGTAAAGTAGCAGCTTGCCATATTGGCGGCCCATATCTGTCTCCCCTTCTTAATTCCTTAATTAATTCCTTAATTTAAGGTCGGCAACGCGCCTATGATTCTTCTAGTATTGTGGGCGTACATGGGCGGTAGAGATCACTTAACATCAGGTGACCCACTTGTTCGTTTGCCGGTCAATGCTATAAAAAATCTATCTATTTCTTGACGACATATTATATTTTCATTAAATATATGCAATAAATAACGTATTAAGAAATAATCCAGCACCCAGTAGCGAAGATTATCTTGAAGTCTCACTTTAGCCAGCCTAGTCCTAACTATCTTATGGTACTGCCACACCGGTGTTATAAAATGTTATATAACATTTTCTAACATTAAACATTTATTAACATTATCTAACATTGTTATAAAATGTTAGAAAATGTTTGTTAACAAATGTTGTATAACATTTTATAACATCGGTGTGGCAGCACCATTTAGTAAACATTTCTTAACAATTTGTAACATTTTGTAACATTTTTGAACATTCTTTAACCGCGGGCGGCGGTACTTTTGAGAGCGGCGCCGTCAAAGAAGCCGTCAAAGAAGAAGGGCCGATGTCATGTTTTCAAATTTTATAAAATGTTAAAAAATGTTAGAAAATGTTTGCAAACATTTTCCGTCGGTGTGGGAGCACCTAAAACATCTAACAATTCTTAACAAAATGTAACAATTTTAATGTTAGAAAATGTTTGTTAACATTTTATAACATCGGTGTGGCAGCACCATTATAAAATCGATATAAATTTTTAAAAACTGTTCTTCAGTCAAACTTCATTACCCGAATAAAATAAATAAAATTGCGAGATTTAAGTTCTTTCTAACAATAAGCACAAGCCTAATAAAGTTTGATATCATTTTTTTTGTTAGGTAAATAAGTACAAATATACCCCACAGTCACGAACATAGTCCTGACCCCACGATAAGACAGACCCCATGAGTCTTGTGTCGTGGGTAACTACGAGATTCTTTCGGTGTCACAACACCCAAACCACGAAACAAATATTTGTGGATGACACAAACATTAGTCACGGTGCGGGAATCAAACCCGCGGCCTCCCGTTGCCCTGCCCGTTCCTGCGCCACGGAGGTTCCCATTATTCTAATTATTGTTGGCGAAATTACAGCAACCTAAGGTATTTACAGTCAAATGAGTACATAATAGAATTTAATAAATATAAGTTTACTATCACCCGAATTATCATTATGAACTAATTAACAATAGGAATGGATAGAAATTAGACAATTTTGACGCTGGGAAATATTTTTTTTAGGTATGTTTTTCTGACTGTTTAATTGTAAAATATGAAATATTTTTTTCGAAAGCAACTGATTCAACACCTACGAATCTGCTCAAAAAATGTAAAAATATTTTCCGATTGTGATTTTTTACTTCAATTTTATTATTTTTGTCTTAAATTAGTGAAATAAGAGTTTTAGAAGACGATAACATAAAATACTATTTACTAAAATGAATCGCAATCTTATACATTTATATTTAAAACATCAGCATTTTAATTAATTTCAAAACAATCCTAAACCTGGAAATATAAAATAAAATCTGTTCCTAGTAGTCGAAGTAAAATTTTATAAAAGTATTCATAAAAGATAAATCATATTATTAACCTGTGTCTTAATTGAAATGTATTCAATTCGCCTATTATATTGCGACGACATAATTAGCGTGCATAAATTACTCAGTAAATAATTTACGGACAATAAACTATCATGCCTGCAACACACGTTCTATGTAAGAAAAAACACTATGTGCGTATTATAATAAATGCGTATGCGTTAAATAAAAAAAAAGAAACTATTTGAAAGTTTGACGTTCGCGTAGCGCTAAAATTACATATTTGCCAAAACCGCGAAAAAAAACTGCAGCAAAGTGTATAAAAACAATTGAATATACTCACAGGGTTGCATAATGTCGACTCTCTATCCGTCTTCGACAGTTAAAATAATTTCAGTTTGCCTCCAGCGACTTAGAAAATTTCGAGCTGTAATCGTACTTTCGATGGACAGAGGCTTCGAGGGTAGTGCAGCGACTGTCCCTGGAGTATGATGGAAGCCGAATGAGAGCGAGGGAAAAGCGCAACACGATGCACCCTGCCTGCAACGGACCTGCGCCATAGAGACTCCGGGATCGGGAGGGAAATGCGTGAAGTCTACAATATGTTTATAGAAACTGTTTATATTACACTGTTATAGATATATAGAAAGAAAGAGGTTTATCCAGTTCTCAGAATTCGAAAAAAATACTGGCCATAAATGATATATTGCGGACTTAAGTACTAAACCTGTAGATATCAAAAATCGAGGCTACTGAATTTTTCACTCGGTCAACAAACATCTATACAACTTGTTGCGCGTTGGTCGTAACATCATGCAATAAGATAATTCCTGTTCAATATAGGACGTACTTAAACATTGTATTTGTATTCTTACGCCTGGAATAGTTTAATGGAATCCAACATTGCGGGGTTATACCACTTTATTTAGCCGATAAATAAAACTGTGGAGGTTGTCATTTACCTGTGGGTACTGGTCACACCTCTGCCTATCCCTTTAAGGATTACAGGTGTGAGTGCGTACGTATGTTCAAGCATACTCTGCTAAATGTAGACCGATTTGAATGATTATTTTATTATAGTAGTCCCAAATAAATTTGCTTATGGTCTGATGACTGAGAAAAAATAAAACTCCCAAATGATAACAGCACATTCGTCGCGCTTGGAATTTGCATGACGTAATTATACTTACCGCTATAAAAAATGTATATTAAAATAGGTTTAAATAAAACTTATAATGCGATCTTAAAAAAATATACTACTGACTGAACTGAGTCGGTGTATTTTCAGTTACCTGGCGACACCGGCATGCACCGCCTCCAAAAATCTTCAAGTAATAATAATTATTTGTTACACTTCATTTAATTTTTCAAGTTGGTTTTTAAATTTTGTTTTATCCACTTGAGAGGTGCGTTGAACTAATAATATAGCAAATATTAATATATTAAACGGTCGTCAATGTTAACGGCATAACTTAATAGGCTATTTATGGTTAAAAACAAGCTTAGGTTTATGAAACACATAATTTAATTATCCGTAATTTTGTCGTAATCATCATCACTATAAAGATACGTTATGTTACATCCAATGTATATTTTATGGGATTTGTTAGACCGTTACTACAAATCTTAATCGAATCGTGTCTATTCGCGATGGTGTAGAGATTACCAAGGATTGTGTCTCTACCTTATGTACATACAAATGTTATTGCACCGCTTGAAGCCTCGCTCAACACGGCCTATCAACCGATATTATGTATATGAATATTATGAATTGAAATTTTAGATATTACGATTTATTGTAAACTAGCTTTTGCTCGCGGCTTCGCCCGCGTGAACGTTTAAAATAAAGTAACGTGAATTCTAAACTCGTGGCAATAAGATTCAAAATAACTTGATTAGTAATAAAATCCTTTGCCATGCCATGCCGCGCCATGCCGTCTATGAGCGCCGGCCATAAGAGATCAAGATATAAATAAACTCTATTGAATGAAACTTATCCTTCAAGTTCGGCCCACAATCGATGGAGTAATGTAAAAAAGCAAAAAGAAATATATGCTCCGAATTCATACCCTCCCCCTTTTTTGAATTCGGTTTTTAGCTCTAGTGCCTACTCTAGCTCATTTTGAGACTGAGCTTTTGCAGTTTTATTAGGTTTGTTTACCTCTTGCCGTCTGGGTTGGTACTACCGCTTTGTCTATTTATGTCCGTATAAACAGTGCTGTATTTCAGTCTGAAGGACATTGAAGCCAGTAAAATTACTGGGCGTTATAAGCTTGTCTCGGCGTGCCGAACGCAATGCCATGTAGTGCTTTGATATTCAAAGTTTTGTGTGGTGTTGTGTCTGTTTATTGGCAGGCGTGACGCTTACTATCGGATGAGCGACCGGCTCCATTCGTCATTCGGTAAAAAAAAAAAAAGTGTACGTCTCGGGACGCTCGACAGAAGTGATAACTTAAACTAATGTGGGTTAAAGTGAGAGCGGAGGAGCCTGCCTACTGCTGCCGTATGCGTGAGAGAAAGGGAAGCCAGAGTGGCGCCGTAACGCGTTACGTTACGAAGTTCGGTCAAAGTCATGTCAAAGCCCTGTCAAAGTCCGGTCAAAGTCCTGTCAAAGTCCTGTCAAAGTCCGGTCGAAATCCGGTCATAGTCCGGTCGAAGTTCGGTCAAAAGCCTGTAAAAGTCCGGTCAAAGTCCAGTCAAAGTTCTGTCAAAGTCCGGTCAAGGTCCTGTCAAAGTCCGGTCGAAGTCCGGTCAAAGACCTGTCAAAGTCCTGTAAAAGTCCGGTCAAACCCCGGTCAAAGTCCGGTGGAAGTCCGGTCAAAGTCCAGTCGAAGTCCGGTTAAAGCCATGTAAAAGTCCGGTCAAAGTCCAGTCAAAGTTCTGTCAAAGTCCGGTCAAGGTCCTGTCAAAGTCCGGTCGAAGTCCGGTCAAAGTCCGGTCGAAGTCCGGTCAAAGTCCGGTCAAAGACCTGTCAAAGTCCTGTAAAAGTCCGGTCAAACCCCCGTCAAAGTCCGGTTGAAGTCCGGTCAAAGTCCAGTCGAAGTCCGGTTAAAGTCCGGTCATAGTACGGTCGGAGCCCGGTCAAATACCGGTCAAAGTCCTGTCAAAATCCGGTTAAAGTCCGGTTAAAGCCCGGTCAAAGTTTGATCAAAGTCCGGTCAAAGTCCGGTCAAAGTCCGGTCAAAGTCCGGTCAAAGTCCGGTCGAAGTCCGGTCTAAATCCGGCCAAAGACCTGTCAAAGTCCAGTCAAACTCCGGTCATAGCCCGGTCAAAGTCCGGTCGAAGTCCGTTTAAAGTCCAGTCAAAGTCCGGTCGAAGTCCGGTCAAATACCGGTCAAAATCTGGTCAAAGCCCTATCAAAGTCCTGTCAAAGTCCGGTCAAATACCGGTCAGAGTCCTGCCATAATCCCGTTAAAGTCCGGTCAAAGCCCTATCAAAGTCCTGTCAAACTCTGGTCGAAGTCCGTTTAAAGTCCGGTCTAATACCGGTCAGAGTCCTGCCAAAATCCGGTGTTAAAGTCCTGTCAAAATCCGGTCAAAGCCCGGTTAAAGTCCTTCCAAAGTTTGTCAAAATCCGGTCAAAGCCCTATCAAAGTCCGGTCGAAGTCCGGTTAAAGGCCGGTCAAAGTCCGGTTAAAGCCCGGTCAAAGTCCGGTCAAATACCGGTCGAAGTCCGGTCAAAGTCCGGTCTAAGTCCGGTCAAAGACCTGTCAAGTCCAGTCAAACTCCGGTAATAGCCCGGTCAAAGTCCGGTTAAAGTCCGGTCGAAGTCCGGTTAAAGTCCGGTCTAAGTCCGGTTGAAGTCCGGTCAAAGTCCGGTCCAAGCTGACTGGTCGCAACCTGGGAAATCGAAATTATCGATGTTCCAGGGAGGTCAGCTAACACTGGCTGGTCGATGGAGCGCTCGCGTTACGGAACGTTTCGGTTCACCCTCCCATAAGAAGTTATCACTTCAAAAAAACGTGTGCGTCTCGGGACGCTCGACAGAAGTGATAACTTAAATTAATGTGGGTTAAAGTGTGTGGGTTAAAGGGAAGCCAGACAGAGTGGCGCCGTAATACGTTACGTTACGTTACGAAGTCCGGTCAAAGTCGGGTCAAAGTTGGGTCAAAGTCGGGTCAAAGTCGGGTCAAAGTCGGGTCAAAGTCGGGTCAAAGTCGGGTCAAAGTCGGGTCAAAGTCAGGTCAAAGTCGGGTCAAAATCGGGTCAAAGTCGGGTCAAAGTCCGGTCAAAGTCCGGTCAAAGTCCGGTCTAAGTCCGGTCTAAGTTCGGTCAAAGTCCGGTCAAAGTCCGGTCAAAGTCCGATTAAAGCCCGGTCAAAGCCCGGTCAAAGCCCTGTCAAAGCACGGTCAAAGCCCGGTCAAAGTCCGGTCAAAATCCGGTCAAAGTCCGGTCAAAGTCGGGTCAAAGTCGGGTCAAAGTCGGGTCAACGTCGGGTCAAAGTCGGGTCAACGTCGGGTCAAAGTCGGGTCGAAGCCGGGTCAAAGTCAGGTCAAAGTCGGGTCAAAGTCGGGTCAAAGTCGCGTCAAAGTCGGGTCGAAGGCGGGTCAAAGTCGGGTCAACGTCGGGTCAAAGTCGGATCAAAGTCGGGTCAAAGTCGGGTCGAAGTCGGGTCGAAGTCGGGTCGAAGTCGGGTCAAAGTCGGGTCAAAGTCGGGTCAAAGTCCGGTCCAAGCCGTTTGGTCACTGTGTGACGCCACCTGGGACTTCGAAATTATCGATGTTCCAGGGAGGTCAGCTAACGCTGGCTGGTCGATGGACCGCTCGCGTTACGGAACGTTTCGTTTCACCCTCCCATAAGAAGTTATCATTTCAAAAAAAGTTTTATAAGTCTGTTTACTTTTGCTCACGGCACCGCCCGAGTGAATGTATTCTCATCTTTATTTTCTAATCTAGGTCATAGTCACAGGTAGCTGTGTGCCACATTTTATACAAATGGCGAAGTCCTGATTTGGTGGGGAACCACTAGAGTTTAGCACGAAGCTCATAAAAATTATTTACGTAAACTAAATATAAATTTATTAAACATTTTGGAGTCGTTCAAGTTTATCTAGTATTGTTCAATGAGATCTAGAATATTTTAGTTTTGCATCCGCAAAAATAACTTTTTCACAGTTTCTGTGACAAATACAAACTTATTGTTCTTACCGATAAAATAAATATTGTATGTATTTAGAACATGAATATATTTTCTTTAATATAAATTCATTTCAAATTCAGGCATAAAATATGTGACATTCATTCATCGTGCCTACGGAACCCTCCACTGTGCGTGGTCCGAAACGCACTTGGTCGGTTTTTTTTATCCGAAAACACCTTTTTTTATCCTGGCTCGGCAAAGTGACTACGCTACACCTGATGGTAGGTGTAGCGTAATCCAAGAATATTGTCGACCAACGATAAACAATCTGTCCATCGTTGGTCGGTAAGATCATGCCGACCTGCCAAAGGGCCAAGTAGGAGGGGAAGGAAAAAGGGATGGGAAAAGGGTGAGGATCCAGGGGGCAAGCCCCCTGGGGAGAACCGGATATACACTGGCTGACCCTGGAACGCGACACCAGTGTACGGTGGTCGCTATCCGGTTGGATACAAGTATCCTCCCACCAGCATATCCTCCCACCAGCTAATTTTGGGGTAAAATTTGGAATTGCTCGAATACAGAACGATATTTTGTAACTGTTACTAACTTGTTATATAAAAAGATGAACTGCGTATTTTGATACAAATATTCAAAAAATTCTTACTTATATTTGTAGAGAAAATCTAATGAACCTTTCGAAGGATCTTTTGCCCTAGCAAATGTGAAAAATTCGGTGGCTTTATCCATTTATTCTGTATGAAAGAGACGCCTCTATGTTTTGCTAATTCGCATACTTGCATGCGTATTGTTGTGTTCAACAGGTTGATGTTGAAAGCGAGTACCGATTACTTTTTTTTTACTAGCCTTGTATTATATACGTCCCACTGCTGGGCACGGGCCTCCTCTACTGAATGAGAGGGGTTAAGCCTTAGTCCACCACGCTGGCCTAATGCGGGTTGGCAGACTTCAGATACCTTTGAAAAATCTTATCGAGTTCCCAGGTATGCAGGTTTCCTCACGATGTTTCCTTCACCGTATTCTATGATTGTATTACACTCTATTATATATTTTTTTATAGCAGAGGCTGGAAAATGTGCAAGTGCAATCTTCACCGCCTACGAACATCCACGATAGTTGAGGAAAGCGCATAATTATGGGATTGGGAAAAGGAGGGAATTGGGCCTCCGGATATCTAACTCATCACACGTAACGCAACAGCAAGCTACCCCTTTATGTTGACTTACTGTGAGACAGTGGTAACAACCCAGCCCATTTGTGCTATAGACCCTTCATTCTAAGAGACCCCCCCACACTAGCGCTTTTTGAGCGTCGTCGTCGTGCCAGCGTCCGCACAGCGTCGACTCGACGTCGACACCGCGACGACGTGACGCCAGCGCTGGCCGGCTACTGAACGCTTTGCAGGCGTCGCGTAATCGCGGCGTCGACGCTGTGCGGACGCTGGCGCGACGATGACGTCTTAGTAATAATCGCCTACAATCAGTGTGAAAATGGATTCCGACAAAGAAACACTGCTGTTGACATTATTGATTCGAAAACTACGTAAAGGAAAAAGGAAACGTAACCGTAAATATTGGGAAGATTCTCGGTGCGAGTTTTTGTGTTCAGGAAAGCGATTATTACGTATTGTATTGTGAACACATAAAAAATAATAAAAAAAAACACTTTTATGATTATTTACGAATGCCAAAACGACATTTGACAAACTTTTGCAACTGATACAAAACGATATAAAATATCAAGATACCCATTTAAGGATTGCTGTATCACCTGAAGAAAGACTTAATATTACATTAGCGATAGTTGTACACGACAGTACTAGTTCGCAAAAAACGCTGCACTAGCGCCGCGTAAGTCCGGTCGTTTGGCAGGCGGCCAGCGCTGGCGTCACGTCGTCGCGGCTTTGACGTCGCGTCGACGCTGCGCGGACGCTGGCACGACGACGACGCTCGAAAAACGCTAGTGTGGGGGGTCTCTAAAAGTGGTCTAGGTGGACCCCTAGGGGTCTACGGGAGACTCGACGGGGGTCTACGTTGAATAGACAAAAAATGGATGTTCACAGTTCGTAAGCGGAGGTCACGAAAACTTATCTGATTTCGATAGTGAAGAACTAAAATGTTATATTTATAGATAATATTTTAAGAAGCTAAGCAAAGCGCAGCAGGGGGTCCACCGGAACCAGCTAAATTTTTAAAGTGGTCAACGAGAAAAAAAAGACTGGGAACCTCTGCTGTAGACAAAACTGTCTACAACGAGGTTCTACCACTACAATAATAGAATTTAACTGTAATATATTTGTTAACAAAGTAATTACTGTTTCAGAGTTATTCAGAATGAGTTATTACGAATATTATTCCGGTTTTAAGCTTTGTGTCGAATGTAGCTTTGTGAATTAATACCTACCTGAATTCAATATGGGTTGATGTCAATATTCCAGTGGTAAATAATTTAATTACTTTTGCGGATGCGGATTTTCGCTTTGGGCTTTTCGAAGAATCGATAATAATTTTCAATAGTGACAGGTTCTCCGAATTCGCTTTTCGGCTGAAGTATTTTTAGAAGCAAATTATTTGATCCATTATTATATGTGATTATTTACCCACTCAAAAAAGGCAGTTCTCATTTCGACGCGAATATTTGATTTATTGTATTACTATATTCAACTATATTAGCCATTGGTTGGAATAAGCTAGAATAATCTTGTAGCTTTAATCGATTTTGAATAAATCCAAAAATGAAATAATTTAGTTTTGTTGCCACTCTTATCGGAATAATCATCCTTTTTGAAATATAAAGCATAAACACTCACTCGTGAAAAACTCACGCAGATTTGGAAGGACCGCCGCGTAACGAAAACACGAAGGTTTGCTTATACTTAATATTTCTTATTTTCCTGTATGGAGCTGAACCAAGACGATCGATCTAAAATACCGTAAAAAGATTGACGCCCTTGAGATATGGCGCTTGAGGCGCTCCCTGAAGATAAAATGGACTGCTTACCGCACTAACGTTTTAAGAAAGAGCTTGACCTCAAACTCTTTCTTCGGTTGTGTAAGTACCAATCTTTGCGATGATATGAAATATCATCCAAACATTATATTTTTTATTCCTTTTCCGAACAGATTCATGTCAGGCTTAAAGTGGTAATAAAATGTTTGTTTAAAGAGACTGTAGGTCAAAGGGATTCAGTGGACGTGATTTTAATTAAGTATTCGTTTGTAATGAAGCACGTACACAGGCCTGTCGCTGTGTACGATGAAACCACAGAATTTATTACACCTGCTGCTGCGAGTTGCGACCTTCATCTGTTTGCCCAACATTGTATAATGAAGTTGTATCAGTGGCATTACATCGACGGGTGGGATTATGTTGTGAAGTAGGATTATTGGTGAAACGTATTTATTCACATGAACGGTATTTTTCATCGCTTTACGCATTGACTCAGGGATGTAGGAAACGCAAAAATGATTGATATTTAGTCGATCTGTTTTTAAATGCAGGACACTACTAGAGCAAAGGCTGAGATTGACCTTGTTGATTTAATATTTCAATAAGAAAACAAAGGCTATAGAAGTTATATCCTGAATATAACTTATATAAAGGTTGCCTGGGAGAAATTGCCGTTAGCAATAAGGCCGCTTATTGTACTTCTTTTTATTATTTTTAGATGTCTCATGTCTATTGTGTATTTTGAATACTTTTTGTTGTAATGTACAATATTATAAATAAAAAAATTGGTGTGTGTCGTGGGACACCAGGTAGGAACGAAGTTCCTTCGGCTAATGTAGAATCGACACAAATTGTAAAAAATACAAATTATCAACTAAAATAACAAAATATGTCTCTTTATTTTTGTTTGACAACATAAAATTACATAGAAATAGAATAGAAAAATAGAAATAAAAAAAAGACGTGTAGCACTCGGAGATTGCCGCGGTAAAGCTATTGTATAGCATTTTTTATCAACTTATGTAATTATAAATAAAAACTTATTAATTTAGACTTAGACTGGCTACTAAACGGTGGACGGCCGTGTTCTATAATCAAAAATTCAAATTCAAATTTCAAACCGCGTCTACATTTCCAAATGTCATAAGTTTCACACCTATCTGTTTTATTAACGGAATTTCGACTTTAACTTTGTGTGCTAGATATCAAATTAAGTTTAAAAAAAGTCTCATTTAACGGTTTTATTCCACGCATTTTTCTTACGGTTTTACTATCACATTTTTTTCAGTTCGGTCACGCAGCGAAATCCCTATCCCCTCCAAGCCTGCCGTAAGGAACTTCGTTCCAATAATAATGCATAAAAAATATAGGTATGTAGCATTATCTATTAATAATTTCAGTAACGTCACACGGATGTTACAAATAAGCGGAGAAGGAATTGCTTTAAAATTTTCCCTCCCTAACGAAAGTGGGTCAATGTGTCCTCATTTTTTCAGTGTGCCTACTGCCCCCCCCCCCTTCTTCTCGCGTAGAAGTATGTTGCTCCTCCCCTGTGCAAAGTTTCCGCCCTCAGTAAATCCTCGGATACGCCCCTGAATTATGTTGAATACCATTATTTTTTGGGAGTTTATAATCTGTGCTGAAATTTGTTTAGTATTTAATTTCTATAACACTGTTGTACTTACACATTTTACACTCTAGTAAAACAAAATACTTTATTGTAAAGGTAGGCGCTTATTGGAAGTTATAACCATGGGACTATGCGGCTTTTGGGTAGTATTTCTATCATGTATACAATGAAATGACCCCGACCGGCACTTATGGGCGCTAGTAGAATTCATTTTTAAAATCATCAATTATCTAATTGATAATTTAGACTTTAATAGGTATCAAAAAGCTATGTTACCCAAAATCTATTACAAAAAGCATTTTATAATTATTTCTAAAAATAAATAAGTTAGAAGCTATACAAATTTAATGGAATAATACAAGAACCCGCCTTAGATTGATCATACCTCATCGAGTTTCCACAAAAAATATATTTTATACAAATTTTTAAACAAATAAAATGTGCTAGGGTTGCCGCCCCGTTTTATTACTTTATAGTGGTATAGCCACCGCGCTATAGACAGTTTTGTCAACAGCACGAATGGGTCGGCTTGACCAGGTCGTTACCACAATCTCACAGAAAAGTTGAGAAAAGCTACGTAAGGTAGCAGCTTGCTGTTGCGTTTGCTGTTTGCAAGATATTCGGAGGCAAAAACTACTGTTTTCTACTGTATTTTTTCTACTGTTTCGTCTATAAATATTGGAACATAAGCGGCTTTCGAGATCCTATTAAGTTACATTCACAGAATGTTATGAAAAATGATTCCGTAGATTTAAATAAATATTCTCCAGGATTTTTAAGACAGCTGAAGTTTTAAGAGTAATAAGATAATGAATAAGAGTTTCATAATAGTCTTCGTAATTAGATTGTTATTCATGTATTTTTATTCAATTTGTTCAAACTCGTGTCACTTTGGCTGCGTGTTCATTTAATTTAATAATAGGTTCAGTAATTCAGTCTCCAATTATTTTTAATTCGCTTTGTATCCCCAAAAATATATGTATATAGCATGATAGATATATAGACATAACCAGATTAAACTGGTTTTCATGACAAAACGAGTCCATAAAATTATATCACATTGCACATGTTAAGAGACCAGGAGTTCAGAATATACAACACTGCATATCACGCGAAAGAGAGCAAACTATCAAGACAAGTCGACGACATTCTTCTATAAAAGTATAGATATCAATATTCGGTAAAATAATTCGCCATGAAAACGTTCGTAGACAAAATACTACAGATAGGTTGAAAGTAATATTTTTTCTACTTTTGACGAAGTAGTCCGTCATCAGATTTCAATAGAATATATATGGGACCACATTGCAACTAAACTTTATCGAACATATTATGTTTCAACTAATGTTTTTAAACACAACTGAATACGCACAACTCGGAGAAAATTACCCATTTATTTTCTGGCAACACATGTTCTTGTGGATTTGTATTCGGAATATGACATAAAATTTTAATTAAAACATTAAATAACAATAATACATTGATAGCTTAACTGTTATAAGTAATTCATTGACACATTTGTTTAGTTTTTGAATTATTTTACAACTCTTCACAACAAAAGTCGGCATTAATATTATTGTTTTAACTTTAAGTATAGTAAACACATAACGCGGCGGTCGTGTCGCGTAATGCCAGCAACTGGTGCACTATGATGAGAGTGTGTGCGTGAGTGTGTATACAGATACGTACAGCGTCCCAGCACATAATGGATGTTTCACTTTCGATGTATAAAGAGGGTGACAGACGTACGAGCAAGTACGCGTACTTATGGCTCGACAACCTTTTTCGCTTGTGTGTCATCGCAAGTACGCGTACTTTAAAACCGCCGCGCAAAATCGTCTTCTATCCAACCGGTTGGAAATCTTTCTCGTAGCTCGTCATGGCTCGTACGTGTAGCAGCACTGCGAGCCGCGAGCCGCCATTTTGTTTCGTCAGTTCGTGGACGCGCACGCTTGTCGTGTTTAGATTTTTGCATTTTTTGTTAATTTTGATTCAGAAATTCATACACCGCCTCAAGCATTCTGAAATAATTATGGAAATCTTCCTTCTCTTCATGTAACTCTTACTAAATTCACATGTGATAAACGCTCTCTTTTCGTAAGCTAGTTCTTTACCCACACTTTTCGAATTCGTCTATTTTTTTTAGTTTTTAAAATGTAATACGATATAATTCCTAAATAACACAAAGCTTCTTCTGTCGACGACATCACAATACAGAATGAGTAAGCTTCACGTGTGTCACTAACGTCGAGCCGAGTAAGTTCGCGATCTTAAAAACCGCGTACTTTAAGTTCGTACGTCTATCACCCACTTAAGAAACGGCATCTTTCTGTTTTTCTAAGACGATGCTACTTTATTTAAATTTAATTAAATTATTAGACATAAATTCATCAATGATAAATGAAAAAAAATCTGTCAAACCACTCAGGTTAGTTACCTAATTATTTACCTACCAAAAGGTTTTTCAAATCTTGTCTTTTAAAACAAGCTGGTTTGATTTGCTTTTGTAGACTTCATCAAATACATAGGTAATGATAACTCGATTCATGACTGCACAAATACATATATACGGCAAAGATAATATTATTTAAGTATAAGGTTATGTGCTACTTAAACTAAAAAAGTACCTTGTAATATTCATTACTTATAGGAATAAAATATATTTTTTTAGAAGCGTTTTACAATACCTAATTGCAGATACGTTACGATGTATAGCGCTAAGTATTAAAATCAATATTTTATGTGAGGGAGAAAATCAATTTAGAGCTGGCAAGTTGGAAACAATAAACTGCGTTCGAGTTAAAGCGGGAATTCTGAGTGCCGTTGATCTTTTATTGTTATGAATTTATATATTAGTTTAGAGTTGTGTTTGTTGTATGAAAGTGATGTGAATTTGTGCAGGAAAAATTTATAGTGATACACATTGAAATAAGTAAATTTATGTAATTTTTTGCCAAAAGTATAGATCGTCCTTGTGTGTTCGATTCGGTTGTAGAAAGTCGTCGGAGAAGGATCATATCGTAGATAATGAAGGGAACTAATTACATTAAAATTCCGGCAAAACCTAGAAATTAACCTCACTACGTTTCATAATGGTTTGAAGGTATACAAAAAGTATCTAAGCCTGGCTCAAAGGACAAGTATCCAAAGCCGTAAAATAATTAAAAAAAAAACACTGCTTTCGCTAGCCCCAGTGGTGGTTTTGTTTCGTTTAATTTTTTTGGTTTCTTTTAGTTTCACTTTGTTTTTTTTTTCATTTCTTTTGTGTTAGTTTTTATCATTTTCTTTTTAACTTTGTTTTAATCACCATAGTAGTCTTAAGATAAACTGGGTCATACAAAAAGTGGATTGTATTTTTCCTGAGTCACCAGTTTTGTTTGTGCAGTGATATAGTCTACAATAGTGTTATTATGGGTTCGTTTAATTTAATTTTGTGATAGTGGCTCAGCGGAGACCCCACCCTGATGGATACGCCGCCGGTTCCCAAGCCGAGAAGCGCATTTTTACCACAAAGCGAACCCTTACCTCGACCGGTGCCTCTCCCCCGTACCAAAGTCCCAACGAACGACAGGGTCACCGCATCGGACATATTTCGATCGATAAGTTCAGTGTCCAAACAACTAACCGAGGATGTCGCCATAAAAGTGAGCAACTCTGCCAAAACTGCCAACGAGAAGATCGAAAAATCAATAATCGACGGGTCGAAATTCGCAAAGGGAACTTTGGAGAAAACGTTGAGTACATCGCGGGCAGTACGAGACTCGGTCACCAAGTCAGTGATAGAAGGTACCAGGTCGGCTGGGTTAAAGTTGCGCAGGTCCAGGAAACCAGACAGTGAGGAGGATGCGGATCAAAGATGTGTCTCCATGCCGGTCGTGGACGTCAGTCTGTTCGACAACATACAGTTCCACTCGCCGCTGCTGGAACAGAAGAGGTTCCTCAGTGACGATTCACAGAAGGGACAAGAAATACCTTCTGTCAACCTCAGTTCAACTCATTTTGATGACTTGTCCCTGTTTTCCAACAACTCTGATTCCAACACAGATTCTGTAAGTAACTTCTCTTATGATAGTAGGGATTGTGATAATTCTAGTGAACACCTGACATATGACACTCCACGGCCATCGAGGACTAACAGTGTTGTCAGCTCTATGTCCTTCCCTGAAGTACCTGAGAGAAGAAAGAAGAGGGAAACTGTAGAGTTTATGAGACAGAATTCTTTGTATGAGAACTGGACCTTGCCAATGCAATCACCACCAAGCAAACCCAGTCCTAATGAAGTGACACCAAGACCTAGTAACAGTACTATTTATGAATTTGATCCACTTCATACAACAAATTCATCACCAAAGTATCAAGGAGTCAGCAATGAGCTGCTCCTTTTAGAATCTTTTTTGATTGGAGACACCTATGGCACCATAGTCTCCAACGAATGTCATGAAGATAGTTTTAATTTTGACGAGAGTGAATACTTCAATCCTCCCACACCACCAGAAAGGTTTGATAGTTTGTATCCAAATAAACCCCAACAAACTGCTCAAGATAAAGACAGGAACTCCAATTGGTTTGTGGTGAGCGATGATACAAAATCTGTGTCAGAAGCAGAGTCAAAGCCTTCGACTTCGGTCATACATAAATTTTCTAGAAAATTAAAATTGGACAATGTCCTGCACAAATCTCAGAAGCAAGCACCACAAAAAGTTGAGGTGGTGGAAAGGCCTCCTGTTCATTCACTGTCAGTGCCATATTTTAGTGGTATACTGACTCGGATAGTGTCTGGAGTGGTTGAGGACCTGTTCAAGAATTCCCAGAATCGTTACTGTATGCTCTCTGACCAAAAGTTAATGTGTTATGCGGATGTAACTAATACCATCCTGAAGGAGGTGTACACATTGGACAGTATTTACTCACTCCAAATAGTACTCCCATTGTCTTCTAGGTAAGATATAAGTATAATTTGCACAAAATAACTTGGCCTGACTGAACAGCCTCATAAGCAGCATCACGGCTATTGTTTTCAGTGAGTGAAGGGTGACTGGAGGAGTAAAAGATGGGTGAAGTGACTATCTTCAGCCTGACCAAGTTATTTTGTGCAAGTACTGAAAATATGTTTAAAATCATATGGTGTTTTAATAAAGTATCTTGTTAGTAATTAATAGATAGTTAGATAGATAGAATATTCTTTATAGCATACCAAATAAAGTACTTTAAAATAGGATCACACAGTTAAGGTGATACTTATCACAACTGACCATTTCTTTCAGACAACATTTAATGGATTAATGGATTTTATAATATAATGTTTTCTTCCTTTTTTTAAAATAATTATTATATGAATTTTTATTTTTTGGTACTACACCTAAGTTTACAGTAATAGTTGGATGCAAATTGTAAATCAAAATAAGTAAATCAATGTTTAAAACAATTTTAAGGTATGATTGACAGATGGGTATTTATGTAAATTACAACAACATAATGATAACATAAATAAAAGTATTAATCTATGTATATAAAAAGCAGTTGAGACTGACCCATCATCTTCCAGCCCAAACTGTTCAGGAACAATTTGAAAATTTTAGATTTTATATAGTAGGCATTAACATTTTCCCATACTTCAAGCCCTAAGAGCAGAATGGGGGCTTACACAGTTTGTATAGAAAAAAATACCAACAGTGGCCTTTTTTAACCACCATACCACCTAAAGAATTTGAAATGGTAACATATACAAAATAGGTCATTAATGTACTTATTTTCCCTCAATTATAATAGTTATTTAAAAACTAAATTAACATTAAGTGCTATCATTATAGAAATACAATTACACATAATACATTACAATTGTTAAGGGGTAATATTTCATGCTTACCTATTGCGAAATAGTATACTTTGCAAAACATTTCCATGGAAATGATATCGAGTTATAAAATGTAATCCTACTTGACAATAGGTTTGGTTTATTAACACACATTTATTTTTAATGCATTGTTCATACCTCTAATCAAATTGTGGTTTTAACTTGAAGCTACTGCTTCAGTGACTATTAAACTTAATAACATTCTGTAAAAAATATGTCACACCTTTTGAATTACAATGGCGTAAGTGCAAACAATCACATAACCAACTTTAGCAAAACAACCACTTCAAATTGTGTCATCAAATGTAAATCAAATTATATCCCAACAGCACAACAAGCAACTCGTATTGCTTCGAGTTGTCGGTGACGTCAGGCGGTCACAAGAGCACCCCGCGCAAGTTGCTGTTCAGTTGCGCCAGCGCTTCCGAACGTCGCAACTGGGCGCAGAAGATCACCGAACATCTCACTAATGGCTTCCCTACTAAATACACCGCCGAGTTCACCAGATGCGGATGGTGTTATTTAAAGGTAAGTCTCTCTCAATTATTATTCTTTTTTTTCTGTGTGTTCCGCGATATCGGCGAAATGTGTACCTATATATGTCTTGTGTATTTGGTAAGGTAGGACCGCGTACGAGGGAAAATGGGAAACAACGGTTAATCATAGTACACGCATCGCGATTCAAATTTTGAAGTCGGTTTTTCAAGTTACCGACTTACAATAATTATAAATATCAATTTGAAGTCGATTGCATTTGTAAAAGTATTCGTAGTGGGTAGTTGCGCCTAGCGACCAGCTTGGGCGACAGTAAAGGTAGATGCACGTTGACACAAAGCCGCGAAGCGACTGCGACATGACGCTAAATATAGCATATTGACCTTTATCTCGATTAAGTAATAATACATTGTACTGAGAAAAAAGGTACGCGCATTCACTTCTGGACACGAGGTCAGTATGCTAACTGTAATTTTACAGTGCCGCAGTGGCGAAGGGTCTTAACAAGCTTGGCACAATAAACAAATACCAACCAAACAGCAATTTTCAATTTCAAAGCCTTTATTTAAAAAGAGTATGTTCTACATTTACTATAATTAATTTTCACAATAATCCTCTTTATATCTTGACCTTTTGATAGAAGGCCTCCTCCAGAGTTCTCCATTTGTCCTTGTCCCTTGCGTTTCACACTCATAATTGGCCAAATCTTATTTAGGTCATCGGACCATCTCCCGATTTGCCTGCCTATTTTCCTCTTTGCGCTATGTCGGGGGTCCGCTGTCACCGTTTTCGTCCATTTCGGTCGTTGCTTTCTTAGAATATGGCTTGCCCATTTCCATTTCGGAATATTGACTTTTATTTCAACAACATCCCATTTAGTAATTTTTTTAAAGTCCGCTGCGCGTTTTTTAATTTTTAATGAAGCCAGAATGCTCCTTTAACCAGAAATAAGTTTTTGGTTCGTGATTTGTGTGTTTGCCCAAGTTTCGCTGCCGTAGGTCAGTATAGGCGCTCTTTCCACTTGAACCCCCATTTTGAACCCACGGGGTCCACTAATACTTTATTACAATTGGGTGCCCTAGGGGTTCCATTTTTTTGGTTATATAATAATGTAAATTATGTAATTTTATCTGTTATGTAATTATAATTATTAAGAACGTTTGAACAAGTTAAATAATAATACAGTTACTAATTTGAAACATTTATATAGAAAGTTATAAACAAGGTGGAATAATTATTGTCGGCATTCATTCGGTTGGAAGACATAATATAAAGTGTTACTCTGTTCAAGTATATAAAAAGATCGAGTACATAGTGTTTCAATTAATCTACTACGTTACACGATAGCTATATAAAGGCGCGTTACACGTGGAAACTGGGCATCGATCGGTTTGTACGCGAAAGGGGATGGAGCCGACGCGACCTGTACTTACACGATGCACAATGCATACGTATAGATTCAGCTCCATTCGGCTTATCTATACGTGTCTTGCATTGTGTGACACACGGTATGTTTGTATAAACACAAATCAATCTGTGCGCTGAATAATCGGTATTGGATGACGCCTGACGTGTTCCCAATGATTTCTTATGTTTACATTACACATTGATAAGTAATTTAAACGGATTTTATTGTTCATTTTACTTTTGGTCCTGAAGTTTCGAAAGCTTTTGGTCGCGGGGCGGACTGAGGAGTAAGTTGTCCCGAAAAGTTAATGTTGCAATGCCTATCTTCATTTTAAAATATTTTTTAAAGATCGTAAATTATCATTATTTTAGTATTCGACATAAGTACCGATAGTTTTATGATCTCGATTTCACGTTATACCTATCCTGCTTAGTAGTTCGTGCCCTGAAGACGTAAACAATGTTGTATCATCTTCATATCGAAGGTTGCTGAACTTATTCCCACTTACCGAGACGCCTCCCTCCCAATCTTCTTAGACACTTCTCATGATATACCGCTCTACTAAATGTGTATCCCTAAATGTCACTTCACATAAAACAAGTTTATTAAAGTGGCTGGCATACAATCATCATAATTAAATCTCATGTTATCTAAACATTATGAGCCTTATTCCAAAATGTATTATAACTTTTAACGAGGTTTGTAAAAACTAGCAACTTAGGTAACCCATACAAACATGCCAATTTCAAACTAGTTTAAATTTAGAATACGTTTTGTGTTAAGACCAAGAATGTTAATTGATAAATAAGGGTCTTATTACAAAAGGTGGTCTACATTTAATCTGGGTTAATATCTACAGGTTGCTATGGTAACCTATAGTTATTAGTTAATGTAAGCCTTACAATTAGACAACGTTTTGTAATAAGACTGTAATGGCCTTAATACAAAACCATATACTATCTTTAAACCTGGTTTATATTGGCCAGTTGTACGGGTTACCAGTTGTTAAGACTAACTAGTTCAAAGTTAGAATACGTTTTGTAATAACACCGTAAACGTTTAACATTTATTTATCAACTAGCAATTTATATAGGGGTGCCGTTATCCGTAGTCGAACGCCCAAACAAAGGCTTAGTTGTGAGTAGGTCAGTTGTCTACGCCGTCGAGACGTGCCCTTGAACTTGTTACTTTCGTTCTGCATTGGCCTTAGAGCTCGCTATCGATATACATCCACTTACAGGTGACGGAATCTAAGTCTCACATAAATAATATCAGCCGAGCCTTCAAAAGTAAATTTAAATGCAGTTACAGTTTCGTTTCTCAAAAAAATATGGTATGATTTTCGTAGAATTTCGAATAAAATATTTTACTCGACAAACTAGGTTACCTAAATCTGATCTTAGAGGGCCATGAAACTTAGGAATACGAAAGTTCTAGTCACTATTATGGACACTGGAGTTTGAATCCCGGGTCCATCATGTTTATAGACTTTTCGATCAGCCCGCTGAAAAGGTTTTAATATATGTTGGTATGGGTTATTTCCTGCAGATTAATAAAATTGTTAGGCAGCTTGTTTTTAGTACTTTAAATTATACTATTAAATTTGGTACATAATATGATTATAAAATTATAATTTTTTACTTGTTATTAACGAATGAAAATTCATTCGTTAATAACAAGTAAAAGTTGTTATATTTTTGTTTAAAAATGGTGTAAGTTTTACACGTATTATAATATACGTTGGGATTAAAAACGTACTACTTAGATGCAATCCGCTTTTCTCCCTTCGGTACAGCACGATGAGCTCAGACGGCTCAAATACTCGGTAAGCTGATTAATTATCAACCAAATGACTAATGAAAATAACATGGTAGGTATTATACGGAAATGGAGAATCATTTTTTTATGATGGTCCAGTGTCATGAAGGTTTTTTTATTACAGTTGCGACGGTTATGGCTAGTTGCACTCACTAATCGGTAAACGATTAGCGATATAAGCCAACGCTTGGCGCGGCCAGTCTGTGGATCTTGGCCGCTTAGTGGTATTTCACCTTAGCGTCTTCTTGCTTCGGAAGGCATTTAAAAGGTCTCGGCTGCTATTAACTGACAGTATTCGTTAAGTCGGAGAGTTAAGTCGGAGGCCTTCGGGCAGCTTGAAAAACCTAATAAGTTGGCAATAAGTTGGCCGCTAACCATTTGATATAGGATGGAATGAATTACAGATGTCTGGGAATTTTTGTATTATTAGATTTGCTACAATATCTATGGTTTGTTTGGAATTGTTGCGAGTGAAATTCACATTGCAATCGTCATTTCCTTATTGCCAATTGTATTATTTGCCTCCAAATTCCGTATGTAATGTCGATCTATGGCTTAATAGAAATTTAAATACGAGATAGTAAACAACAATAATGTGCATTTTGATAAGACGTGCCGTGCAATGTTTGCATTGTATGATAGCGGGCGGGTTCAGACCGCACAAGGAGTAACGAAGGGGAAGGGGGGGGGGAGTTTGTCATGCACACATGCACATATATGTGCTAGTCGCGGCTCGCGGGAACATTTTTCAGATTGTTCCATCACGTGGTGCAGTGGCCTCTGACGTTGATTGCACCGCCTGGTGCACAAATGTTTTATGAATCGTGTCTATCCATACAATGTAAAGTCGACTTGCACAACAGTGCTTAAACATATTTAGTCGCTAAACATGCTTACGGTACGTCAAATTGTTGTGTTTACAATCGGTAAACACGTTTAGTTAAACACGGCAGCCTTCGTGGTCACGGGGTGGACTGTCCACCTCGGGACTAAGAAGGCTGAAAAGATTTTGAAACACGGGGACCAAAATTAAAATAAAAAACCGTGATAAAATCCGTTTAAATAAGTTTTATTTCATTGGGACGCATATACCCATTTATGGGTGCCTTTAATCAGTTTAAATATGACTAATATTGCGGTTACATATTTTTAGCATATCATTTACATTTAGCATTTATTCACCTTATCCTTGTATCGTACGTACAAATGAATACTACACACTCGATATAATTTCCCTTTTATACTCCGATGACGTCAGCTGTTATCAGTCGGCGAAGTGCGTGTGTGTCGAGGTGGAGAGAATTTCGCAACGCCACTATCAATTGAACAATAATATATACGATCCGGTTAGGGGTCAATATTACTGACTCATGTTATTCACTTCTTAATATGTGTGTCAAAGGAGAATGGGGATCGCCCATGTTGTTTATTACGATCGTCTGTCTGGTGTTATTGGTTTTCTATTGGTGTAATTTATTTCTGATTCAAATAGTTCCCGGAATATTACTAAATAGGAACGTTCGATGAAATTTAAAGCAGGATGCAAAATTCTTTGGATGGCAGAAACAGACACAGTGCCCATATTCAAGAATGATAGTAAATTTATTTAGATTCCGCTTGGAAGTCGCTCGTATGCGTTAGCCCGTACTCTGAGTGTTCATAGCGAGTTTAATAAATCTATCTCGTCGTTTAACTACAGTCATTCCGGGTAACTTTGGACCAGATATCAGACAGTTGTCTAAATTTTATGATTAATTTGTATGAATCATTATGCAACACATTGTAATTTTCGTGATCTTTTGTTCTTGTAAATACCACTTACATCGAAAAATGCATGCATTATGTGCAAATCCTGAGAAAAAGGCAGAAATAGTGATGGTCCAAAGTTAACTGGACTTTGGGGTAACATTGGACCATTATGTATTTTCCTCTTAAAAATCCATTTTATTGCGTTTTTCTTCATATTGGGTAACATTAAGCCATATTAAATGAAATTATAATTTAGAATAAAATAAATATATCAATGTTTTATGTAGAAAAATATATATTTTTATGCCTTTATAACAATATCAGTTTAATCACATACAAACTTAACATAGGAACAGACATATTGAGATCAATTAGGTACAAATCACTACAAATATTCGGTAACAGGAATTAATTCTCATACAAAGATATTAAAAATAATAAAATAAGCAATTACTCCCTCCACTCTAGGCATAGAAAGTCATCTTATATATATAACGTTTCCGTGTCGAGTGATATTTTCATCCGCTATCGGCTTTTTCAACATCTTCGAATCGGTAATTTAAGTCACACATAAATTTGTTAGCCACGTCCAGCCTCCTTCATACCTTTTATTCAGAGTACTCACCCACACTGAATATGGTGATTGGAAGATTTTCGTGATGCGCCCTGGAAAAAGACTTCCTTCTTCTTGAAAAAGCAATGAGAAAAATATATGTAGATGGTATTATAACATTATTATCGAGTATTAATTCATTGTACAAAGATACCCATATTTATTTATGCACTTTTATACATAGTGTAGGATTAATATAGAATTGGACCGGTCCAATGTTACCCCAAATTTCTAACTATTTTGGATGCAACAATTATTTGAGTAATTACGAAATAACTAAGTGTGAAACAGTTAAAACAAATCATTCAAATAAAAAAAACAAACACTTTAGATCATAAAAATACTATCACTTACCGGTTTTTATCGTAAAACACAAAATTATTGCAAATTGAATACTGCACTTTTTCATCAGTCAGCTGCAAGGCGGGAAAGAATCAGTTGTTTCTTTTGACACTTGACATCATGTAACTGTCAATATTCTTATTTATAGTCTTTGGACCAATAAGTTCACGTTCGCATACACAGATTTACCAAATTTATGTTCGGTATTTAAATAAAAAAATTAGAATTGTTTCAGCAGGGTGTGGTCCAATGTTACACAAGTGGTCTAAAGTTACCCGGAATGACTGTATGTAATATTATCTCGTAGTTTTTTTGGAAAATTGTGCATGAAAAATATTCCATGTACGATATTGCAAAATAACGCAGTATTTAAATAAATTTAAATTAATGAATTAAGCAAAACAAAATCAGTATCTCCATTTTGCACTTGCTGTGGGTTGGTTCCTGTTTGCGTAAGTAGGTTCAATTGTAAGTTCGAAGAATTACCATTATACCTTTAAATTGCGTACTCATATGTAAATGGCTTTTAATACCTATGAACCAGGTCTAATGATTAAGCGTGAATCATTGTAACTGCTCGGTTTTGCATTTGTTATGTTAGTACCTAACAACGGTACGAGTCACGTTTCAAAGGGTATCGTCGGGTGTCGTCTATAATGTTTGCGATTATTATTTAAAATAAATGCGTCAGGACTTTTAACCGTCGCAAAAACAAAAATGTTTTTCCAATTCGTCTGTATATATTTTTTTATTTAAGGACTATAATTTATATGAGGAAATTTATAGAGCGATGTATGTTCACGTATTTCTCCGCCAAACGATGATTCTTTATGATATAGTGTTTACTCTCAAGGTGATCCCATTTAAATTTTAAGAGGGCTGAACCGTAAGGGGTTATAATCAGGGATGAAACACATGGGATGTGAATGAGATGATTGTTTCAATAAATATAAACTTGTTACCAAAAAATAAATCCGATTTAAAATAATAAAAAGCAAAAAATAAAAGGAAATATTTTTGAGTTTCAGTGGTATTGTGGTTTAATAGTTAATTATTGATATTGCGGAATCAAAATAGTTTTTTTTATTATACAGTTTTATTGAATCCGTTTTATTTTTTGTTAAACAATTTTTACTTTATTGAAACAATTATTTTATTGTTCGTATAGTATAGATATATTTCTCATTGTATGTTTGTTACTGATATATTAATGCAAGTTTACGGGAGTAATTGAAGAGTTAGGCTTTTCTTAGTATATATTTTTTTTATAATATAATGAATCATGATCTACTGATAACATATTAAACAACCAGTTTATAAAGTGAATGTTATTGACCGCGAGAATTTTGTATTGTGCTTTGTAATATTTTATCTGTTGTACCGTTTACTTGGACCTTATGAAAGCCCTAAGACTTTTATCAAAGAATGCTTATCGATTTACTTTTTTAACAATATTCTGCAGTCTAGTCAAAATTTATTAACTTGTAGTTTACATTTTTACCCAACATTCAAGGAGTTAAAAGCCTCGTTATTAAATCGTCTCTCAGATGCCTCTTGATTCTGACCTCTTCAGATCTCTCTTACCGCTTCACTGATTCAAAGACATCGCACATTTTCGTAAAATCTTAAGTAAATCTGCATTCCTGAGTATTTCCCATAAGAATTTCGAAGGTATGTGACTCCATCAACTAGCACTAGACAAGCGTGTCAGGCTAAGTTAGTACCTCTCTCATTAGTAGAAGTTGCCCGTGCTCAGCACAACACAGTATATAATACAGAACCGTTATAGTGTCCGTTAATTCTCGACCGGAATAATTCTGATTCCTAAGCAGAAATAATAAATAAATACACCCAAAAGTCACATACATAGTCCTGACCCCACAGTAAGATACGAATCTCGGGTCGTGGGTATCAGGAACTACGAGACACTTTCGGTCCCACAACACCCAGACCCCGAAACAAATATTTGTGGATCACACAAACATTTGTCTCGGTGCGGGGATCGAACCCGCGGCCTCTCGCTTCACAGCCGGCTACGCCACGGAGGCTGTCAAAACATAACAGCGAAGGGCGAACAGGAAATAGTTTAGTTCAATCTGTCCCCCTGAAGATCGATCTTTTTTATTCCTGTTGGTCCTCCGGCGGACAAATATGGGAGACAGATGGCAATATTCCACTTGCAGCGTTCAGAGTACGTCATCAATAGTTTAATATCTTAGTGAATTAATATATGCAATGTTTACAACGAATTCATTATTCATCGTCAAAGCCGGTTGCACTTGTTTGCACTACGGTTCATCGCTTTTACGATGGACCTGCGATGTACAGCGCGATCGCTGTTTGTTTTTTTAGCCTTTGATTTTATCTGTTAAAGTCTGAATTATATCGTTTCGAATTTAGCTGGAAGATTTTGCATATACTTAAACGCATCGTGAGTCCAAGGCTGCTATAAGATGCTATCAAATTCCCCTCCCCCCTTTCGGCCACCGACCAATTACATTAGTTTTTATACTTAATTGAATTACGAGACGGGTAAGTCGGTCGCCTGACGGTAAGCCCCCACGCCTTGTGATGTGTTTAACTGGCTTCAATGTCCTTCAATCCGAAATACAACAGTGCTTACACATTGTTGCTTGGCGGCAGAAAAAGAAAGCGGTGGTAACAACCCAGACGACCTCTCGAATACGGTGGACCTACCACCTTGTATTTGTAGTTTGTTGTGGTATGTCTGTCTGAATTCGATTACAGCCGAAATAGAGCCTTGTTGTTGCCAACTAGGTTACTAGAAAATGTGCTAAGACGTGCGTTTTACAATATGTAATTAGGATCGGCTAGGCTCTTAGAATGCAGTTCCATAAACTTCCATCTAATTCCAGAAACAAAATAAATAATTAATGTGTTATCTATTTGTCTATTATGACGAGTTTTGTCCAATGAGTGAACCACTTATTTTTAACAGATAAAAAATAAGTACATAACAATTTCAAATAACACATTTTTCAGTCCGCTTTCTTTTTTACTTTCGCCTATAGGTATCATTCTTCAAATTTACCTAACCGAATTTCAAGCGTCATTTTGTTTGCAAATGACGTGATGATATCTTTGGATTTTAAATATGTACTTATTATAATTATTGCGATCATTGCACATGATTCATTTTGACAGGCCGTCAGCGTCGTCTGGACGCCGCCGCGCTGTAGTAACTCGGCTCCGTCGCTGAAACGGCGAATGTCACAAATAAATTTTGTTTTTAGTTTTTATTTTATTTTATTTAGGATACCAAACAGCAGTACATTATACATTACACTAATTATACACACATTAGTTAGTGATAACAGTGTTTAATGCATCGTCTAGTCCTGTCAACAAAATCTTTATTCATAATGTAGGCTAAGAAAGCGCTTATGACAGGTCAAGTACAGAACATTTGTCATTAATAAGACTCATATTATGGGAACTTTGGAATAACCGCCCCGCTATAGGCTGCCAGGAAAAGGCCACAAATAATTGAGTCTTGTTAGGACGGGGTCCGTCAATATCTGCGAGTTGACGGTGGTGAGTTTGGGGGGTTTAAGGTTGGTCAGTTAACGTTTTAGTTGAATGCTATATTTATCATAATCTGAAAAAAAAATTGTGCTTATCATTCAAAATACAGTGTCGACACGAAAGTTCATTTTAGAGATGTTGTTGAGATTTTTAAGTAATATCAACTACTCTTAAAACATGTATTCGGTTCGCATTTTGTTTTAAATTCACTTCTACTTAGTTCAGTCGTTTAGCCACAGTCGGAGCTCATGTTTTTTCTTGCATTTAAAGTGCGAACTCGCCCTGACTCCTTAATACGAAAGTACATAGTGCGTAACTGAAAATAAGACGTACGCACAACTGCATTACGCTTGTAAAATAAAAAGTTGAAAAAACACATTGACCCATTTCATCGCTGTTGGATTGTTTGATAAATTGTTCATGAGTCATGATCCACACAAATAACTCTCGCGACTCGATCTTAGGTCGGGACCTGCGGTTAAGAATAATTTAATGGCAGGTATTCGTTTTTTATAGCAGTGGGTCACCTGATAGTAAGTGATCTCCATCGCCCATGTACACCCACAATGCTAGAAGAATCATAGGCGCTTTGCCGATTTTAAAGGGAAGGGATAATTAAGAGATTGGGTAGGGGGATTTGGACCACCGAATATCTCACTCACCGTACGAAACGCAGCAAGCAAGCTGCTACTTTACGTCGGTTTTCTGTGAGACAGTGGTAACAAGCCGGCCCATTCATTTGGTAAACTAAACTGTATGCAGCGTGACTCTACCACTAGGAAATTTTTATTTTATCAGCCCATATCTCGAATGAGATGTGACTGCATACGAAGTTGTAATAACAATTTGTGGAATAATCGATAAACATCTGATTATTGCATCAACGCGCAGTCGAATTATCGACTTCTATACTATCTATCTGTAACAGAATTAGAGATATCGCTTGTTTGAGATAACAGCGCGGTGGCATTAACTTACATACGTGTTCTTTTCAATATAACTTTTATGTTGTGTGTTTAAAGTATAGTATTGACTGGTGCGTGTGATTGTCGTCATTATTTATGAATAATAATAGTTTTTATATGTTATATTTGTTGTCCATAGGTAAATGTACAAATATGTTTTTTCACTTAGGTACCTGAAAACTTCATCTCTCGACACTTTCAACGAACGTTTCTAGGAATTGGATTTTTACCACCACAAATATACTAGTTCAGTCTATTTGTAATGTATCAGATATATAATTTTTTTAAGATATCTGTAATGATTTTTAAAATGCCTTTTTTGGCGATACGAAATTACACTCGCCTTGTATACACTTGTTTGACAGCCTCCGTGGCACACCGGCTGTGAAGCGAGAGGCCGCAGTTCGATCCCCGCACCGAAACTAATGTTAGTGAAATTCACGAATATTTGTTTCCGGGGTCTGGGTGTTGTGAGACCAAAAGTCTCTCGTAGTTTCTGATACAACACAAGACTTACCGACTTATCGTCCTCGCCGCCGAGGACATCGCCGCGTTCCCCGCAATCCCCCCGACCGTAGTACCGGCCCACGAGGCGATGATGACTATGTAGTTTTAATACTCACCCAAACCAACAATCGCAGATGTCTCTGCCCCTCCCCAGTGGCCGTCCTGAGCCGAGGTTCGTACCCCAAAGGGGGTGCCCTCAGCGTGCTCACTTAAATGTAAGGGTTGAGAGCGTCTAAAGCGCTCACCCGAAAGTCCGGTGAAGCTGTATACAGCCGACTAGCGTCAGGCTTACAGCAACCGTCAACACAAAAAAAAAAAACAAGACTCGTATCTTACTCTGGGGTCAGGACTATGTATGTGACTGTTGGGTGTATTTATTTATTTATTGTATATTCATTAGCAAAATCCATAAAACAACACGCTATATATTATAAATTACTACGTACACACACAATGCACGAACTTATAAAGGTGGTGGTATATTTTTGTACTAAATGGTTCACAAATTATTTCATTCCGCGTGCCCTGTGGGCCGTGACCGCTCCACGATCGACTTTGAAATTTGAATGTTAGAACCAATATTAAATGTGTCATTCAAGCCAAAGTAGACCTTATTTTTCTATGATAACTAGTGTAAAAGTAACGGTACTTAGCCAGGACTTCGATAGAGTCGATAAGGTTGAGTTTGGCGTGCCGGGTGTATAGCCGGCATGCGGCAACGTAGTGGTCGTTGTTTGTTCGCCACCACAGCCAGCCAACCCACACCGGCTACGGCAGACAAAAATACTTTAGTCCCTTAAATTCAATATGCGAGGCAGTTAAATTACGTAGTGTTTAGTGTGAATAGATTGAATTTGTGAACTACTATTTTTAAATCTGGTCAGGTTACCTTTTTTATAGCATAGGACGCTAAACGAGCAAGTGGGTCAGTCAGTGGGTCTCCACCGCCGATTTACGCCCACAATACCAGAAGAATCATGGGCGCGTTGCTGACCTTTAAGGAAAGGGATAATTAAGGAATTGGGAAGGGAAGGGGAGGGGGTTCGGTCTTCCAGATATCTCACTCGCCGCACAAAGCGCAGCAGCAAGCCGCTACTTTATGTCGGTTTTCTGTGATACAGTGGTAACGAGCCGGCTCATTCATGCTGTAGACAAACTGTATGACTCTACCACTGGATCCTTTATAGGCATGCTTATTTAATGCCAATAAGTTGCGAATGTTATTTGTTATTGGCATTGCTGCCGTTCGTTTACTAAAAGGTTAAGCGGTCGTTTACTAAAAAGTTAAGTGAATACACCTAATTTTGAGTAGTACTCAAAACAGTGAGAAATTATGACCCTAAAGCTGTATGTTCTATCATATTTTTTTCACAGCCTTTTAGTAAACGGACGGCACAATTCTGTGCATTTCTTTTCAATAATATCCTTTTATATCGATCCTTTTATATCGAAGCAGCGATAGCTCAGCGGGGAGTGGATTGAACTGTCGAAACCAGCCCCAAGAGCATACACCTCTGACTTTTCTAAGTTACGTGTATATTAATTGTTAATTATCGCTTGCTTTAACGGTGAAGGAAACATCGTGAGGAAACCTGTATACCTGAAAACTCGACAAGATTTTTCGAAGGTATGTGAAGTTTGCCAACCCGCATTAGGCCAGCGTGGTGGACTAAGGCCTTACCCCTCTCAATCAGTAGAGGAGGCCCGTGCCCAGCAGTGGGACGTATATAATACAGGGCTAGTAAAAAAAATCCTTTTATTTAACTACATTACAATAACAAAAAATATGTATTATATTATTACCCTGTTTCAACATATTATTGTAATTATTTTCGACTTCTCTAAAAGTTTAAATGTTTCTCGTCCAGTAAAGTTTTTATGTCGTGAAAACCATTTTAGGAAATTTCAAACATTCGAAAATATAACGAATAAAACAATATCAGGTTTGTCGACAGCAAATAACCTTAGACCATTCAACCAATGGACCAGCTTCGCATGATCTTTCCCCTCGGCCAAGGTACGAGATTAATAAATCTAGTGCGTTTATGGATAGGATTTAGAATAGGAACGAGTGGTATAAACATCTTGCCTACGCCCAACAGTGGGTTGACACAAACTGAAGGTGATGATGATTATCGCAATATCTGTTACATGCACCTGTTACGAAGATTAACACCTCGTCGTACAAAACTTCCCGTATACATAAATACCATTGATGTACCTGTCTACCTCGTAGGTATTTATTTGCGCTTGTATGCGGAACCCAATACATATAAGATTGTCATTTCAATGTCTCATTACTCATTAGTCACCATATCAGGCAGATGAGTTATATGGCATTTAATCACATTCATAAGTTCATAACAAAGAACATCGGCTTGCCCAGAGAATGGCTTGAAGGAGGGGAAATAGACACAATAGTATTGAAAATATTTTTTATTTTATTACAAACTAGCTTTTGCTCGCGGTTCCGCCCGCGTGATCTGCTTTTTCCGTGATAAAAAGTAGCCTATGTCCTATTCTGATGTATAAGCTATATTATTGTAAAGTTTCATTGAAATCCATCCAGTAGTTTTTACGTGAAAGAGTAACAGACATCCATCCATCCATACTTACAAACTTTCGCGTTTATAATATTAGTAGGATTTATCGTTTGATCTATTTCTTCTCTGTGCTATCTTCGTACTGTAAAACCGGATATTTAAAAAAAAAACAATGTGTTTCATACTCGAAGTACAATATTTTGTTGTAGATGAAAATGCAAAGCTGCCTCGCGTCGTTGTATTTGAATAGTTCACAGTGCGAACGTGGTTTCTGCTGTGGCAGACTGCTTGGCGAATATGGACCACCTGTATTGATTCACGCTGTGCGATTGTCGTGATCCCTTTGTTATGTGTTTAGTGTTTACACGGTTAGTACACTACTACTAGGGTATCATTTTTAGTGTCTCTTTTTACTGCCTGTGTTGGCAAGTTTGCAACATTAATGTGAAATGCGTAAATTTGGTATTTATAATATTAATGAATAACACGGAAATAGATGCCGTAAATATCAAAAAAATCTGTTGGTTAGTAATCATACCTATTGGAAAGAGGGGCTTCCAATATGTATCGATAACGAGGTCATAAAAAATGATTTGAATGAGCTGATTTTTTTGTTTTTACTTAGTTAATATTTATATAATTTAACAGTCATATTGTCCTACAAATAAAATAATAAATTTTTGAGTATCATCAAATCGAAATATTCTATCCTTGCTATCTCTGTTAGCTACCACAATAGAGAATTTTCGCATAGGGAATTGTTGGGCGTCTCATCGAAACGAAGCTACTCACGGAAAATTAGCTTGATAGTAATCAAGTGGATCAGCTGGCCCAGGGAACCCGGACCAGTATTCTAATTGGCTCTTTAGTGCTATCTGTCCGGAGAATCAAATAATTATCGTTTATTGGAAACGGTCATTAGTCTGCTGGTACTCGACGCTACTCCTGCAAAGACGTCAGTCGTGAACACGATAAATTAATTTGCGTCCCGTAAAGTATTGTAAAAAAAACTCTTCAAGCGAGTGTTCCTCATCACTAATTTACGTTTGTGATCTCAGCTCACCTACAAGAAATGTGGCTCGCTCGGTTTTATATATCAACTGTCACGCCCAGTGAAGCGCGTATACTAAATGAACAAAATTAATTTGGGCACGCGAAATGTATAATGGGAATATTGTAGTTCATTACGAATGTATTAGGTATGTACCGGTGATTCGATTAGTTTTTTTTTTTTTTTTTTTTTTTTTATCCTGGCTCGGCAAAGTGACTACGCTACACCTGATGGTAAGTGTAGCGCAATCCAAGAATATTGTCGACCAACGATAAACAATGTGTCCATCGTTGGTCGGCAAGATCATGCCGGCCTGCCAAAGGGCCAAGGGGGAAGGGAAGGAAAAAGGGATGGGAAAAGGGTGAGGATCAGGGGGCAAGCCCCCTGGGGAGAACCGGATATACACTGGCTGACCCTGGAACGCGACCCACGCAAGGTGGGCCACTATGGCAGGTTTTAGCACCAGTGTACGGTGGTCGCTATCCGGTCATGACGCGCCATATCAGTTATGACGCGCCGCGCGATATTTTTAATAGGAACTGGGGGAAGTAAAACAGGAAATAAGGGAGGATTAGCCCATTGGTCATCAAATTAAAAACATACTTTTAAAGAGCTTTGTCGGCCTGACTTTAATGCATAGTATAAAAGAAATTCGCCATTTGGCGTCTATCTCTCTGTTTGTCCGCTCATTTCTCCTAAACTATGCTACGGATTTAGATATTATCGTTTAGAGAATTTATTTCGGAAAGTCTATATGTATCGCCCTATGACCTATGAGAGCAGGGCAGTAACAATAGGGCTGTCCCTCGCGGTTTAACCTTTTCGTAGTTAATAATAAACACAAAAAAAGAAGTGTCGCGAATATTGTTTAAGTAGTGTCATTATAACTTGCCGTTGAGTTTGTTTTGCCATTATTTTAAAGCAATAGGTAATAGTTTTCTTTTACTAATATGTAGAGCGAAATCTCGTCTCGCTACGTGTGCATGATGTGGTGAATAGAGGAAATGAATGTGTGTGTCGGTCACTATTCACTTGAAGGTATAGTATGTTCGCTGACGCGTCACTAACGCACAAATCAATTCCACATTTTAGAAGCTTACGCACACATAGTAGACGTACGATGAAGTGAACCAGTATATCTAAATGAAATTACGTCGAATGTTTAATATGCAGCTAATGTAAGTTTTTACTCGGATTTTCTAACTAGGACATATCATTTACATGTAGTAGAGCTAGTGATGTGCTGGATACCCGTATCCGCGGATATCCGAAGAGAAAAAACGTCTATTATCCTTATCCGTTTCTTTTTTGCGGACCTGTAACGGATCTTTTATATTAGTGATTTTCGTTACGTAGCAATGAAATAATTTGAGCTAACGAAATATTTAGCTATGGATAACTTAAAATGCTCTACCGTAAAGTTCACGTATTGAAGCTTTAGTAGTTTTGCCTTTCCACTGACTATAGTAATAACGCAAAGCATCATCTATCTCTATACACTAATGATTCGTATCCTTATCCGCGGATATAAATTTTTAATAATCCGTCACATATCTGATTAGTACTAGGTTACTTTAACGATTGGATATTGTCCAACTTGGCTCTACTTATGCAATGCAGTTGACCTCAGAATACCTTACCTACTTGTATTGTACGTACTCGGGTATAGTATCACAAAACCTAGGTAAAGATAACATTCGATCGCACTGACTAGTGTAACAATAGAAAACTGTTTCATAAAAAAAACCTAGCAGTTTGAATTACATAGCTACTTGTTGAATATTTTCACACGCGCAGAGTTCATTCACCAGAGATCACTTTAAAAATTACCGTTATTTAAAATTGCCAACTTATAGTATTTGCTTACATCTATTAAATATACGGATACCGTATATTGTATATTATTTTATTAATATTTATACTGTTAGTATACATATAAACAAATAAATTACTTGCGTAAGTATACTATTCACATTGGCATTCAACTTTTGTATGAACCCGTTATATCTAGTTAAAGAGTACCTTGTTAAATCTAAATGCCAAAGGTCATGGTTTATTTAAAAAACAAACCTAGTACCTAGTAGATACCTAGTGTGTTCTTCTTTTTAATTTATAGCTTTGCATTATTATGCATTTCGCCAATGACAAGTATAATTTATTCTCAAGTTTTCACAAGAACGATGAAATATCGGTGTGGACGTTTTCAAGGTCTTGTTGGATTTTTAATGTGAAATCCTTCCAGTACGATGCTTAATTCACTTATTTCAATGTTTCCATACCCTGTTCATCACCGTCAATGTTTATTGCACTAATTCACACCACTTTTATACAACAAACACAATTTTAAACTAGTTTTTGAAATAAATTAAAATAATTCCCGCCACAAAATTCCACCTATTGTGTTGTAATCCCACCTGTAGCTCAGGGCTAAAATCAGGGTAGCAAACACAACACTCAATATATTTGAAATTAATTATTCTAAACTCTCACTTACGTCCAATGTATTGGGTGCCGAAGTTCTGAGTAGCGCAAGGATTTCCCGAAACGACGCGGTGTTATTATTGCAGCAGTGGCTAAGGTTGCACTCATCCCTTTTAAAAATATACGGAGACAACATATAGGTCGGTAATGTCGTAGCAGTGGCGGGGAGTCTTTATAGATTGATTCACAAGATTGCTTTTGTTCGTCTATATACATAAGCTAATTACTCACGCCACTCACTGTGCCTTTGTATTTTTTTATTAAAATCAATTTTGCTGCCTATGTGAGTGAACGCCCAACATGTACTAAAAATAAGTATATGAATCTCAGAGTCCAGATTATAGTTTTCAATGCCTTAATTATACTATGAATGTGAAAGTTTCGATGTTTGTAAGTTTGTGAATCTGGATGTTTGTTAAACATTCATGTCTTAATGGTTGAACGGGATTGGATGAAACTTGGCATACAGGTAGATCATGACCTGGATTAGGTTTTAGGTAATTTATCTCGAATTAAGACACATAACTTGGACCGATTTGGATGATCCTTAATTTTTTTCCAACTTACTTACTTACTTTCCAATATGATTTTATGATCATTCATTCTCTAAAAACAATAATAGGATATATATAATAAAACCGACTTAAAAAAACAAAAAGTAAGCAATTCAGAGTCGGTGGCATAATTATTGACTGTTAAAATGCAATAGTGCCGAATCAAAATTATTTAAGTTATCTTTAGTTTTATTGAGTAGGTTTTTTATACTCCGTAAAATAGCGCGCTCACTCTGTTCTATTTAAGTTGATTTACTCACTTGAATCATTAAAACCTTAATGGTTTTTTTGATAAATTTGATTGAAAGTCTGTTCAGACTGTTGAAATCGCATGATAGTCAACTAAAATGGAACCATGTGAACTTGATGTAAGCGAAGTCAAGAGTCAAGTTATACTTTATTTGGCGTTGTCGTAACTTTATGAGTCGATTCTACTAGAATTTACTAGGCGATAGTGATTTCTAGTTATAGTGCAAGTTGCGTGATGTATATATCCCGGAAATATGTGGGCTTACCCGCCAATACAGACCGTGATTGGCAATTCTAATTGTACACAGGAGTTGTGTTTGACAGGCGTTCTGGATTTCAGCGGATTATTTTCGTGTTTGTATTGATGTTATTGCATTTCACGTTTATTCCGCAAATGCAAATAACATTTCAAGCCACGTCGAGTATAAATTGCGATATTAATTTTATATTGCTAAATTAATTAACTTAAATCAATAATTTAAAGTTCTGTTTTGCATAATTGTACATGGGGATTGTTGTTATTTATGACTTTTTAATTACAACGGATTCTAACCAAATCTGAGCTAAATCTCGTGAATATAGCAAAATAGAACAATTATGAGCATTTTTACTTGATGTCGGTTAAAATCAGGGTTCGAAAATATCCGATATAAATATCAAAATATCGGATATTTATTTATTTATTTATTGGCACTTCATATACAATATGTATATAGGCGGACTTAATGCCAGAGGCATTCTCTACTAGTCAACCTTAGGATGGTGCAGAGATAGACAAGGTAGGTGCAACAAGTATAACAAGGAATGTGACAAAATTACGCAATACATATAAAAATAAATACAATTATATTTATGATATATATCTGATATATATCAAGTTTGATATATATCAATTTTGTATGAAAGCCATATTATTATTTTATTGTATTATTTATGAATACTCGTGTACAGTGTACAGTGTATATCCGGTTCTCCCCAGGGGGCTTGCCCCCTGATCCTAATCCTTTCCCCATCCCTTTTCCTTCCCTTCCCCCTTGACCCTTTGGCAGGCCGGCATAATCTTGCCGACCTACGATGGACACATTGTTTATCGTTGGTCGACACTATTCTTGGATTGCGCTACACTTACCATCAGGTGTAACGTAGTGACTTTGCCGAGCCAGGATAAAAAAAAAAAAATAATACTTTTTTCATATGTGTTACATACACATACTAAAATTATAAAAAATAAAAACTCGTTTTTGGATAAGGCAAAATCAACTAAAAACCATAAACTCTTCTTTTAGGGCAGAAATGTTGCCATTTATGGATTAGAACTTACCACTAGGGAGTATGTTTTAACACTACTCCCACGCCATCTATATTTGGGAAGTAGAAATACAGTAACAAACTCTAAAAATTACTTAATAACATAATTTTTTTAAACCATTTTTGTATTGCAATATATTATAATAAAAATATTGATATATATCGTCAAACCCAGCTTGATATATATCGGATATATATCTTGATATATATCCATTGATATATATCCTCGAACACTGGTTAAAATGTTATTGCTGATTTACATCCAAATATTCATCCAATAATAAATTAATTAGGTTCCCTTTATGTTAACAAACAGAATGTATCCATACATTATTGCGTTTGTGTTCTGAAGTAAATTTATATCTACAGTAGTACGCGTATGATTTTGCTTCTATTTTCAATAATAGAACAAATTTTCATAATTGGCTCATTTTTTTGGATAAATCACGCCCAAAAAAAAAGAAAATAAATAAAACATAACAAATAATAATTATTTATAGAATTTATATAATTATAGTATAAACTGATAGAAAACTATAACCTCAATAAATTTTAAGTCGGTTTAAATAGTTGTGAATCAGCAAGAATTACGACTAAGTGCCGCAGTCAGAAAAGTCAATTAACTTTAATTGACGTTAAGTCATTTCTTAGAGTTCGATTTTGTATTCCCGAAATCAGAGACAATAGTGAATGCTTTATGCTGTCTCTGAGTACGGTTGTTAGGTGCGGGTTTTCACGTTCCGAAAAATATTAACCGCCAGATAACATATAAGATTGCCAATTTAAGAATAACGAATTTGATACACGGTCCTTTGCACGTATTAAGTATCTTATCTTAGTATCACACATTGTTTTTTGTAAATAAGCTGCAAGCATATGGCATTCACGATACCATGCTGAAATGGATATGTTCATATCTCGACGCAAGGTCTTTCTATGTAGGAGTTAACGAGTTCCGATAAACTCGCACCATCTCTTCTGTAGTTCCCCAAGGTTCTCATCTTGGCCCAGTCCTGTTTAATTAATTTGTAAATGGTATACTTAATTGTTTTTATTTCTCTAATTGCTTTATGTACGCTGATGACTTTAATATGACTTCCTTAGCCAGTGAAGCCAGATAAACGTTGCTAAGTTTGTGTACAAAACGTTTAGAAACTTATTCAATTAGCCATCATTATTCAACCTTTTCAAACTCCGTGTTCCGTCTAGAATTCCACGGCTCATTACAACTCTCTATCCGCCTCAAAGAAGTACAGTACTGGGTTCAAAATCCCTCTGCACGAATGTGCAAAGTGATCAAGTTTAGGTTAGAGTTGTTAGTAGTAAATGGGAAGTCCCACTGGACTATTATATTTTCTTAATCTCTATCGCTGCTTTTCCCACATTGTCACTTGGAATCCGCAAACACTGCTATTTTGCCGTGGTGGCTCCGCGACCTATGCGCAACATGATCCGTATCCTGGCAGGATTGTCATGTATAGTGGGGACTTAAAGATTATTAAAGAAAACACGTGTCTAGTGAGACGTCCCATTTAATACTAATTACTACACTAAACAGTATACATCCTTCACCACTTCATAGCTGCCTTGAAATATGTCTAACAAACAGCGTCAATTTGCAAGATTAATACGTCGGAATTCTATTATGCTGAGTAATTACCTCAAGTCAGTTCCAACGAGATTAAATAAATTAGTCGCCAGCTTTGATCACTGGAATAGAGCGGAAGCAAGCGAAGAGCTTATTAATAAAACGACATATGCACTGTGTGGATGTTGCATCGACAATCAATATATGTATGTATAGTTACAAGTCTTTGCCAACAGCTTCGCTTGTGTAATTAAGTTTACCGGTCTCCTGGGACACAGTGTCCTAAACGATAACTAAATAAGTAGACTCAACATTTTCCTCCTTAATTGTATATTCCCTGGCGCAAGGATCGATCTCGCTATTGGACTACACATAGCACTTTTGACATCGTATGGATCGTTTTAATGGTTTTAGATGTTAGGATGAAGAATTGAGTACATTACGCGCCTTGTTTCTCTCGGGATTAAATAAATCTCTAATGGATGTATTCGAAAAATATGACATCTAAATACAAATGATTTCTTATGTTTACGCGAATGTTACACATTGAAATAAAACAAATTTAAACGGATATTAGTCCACCCCGTGACCACGAAGAACGTTTCGAAACGTCGGGATTATAATTAAATAAACCGCGATAAAAACCGTTTAAATTAGGGTTATTTCAATCTGAATACAAAATATCTCGTAAAACATAGAAATTCTTGATTAGGAGCCGGTTCTCCAAAGTATAAGTAAATATTATTTATCATAATTATAAAATAAAAGACGATAAAATATAAAATCATCACGTTGTCAATATATTTACAGAGAAGCGTAATTATGTCAAATTAGTACTTCATAAATAAACAGTTTAATGTTATATGGCAAATAAAATTTATTGGCCCGTGGAATAATCGACGTGTTTCACAATATTCGATTAAAATGTAACCACCAATTAACGTGCTGGCCGTTTCCAAAATTCAGTTTACCGACAGATTTGCGTACTGGCAGTAAATTTCGGACACATTTTGTGTGGAAAACCTGTTAACATTATTATCGATGGTAAACAAATATATTTGTAAATAGAATTTAATTATGGTTGATTGGAACAGTTCGTTTTAGTGATAAGGTCGCCACTTGTGGCACATTTATTTTCTGTTCATTGTCTATTTTTTTATGCCTGTGTCTACCAATAAACACTTAATTTGTGATATAGGGAACGACCATAAGACAGCAATTTTTGTCAATACTTAGTAAATATATATCTTTCTTTCGATATATTATTATATCTCTGAGTGTTAGTTTTTGAACGTGTCATATTTTAGCTAATAATACCACTAATGTTTTATTTATAGAAAGTGACATAGTACATATTAAAACACAAGGTCGGTGGCTCACAAACTAAGGTTAGCCTGTATCGTGAGTGTTAAACCGTAGGCCAAAATATACCGGGTCTTGTCAACTATTGCACATAGATGGCGGTTTTTTTTAATGCATTGGCCGGCAAACGAGCTAGTAGGTCACCTGATGGTATGTGATCTCCACCTCCTATGTACGCCCGCAATACCAGAAGAATCATAGGCGCGTTACCGACCTTAAAGGAAAGGTATAATTAGGGGTTGGGGGATTTGGGCCTCCGGATATCTCACTTACCGTACGAAACACAGTAGCAAGCCGCTAAATACACAAACATGATAGTGAAGACATAAATAATACAAAATAAGATGTAAATTATTTATAATACTTTTCGAAAATAAGATGACAATGTGGTAATTTGTTTTTATGTGCAGTGAACTATTAAATGACCGATCATATAGAATGACATTTTAAGCTTTTTCATAGTTGTTTTAAATAAATTGTCTATGGTGGTCGATATTTTTCTTCTCCGAAATTGGTACTTTACATACAAGGTGATATGTCCTTCGTATGCAAGAGGCCGTCTGTGTTGGTACCACCGCTTTGTATATTTTTGCCGCCACGCAACAGTGTGTAAGCACTGTTGTGTTTCGGTTTGAAGGACATCGAAGCCAGTGAAATTACTGGGTGTTATGAGACTTATCATCTTATGTCTAGGGGTGACGAGCGCAGTTCAGTGTAATGCAGTGCTTTGTAATTCAAAGTTCTGTGTGGTGTTGCTTCTGTTTATGAGCAGGCGTGACGCTTACCATCGGGCGAGTGCTTCGCTTGTCGCGTTATTCAATTAAATAAAAAAAAACTATCAATATCGAAAATGTTCGTACGAAAGCTCAGTGTTGAGCATCACGCGCGAGTTGTTAGTTCCCGGTCTCACAAAGGTCGTAAAGCATGAGTGAGCTTCGAACTTTGATACGGTTCAACGTATCTTTTTATTGCGAACTTCATATTTCGAACAAAATGTAATAAAAACCATCACGCGGCAATGTATAAACGTTCATAAATAGAACGTTCAAGTAGTTATTATCAATTTGGCGACCCTCATTCATCCATCGTTCGAGTAGTCAATATCAATGGTTTGTGTTGCTTGATCGTTCAATATATGATTATTGAATAGATTTCAACCACAGTGTACCTACTTACCTTTGCTTGAATTTGTACATTACTGTATATGAAACAAAAAGTAATACGTTACAGAAACAATTGTACAAGTTGTGTACAATGTGGTAAGTCCCCCATATGCGGGAGGCCGTCTGGTTTGGTACCACCGCTTTGTCTATTTCCGCCGTCAAGCAACAGTGGTTACACACTGTTGTGTTTCGGTTTGAAGGATATTGAAGCCAGTGAAATTACTGGGCATTATGAGATTTGGCATCTTATGTCTCGGGGTGACGACCGCAGTTCAGTGCCATGCAGTGCTTTATAATTAAAAGTTATGTGTGGTGTTGCTTCTGTTTATGGGCAGGCGTGGCGTTTACCATCAGGCGAAATTGTGAAAGATAGATAGAATCAAAATTGATTCAAAAACGGCTCCGCAATTATTATTTTAAAATATTGATATGAGTAAAGTTATAATTGGAATTGGATCACAATACAAAAAGTTCTATATGACTATAAAGTTGCCAACATATTGATATTCCATAAAAAAGTGCAACCATTTTCATTGCAAACATATAATATCAATTTAGACTGCTCTATTTAAAAACTGACGCTGAAATACTAATGTTAGAGATAGAAAATGTTTTTGGACTGAAAAATTTATGTCAAATTTCCCCCAGTTTGATTAAAAAATATAATACTAACGACCCAACTCGACTTTGCTCGGGTTATAATTTATTTTTACAGTAGGTAATAAATATTCTTGGAAGTGGAGTAAGGTGACCTTTTAATAAGAGAAAGACAAGTAACATGATTACTTTCAAACCAATTTATTATATTCACAGATAACAAACTCGTGTCAGGATTAACCAATTGTAGGACTTTTTTTTGTGTTGACGCATGCTGTAAGCCTGACACGAGTCGGCTGTGTACAGCTCCACCGAACTTTCGGGTGAGCGCTTTAGGCGCTCTCAAGGCACTTTCAATGTAAGGGACATTTAAGTGACCACGCTGAGGGGACCCCCTTTGGGGTACGAACCTCGGCTCAGGACGGCCACTGGGGGAGGGCAGAGACATCTGCGATTATTGGTTTGGGGGAGAAATAAAACTAATAGTCATCAACGGCTCGCGGGCCGGTACTAGGGTCGCGGTTGCGGGGAACGCGACGAGGACGATAAGGCTGCGTTTAGACGACGCGAAAAATATCGTGCGGCCGCCGCGCGGCGGCCGCGCGGCGGCTACACGAAATTTTTCAGTCATAGCAAATGTATGTCTTATTAACTAGGACTTAACGTTGAAATTCTTTGTGAGTAACCAACCGCGCGGCGGCCGCGCTCCCGTTTACACGATCGCGCAGTCGCCGCGTGGTTGGAGCGTTGCGAAGTATTAAACATTATGGCTTAGTCAATAGAGTTTACATTAGTTTTTCGAGTGATTCGAGCGCGGCGGCCACGCGGCCGCCGCGCGGTCGCCGCGCGGCCGCAACGCGGTGGGATTCCTTGTCATATAAACGCGCCCTAAGTCGGTCGATTGTAGGCCTTATATTAATTGCACTTGTATACACGCTTATTATGAATAACTACGACAGTATTGCAACTACAGTAATGGTCAGCCATGCTGAAAGCAGGCTACTATAATAACAACCACGACTGTTACTAAGGTCTTCAATGCGCAACGAGGGAATGCGAACCGAACTTGTCAAGTCGTGCGCCTTGTATATGTCGCAGGCAATTTGGATGATTCCGCCGTCTATATACGGCGTCGTCAGTTTATAAACGCTTGCTGTTATGTAAAATGCCGAAGGCAAAATGACAACTCGTTCAATTGTTGTAATTTCAACGTTGGTTGTAGTTTTAGGGTGACCAATACTCATTACCTCATATTTTTTTGACCAGTAATATTGTGCAGGGGGGTTGGCTTTAGTATCCATGTGCGGGATTCGAGGCTTATGCACGCGTTAGCGAGTGAAGCTAGCTCGGGATTTGGAGCACCCCGACTCGGACAATTTAGGTTAGAAGGGGATGGTAGGGTCTAGTGAGCGAGCGAAGCGAGCGAGCAGACCCTGCCATCCCCTTCGTGGTTATTTTTTTTTTTAAACCACCCAAAAAGTAAATATTAGTGTGTTTACAACTGTAATAGCCTACAAAAAAATTAATTTCACAAAAACTGACACGGAATTATACATTTTGCCTTCGCCATTTTACATAACAGCAAGCGTTTATAAACTGACGACGCCGTATGTAAACGGCGGAATCATACAAAATGCCTTCGACATATACATCAATTTAGGTGTATCTATCTACCCGATGACAATTTTATAAACACCGTCCGCACCGATTTATAAAAATTCACATCTAACAATTTAATAAAGAAATAATATGCAAAATTTCTTGTCTTTTCTTTTTATCGTAACGGCGCTGATGGCAGTCTGCTTTAAATTTACCAAATACTGTCTAGTTTTATGTGACTCGTTATCTATAATGGAGTAGTCGCCTATTATGCACTCGAGAAGGTTAAGAGTTTAGGATTTGTAACAACTCAGTAATTGTGATGATTGGGGGCGTCAGGGTATCTAGAGTACCTAAATATACTCAGCAACATCGACAGACAATTACTCCAAGTGGTAATTTGAGCGGTAGTATTTTCAGTTATTTGACAATTACGCCTTTCATCACTTGAGTTGTATTCAACTTAATTATTTTTATCCTTTTTATAAATTCTTTCGATAATTATAGATTGTAGGTAACTGAACATTCCTATTAAATTAATAAAAAGACGAGACGAGCAAGTTACGAACCCAGACAACATCTCGCATACGAGGGACCTACCACCTTCAACTACCCCGGAAGATGTAAAAGTGAATATGTAATAATAGATTGACGGAGAGAATAACTGTGTGTATCTCACTAGTCGATAAATAGCTCAATACATCGAGAGTAACACTGTCAGTTCGGTGGGGTCGTGACTAGGCGAGCGGTCCGCGTATAAATATAATATGTAGATATATATGAACTAACAACAGTTCGATATGCAGTCGCACTCTGAAACATTCGGGCTTGACTGCCTCAGGCTGTATGTATATGGCCGGATTTACACGGCTGCATTCCATTAGGGAATCAAAATTAAAAGAATATTTATATACTAAGCCATTATAACAATTGTTTTCGAATGTTATCACTATGTACATGGTTCACAATTAATCTGACGATGCCACTAGAGCGTGAGGTGAATTCAACCAACTTTTTAATTCCTGTCGTATTAAATATAAATAATTTCTATTTTTTTTACTAGATAATGATTAAAACATAAGAATTTGTATTTGCACCATATGTGTGTGGTGTATTTATACCATTCATTATAATAATGAGCCCAGAACATTATTGCTCAAGAAACGAGGATTAATGTTATGTCGCTAGCTAGAATGTGTGATTATAGAACTTGTCTTCTATCTTATTTATAAAGGTATACTAATAGCCGCGAAGCCGTGTCTTTCAAGATATTTCAAGAAGCCATATAATTAAGCAGTTTGAGAACAAATAAGTATATGAATAATTTAAACAACATTATAATAGTTTGATTACGTAACGACGTCAAAATTCGATTGTAATATCATAAAATAGTTTCCTATTTTTCTTGTAATGGGGTGAATGTGTAAAGCTTACGGCCCGCACAACTGAATCTTATTTGTACGAGGTCTGAGTGGCGCAACAAGTCGCCGTTTAAGATGCAATCTACGCTTCGTTCCACAGAGAACCGAGACGAAATCATTTTAGCATTTACAAAAGGATCCCGCTTTCGATTTTCGAAACGTGCATGTTTTTTTCGTGCCGGGCTCTAGAACTTTCACCGAGCGTCGTGTTCTCAATAGTTACTAGTACTTTAGGTTATTATATTAAATAAGAAATAAAATTCGGTCGGATTCGGTGTTTAAAATATTGTACGTACGATATTTCAGTGACGTTGGACCGTAGCGGACTTGATCTAAACTAATATTATAAAGAGGTAAAATTTGATTGTTTGTTTGCATTGAATAGGTTCTGAAACTACTGGACCGATTTGAATAATTCTTGCACCATTAGAATCCTACATTATCCCTGATGAACATAGGCGATGTCGATAGTATAACGGTGCACAATTTCACGCGGGAGGAGCCGCGAGCGAATACTAGTATTTCATAACGCGTAAAGTTATTATCGCACCGATGTAGAGATGGTATTAATTCCGGCTCGGAGAATGATATTTTGCTGAAATGTTAAGCTGCCCGGGTTTCAGGTTCGAGATAGGTTGTCATTTCCGGTTACCGTCACATGCACCCGATTTCTCGAAGGTTGATCGAATCAACATTCAACTAACAGAACTTTGAATTTGACAGCGCTGTTAAATCAATTCGAGTTTCTGAAATGTTAATTAGTGCAAAAATTATTATGTGTTGTTATTCTTTTCTCTTATTATTACGACAAGAGACCAAAGGGTAATGGGTAAGGGTATTAATCAAGGGTTAGGGTTGCCAGGTGTTAAAACAAAAAAACCGATCTCGGCGCTGTATTAGGCGGCCGGACTATTTCCCCTAAAAGCCGAACATTTTTTTTTAAACCAATACATACTTATTTACATTCAGATATCAGTTTTATAATATAAAAGACTGTTATGTATTTATTAAAGATGTTTATTAATTATTATTTACTAGAAAATCACAATACTGTACAAAATTAATCGCAGATATCAGTCTTACATGGCTATTCTATAATTATTTGGCACTTATAACTATGGCATTGACAAAGTGAAAGTTTTCAGTCTGTACGTTGTATAAATAGATAAAATAAATAACAAAAATATAGCTCTCTTATGCCAAAACCTTTTCTTTTTGCCTGGCTTAATGCCAGGGTCGGCCGACTTTCTGACAAACAGAATAAACTAAAAAAATACTTGAATCACATTAAAAATCCGTTATCCAGGATATAAACAAAAACATCTTCATTAAAATATAAATACAGGGTTAATTTTAAAACACCAGCAACCTCGCAGGACCAGATAGCTGACCCCATACGGAACAACTTTTGTTCTACGAGTTTGTATATAACTCAATATATTTAAAAAAAAATGATTTTACAAGTTTTTGTTGTGTCGTATTTTTCTTCCTAGCGTTCGGCGTGCGAGCGCGACTCAAAGAAGCCGCTCAGCTGGCTCGGGCGATGACCTTCAACGCTAGCCCCGTTCCCCACGCTTCGCGTGTTTACTTACGTAATCTGCGATGCGTGTAGGTAACATACAAGACGGAAATTAAATGAATACTTATTTTTGTATGAAAATAAAATCTAACAAATTATCAAAAGTCGTAGAACAAAAGTAGTAGCTTATAACCTTAGGTATCTACCCCTGCGAGGTTGCTGGTGTTTTAAAAATAACCCTGTATAACCGCAATATGTGTATACAGGGTTATTTTTAAAACACCAGCAACCTCGCAGGGGTAGATATCTAAGGTTATAAGCTACTACTTTTGTTCTACGACTTTTGATAATTTGTTAGATTTTATTTTCATACAAAAATAAGTATTCATTTAATTTCCGTCTTAAATGTTACCTACACGCATCGCAGATTACGTAAGCAAACACGCGAAGCGTGGGGAACGGGGCTAGCGTTGAAGGTCATCGCCCGAGCCAGCTGAGCGGCTTCTTTGAGTCGCGCGCGCACGCCGAACGCTACGAAGGAAAATACGACACAACAAAAACTTGTAAAATCATTTTTTTTTAAATATATTGAGTTATATACAAACTCGTAGAACAAAAGTTGTTCCGTATGGGGTCAGCTATTTGGTCCTGCGAGGTTGCTGGTGTTTTAAAATTAACCCTGTATATGATGCAGAAAAATGGGGCATCTACTTGTTTGTGTGTGCTTCGTGTCCGACATTTCATTGGTGTCGGCTCACCTTCAAAGCACCATACCGTGAACTGTCACTTTGTTTCAAGACCATAGTTATATAATCATGATTCATGTACCTGTCAGTATATCACAAACGTTTTCTGTCTCGCCGGCGAATTTATACATCATAAATTTGCACCAATCCACACGACGTTCATTGTGCACCTCGTTAAGTTTGTGTAGAACCCATTGAACAATGCTTATGGAGAGACAGTTGTCCGTGAATATTAGTCTGCAATGCTGCTCTGATCCAGTGCCCAGATCTTGCTCAAGCTCTACGTATATAATTCGTCGGTTTCAGCAGCAATCTGAGAACTTTTTTTGAGCTCGACCTTTTCTTGAGTAACCGCGGTTTGCGGCCCAACTGACTTCGGCTCATCTTCAAAGCTTCTCCATCCTCTTTTGAAGTCAACAAACCAATTAAAAATTGAGCTCGTGAACAAGTAGAATTACCAAAATCTGTAGCTAAAAGTGCATCAAATATTATAGCGGCTTTAAACCTTTTTTATCGCCATAACAGATCACATGAAAATCACGTCAATTGAGCTCCATTGTTGCGAACAAATTCCCGCCAGATTATCTCTGAAAAAAACAATCGATTTAAGTGGTGTTCCATTTTCAAATTGCTTATCAAATATCCTGCTTTTACGAAATTTCATTTGGCGTGAGCCTTTACACGTATTTTTATTACCAACGATACAGGATTATTTCTATATACGTAAATATCGCCGAATTTTCGCCATTTTATTTTCTTAAATGTAGCTTAAATGTCAACCTGCCGCCAAGCGCAATTATTGCTCGCCCCGATACTCTTCCAAATAGCCTAAATTAACAGATAAAAATTTACCAAAAAATCCTAATTTCTAACCTTACTTGACACCACTCGCGCAGTACGAATAGACATGCGAGACGGCAGAGGTCACGAGCGAGGAGTTACCTCCGACCACGTGCGATTGCTCACCACCATCCGAACCACTCGCGACCCGCGCCATTGATCAGTACATCTAAAAGTTTAACGTAAGCCGCACAATTAATAACAATTTTTGACACGACCGTCAAAAACCTAACATTAAGGAAGGACGAGGAAGGAAGGACCTTAAAGGAAATGATAATTTAGGGATTAGTAATCGAATGGATTTGAGTCTCCGGATATCACTCACCGTATGAAACGCGACAGTAAACTGCTATTTCACGTCGGTTTTCTGTGAGATAATGATTATTCGTAGTGATTGGTTTTGCCGAAACCAGAGAAAATCATAATGTATTTTACCTCTCAATTTTGCATCATGAATATACGGTGCGTTAGCGCTCAATAGCCTCATGATATTAAACGTTGCAGCTTTCGGGGGTGGTCTACCGACGCAAACAGATTTGTGCAAACATTTGTATGATACATATCCGATACGAGTTTTACTGTTTGTAAACACGAGCTGTTTAAAGCACCACGAAACAACTCATTTGCACACGTTTACATTGCGAGTGAAAACTACACGAAACTTGTAATTAAAATTTCATCGTGCATCTAAAACGGGAAATTGTTTTTGGATGATTTCGCTTTTAAATAATTAGCTAGTGGGGGGGGGGGGGGGGTTATATATTGAATTTTAAATAGAAACCATTCCCTCGTGTGTTCAAGATGACATTGATATAAAATTGTGATTAAATTTGCCTTTATAGTAATATGTTTTGATTGTGTTTTCATGGGTCTTAGTACAAGCGTATTTAATTGATATTTTTTGTTCATTTTTACGGAGCGGAAAATCCGTCGTTAAAGGATTTCTCTGTTTATTAAGAACCCGGGAGTAAGGGTAAGGGAGTAGGGGGTGATCGAGTAGACGCAATGACCATGGTTGCCAGTCGTCTTTTCGTAGGTTTAATAATAAATAGGGATTTCTTATATTTATGTGAATATTACACATTGAAATAAAACTAATTTAAACGGATTTTATCGCGATTTTTTAATTTTGATCCCGATGTTCCGAAATGTTTTCAGCATTCGTGGTCACGCACTGGACTATTTATTGAACATAAAAAAAACCGCGATATAATCCATTTAAATTGGTAGTATTTCAATAAATAGGGAGGCAGGGTGCCCAGCAGAGGAGCTATTTTAGCATTTCATATGCAAAATTGGCAACACAAAGTAATAAAAATATTAAAGTATAATTAGTTGAAACAAATTGAAATAGAATCTCTTACAAAATGCTCCTTAATTTATGAATTATGTTTGAACAAACATAAAAAAATGTATACATAATATAAAGACTGATTGAGAACGATCAAATTTTTTTTTTCGTCGGTAAAAAAACGTGTTTACGTTGCCGTTGATGCACGTGAAATTAAGTAAATATGCACACGCGATCAAAACGCTATAGGCAATTAAATTAGCTTCTCTTCACGGGAAAATATTTTGTACAAAAACGTGATGCAATTAAATACCTACCCACATAGCATGATTTCATATTTTTAAGAGCTATGGCAAACGAGCATGTCTGTCTTACTCGATGGTAAATTATCTCCACCACCATAAACTGTCATAATACCAAGAGAATCATGGATGCTTTGCCGACCTTAAAGGAATGAAATTAAGACTGGAAGGAGGAAAGGGAATTTGGCGCCCCGGAAATCGTATTATCTATGTTCTGCCTGGCGTTAGCTTGCCTTTTGTCAGCGTCCGCTTTCGTTTCGCTTGGCACTTGACGCTTCTGCATTGCCCGGTCTTGAGCATCCTTGAGACTATATTACAGTATATTAAATAGCTTGCGTTCATCGAATCACGACCTAATCAAATGGGGGTGAACAGGAATGAGGCGGCTGAATCAGGAATAAACTTATATGAAGATATAACAAATTTAATTTTAGCCTAAAATTGATAAAACATTATTTTGAAAATAAGTTTTTAGTTGACAATTACTGTTGCTCAATTTAAGTAATTTTGTACGACCTTTTTTTATAGTCAGTTAGTATTCCATTTTTGTAAATATTCGTCCCTTAATCCCTATTTGGGTATTCGACAAATGGCTCGCGTACCTTCCAATCTATGCGTTAAAGCAGTGGTATGTCACACAGGAAGGCGTGTCGGGTGAGTGGCGAGGCGCGTGGGTGATGCTCATACGTCGTGTGCTCGTCTACTACACGACCAGGGAAGCCGACGTCAGCGTCGTGGACCTGAGGAAAACGAGATGCGTTGGTAAGTGCTTATCGAAATATTTGTTCGTATGAATTCTAATGATCAGCGACAGATAAACTGTAAGACTGTCGCTTAATGTTACGTTTTGAAGAAACCGGAGGAGTACGATGGTTGAGAATGCCGCTACAAGGACCGTCGTGCTGAGTGGTCACTTACCTGTCACGGCCACGACATGCAGCTCCATATTGTGTAATATAGATATTGATGTACTCATAACTGTGTCCTAAGAACACCTTGCTCAGGATCGGGCAAATGGGAAGCGTTTATGTAAGAAGGTGGACCTTGGTACGACTCCAGACGGAAGTAGAGGATGAATTCTATTAATGATGATCTCACCGTGGGTCGTTTGATATTTCATATTATCTGAAATCATAAAACCGTTCGTACGATATTATTTGTTTACGGTACGAAAAAATTACAATTTCAGATTTTATGCACCACAGAGTATTACAAACTCTTTTACGGTGTTAGAATTTTCGAAAAAATGCAACCTATGGTCTCTTAAAACGGACGGACGGAACACACGCTGTTTCTATCCTGTTCATATGAGACAGAGTGCGCAGAAGATTATAACAATTCAATAGACGTGTACATTCCTATGACATTGTATTAATATTCTACATATTTAATAATTGGTCACCTATATTACTATATACATTCGTGAAAGGTGTGCAAACTTCGCCCATAAAAACAATCAGAACATCGCATTTTTTACGCCCTAATCCACTGTGTAACGACAAATCCGAAATGCAACATTTTTGCAGCTTTCCGGAAACTGGATGGCGACTAGTATCGACAATGATTTCTTGTCATGTTAAAAAAATCATTTGTTCCACGATATGTCGAGCTACGTAATGCTTCCGTGTTCCTTTTTTGAGTTTTGCGTTTTTATTGCTCTTTATGGACTTTTTTCTACCCTTAACGACCACTGTGGCTGTGAAAATTAACAACCTATATTACTCGTTAACCCGGCACGAGCTACGGCTCAATTGAATTATCCTGTTTACTGGTTGACCTGCCACGCTTACGGACACCTGAACCTAACCGTGATTCGCTGCTGAAATTTTGGTGTAAACGCATTTCGGATACGGCGATATTAGTTACAAGCCGAGAGTCGAGCGCGCTTCAGAAATTTATCTACTAAATGCTGTTACAAAGTTGAGTTAATAATAAAAATTGCATTAAGCCATAATATAATACAATACAAAACTCTTTATTGTATAACAAATAATAAATAAGCATTCTGTAATAGTATTTAAAGCATTATAACTTTTTCGGTGTGCTTCTAGTAAAAAAATAATTAAAAATACTCTCAAATTCTATATGTAATCTTTTTTTATTATATGGGGCATTTCACGTCAAGCGGACAACGAAAAAAAAGTGAGGTCGTGAATTTTGTTTATACTCTGGTCAGTTATAGTTCTAGTAGGCATGGATGTGTACACACAATTTTTTTTTTCGTATGAAGCTTTATTGCTGAGTTATGAGCTTTTAAAAATTTACTAAGTATGAAGTCATGAATTTTTGGATGCTTATTATCTGTACCAATTAATTAGTAAAAAAAACTACAAAGTATTGTTTCTTATAGTTCAAAAGTTGAAGTTTTTAATTTTTTTGTCGAATTCTAAATTTAAATTGTTTTACGTATAGTAAACCGGAAGTGAAAATTTCAAATCGATATTTGAGTAACTTCGACCGGTTTTTCGCCAATAGTTTAAGACTTAGAGCATATAGAGTACATACACATAGCTATGAGCTCTTTCTAAGCAATCGCGTTTATGCTCAAATACTGCGCTATTAATATTTTATTCCTTTATTCTAACATGCAAAAATATAAAAATCAACGATTTCTTTAATTCTTCATAAAAAAATTAAAACGTGATCACAAAAAAAATTAAAACTTGGAGCGATTTCATTTATTGAGATTGAAACAGTATTAATTAAAATAGAGAGATTTGTATTGTAATTTTTACTATTTGCACTAGCATTAATTCTCTTTACACATAAGCCCTCGTTGGTTGGAAGAAAAGCATGCAGTTTTTTAGTTCCTGGAACAGTGATAGCGTAAGCAAAACAGACTCGTAGAAAATCTCACTTTTGTTCAATACTTTCCTACGAGCAGTAGTAAATAGAAGTCTCAGTTAATTATGACTTGGCCCATTCATATAATCTTATAGGTGTCTGGTGTAGTTGGGCTCCCCAACATTTTAAGAATAGGTTAAATTTAGTGAACCTATACTACAACAAACAAGATTTTAAGAAAGAAGCACAGTTACACTTCCATGCCACCGCTCATAGAAGACGGCCATGTGATGGTCTTGGGGGAAACCTCAAAACTTTGGTAACCCGTGCAAGTGTACGGTCTGCGAATAATGCTATGACTACACCAGACACCTATAAGATTATATGAATGGGCCAAGTCATCATTAACTGAGACTTCTATTTACTACTGCTCGAAGGAAGGTATTGAACAAGAGTGAGATTTTCTACGAGTCTGTTTTGCTTACGCTATCACTGTTCCAGAAACTAAAAAAACTGCATGCTTTTCTTCCAACCAACGAGGGTTTATGTGTAAAGAGAATTAATACTAGTGCAAATAGTAAAATTGTAAAAATGACAATACAAATCTCTCTATTTTAATTAATACTGTTTCAATCTCAATAAATTAAATCGTTCTTAGTCTTAATTTTTTTTTGTGATCACGTTTTAATTTTTTTTATGAAGAATTAAAGAAATCGTTTATTTTTATATTTTTGCATGTTAGAATAAAGGAATAAAATATTAATAGCGTAGTATTTGAGCATAAACGCGATTGCTTAGAAAGAGCTCATAGCTATGTGTATGTACTCTATATGCTCTAAGTCTTAAACTATTGGCTGTCCCATTATAATTTTTTTGGTGAAGAATTAGTACATTTAAGGCTTTAATTCAAGGTTAAAATATTTAAAAAAAAACCGGTCGAAGTTACTCAAATATCGATTTGAAATTTTCACTTCCGGTTTACTATACGTAAAACAATTTAAATTTAGAATTCGACATAAAAATTAAAAACTTCAACTTTTGAACTATAAGAAACAATACTTTGTAGTTTTTTTTACTAATTAATTGGTACAGATAATAAGCATCCAAAAATTCATGACCTCATACTTAGTAAATTTTTAAAAGCTCATAACTCAGCAATAAAGCTTCATACGAAAAAAAATTGTGTGTACACATCCATGTCTACTAGAACTATAACTGACCAGAGTATAGACAAAATTCACGACCTCACTTTTTTTTCGTTGTCCGCTTGACGTGAAATGCCCCATATACGAGTATAGTTCATATTTGTCCGATCGGGCTGAGGCTTGAAAGAAAACTTGACATTTCCTTTTAACCTTAGGCAATCTTAATTTAGTTAAAATACACCAGCCCGCTAAAAATGATCTGTTGAACGCTATTTTCCACTATATTTGAATTTCATAAGGTTCATTTTTAATTCTAATTTATTTTAATTAAAAGGAGCGATAGCCTAGCGAGGAGTGGTTCACATCGCCTATATATTATCCATCATACTGTCTGTAGTTGTGGGCTCGGAACGAGGGCAAGCATGCACCTCTCATAAAAAACTTGTTGACCGTATAAACAAATTGGTTTGATTTATTTAATTAATAAACATTAGGTTTCTTTTAAAATTTAGAATGTGGAGTTCAGGACAAAATATATTATTAAAGTTTCATATACGGTAGTGCTAACATTGTTTTAAAACATGAAACCAAGTAATTGACATGACATGTACTCTGTAGAGGAACAGCTTTGACAAAATGAATTTATTCTGTGAACCGTACCAATTCTCGGTAATTTCCATACGTGCTTTGAATGATATAATATTACGCGAAACCAGCACTTTGTACGGTACGTGTATATTGAATTTGTGTATTGCCTGCTCCGCTTCAAAGGTGAGAGAATACATACGCTCTCGGAACGTAACACTCTTAGCGTACCTTTCAATAGAAAACACACAGAGTAAACTAACTGCTATTCGAATTTATGTTTTACTACACAGCGTGTTACAGTATGATGTGGTGATTTAAGCAACGTATATTGTACGATGTAAGTATATCACACCCTGTTTACAAATCAAAAAAATTACAGTGTATTTGGGATACAAAAAGGTAAGTTTTCACCAAATTTCGTGAAAAAAAATGATTTATTGTAATAGATAAAAATAAAAACAAAAAAGTTAGTGGTGTCGTGGGACACCAGGTAGGAACGAAGTTCCTTCGGCTAATGTAGAATCGACACAAATTGCAAAAAAAGTCGTGCTCAATTCTGTGTATGCGACTGTCGCGCCTGCGCACGTCTCATTTAACGGTTTTATTCCACGCATTTTTCTTACGGTTTTACTATCACATTTTTTTCAGTTCGGTCACGCAGCGAAATCCCTATCCCCTCCAAGCCTGCCGTAAGGAACTTCGTTCCAATAAACTTTTATTCAGTAATATTTCATCCCAAAACACTACCGAAGTGTAACAACTCTAATTAAAAACTTAGACTTAGACTGGCTACTAAACGGTGGACGGCCGTGTTCTATAATCAAAAATACAAACTCAAATTTCAAACCGCGTCTACATTTCCAAATGTCATAAGTTTCACACCCATCTGTTTTATTAACGGAATTTCGACTTTAACTTTGTGTGCTAGATATCAAATTAAGTTAAAAAAAAGTCTCATTTAACGGTTTTATTCCACGCATTTTTTCCACGCATTTTTCTTACGGTTTTACTATCACATTTTTTTCAGTTCGGTCACGCAGCGAAATCCCTATCCTCTCCAAGCCTGCCGTAAGGAACTTCGTTCCAAAAACTTGGTTATTTGAATTTTTCACATAAACTTTGAGGTTATGTGAACAAAGTGTGTATACAAAAGTTGTAGATCTTTTTATTACCTACAACTTTGCGATTTAACTTTTTTCCATAGGACTTGTAGTTTATCCGGAAATCGAGATAAACCGTTTTTTACCCTTAAAAGCCCCCCCCCCCTTCCCACTTCCCGACCTCAGATCGCCCGTAATTTATTTTTCCTATCAATTTTGTTGTATTCTCTTCCTTTTACAATGGGTTTCATTCTACTATAAATTTGTTTCTATTTTTACCATTTTCAACCGGATAAGCATTGGTCTATAATGTCTCGTCCAGCATTGTTATAGGAAATAATAGACTGTCTCGGTTGCGCAGTTGTATTGAGGAAATAATAGACTGTCTCGGTTGCGCAGTTGTATTGCGTACGCTGTACGACTGCTGAGCTGAGGTCTTGGGTCCAGGGTCCTATCCCAGGGTCAGGTAAAGTGATATTAGGTATATAATAAATGCTACTTCAGTTATCTGTACAATCGAAAATTGAAAATAATCAAATATTTATTAATTCTTTAAAATGTCTAATATCATTTAGATTCAGTCAAATTTTACCTATGGAGTCAGTTCGGAACGCAGTTTCGTTAAAGAACGGGCTAGAAACTATATTATATCTTATATTATTTTCTTTATTACCTTTATTGACAAAAAGTAATATACACATTTGGTTGGTGTTGCTGGCTCCTGCGCTAGTATGGACTGTGGTACAGGAGGCAGTGTCTTCTATAAAATAGGCAGTAGATCAGTAATTGAATAATAAAAATGTAACACAATATTAGTTTCAATAGAAAGAAAATGTGCGACGAAAATATAAAAGGCATATTAAATGAGCAATTTGCTTTGACAATGGCAGTAGAATTCAATAAAAATGCTCTTACAAATACTTTCTACGCTTTACTGGGAAATAAATTAAGCTACCTTATGTCACAAAGAGATACGTCCTTTAATTACCTTTGCGTCGTGAATTATAAAGCTAATTAAATATTAGTAACATTATTTTTATACAGTAATTCAAATTCAAATTCAAATCATTTATTCTGTAAATTGGATCATAAATATCACTTTTACATGTCAATAATTTTATACTATAATACATTTATTTATCTTTTATCGGCATTTCGTGGCTAGCCATGAGAAGAAATGCCGAAACAAACTCATGGGTTATGGCCTCTTTTAATGTCCAGACATTGATTTACTAGAATTGTGCGAGTATAATGTACAGGAATTCCAGGATTGACTATTAAGAAATAGTCCTAAGTATACCTTACATACATGGCACTCGCACTCACAAATAAAAAAATGGAAATTAACAAATTTAAATTTAATATTTTTCTTAAAAAATATTAAAAAAATGTCAACTTTACATATGTACCTTAAATACTAAAAATGCGCCAATAGAGCAGTCAAGTATAATAATTTATCAGAGGACCATGGACAGCCATATCTTGTATGGAGTGAGCGGCTCAATTCCAAGCCGTTTTGTCTTCCAAATAATCTTTAACATTATAGTAACCTTTTCGGCAAAGGTTCTGTTTAATAAATAATTTAAATTTATTTAGACTTAATTGTTGAATATGGCTAGGAACTTTGTTGTAGAAACGTATACTTTGACATTTGAATGAATTACTAATTTTTTGAAGTCTGGTCATGGGCAATATCAGTTTATTCTTATTTCTAGTATTTAACATATGAATGTCGCTGGTTTTTGTAAAAACATCAATATTTTTTTTTACATACATTAGGTTGTCATATATGTATTGAGAAGCGACAGTCAAAATACTTATTTCTTTGAATAAATCCTTTAGAGATTTCCCACGTTTAAGATTGTAAATAGATCGAATAGCTCTTTTCTGCAGCACAAAAATAGTTTGAATGTCGGCAGCATTTCCCCATAATAAAATGCCGTACGACATTACACTATGAAAATAACTAAAATAAACTAATCGCGCTGTTTCTACATCAGTTAGCTGGCGAATTTTGTAGACTGCGTAAGCTGCAGAGGTGAGCCTTTTCGACAACTGGTTTATATGTGGTCCCCATTGAAGCTTAGAGTCTAAAGTTATACCCAAGAACTTGGTGGTGTCCACAAGATCCAATTCTTCTCCATTTAAACTAACGCAGGTCTTAATAGTTCTAACGTTAGGTGTCAAAAATCTAACGCATTTAGTTTTATTCTCGTTTAAAAGTAAATTATTGACATTAAACCAGTTCACTACTTTTAAGAGAGTATTATTTACATCGTCAGTAACAGGTTGCTGTCGTTTGAGTTTAAATAAAAGTGAAGTATCATCTGCAAATAACACTATCTGTTGATTGTCATTAATAACATGTGGTAAATCATTTATATAAACGAGAAATAGAAATGGGCCAAGTATGGAACCTTGCGGAACACCCATAGTCACTACAGATCCCGAGGATCTCTGGCCATTTATATCAACTTTTTGAATCCTATTATCCAAATAAGAAATAATAAGATCCAGAGCAGTATTCCTAATTCCATAGTATAAAAGGAACATATTATATGGATACTGATAGTAAGTGATCTCCATCGTCCATGACCACTTGTAATACGTGCTTTTGGCTTTAGGATATCTCATTTAGCGTACGAAAAGAAGCAGCCTTCTTCACGCCGGTTTTCTGTGAGAATAATATATAATAATGAGGAGCCTGAACCAACGCCTCCAGAGGCTCTCAATTGGTCGTTGGGTCGAAGATCAGATTTAGAAGGCGGTATTATTGGATACGGCACGCATTGTTCCTTATTCTGGGGTCCTAACCTGGTCCTAAGTGGCTTAGGTCCTAGGTCCCGCTATTTGGGTGATAGCTTTTTTATTTAAAAATGTAAAAATGACCTTTTAAAATAGAGAGTACTGTATATAATAATACTAGCCCTGTCTTATACAAGTCCCACTGCTTGACTCGGGCCTCGTCTACTGAATGAGAGGGGTAAGGCCTTAGTCCACCACGCTGGCTTAATGTAAATTGCCAGAGAAATTCTTAGGTATGTAGGTTTGCTCACGATATTTCTTTCAGAGCAAGCGATAATTAACAATCAATATACACGTAACTTAGAAAAGTCAAAAGTCATGAGGATGTATTCGAACCTACGAATTTCGTCTCTGTAGTCCGTACCACTCCTTGCCGAGCTATAGCTATCTTCAAGACAGTTACTTTACGTGAGACCTGACACTGTGTAACAAATCTGCTGAATAGGATTAAGGGTTACGATTACTATAACATCGTCATTATATTTACTCAGGCATTCGTTTCTGCTGAGTTGCAAAGTATAGTTTAGCTTAGTGTGTATATAATATCTACTATCTGCGTTGTTATTACTGGACATTGCACACCACCGGAGTCTGTCCGTAGGTACTACCATGCAGTTAGATTACACCTGGCACGTATAAGCTGCTTTTTGTTCCCACCACTTGAATAGTTCTGTTGTAACTATAAACTGTATACGGTGAATGTATGTTTCATTTTCAGAAATATTAGTATACCAGATTGTAGATCCCCTGTGTTCGAGAGGCCTGGCCGTCTGGGTAGATACCACCGCTTTGTCACAGTTATATTCGCTGGAATAACTCAAAATGATTCGTATTTCGCCGGCTTTAATGTCCGTCAATTTAATTTACACCGATTCCAAAGAGACTGATAAAACTGTTGTTGTTTGTCTTTTCAGTGTAATTTTTATTAAATCGGTTTTTAATTTTTGCTAAAACTTATTTTAATGATTTCTCATGTTTACGCGAATGTTGCACATAGATATACAACTAATTTAAATGGATTCGATCGCGGTTTTTTATTTGATTTTGTTCCCGACGTCTCGAAAGCTTTTCAGCCTTCGTGGTCACGGGGTCACGTCGGGCCTAAATTTAGTTAGGAACGCCCATCGCAGCTAAAATCTATCGAATGAGTTTTTGTAAGAAAATCGGTCCACTAATGGCGAATAGATGTACATACATACAAAAAAAGCAAAAATACATTGCGCGGTCAATTGATAATATCCACTTTTTTTTATTCGGTTAAAATATCAGCAATATTGTAAAATATTTCATTCAACGCTGTTGCGTTTCTTGCGAATCGCACCTATTTAAGTTTTATTGCACTCGAAGTAACCCGAGATACTTGCAGTACAAAAGTTACATCTTGTTCGAAAACTTATCACTCGTAGTTTGTTATTTTGGTATAGCTAACGTGCTCAATTGTCTACGCAGTTCTTAAACAAAGTATGATATTAATTAAGTAAAGAAAGAATTTATATCGTTTTGATTTTTTTAACTCTGTTAGTCTTGAGTCAGAAGTTACAAGGCCTTTGGTTATGTAAGTGCTTACAAAATAAAACATTACTTAATGATTTCTTACGTTTACGCGAATGTTACACATTGAAATAAAACTAATTTAAACGGATTTTATCGCGGGTCAGTCTACTCCGTGACCACGAAGGCTGAAAAGCTTTCGAAACATCGGGACCAAAATTAAAATAACAAAACCGCGATAAAATCCGTTTAAATTAGTTTTATTTCAATGTAAAACGTTACTTGTTTATGATGAAAAGCTTTCGGCATATTTATAATTATACGACGATGAACGCTGAAAGTGTCATGCTATAAACCAATGAACTATACAACTACATATTCTATACGATCTTTAGAAGACAATGCATGTCGCTTAAGAGATGATAATATTTAAAGGGAAAAATAAACTATCTCGCCGACGCGCTGTCACCTTTGAGCTTGTGATAGCTCATTTATTTTCCCTCAAACTAAATCTTACACGTACAAGTTTACAGCGTAAAATATGACAAAGCTTTTACGCTTCAAAGCATTTGTGTTTACATAAACAACTTTCAGATAAAAGCTTTTGTGGGTGTATTAAAAGCTGAAATGAACTGTCTGTGCTTGTCAATTTATACCACTTTATGCACGCATCAAAACTGAAAATTTTACATATCTAATCATTTTACATACTCGGGCCGTGCATTTCAAGAACATTGTCTACTAATCTATCAATTTGCTAATTTCTTATAGTAAAAAAGTAATCGTAATCTGCTGGTGGGAGGGTATCAGTAAATGATTACACCCAACTGGATAGCGACCACATGCATGTTACATATGGTGAAAACTCCGCCATTGTGACCTGTTCATACAAGTTTCCTTCTGTGGTCAGCCAGTGAATTTCCAGTAATTTCAGATCAGCATAATTTTGCCGACTGGACCATCCAGGAATACAATGTCTTTTTTTTTATCCTGGCTCGGCAAAGTGACTACGCTACACCTGATGGTAAGTGTAGCGCAATCCAAGAATAGTGTCGATCAACGATAAACAATGTGTCCGTCGTAGGTCGACAAGATCATGCCGGCCTGCCAAAGGACCAAGGGGGATGGGAAGGAAAAAATGATGGGATCAGGGGGCAAGCCCCCTTGGGAGAACCGGATATACACTGGCTGACCCTGGAACGCGACCCACACAAGGTGGGCCACTATGGCAGGTTTTAGCACCAATGTACGGTAGTCGCTATCCGGTCGGATACAAGTATCCTCCCACCAGCAAAATATATCTCTTCATAGAGGCCATTATAATAGGCCTTTACCTATAAGTTGACTTGACCGGGCCAGGTGGAGGCATGTTACTAGGCAGGCTAACCCTGGGACTGATTCGGTATAACCCCAGACACTACGAAATAATCGATTAATCAATGAAACAATGACAGAAAGACTCAATCAATGCCCTCCAACATAAAAAGAAATAAATGTAAATACACAAAAAGTAAATAGTGATATAGTTTATTTGGTACAGCTATCGTCGAAATGGTAAAAGGGATTAAGTTTTTTTAACCCTACGTGCATTGAATTTATACTGAAAATTAAATTATTACTTTTCCTCCATGAAAATTTTATTCAAACTGTAAATTAAACTTTTCACGATACTTTTTTTTAGTTTACACGTTCGCAAACATGAGAGGATTGAAGCATAAAGGTTTCGCTGTTCGTGCGGCACAAATTCAAATTCAAAATATTTATTGAATCCATAAAATGTTGCGATACATTTATTCAGATTCCGTCGGAACTCTACCGCCAGTTCGGAAGGCTGTTTAACTAGAGAAGAACGGATAAGAAACTCTAGCTTGGCTCTTTTCTAAACTAGTTTACAGTTATTATTGAGATTAAAAAGTTTTTACAACATATAATTGGAATTAGAGCAGCACAATCTATTTCCATATACATGTATGACCTTTAAGAGGTGACGAATGACATGACGATTAAATTAAAATCATAATAAAAGAGTTTAAATAAATATTTAGTAACAGACTGAGTAGACTAGCTAGACACAAGCTGCACCGTTCACGAGTATGACGCATGGGCTGGCACATCCGGCCTCCTTAATCATATTACAGGGAATTGACCAACCCTCACATATACACAACGTCCACAGTCTGATGATATTACGAAATACAAAATGACTGGATGAGTTTTTAATGTGAGATTCCAGTGACGCTATAATTTACTACTACTGATACAAAAAGAGAGGATTTTAATTCGATGCGTACAGTTATTCGTTTATTTTTGAATGTAAGACATGCGTGATGTATTACACTTTTTATTCGATATGGTATGCAGAAATGGTCGGATTTAAAGGAATAAAGAAATAAGAAAAAAGAATTATTAATCTTTCTAAAGTTGAAAAAAAATTCCATACCAAAAATGAATCGATTAAAATAAACTGAGTAGCAAAGAAATATGACTAAATGCTAATAGAATCGTACCTAATTCAATCATTGACTTAAGACACTGAGTAGCATCGTATGAAAATTGTTCAAATTAGGTTATAGAATTTTTGCAACGCTGATTTTTATCAGCTATAAAATATTTTTTGCGGGCATACTGTATTAAAGATCGATACATTACTTGTAGGTTAATAAGAACGAACGGATAAAGTATCTAGGTCATCACGTATAGGCACTGAAGTTATATAAGTACTTTAATCTGTTCACATATCACAAACTTTAATTTATGAGTTTTTTAGTTTAAACTTTGCGCGAGGCCCTCGCAATTCATTAAAAAATAGTTTCGTGTCAATGGTATTTGATTCTGTGACCTGGGATATTAAATTTGTTGTGGAGGTGTGACGTGTAGGACGCTGTCTAGGCTTTATTAACTTTACCTTTTAAAGTCCTCCCCTCGGGTGTCAGCTCACTTCAAACGCGTTTCAGAAATTTCATAAAGTAGACGCATTATTAACACTCGTTCGTCCTTTTGTTTATTGCTTTTCAGAGGCGTCATTACTGAGTGTGCAGGGTGTGCGGTGCACACGGGCGCAGCGTTCTAGAGGGGGGGCCGGCCGAGCTCCACTTACACGCTGGCCGGGCATTCTCAAATGCACCTGCGCCCGTGTTATATGTTTTGCTTAAAAGTTCCGTTTCACATAATATCTTTAAAAAATGCGCTAACTAAATTATCTATCCAAGGTCAGGATAGCCGCCTTACACGTGCCAGCGGTACTTTTGAGAGCGGCGCGGTCCAAGATGACTGATTACACACAGAAGTTACGTGGGCTAGAGACGCCTCTGTTGCTTTTAGATATGTATGAATGCTTTATGCTTTATCCTCCGTGGTGCAGCGGGCGAGTAGCCGGCTGTGAAGCGAGAGGCCGCGGGTTCGATACCCGCACCGAGACAAATGTTTGTGTGATCCACAAATATCTGTTTCGGGGTCTGGGTGTTGTGAGGCCGAAAGTCTCTCGTAGTTCCTGATACCCACGACACAAGACTCGTATCTTACTGTGGGGTCAGGCCTATGTATGTGACTATTGGGTGTATATAATTTATTTATTTATGGACATACGATATCGAAAACTGAATTTATTGCAAGACTGCATAGAGTCCATCACAGCGATGAAAGCCTTTAAAGTGTCAGTACATAGGTCGTTTTGAATTCTGAAAACATGTTATTACATTTTCCTGTATACCATAACAGTTTTGTCAGTTCCACAAATTACATTTTCAATTGAGCTTACGAAATATTTTTGAAAGTCAATTTTAAAAAATGTATATACGTAGTATTGAAATCGTCTGGTTCATTGAATTGAAATACTACCGGATTATATTAAATTCTATCGTATTACGGGGTGCTATCCCCGCTGCACTGTGGTACGAATGTTTGGGAGGAATTAAACTTTATTTTTTGATATAGCATTATTTTATGACTAGCTTTTGCTCGCGTGATCTACTTTTTCTGGGATATAAAGTAGCCTATGTCTTATTCTGATGTATAAGCTATATTATTGTAAGGTTTCATTAAAATCCATTCAGTAGTTTTTACGTGAAAGAGTAACAAACATACATCCATCCATCCATACTTACAAACTTTCGCGTTTATAATATTTATTTTATTTTATAATGGGATCGTGTTAAGCTCATTCACTCATTGTTTTAAATTTCTATATCTGGTATTTTTGTCGTCTTAATCATTAAGGTGTGTTTTTTGTCAAGATTTTGTATGGTAGTCCCTTTTCAAACGTCTGTTTCTAGTGGCAATAATAACTTCAGATTCCCTCACGTTCTCTGGTTGCGGTTTCTTCTGTCGTCTGCTGCTAGTGGCAATCTTTACTAAACAGCCGAGACATGGCACCCGACGCGATTACCTGTAATTATGAAGAGCTCATTGTGTTACAATTATAATTACTATTAAAAAAGTATTGTTTTAATTTAATTACAAAGCAGTTCGGGCGATTTTGCGTTATTTCATTAACACATTGTTTGTATAAACAGAAAGATAATCACAAACTATGTGATAAGCAGATTTCCTACGACATGCCTGTTTACTGTGTAGTGCTAAGTGCCTGTATATTTGATCGGAAATTGAACAATAATGCCTTTGACAAAGTATGGAATGTTGTATGTGTACGTTGTTGTTGACTGAACGGGTCATATTTATTCATTAAACAACGACCATGACAAAGTGAAATTGATGTTAAATATCAATACTACAAATCCATTTTGTACTGTGATTTCCATTTAATATTCCTGTTCATTTTGTAAATGTGGTCGCTTTGATGCATTTCGTCGAATGTATTATTATCAAAAGTGATTTGGACTATGTTTCCGACGACCTACCTACTCTTGGTTTGGTGTTGCCAATAATAATTATCATTCCTACTCTTCTTCTGCCTGGTGTTAATCCGGCTTTTTGCTAAGATCCACCTTCCTTCTTAGACGCGTCCACGTCTTCTGACCTTGAGCAATGTGTGACCAATGGCACTAATGTCTCCCTCTAGTTTGTCAAATCAGGACAATTGTCCGCAAGATCGTACCGACCTCACAATCTGGCACAGGCATTTGCGACGTGTATGCTACCTGTGGATTCCTCAATACGTGACAAAGCAATCTTAAAGCGATATTCACAAATAGTAACAACACTACTCAGAACGATTAATAACAATCTAAAAAGCTATTTCAATATTAGCTGTATAATATATAGTTAAAAATAATTCTGTTATAATTTGAATTATTAATCATTCGAGCAAGCAAGCAAGTAACGTAAAGCAAGAAGACATGTCACTACATTGTGCTCATTATGCCGACGTATCAGGTGCACAAGGTGGTAGGTCCCTCGTAGGCGAGAGGCTGTCGGCGGGTTGGTACCGCCGCTTTGTCTATTTCTGCCGCCAAGCAACAGTGTATAAGAATTGTGTTTCGGTTTGAAGGGCATTGACACCAGTGAAATTACTGGGCATTATGAGACTTAACATATTATGTCTCGAGGTGACGAGCGCAGTTCAGTGCCATGCAGTGCTTTGAAATTCAAAGTTTTGTGTGGTGTTGCTTCTGTTTATGGTAGGTAAGCTTGGTGCTTATCATCAGGCGAGCGCCTAGTTCGTCTCGTCATCCGGTAAAATTAAATAAAAAAACGATGTGATGTGTGAGATGTTACGTCTATGTCTCTATGATGTCCAATAATTTTACTGGCTTTATCCCTATATGTAAGATTGTATAAGTTTCTTACCAAGGTATTAGTAAAAGAATATTAATAATGAGTTTTGGAATCAATCACAACCATTTTCTTTTGTCTCTGTTTTTGGTTACGAGAATTATCAATGGCATACTGATGTAGTTTAAAATCTTTGTATAATTATCTGTGTGCGTTTCGTTGTTTGAATAATTTACAATGTTATTGGCAATCATTATTAATTAAAGCAGAAGCTGGCAAACGGCATTCTCCTTCTGGGAATCTCGCTCACTAAAACCGCAACCGCATGCCGTCGGTTCTTGTCAGTTTTCGATCACAGTGGTTGCTACGATACGGTACGTCTGTCTTACAGCGGAAGCACTACTACAGCGGCCTGGCTGCTATGAGCTGGCCTATTCATGCATTCATGCTGTAGTAAAAAAAGAAAGAACTAATTAAACAAAAAAACAAATGAAAATTTAATCGAAAACAAAATTATAAATGAACTCTTGACCTTTGATTTTTTGAAATATCTACTAATCCGTATAGATAGATGTACTATTTTTAGTTTACTTGGTCTCAACAGAATTGTCACTAAATAATAATGGCGTTATAGTCAACTGCATGTGCCCGTCATACGGATGTAATCATTTTGTGATAATGCTTAGTGCAATAAAATGCGGCGGCAGTTTGTAAAGGATATTTCAATTATGATGTATTGTCTTTTTGGATTTGGAACGGGTGTTGGTTGAGTTTTGACAGTTTTGACATTGTTCACACTCGTGCGCTTGCAAGTTGCCTCATTTATTGAAGTATGCCTGTTGAATCACTGCATATTTGCGCACTTTTATACACAATTATCATATCTTTCAATTCTATTACACGTGCACTATTCTGATAGCCTCTATGGCGCAGCGGGCAAGTACCCAGCGAGATGTCATGGATGTTCGATTTCCGGACCGAGACAAATGTTTGTGTTATCCACAAATGTAGGTTTCGGGTCTTGGTATTGTAGAACTGCAAGTCCCTCGTAGTTAGTTATTATTATTCAATGGATGTTGGTATATTTGTTTGACATTAATAGAAGCTAATATGCCGGCCCGATATTCAAGCTACAAAAAAATGTTGCAGTCTCATTTCCTCATGCTATCTCTATATCTCCTGTTACAAACTTCATGTTGTTACAGTACAGGCGCGAAACTAGACTTTGACACCGTTACGCCAATTACTATATTTGGCACATGATATTACACTATTCGCCTTTTTTTTCGGTTTGAAGTTGTGCTGTTAGCCTGACGCGAGTCGGCTTTCTACAGCTTCACCGGAACGCTTTAGGCGCTCTCAACCCTTACTATTCGCTTAGACAAACGCGGTGTAGGGCGCCGGCTACACGGTTTTTTTTTTTTTTTTGTATTGCGCTTGCTGTAAGCCTGACGAGAGTCGGCTGTATACAGCTTCACCGGACTTTCGGGTGAGCGCTTTAGGCGCTCTCAACCCTTGACTAAGTGTCCACGCTGAGGGCACCCCCTTTGGGGTACGGACCTCGGCTAAGGACGGTCACTTGGGGAGGCTACACGGTGGACCGACGACTAGAAAAAAATAATTGTAATCGGTCCAGTAGTTTTTAAGTTTATTCGTTACATACAAAAATACAAATCATTCCTCTTTATAATATTAGTATAGATGTCGCGATCGAGTTACAACACTTTTTATGTTCAATCAGCAGCAAATCGTATGTAATATGAGCTTTAAAATAATATCAATCAACATTTGAGAACATGGTATTATATTTTAAAAAATCCATCACGTGCATATATCCGCTTTCGTAAAATTGCAATGTAATTTCAGTTATCCGGTAGTGGCACCGACGCCGAGCCGATTTCCAAATGAACTCTAGAAATTAATATTATTTTTAACGTAGAAGCAGCGATAGCTCAGCGGGGAGTGGTATGGACTGTCGAGTCGCAGGTTCGAAACCAGCCCCAAGAGCATACACCACTGACTTTTCTAAGTTACGTGTATATTAATTGTTAATTATCGCTTGCTTTAACGGTGAAGGAAACATCGTGAGGAAACCTGCATACCTGAGAACTGGATAAGATTTTCGAAGGTGTGTGAAGTCTGCCAACCCGCATTAGGCCAGCGTGGTGGACTAAGGCCTAATCCCTCTCATTCAGTAGAGGAGGCCCGTGCCCAGCAGTGGGACGTTTATAATGCAGGGTATATACACATACACTTTAACGCGCGCACTTTTTCGCGCCGCGTTGAATCCAGCGGTAAAGGAAGCCCACTTGAGTTTGTTTCGCCGGGTCTTCTCAAGGTGGGTCGTTTTGGATCCGGTGGTAGTTTTAAAACACGTGCCGTTTTCGATAACGCGTATGGTCCATATCGACGACCCCTCAAAATATATGATGATTCTGGACTATTCCATAGTAAAAATATGGAAAAATAATAATAATAAATAGATTTAGTGTAATTGCCGAGTGTATTTTGATGATGCTATGTATGTATGTGTACATTAGTTGATACTGACTTCTATATAATATAAGTTTCTTTTACTTTTGTACTGACTTGTCATAAGCGCTATTTCAATTGCCTACATGATTAATAAACGATTTCATTTCATTTCATTTCAACGTTTCAGTGTTGTTACGGGTTAGCTAGTAAAAGCAACGGAGTCTTCACAAAACATTTTATTTAACTACTTATTGGCTCTAATACTATAAATCAACTATCTACTATCTATAACTATTATCATTTAACTATCATATTATACTATTTCTACTGCAAACTTATATTAATTTTGGACGTCGGTAGAGTTTTTCTTATGGTACGGAACCCTGCCAAAACCAAACCACGGCTAAGCGGATGCTAAGGGATGCAGAAATATGTACACCACACTCTTAGGAGCATATCTATATGCTACAGCAACGTAAATCTTTGATGAATACAAGATATCATGTTTTAATTTTTTTTTACTTTATGTTGAGAAAGGCCTAACCCCTCTCATTCAGTAGAGGAGGACCGTGCCCAGCAGTGGGACAAGTATAATACAGGGCTAATAAAAAATAAAAAAAATGTTGTGTTGTCAACAGTGTCACAAGAAGCGGACGAAGAGACGAAGTCGTTGTGCCCGACTGACGGCAGCGATAACCTGCTGCTGGACTGTCCTCACGCCACGCTGTATCTGCGCTTCCCGCACGAGAGGGAACTCAAGGTACATCTTCTTTCTTGTTCTTGTTCTGTTTAACAGCCTCGACAGGGGATTCACCTGGTGGTAAGTGAGCTGTATCGCATGGACGCCCACAAAACTTGAAGGAAATGGATTATTAAAAGATGACAACACAAGGTGGTAGGTTCCTCGTATGCGAGAGGCCACCACATTTCTACCGCCAAGCAACAGTGTGTAAGCACTGTTGTTTTGGTTTCAAAGACATTGAAGCCAGTGAATTTACTGGGCATTATGAGACTTAACATCCTATATCTCGGGATGACGAGCGCAGTTCAGTGCCTTGCAGTGCTTTGTAATTCAAAATTCTGTGTGGTGTTGCTTCTGTTTATGGGCAGGCGTTACACTTACCATCAGGCGACACTTACGATCTTGCTCGTATCATCATTCAATCAAAAAAAAGATCAATAAAGGGAGGGGGTTTGACACTTACCATACGAAACGTAATAGCAAGCTGTTATTTTACTTGTACTTTCTATGTGATACTCACGACCGGACCGGCCCATTCATGTAGACAAAACTGTCTACAGCAGTGTTTCCTAACCTTTTTTAGGCCATGCCCCATCATATCATTTTTTTGTTAAATTTGTCACCGATATTCTAGCATTGCATTTAAATTACCCAAAGCGGAAGGGTTAAAGTCTTATCGAGTCCATTTTTAAATTGCCCCCCTGTGGGGCGTGGGCCCCACGTTGGGAAACATTGGTCTACAGTGTGACCCTACAATCTATCAGCGTAGCTGGGGGTGTAGTCCACGAGGTAAAACATGTATCTAAGTTTGGGCTCAGAAGTTAGAACTACGGGCGTGACTGACTTAGTTGGGTTTATGAATCCGCCCCGCTGCACCCTTGTAGCTCGATCGTAGCACTTCAATTATCGCAATGTTAATTGTTAATATCGACGGAATTGGCTCGTGGCTTGTCAGTGGTCACACAATCTCCATCTCTCGGCGGTTTGACAATCAGTCGTCCTGCTCCCATCAACGCAATTAACACCTTCAGATGTAGAATCACGGGAGCATGACTGATTTAACCCGTACAATTGAGGCTATCAGCGCAAAAGTGGTGTAACCCACAATTTTTGTTAGATACGGTTTTGGTGTAAAATACATTATTTTTATTATGAAAAATAATGTATTTTACACCAAAACCGTATACATTATTCGTTACATAATAATATATAATAATATTCGTATATAATACATTATTTTTACATCTATATATATATATATAAAAATGAATCGCTGTGCGTGTGTCTCGCCAAAACTCGAGACTGGCTGTACCGATTTGGCTAATTCTGATCTTGAAATATTTGTGGAAGTTCAGGGAAGGTTTACCCGGTGAGAAAAAATGAGTAACATAAATAATAAGTAAGGGAAAACACTTAAAACGACAACTCAATTTTCCAATACAAACTGTTCCTGGGTATGAAACACTTGATGTGTTTTTGATGTGAAACATCTATAAGTGCAGGTATAAAGGGGACGGGGACGGGGACGGGGACGGGGACGGGGACGGGGACGGGGACGGGGACGGGGACGGGGACGGGGACGGGGACGGGGACGGGGACGGGGACGGGGACGGGGACGGGGACGGGGACGGGGACAGGGACAGGGACAGGGACAGTACAGGGACAGGACTGTCCCACCGGGGGGAGGTGGAAGACGACCTGACTTAGGTCGTCGAAGTCAATTAAATGTGCGACGGGCTACCTCACGTGCAATGGTGCAGTACCTTACTTAATTGCATTTAATGTAAATGAAACATTTGTATTAAGTTTTGACCACATTTTACACAAATATATGTAGGTGACACGAAGTTCACCGGGTCATCTAGTAATAATATATAATAATATTCGTATATAATACATTATTTTTATTATCTATACTAATATTATAAAGCTGTAGAGTTTGATTGTTTGTTTGTTTGAACGCGCTAATCTCAGGAACTACTGGTTCGAATTGAAAAAATATTTTTGTGTTGGATAGTCCATTTATCGAGGAAGGCTTTAGGCTATATAACATTACGCTGCGACCATTAGGAGCGAAGCATGAGTGCAAAATGTTGCAATAACGGGGAAAATTATTTATATTTGAAGGCTTCCGTTGCTATGGTAATCAAATATGGTCGGAATTAATGCATTATTGTCAATTATTTTCCAAAGTGTTATCAACATAATATTATTCCTTATCCAAATAAATGTATTGTTGATTAAGAGTATTTCATTGTAAACCATAATTTATAAAGAAGAAATATTTGTATTTTTGTATGTAACGAATTAACTTAAAAACTACTGGACCGATTTGAAAAATTCTTCCACCATTAGAATCCTACATTATCCCTGATAAACATAGGCTACTTTGTATGCCGGAAAAAGCAGATCACGCGTGCGGAGCCGCGAGGAAAAGCTAGTGAAAGATAATGTATTTTACACCAAAACCGTATCTAACAAAGATTGTGGGTTACACCACTTTTGCGCTGATAGCCTCAATTGTTCCCGTGTTTTTATTTGACAGTAGTTGTGCCTGACACTTATTGCAATCCCTATTTCTAAGAAAGTTCATACACACTTAATAGCATAATTGGACCTAGTTACGCAAAAATGAACCAACCCACAGCAAGATGAAATGGGAGATACTGATTTTGTTTTACCAAATTCAATAATTTAAAATAATTTTATACAGGGTTAATTTTAAAACACCAGCAACCTCGCAGGACCAGATAGCTGACCCCATACGGAACAACTTTTGTTCTACGAGTTTCGATATCATCATCATCATCATCAGCCACAAGACGTCCACTGCTGAACATAGGCCTCTCCCAAAGATTTCCAGACCGACCTGTTGGAAGCGGCCTGCATCCAGCGACTTCCTGCGATCTTTATCAGGTCGTCTGTCCACCTTGTAGGTGGACGTCCAACGCTGCGCTTGCCAGTACGTGGCCTCCATTCCAGAACCTTTCTGTCCCATCGGTTATCGGTTCTGCGAGCTATGTGGCCTGCCCACTGCCACTTGAGCTTGCTAATCCGCTGAGCTATGTCAGTGACTTTCGTTATTCCATGGATCTCCTCATTTCATATATTGAGTTTCGATATAACTCAATATATTTAAAAAAAAATGATTTTACAAGTTTTTGTTGTGTCGTGTTTTTCTTCGTAGAGTGCGGCGCGGCGCGGCGCGGCGTGCGCGCGCGACTTCAAAGGGCGGTCAGCTGCTCAGCGGTCAAGGTCGTAGGCGCTAGCCCGGTTCCCCACGCTTCGCGTGTTTGTTTACGTAATCTGCGATGCGCGTTGTATTTAACATTCAAGACGGAAATTAAATGAATACTTATTTTTGTATGAAAATAAAATCTAACAAATTATCAAAAGTCGTAGAACAAAAGTAGTAGCTTATAACCTTAGGAATCTACCCCTGCGAGGTTGCTGGTGTTTTAAAAATAACCCTGTATAATAGTTTTTTGAAAAATCGGGCATGAAATATATCCATGTACGATTATGCAAAAAATACGGTATTAAAAGTGGTGGATGCCTTGCTGTGGGTTGGTTCTTTTTTGCGTAACTATGTCTAATTAAGTTATTTTTTTCCTGCGCCCGCAGTGTTGATTTTTATTGGTGACTGAATCCGTTGGTGCAATAATACAGGGTGTCACATTTTCAAAAATCAACCGGTTTAATTAGAGTGTCACATTTTGAAAAATCAACCGGTTGGATTTCCCAATTAAGTTACAGATTTAAAAAATATATAAATATACCTTTTCAATTTTTTCTTAAATGGAGCTCGTGGCTCCTTGGACTACTTTTCACAATTTCTTATAATTTCGAATTTGGCCATACAATCCCATCTAAAAATTCCACCATGTATAAGATCATATATTAATTTATCGGTATGTATCTACCATGATTGTTGCAGGGCTGGCGGTACATGGTGAAACTGGCCGCGTACAACAACGGTGCGCACATTCACCATCAGCAACTCACCAAGGAGGACGTGCCAGCCATCGTCGACAAGTGTCTCAGCTTTATATACGCGCACGGTGAGTTACATAACTAGACGTCATTATCTGGGGATATACAGGGTGTTAGGGAAATTCTTCCGAAAATTGACAAGCTTTGTTTTTATTTGGTAAAATGACGCGACGAGCAAGGCGCTCGTCTGCTGGTAAGCACGAAACGCCGCCCATAAACAGAAACAACACCCCACAGAACTTCGAATTACAAAGCACGAGACATAAAATGTTAAGTCTCACAATGACCATCTTTTTGAGTGGTAGAGCCACGCTGTAGACAGTTTTGTCTACAGCATGAATGGGCTGGCTCGACCGGGTCATTACCACTGTCTCAAAGAAAACCGACGTAAAGTAGCGACTTGCTGCTGCGTTTCGTACGGTGAGTGAGATATCCGGAAGCCCAAATCCCCTCCCCTTCCCAATCCCTAATTATCCCTTTCCTGTAAGGTCGGCAACGCGCCCATCATTCTTCTGGTGGTGGGTGTACATGGGCGGTGGAGATCACTTACCATCAGGTGACCCACTTGTTCGTTTGCCGGCGTATGCTACAAAAAACAAAGAAAAAGTAAAGTTGAAAACTGCTATCGTCCCCTCCAGGCAGCCTGTCGGAGGGTATCTACCGTCGAGCCGGCAGCAGTATCGTGCTGTCCGAGCTGTTGGCGCGGTTCAGACGCGACGCGTGGTCGGTGCAGCTCAGCCCGGGACAACACTCGGAGCACGACGTGGCCGGCGTACTGAAGCGGTTCTTCAGGGATCTACCCGAGCCGCTCATACCGCAGGACAAACATCAGGCGCTCACCGATGCCATCAGTGAGTTTCCAACACCTCTTTAAACTTCAGAGGACAACATGATAGTTTATAGGTTATATAGTACCTAGATTTCAAATACTAATAATTTTACTGGCTTCTATGTCCTTCTGATCAGGAACGCAACAATTCTTACTCACTGGCGATTGGCTATAGAAATAGACTAAGGCTCTGGTACATACCCCGACGGCCTTTCGTATACATATTCCTTAAGGTGTGACATCCGTGGTGCTTTACATCTGGCTTCTCCAGTTGTAAATGTCCTTACACTTGAGGTTAATACCTCCTCAATTCATTGTTTTGTCTCACGCTTTGCTATGGAGGGAAATGGATAATTAATATTTCCAACTTCTTCCTAACCTTCTATCTGATTAATTTCGTTGCGGGACAAAGACATTTAGGCATTCCCAGAGACTCGCCGAGCTTCACTGCTCGGTGTTAACAAAAATGCGTGCAACTGTTGATCCTGGTGCACAGGAGTTACAATGGAGGGTGTGTGGGCGGGATATAAAAAAAATATATTCCTTAAGGGATGTCCATCCACATCATAGAATTTAAGTTGATGTCGTATGTTTATCCATTACCATTCTCCATTCCCAGGGATAGAAGATGAATCAGCTCGTCACGCGGAGTTCGGGCGGGTGATGTCGTCACTGCCGCTGGTCGGTCGCAACACAGCGCGCAAACTGTTCGCCCACTTACACTTCTTGACCACGATGAGCCACACCAACAAGATGAACGCTGAGAACCTGGCGTCGGTGTGGGCGCCCACTGTCATGCCCGCTGCTTTGGTGAGGAACTTTATTGGAAATACATACGTGGGAAGCGGTAGGCGGACATGCATTCAATACACTGACATTTTGTCGAGCTTATTTATCTCCCATTATGTGATAGGGGGCGAGCCTATCGCCATATCGGTCACAATTATGACTGGTCACCACCCATAAACTCATTGTTTGTCGGTGGTCGCTAGTATTTTGCACTGCACCACGCTTACATCAGGTGTAGTGTAGTCATATTGCCGTACTCGGGTAAAAACAAAAAAAATTGGCATTCATAGGGACTGCCGCTAGAGGCGTTTATAAGTTAAGTATATTTATTTAGTACTTACAACTCAACTAAATTGACTCACTGACTGATTGACTGACTGACGACTGACTGATACTCAGAGCTCACAAGATTTCATCCATCCAAAAAGTGTCTCAACACACGGTTTGGTATATACGATGTGTTATACGTGTATAGTCTGAATTAACATTAGCATGTCGCTAACGCGTAACCACAAGTTTACGCCCTACCAAAAAGTGTGCAACGCGACTAAAGAAGTTTTTATATTATTAATAAACTTTACTTAAGATTGTTACAACAATACCCAGAACAAAATACATATACTTGACTTATTCAACTAATTGTACAACTACTTACAGGCAGATACTGCTAATCCAATGACAGACATAATAAAGTATTGTTAATGTTTATGCATGTTAAGTTTTTTTTTATCCTGTCTCTGCAAATATGACTATGCTACACCTGATGGTAAGTGTAGCGCAATCCAAGAATAGTGTCGACCAACGATAAACAATTTGTCCATCGTAGGTCGGCAAGATCATGCCGGCCTGCCAAAGGGCCAAGAGGAGGCGAAGGAAAAAGGTTAGGATCAGGAGGCAAGCCCCCCTGGGGAGAACAGGATATACACTGGCTGACCCTGGAACGCGACCCAGACAAGGTGGGCCACTATGGTAGGTTTTAGCACCAGTGTACGGTGGTCGCTATCCGGTCGGATACAAGTATCCTCCCACCAACAAGTTTATGTTTTCACTTTAAATTTACTCACATTTTTAATGCCTGTTTGTTATTTGTAAGTTTTTCAAACGTAATTGTTATTATTAATAATATCTACTCGTACTTTTATATTACTTTCTGGAACACATGTTTTGGGTTATAATTATTGTTCATCAAATGTATCTCATAATGTCGCACTTTGAAAACAAAACTGGCACTAAACGAAAAATGTGTTTATGGGAGATTAAGTTTAAATGTTTTAAATGTTTCATAAAATAGCGTTCATGATTAAAAATCAATTATCTTCGTTTAGTGTCAGTTTTGTTTTCAAGGTGCGATGTATATTTTTACATGATTATAACCTGTTTTGTGTTTAATAAATAAAATTAAAAACAAATCAATTCAACATCCCGGATTCAGACGAGCAACACGCTGCAAACGGCGTGGTCGTCGAAGGAGGTGTTCGTGGTGCGCGACCTGATCGCCGGCTACGAGGCGGTGTGGGCGCCCACCGAGGCGGAGCGGCGGCGCGAGGCGGCCGTGAGGCGCGTGCTGATGCGCGTGCTCGGCAACTCCGCCCCGGCGCCGCCGCGAGCCGCCGGCGATCTGAAGGCGTGGGTGTACGTGCACGACAGGACCGCGTGCCACCAGGTGTCCGTGAGTATTTATTTATTATTATTCGCTGGTGGGAGGATACTTGTATCCGACCGGATAGCGACCACCGTACATTGGCGCTAAAACCTGCCATAGTGGCCCGCTTTGTGTGGGTCGCGTTCCAGGGTCAGCCAGTGTATATCCGGTTCTCCCCAGGGGGCTTGCCCCTTGATCCTAACCCTTTTCCCATCCCTTTTTCCTTCCCCTTTCCCTTGGCCCTGAGATAAGATACCGCAGTGTCTTTATATGGTCGGCAACGCGCCCATGATTCTTTTGGTGGTGGGCGTACATGGGCGGTGGAGATCACTTACCATCAGATGATCCACTTGCTCGTTTGCCAGCCTATGCCATAAAAAAAAAATTTACGACACGCTTTTATTACCTTCATACGTATGAAATAAGGGTACGAATAAAACACGATGATTGCGCTCATAAAAATACGAGATGATCGAATACATCGGTGTGGATTGTCGTGACCTGTTACGTTCCACTTATAGTACCGACTGTGCTGGCGCGAAAAAATGCTCCATAGAGCGCGCGGGCCGTCCCGCTCTCCCGTTTTCCGTGCCTACCCCGTTGTTGCCATAGACGCAGTATACACACCCGCGTATCGACCATCTCGCTCTATCGTATATTTAAAATTGAAAGGCATACAGAATACATAAGAAATAACTATAAAGGTAAATACAATAAAGTAATATTTACTAAACCTAATACGCGTCGTCTACAGTATGTTTGTATGTAACCGAAACTTTAAACATGGTTCTGACCACCTTCAAAAAGTCGGATTACATCAAAATTTGGCATACTTATGAAGGACCGATTACAATAACTAAAACACATTTATTTTTACATTGACTTACATTTTTTCTTCAAATTTATTAAAAATTATTTATTAGAGTATTTGTATGTAATGTATAGTGAGTATTTTATAACTTTCGAGAATAGTTTAAACAGATCAAAAACAAGCCCACTGAATTTGACTAACTGGATTTTCTCGGGACTGGGTCGCGCTGCGTTAAATCCAGCGGTAAAGGAAGCACACTTGAGTTTGTTTCGCCGGGTCCTCTCAAGATGGGTCGTTTTGGATGCGACGGTAGTTTTAAAACACGCACCGTTTTGGTAATGCCTATCTATGGTCCGTACCGAGTTCGATAGATGGCACTATTAGTGTTAAATAATATACTTCAGTTATTATAGGGACACAATTTAAAATAACAACACAAACTACTTTTTGCCTTCGAAGACAATAAATTTTACGTGATTTCACAACAAATATATTTATAGAGTTAGCAGTCTATCCTTTCCAATTTTGTCTATGTCTTCAACCAAATCAAACCTGAAATGAAATCATCAAAACTTGAAACTCATACGACATTGTTACAGTTAACGCCGAACAAAACGAGCGCGGACATATGCATTGAGTTATGCGAGAAAGCAAACATGGAGTCACATCTTCTGATGCTCGAAGAAGTTATATGCAACGAGTCCATGCGTCGCATAGTGCATATAGACGAGGTGGTACTCGACGTGGTGCTACGGTGGGGATATTGGGACGAAGACGACAGGAAGGACAATTATCTACTGGTGAAGGACAACAAGATACTTCACGAGATGGACGCCATGAGGCACTCCACGTCGCTGGTGTGCGGTGAAATGAGATTCGCGACGCAATCCACACGAGGATTCAAGTTGCACATGTTTGAACTACAGAACTCCAGTCTGTGCTATTTTAAAGATAAGCAGGTGGGTTGTTATTTTTTGAGCATAGGTCGGCAAACGAGCAAGTAGGTCACTTGATGGTAAGTGATCTCCACCGCCCATGTACGCCGACCACCAGAAGAATCATGGGCGCGTTGCCGACCTTAAAGGAAAGGGATAATTAGGGATTGGTAAGGGGAGGGGATTTGGGCTTCTGGATATCTCACTCTCCGTACGAAACGCAGCCGCTACTTTACGTCTGTTTTCTGTGAGACAGTGGTAACGACCCGGTCGAGCCAGCCCATTCATACTGTAGGCAAAACTGTCTACAGCGTGGCTCTACCACTCAAAACACATTACTTTGGGTTGCATACTTATGTAGAAGTAGCTGTTGTTAGCTCAGTCCGAGTGACTTTCTTTTACAAGTTAAATGAAATGAATGGGTACCAAGTATATTATACGGACTTGTATGATACACAACACACATTAATCTGTACATATAATAAAAATGTAACGGATCGCTGTCTGTACATGGAAGATATATGAGAAAAAAAAAATATTGGGACCTTTATCAACGCAATAGCACCCCATACAATGATTGTTAGAATGTTTGTTGTTGTTTGAACGCCTCACAATTATAATCCCTTCCACCAGATTTGAATGACTTTAAACTTATTTATTTTTTAGCAGATTTATAAAACACTTTTGATTATAGATTTTTTGTACAAAACATAATTAAGGTACAAGCAATTTAAAAAAAAAATATTACGATTACACTATTCACCACTGTTGTCACAAATGTTAATAATGTGTTTATTTATTTTTATATATTTTATTGTCAGGGTTCACACAAGATTGAGGAATGGAATGTGAAGGATATACTGTGGTACATCGGACACGAGCCGAAGCGGAACCCGCAGTCACGGTGGGCGATAACATTCATACACAGGGACAAGCAGAAACGGTAATTAAACATTCATTTCAACTATTACTTATATTAAGGCGTAAAATTTCAAATTCAATTTTAAAAGTCAGCTAACATTAAATACATTTTTTTTTGTGTGTGATTGGGGGCAACAGAGTAAGCGGGTCACCTGATGTTAAGTAATCATCGCCGCCCGTGGACCCGACGCTTTGAAAGCTTTTCAGCCTTCGTGGTCACGGGGTGGACTCGGTGCAAACGTCGGGACCAAAAGGTTAGGATAAAAGTCCTGCCAAGTGTCTGTACGCGATATAGTAGGTCATTTATTAATATTATATGATCCTTGGTCTGTGGTTTCAATATGTAGATTTTGTTATCCTATGCAGGAGCAAAGACAAACCGTGGTTCGGCAACACACTGGGCGGCGCGGTGACCGAGGATCTGATGCGATGGGCCGCCGCGCTCGCCTTCGCCCAACACGCCACCATCCTGCCCACACCGCGACTCGTCGTCACATAACCAGTAACTTTTACTATCCGCTCATTAGAATTGTCCGTATGCGACCGCCTTTCATCTATGTAGTCGAATTAAACTATACCTTCATTGAAACCAGTGAAATTACTAGGAATTATGAAGCTTAACATCGGAGTGACGAGTACAGTGTATATACCATGCAGTACCATGGACCACCATACTGTGTATTTCAATATCATAAGTGGGATTTTAGTGTTTACAAACAGGTGGGACGCTTATAACCCTCTTTGTGATGTGAGATGAAAAAACACGTCGGGTAAAAACGTGAAAAATCAATGCAATAGCTACTTATTCTAAGTTATTATAGCATTCTGTATTCACTACACCAAAATTTCGAGTAACTATCAGTAGGTATGTCTCAAATAATTAAATTTGTCTTGTTTTCGCCTTATCAAAAATAAACACTTTAACTGACTAGGACTGCGTCGGTGGCGCAATTGTAATGCATAAGCGGTACGACTGCTTTGCTGAGGTCTCGAGTTCGATACCCGGGTTGGGTTAAGAGTGATATTGAGCTTTCACGAAATACTCAGTATCAGCTCAGAGTCTACCAGAGTGTCTGTCTGGAGTACCATTACTATGGTTATACTCAATGCCCTATCGAATTGCCGAACATTAAATCCTTAAAAATTGATTCAAATTAATTCGTATATTCAATTTCAATAAATTCGTAACGTATTTTTTTTTTGAGCACATTCCACCACCGGAACATATTTTTTTTTTACTATTGCCCTAAAAACTTCGCAATTTTCGTTCTAATTCGACTTTATGGATGAAACGTTGTCGCCGTGTAAATAAAGAAGATACCTTCGCATTCCTAACTAGTATACTTAGTTGTAAGAACTAGGATAACGCGATTTGATCGCTTTTAGACGTAGTATTGTGAGGTTTCAAACAAGGTAACAAATAGCTAACTGCATAGCGAATGTAATGTACATAACCCATATAATGTATACATGAGCGATTGTTGGTTATATAAGCGCAATGCGATGTATATAAAGCATTGTGATTGTAATTATGGTAAGATTTAATTCGCTATTATATTAGAAAATTATGAATTTATATATTTTTTAAATTACGTTATTTTTTCGATGTTTTATTTATCGTCGATGTTCCTTTACGATCATTTTTGTGACGGAATATTTCGTGTATAAGAAGTTGTTTAAAGCATCTATTATACGCAAGTAATCATTTAAGACATATCTAACTATGTAACATATACGATGATCAATTAATCTTAATGAATGCAATTATACAATACCCTTTCAAAAACTGTCACAAATATACATTTCATTTGAAAACTGTCAACTTGCTTGCTATTTTTGAATATTTTATACAAGAAAACATTTTATTTTAACTCTTGTCTGTCTATTTTGTAAAATGCATTGAAATGAAAATTCCAAAATTGTCTACCATATAATATGTATTGATGCATTCAAAATTCGATTAATGTAATTTAATAAATATATATAAGTATTTGCTGTCAATTAAAATTAAAATGATTCGGAAACTTCAATTAGGGTTATATCCATACATCTTCGTATATATTTGATATATATAAGAAAGGGAATTATATATTTGTGGGTTTTTATCATTGGTCAAAGACTATTTACCTATACTATATTATATACAATTCTAAGAAATATACTGAGAAAGTAGTGTATATTCTTTAGGTATGTACCCAAACATATTTCGGTACTGTAAATATTTTCTCAACAATGATACATACGAATATATTTTAGAGTTTAGGGTGATAAGGAGATTTTGCCAAAATGAGTTACTAAGCTTAGTAACTATGAATTATATGATTCTCTATTAACAATAGTTCAGTCCCACATGGACTTCAATTTGTCCTTACTTGGGGTAATGAAATAGGCAATTTATTAGGAAATATCGATATACAATTTGAGGTATCGATGTCAAGATGTTTGCCTATTTTTAGCTTATAGTTTGAGCCCCTTAAATAGCGGCATTCATCTAAGTGTGTTCGGACGGACAAAGTTCTAAGTAATCTAAGTTAGACTTAGAAAATCTAATTTAGTTTTCATCTGGAATACCTTTTCTTGGTTAGTATCATCTGTAGTTTTATTTATATTCAACCAACAATCGACTAGTGTCAGCAGTTAAACTGACAGTACAGTAATGAGTCGCTTAAACTGTATGTCAAGTGTTAACTTATCTAATAAGAAATGTATTGACCCAAACACGCCCATTGTGTAATTAATACTATACCGACGCTTGAATCAATTTATCAGGCTCGAGTCTAAGATTTTATATAACTTTTGTGTTTATGAAAATATTCTTATCATAACTAGAAAAATATATGTATTTTTGTAACAAATGATGAGTCTTCCTGTTCTGAAACTATTTGATGCGGTCGTGTGAACTTCATCTCACTCACATATCAAAAATGTACCAAAGAATCTTAAGTATTGAGTTATTCAAAAAAGATTAACCCTCGGTATACAAATAAAAAACCTTATTAATCGTTAAAAAACAATGAAAAGTTGGCAATCGAATGGTTATTTAAATGAATTGGATTATTCTCAGAACAATGTTAATATACATTATATGTTACCTGTAACGCAAGTATATTGCATTTTATAATTTTATTTTATTCCAACGGCTAATCACCAAGAACTTCTATCTAACGAATAGCATATACAGTATGCACAAATATTATATTTTGGAATATTATATTTCGGAAAATAAGGTAAAAGGTCTTGTTAGTTTTATTTTTATGTTAATTGACATTTTTATGTGATTTTTATTATAGTATTGTATTTCTAAGCGTGTTTTATAATTGGTATTAATAGTGTACAAACTAATACACGTCTGTAGAAGCTGACGTTATTTTAAGATAGTTAATATAAAAGATTTTACTCATTATCTGCATTTTTTTATTTAGTTTTATTTGGTGCTATTATTTGAATACAAAGTTTGTATTGTGTTTCTTTAATACAGATAATACTATTTTTGCCAGATTGATTAATTTTTATTATAAAATCATGTCAAAGAGATAACCTAAACTAAATAGTTTGTGTTTGGAACGATTTCACACAAGCGTCCTAGTTAAATTTTATAGTTTGTTTTTTACATTAATAAACTTATAATAACGTCCTGATCGTAGAACAGTGACGGATGTGACATTTTATAAATTTTACAGGGCAGCCATTTCAAATATTTATTACAGTTTTTTTACCATAACTTTTTTAATACAAAATATAAAATGTTGAAAATTTAAACTTATCTTATTGATGGGGTACTTTTTGAACTGAAATAGAAATAATAAGTAATTATTTAATGGTTTTCTAGAAAAATCACTCGCTCCATTTTACTTCGGAGTCAACGCAGCCACATAATACCATCCAACGTTTTTCTTCGAACAAAAAAATTTGGTGGATTGACGGATGTTACTTTACGATCATTTTCTATCGACAAATGAAAAAAAAATTGACGGTTTTGATATATTATACTTAAGTTTTTCTAAAATTATACTCATATTATAAGGATGTAACCATTTTAATTAATAAGAATAACGTATTAGACACAAAACAAAAATTATGTCGATTTTAGTTATACTATATGCTTTTGTTTACGTTACTTTAGACCTGCTACCTTAGCCCACTGTGCCAGTAATTTCCATTCATCTGGAATGTAAATAATGCAGCCCTTTCTATAACACTATGGACAGAGGCGGCTTTATTTTAGGTGTCTTTTTTCAAGGATTCTATATAGTAATATCAAATCTTTTGGCTGCATGTGCATACTTGTAGAAGACTATACGATTTAGATTCTGGCTATCACAATTGTCTGAACAGAAACTAAATTCTTTTACACACTACAATGCAAACTTCTTTATGAAATCATAAACACAAATGCCCACTTCGCTTGCCACACGTTTGGCAACAATTTCGCTTTACATATAACAGTAACCTTGTTTGTCAGCCATGTGATATATGTGAAATTATAACAAGGCATTTTTTCTTATAATACACTCATTGGCCCATAAGGACACGATAAAGCCTTATGGAAATCAAATGTAGTAGAAATAATACGTCCATTGGAAGCAATGGCATCATTTTTATTATTTTTCTTCAAGGTCCTGAATGTATTTGCCATTTTGGAGTTATTAATTACTAAGTACAAAAACAATTAGTTAATTCTATCACTGAGAACGTCGAATGGGTTTTCTTTTTGTTTAAAACTGTGACTTTGATCACAATCATCTTTTTTGGGTATATGAATACTCAAATTAAAGTGAGTATTTACAATGTCTATATACTGTCTAAAACTCAAAGCTTTAATGAGTAATTATTAAGTTCAGGCCATTCTTTATATAAGTTGAACATCCGAGCTATGTTTAAGTTACCATCTAAATACAGTATTTTGGAAACTGCTGTGTTACAATGAGACTCTACATATATTAATGCATTTACATAGGCACAGACCGATATAACTATTTCTTCGTTAACAACCTTCTTATGACTGTTATGTTTCCCCCTTATGTCTTTTTTACAGAAGTGCTTCCACCGTACTTCTACCAAACCGTTCGTACGTATCTTTCACTAATGATGTATTCAAAAACATAGTTTTGCATACCCGTATGCTTAGTACAAGTTCCTAGTTTTCTAAAACGATGACGGTTCTCGTTTTATCTCCATGTTCTCCATATAGGAACTATGATGAATTACAATGAATGAGATGGATTTTAAAACTATGAACGTATTTGTAAATCGTACTAGACCTACGGTATTATCGACGAGTTTCGGAGTTTCCTGACAAAAAAATATTTGAATGTAATTTGATGATCACGCTTTAATACACTTTGAGGACCCCTTTTATTTTTCTCTTTTGTAGTGTAGTTTACAAAATGAAGCCGTTGTTTCTTACAATCGCTTATTTTTGAAAACTTTTCTCTTTCTTCAAATGACAACAATGTTCCATATTTATTTCTGCATGTGCAAAGTCTACACATAGTTATTGCTGGAACAGTTATACCCTTTTTGGATGAATATTCTTTTTCTTAATTTTTAGGCGCTGTCTCTTCACTTCTTCCCAGTTGCCATAATTGCAGACCCATATTTTACCCCGACATCAAACAGTAGGGGCTGGACACGACTGGCATTAACACCCAGCTGCGTTGGTAGATGAACAGTTGCTATAATCATTCGAATCGTGAACAGGACAAAAAATCTTTACATATCTTACATACTTATCATAGTTTTTGCGGTGATAGCATAGATGTTTCTTTTTCAATGGCTGAGGAAATTGGTTGAGGGAAAGGTGACAAATCTGAGATCAAAGTGGATATGTGAGATCAAAGTGGTATCTAATAGTGTTGGAGCTGAGCTGACATTTAAGCAGGAAGCGACAGTTTACTGATAGTTTAATAGGACTAAATATTAGGATGAATTCTGATCCACGGGCATAAAAGGACCTTTTCTAAGAATGAATGCGGGTGATAGTATATTAGGATTCATATTTTCCTGACATGTTCATTTTACGACCTCACTTAATGTATCGTCGTCCTCTGAAAAACATCCCTACAAATAGCTTCTATTTTTTTAATTATTACGCGTACTCCTGAGGATAATGGTAAATGGCTTTCTAAAAAAAGACTTTGTGAAACACTTTAAATATTATTATTTTTCTATGTTAGTTAAAAAATAAGCATGTTATTTTTAGCGGTGGTTCAATAGTATCAATAACGCACACCGTATATATATCAAAACATCATAAAATATTTAAAGTTTATTTATTTCAATTCACTTACACAACTATTACGTTAACTAGTTTAATGTTTTAATTGTAATAAATTGAAATCAATAAAAACAAACTTTTTTTTGAAAAGAATAAAGACTCAAGTGAATTTGAGTTTCGAGAATATAATCGGATTGGCAAATACGACACTCAGATAGAACAACGTGTACGCAGAATATCATCGGTACTGATCTTTCGTCAGTATCATGTCCATATAACAATGTAGTATAGTTACGTACAGCTCAAAAATTGTATACCCGATGAAGATACTATTTAAACTCAATAATTTAATTTTACAATTGGTTACTTAAAATTTTTTGAAAATAAATAACAAAATGTATCGATAGTATTCCGTAGAAAATTGACGGATAATAAATACCGCCCTTTCAAAGTTTTACCTTTCATAGTTTTGCGTATAAACAGGTTATAAGTGTGAAAAAATGTATAAACCTCATGGACTAACTTATCCGGAGTCTCTGGTATGTAGTCCTCATTACTGTTCTCTTGGTGAAGGAATTTCGTAAATTTTTCACATTTGTTTAATTCCTTCAAAAGTTTCATTATAAGTTTTAATCTTCCTAATTTTATTGTAGTACATAGTATGTCAAATACTAGCCACGAAAGCAATATTTATAACATGATTTTAATTAGGGTAATTGAGTAATAGCGATTAAAACAAATCAGATGCAACGCGCGAATAAATTCAACGAACAGTGACGGTTGCGCATATCCGTCGGGGGTGGAAAAGGACGGCGGGGCAATCCCGCGCATCGTAGGCAGACGGAAATATTCAACCGTCATTTTTCTATGAGCGAATATCAAATCCGTCAGTATATTGACTGTGTAATTTAAAATCCTTTAGGAAAAAAAAATATTTTTTTATATACCCATAAAGATCTGACGTAATGCGGATTAGAGCTAATTCTCTTTCCTCTCTTTCTACTAGGATAACAAGTAACAAAGAATAACAATTAACTATCGGTAAACGGAAACAGCTCAACATGAACCAACATAGAAAAACAAAACAACATACTTCCCCAAGCCGACCGGTCATCGTGGGGAAAAATGACCACGACCCTCTAAAGGGAAAAAACAATACTAATATGAAAAACAAAGTAAATGACATCCACATAGCAACTATTAACTGTCGATCTCTTAGAACACCTGAAAAACTGCAAGAACTAGAGCTGGCAATAGAAGAGTTAAAGTGGGATATTATAGGTATCAGCGAAATGCGCAGATTTGGTGAAGGTATAGAAAACCATGGTAAATACGTACTACATTATAAAGGAGAGACGCCCGGACTGTATGGAGTTGGATTCATGGTAAAAATAAACCTAGTAAACAACATAGAAGAACTCAGAGGGGTCGCGGAACGGATTGCAATCCTTAATATAAAACTGTCCTTGAACGGAGAAAAAGAAGAGAGATGGTCTATTATACAGGCATATTCACCAACTGAATCTGATAAAAAAGAAGACGTAATAACAATTGAGAAATTCTATGAGGACCTCCAAAACGCCATGGATAACGCACATAAAAACGTCATCGTGATGGGAGACTTCAATGGACAGATTGGGATTCAAAATAGTGGGGAAGAAAACACTATAGGAAACTATGGGTATGGAAATAGAAGCAGAAACGGAACGAGACTAGTAAACTTTGCATTGGAAAACAGATTAAGTATTTTAAACAGTTTTTATAAAAGGAAACCATCAAAAAAATGGACATGGATCTCACCCAATGGACAATACAAGAACGAAATCGATTTTATTATGTCCAATAATAGAAAAACCTTCAAGAATGTATCTATCATAAACAATTTAAACTTCTACACAGATCATAGGATGGTGCGAGCTACGATGTCAGGAATGTTAAAGAAAACAAGACGATTCCAAAATAAACACATAGCGGTACAATACACAGGTGACCCTAAACTATTACTTGATAATCTTCAAACATCTCTAGATGTCGTGGAATTGGAGAAGAAAGAATATCCATCAATACAAGAAAAGTACAACCTATTAGTAAATCAACTAAAAACAGTAACCAGAAAAACAAACAAAAATATCAAAAAAGTAGTCTCACTTACAATCAAGCAATTATTGCAAGAAAGAAAAGAACTTCTACAACAAAAGAAAAATAGAGGAAACCGTCAAAGAATAACAGAAGTAAGCAAAAAGATCAGCGAACAACTTAGGAAAGAAAGAAAAACTAAAAGAGCTAATACAATGAAAAGTTACATAGAAAAAACAGGAGGAATAAAAAAGGCATTGAAGGAATTAAACTACAAAAAGGACTGGATACCAACTATGAAAACAAAAGATGGTAATAGTACAAGTAAAAGACTCGACATATTAAAAATCGCTACGAAATTCTACCGAAACCTATACCAAAGTCAAAAAGAGAAAGACACAATAATAGAAAACGACGAAGCAACAGATGAAGAATATATACCGGAAATAATGAAGGAAGAAACCATAAAAGCAATAAATACACAAAAACTCGATAAAGCTCCTGGATCTGATCTTGTTACAAACGAACTATTAAAAGCAACGTTACCAGTAATCGCTCCAAAACTTACAGATATATTTAATGAAATTATCTATACGGAAAAGATTCCAGAGGATTGGACAAAATCTACAATTATACTGCTTCATAAAAAGGGTGACAAAGGAGATATATCAAATTACAGACCAATCAGTTTAATGTCCAATATTTACAAAGTGTTTTCAAAAATAATATTATCTCGAATCACAAACACACTCGAAGAAAACCAACCCAAAGAACAAGCTGGATTCCGTAGAAATTTTTCAACAATAGACCACATCCACGCCCTTAGACAAATACTCCAAAAATATAAAGAATATAACAAAATTTACTATATCGGGTTTGTGGATTTCAACAAGGCATTCGACACACTTGAACATAGATTTATCTGGGACGCACTGGAAAGACAAGGCGTACATGCAAAATACATACGAATACTGAAAAACGTATACACAAAAAGTACCGCACAAGTAAAGCTAGAATCTATAGGTGAAGAATTTCCGGTTGAGAGAGGGGTACGCCAGGGAGACCCAATCTCACCAAAAATATTCTCAGCTGTCCTGGAAATGATATTCAGAAATCTGGATTGGACGAATAAAGGACTAAATATAAATGGCGAAAACCTGAGTCACCTACGCTTTGCAGACGACCTAATCTTATTTTCGGAAAACCCGAAAACCCTAGAGACAATGTTGCAACAGTTAGCGAAAGAGAGCGAGAAGGCAGGCCTGTCAATGAACCTAACGAAAACAAAAGTAATGTCAAACTCCTCACAAACAGAGCCCATAACAGTAAATAATGAAGAAATAGAGTACGTAAGGGAGTATGTGTATTTGGGACAGCTAATATCTATTGAGGAATGTATGCAAAAAGAAATAGAAAGAAGGATAGCTAATACTTGGAAGAGATATTGGTCACTCAAAGAAGTCATGAAGAACAAAGATATGTCTATGAGGAACAAGAGGAGAGTATACAATATGTGTATCCTACCATGCCTACTATATGGGTGCCAAACTTGGGCATTGACAGAAGAAATGGCAAGAAAAATAAAAATTTGTCAGAATGGAATGGAGAGAAGCACAATAGGAGTTAAAAGAAAAGACCGAGTTAAACTAAAATGTATCAAAAGCAAAACAAAATTTAAGAATGCATACACAACATACAGGTGCTTAAAATGGAGATGGGCTGGGCATATGATAAGAGAGAAGAGGGAGAAATGGACAAGACTAATAACGGAATGGCAACCACGAGATAGCAAAAGAAATAGAGGCAGACAAACTAGAAGATGGGAAGACGACATCAGAAAAATAGCAGGTCCAATATGGACTCGCATAGCGAAAGATAGAATAGAGTGGAAATCTTTAGAGGAGGCCTATGTCGAAAGACAAGCTGTAACCTAGAAACGACCGTTTACCGATACCTAATTTAAGTAAAAATGTTATAAAGTAAACATGTAGAAAAGAAAATCATTGTAAAAATAAGTTCAGCAATAAAGGCTATTTTATTTTATTTATTTATTTATTTAAAGATCTGATGATGTAGTACCCAAATATACTAAAAAGTCATTTTCGTATTTTTTTCACATCCGACACTATTCTAAGATCACGACGATAAGTTTAATAGATTTTATATAATCTTATATTTTTTGTTTGTAACAAATATATTAGAATGGATTATGCATAAAATATATTTGTTTTATTCAACGTTATATTTTTATGTTGTCCACTTTTATTATTAGTAAAGTAGTTTTTTGGCTTTCGTTGCTGCTTGCCCATATTTTATTATTTTATATAGACATAAAGATAATTAGAATATAAATCAATTACTTTACTATAAGCTAATATAATTATTCAGTTATAAGATGTAAGTTATAGATTAATGAATTTTAATATAAAATAAGATCTCCTACTTACGAAAAATCAATTACTAGTATAATAATATATCGCGAATGTCTTATGAGTTACATTAATCATATAAAAGAGTTTATATTATTTTTTCCTTTGACCGTTTTTATCGCATATAAAAATAGTCATCGCGTAAGGAGTTGAATACATAATTTTTATATTTTTTCGTGAATTTTGGCAAAAGTGTAAAGGTGGCATACGCCAATCCTTAATCGTATTTAAATGCTAAACATGTTTCTGCTTGGATATAACATTAGACTGGTTATCTTCGGCAGAACTGATCGCGAGTTTTACACCGGTCAACCTCCGTCGTTTAAATTCTAACTACGTCATATAGGCGGAATTGTGTACTCTCATGTGGCCATTCATCCAAAACTGAACTGAACTAAACATGTTTAGTAATGTCCTTAAACATATTGAGCCAATTGATGTTTACGATACGTCAAATCGTATGAAAAGCTGACTTTATTAAACAAGTTTCGTAGTTAATCACGGTTAAGAATAGCCATGCAAGTTGGCCTAATAATCGTTGTTCAAGACAGACTACATTTTTACTAATAAGTCAGTACCTCCCATAATCAAAATATTGGTTTTAAGTCTTTTTTAACCTTTTTTAAATTGTAGTTTCCAAAATATCTTAGGATTGGGTATTGCGTGATATTTATCGCTTGGCTCAAGAGTTCAAGTCCGTTGTAATACTTTAGTTTTGTTATGCTACAGTCGTGTATTATGAGTTCCATTAGATACCCCATGTCTAACTATTTATTTTGAAAACGGTTCGTCATTGGTTCGGTATTGGTCTGATTTTATGTAATTACCAATTATTAGTTAAAATGTATTAACAATCAAAAGGTTTTTTTTCGGTAGTAAATTAAATTATAACTTTTATAATATTGTACCAACGACTGTTTAACTTTACTTTGTGGAATAAAACATCATAGGAAATAGTAACAAAGTTATTTTATTATAATGACATTAAAACTCGAAAAGCGACTGCGCGATAAAAACCAAATATTTAAACGTGATTTTATTTACTTTTTTATATTTTTTTATTATATAAAACTTATTCAATTTAGTTACAATTAATGTACCAAAGCAACGCATCTGAAGTTAATTAAATACAGTTTATATACATATGTATTATGTTTATATTTTTTATAATAATATAAGATACAACTTGCGCAATTCAAAAATGGAATGATTTGTTCTTCAGCCTTCTCACTCGGACGCAATCGTATTTTCTCTAGCGATAATTAAAAATAACTACAAAATAAACTTCATGAATAATTTGTAAACAAGCACAGTTATATTATTTCTGCTGACAGTACAATTTATTCCATTTGTTCTATGAATGCGTTCTAAAAGTAAGTACGATTATGTAGAGTATATAACATTATAGAATAATATAAAATGTATAGACAGCAGCATAAGCGAAAAGTAAGTGTTGTAAAGTTTTAATTGTTCCGAGTGCCAAATTTTAATTTTATGTTTTTTTTTAATTATATTTTTTTAAATTGTTTCCGTAACTAAATCTCTATTCATTTAATATTATGAAACGGGTCTTTAAGCGAAATTAATTGTAACAAAATATTTGTATATACTTATTAAATGCCGACATCAACATTATATACCTAATCACATCATCAATATAATTATTAACTTTGGACATATCAACACAACACTCTTTGCACGTGCACGAGGATTCTAAATTGGGTTTAACCAATAAACAAGTTGACTAATATAAAATTTTCATAAGAAATGACGTTACTTATACAGGTTTAGTGGTTAAACACAAGTAACAATTGTTGTGCAAGTACACTTCAATCACCGTAGTGCAGAATCTCAGTATTTTCAATCAATCAATAAATCAGAATTTTCAGTAATATTTTCTTTAAATATTTAAGTATACAGGGTTATTTTTAAAACACCAGCAACCTCGCAGGGGTAGATAGCTGTCCCCATACGGAACAACTTTTGATCTACGAGTTTGGATATAACTCAAAATATTTAAAAAAAAATGATTATATAAGTTTTTGTTGTGTCGTATTTTTCTTCGTAGTATGCGGCGCGGCGCGGCGTGCGCGCGCGACTCAAAGGCGCCGCTCAGCTGAGCGGCGCGTTGACCTTCAAAGGAGCTAGCCCGGTTCCCCACGCTTCGCGTATTTGTTTACGAAATCTGCGATGCGCGTTGTAACAATCAAGACGGAAATTAAATGAATACTTATTTTTGTATGAAAATAAAATCTAACAAATTATCAAAAGTCGTAGAACAAAAGTAGTAGCTTATAACCTTAGGAATCTACCCCTGCGAGGTTGCTGGTGTTTTAAAAATAACCCTGTATAATAAATATATATAGATAAGCTCTTCGCTTACGCTGCTCCAGGAGTAACGTAATATATAAGTTTAGGTTTAAATAAGGTTAGGTGAAAATATTTACTCCCTAAAAATGCCGGGGCTGGCGGCTGTATGGTCGTACCGCCTTGGTGTCAATTACCACGTGCCTTATAATGTATCATTAAGGGATGATATAATTACGACTATCAGGGGGGGGTCTAAGGAAATGGTGTTGTCGCCTAAACTAAGTTATAGTACATTTTGAACTGTTGTATTTTCTTTACTTTCACTTCACTTGAATTTTGCAAAATTCTTTGTTTATTTGTTAGAATAGAATTAAGTTAAACTATTTTGAGCCATAAATGAAGCACCGTTTCCCCCGAGCCCTCCCTCTGAATTATAATTATGCATTATAAAACCAAAGTGTGCATAATAAAGAATTAGAATTAGGTAGGCTTGTATATCTATTAATATCAATTATCATGATATAATTAATTTTAGTTCTATTTCGTTTACATAATTATGATTGTTCATTTAAAAATCGCGTAAATAGCAGTTATATTAACGGCTGAATGAAAGGAACGAATTAAAAAATTGCGTTATAATAGGTATCATGCAATTTTGTTTTAGCTTAATTTTTATATGATGAGGTTTTCGATATAGTATTGGTTCATTACATATACCTCGTTGAAAAGGTATGTTTAAAAGATTAATATCAGGCTAGTTCATTATTGAAGTAAAAAAATGTTACATAATACAATCTTGTAACTATGATATCCTAGTAGAATATTGTGAGTGATGTAAGGTAAAAATGATATATTTGCGTCTTGGCTTGTATTATGCCTCTCCGAATCTGTTTCTACTACTCTGCCGTCATAACTAAGAATGTAGTAATCGCAAAGTGGCGGTTACGGGATAAACGCAAAAAACATATTTTTTTTGCATGTACGGCGAAAATCATTACATAAAAAACATACTTCGAGTGATTTTTTTTTCATGTACATGAACCTCTTGGGATGCCATTTCTGGAAAAAAGTGAAAATCTTAAAAATGTCGATTACTGCTTTCTTTTTTATCAGGGCAGTACAGTATCGGTACCTTGCTCGATTGTTGCAGGACATGCAATAGTGATGTACTGCAGTTATAATGTATGGTGTCAATGTGTTACACACTACTGTACACTATTGTAAGTTGTCAGATAAGCCATCGAACGGAACAGCTACTGTAGCTACTTAGCTTTTGTAAACTGCAATTGAATAACAATCAAATGTTATTTTGTCGTTCTGAAATAATTCTATAATGTTACCAATATTATTAAAACACTTGTATTTTTTAGTCTTAACCTTCCTATAAGATTACCATTAAAACAATTTTTATTTTTAAGATAAGTAAGAATTCAACATTGTACGTTGAATGTGCGTGAATGAAAATAAACATGTATATAAAATAATTATACGCTAAGATGTATATTAAGCGTCGATTGTCAATTTGATGTCTAAATGTTCTGTCCAATGACTGGAATAATATATAATCGTATTGTATGTCTAAATAGACTATTGTAGTTATGTAAAGCAGATCATACGCGTGCGTTTATGCTTTCACCACCACCGTTCTGTTCACTTCGCAATAGATGCACATGTTTTATATCCAATCTATAATCTATCGTTTAAATATCTGAGTGATATCCGATTTCCCTTGCAAAGGGATGATCGATTCTAATTTACTAATGAATGTGACTGCTATGCATTATATTTGATTGTTTTGATATATTTTATAAGTGAGTAATAAAAGCTTAGATCAAAATTGTGATATCATTGTTTCGCATAAGCGAGTGTTGGCGAATGTACTGCATTGTCGCAAACGCGTATGGTCAGCTGTCTCGCAGTGAACTATGTCAGTGGTATATTTCGACAGTCACTGTGTTTTTAAAACGCTATACGGAACGTATATTAGTACTATATCAACTTTTTGTATTTCTTATTCAATGTCTAATATAAAATTGTGTAATAATCATAGCAGTGTTTTTCTGGTACAATCCTTCTCCTGAAGTAGTGTATTAAAGGCGCACATGAAATGGCACTTAATATATCTTTTATAGTGCTTAGAAGTATATACACATTAATCCTTTTACTAAATCCGTTCAGATTTACTTGTAAAGATATACACAGCACTAATGTTGCACAATACGTCACCTATATAGCTACAGATATACTGCTATTACGCATGTCGGTGACGCGAACTCGCAAGATTTCATCAATCCAAAAAGCGTCTAACGCGTACAGCACACGGTCAGGTATATTAGGATGGGTTTAAATAAAAAATCACCTCACCATGGGGGCAGGATTTGTACATTATAAAAAAAAATATTTTTCAAACGAAAAAAATGTCTTACTCAACATTTTGAGGTTTTACTCGATTTTTAAATAAATAATCGATCAATTTCAAGGTGGTGGTAAATAGTGTCGCTAATAAGAATTAGCTTGCCACGTACCTTTGGATTCAATGCTCACATTATTTATGTATTGTATTTTGAGAAGACTTACAGACTTATACATACATTGTATAATTCAAATAGGAATGAAAATTTTGCTAACAATCAGTCTCCGCATATACAGGGTTAATTTTAAAACACCAGCAACCTCGCAGGACCAGATAGCTGACCTCATACGGAACAACTTTTGTTCTACGAGTTTGGATATAACTCAATATATTTAAAAAAAATGATTTTACAAGTTTTTGTTGTGTCGTGTTTTTCTTCGTAGACTGCGGCGCGGCGCGGCGTGGGCGCGCGACTCAAAGGCGCCGCTCAGCTACTCGAGCGTTTACCTTCAAAGCCGCTAGCCCGGTTCCCCACGCTTCGCGTATTTGTTTACGTAATCTGCGATGCGCGTTGTTAATATTCAAGGCGGCAATTAAATGAATACTTATTTTTGTATGAAAATAAAATCTTAACAAATTATCAAAAGTCGTAGAACAAAAGTAGTAGCTTATAACCTTAGGAATCTACCCCTGCGAGGTTGCTGGTGTTTTAAAAATAACCCTGTATATGACAAAGCACCTTATAAATGAATTTATCAATCGATATAAATATAAAAAAAGTAAAGAGAATGTACTCAAATACTTGGAATGCCACAATTCACATTGATTCCAAAACAACAATAATCTTGCTATATGTCTAGTCATGGGGTTATAGTAACAAAAAAAATGACTTCGTCGAATGTACAAGACGATGTCCGATCAATAAGAGATGCTGCTACAAGCGTTACGCCGACGACTGTCGCTTTTTCACTGACCGATTTTAGTTCGGCAGCGGGCGACTAACGCTGGTGAGAATTGATACCCGATTTTAAACTGACTCAACGCTGTCTGGCAACACTTATCAGTACTCATGGGCGCCGGCAGCAATGTGAAAGGGTGCACCCCCCCTGTCAGCGGGCAGTCGGGATGTGTCCCCGAGCAAAAACGCTAACCATCGATTACAGAGATTAAGTATTCAATCAAATACCCGCGGGATTTCCATTAGACATTTAATTTGTTTACATAGTATATGTCGCGGGGAACTCCAAGTAGATGCGTAAAAGAGGATGTAGTCAAGATGTACGGCGTACGATAAGTCTCAATAATAACGACACAGGGTTATCAAATAATGGTTATTCACTCTTTTAAGCTACCGGCTCGGAAACAATCATAGGTGGTAAAAATAGCCGGCGACAGAAAAACCCACCCGTAACAATGCTAAGAATATATATACATATTGTATAATTGTATATTTTATATTAGTTAATAATATAATGTGTAGATGCCGATGCACCTCCCTGAAAGTAATCTTGGCGGCGTCCATGTCAGCACTAACGCTTGTTTACACCGGTTTTCTAGCCTCTAACACAAAATAGCTTGACCGGTCGATTATACCAGCTAAGATTTTAGTAATACAGATTTCTGATCTGTTTTACTATGCCACCTTTATCGATACGAGTATGGATTATGTGTTAGGCCTTATTTTTCAAAGCACTTTATATGCACCAAGGCCACCAGGCATATAAATTCATTCAGTAAAAAGAAGTCGTAATGCTACCTATATTATTAGTTGTCTTAAAATTTTTTCTAAGAGCCACGCTGTTGACAGTTTTGTCTACACCATGAATGGGCCGGCTTAACCGTGTTGTTACCAATGTCTCAAAGAAAATCAACGTAAAGCAGCGGCTTGCTGTTGCGTTTCGAACGATAAGTGAGACATCCTTAGACCCAAATCCTACGCTTTTCAATCGCTTAATTATCCTTTTAGGTCGTCAATGCGCCTATGATTCTTGCGGTAAGGTGGGCGTACATGGGCACTGGAGATTACTTACGATAAGATGACCCACTTACTCGTTTGCCAGCTTATGTTATAAAAAAATATAGACTAATCCAACAATCTTAAAGAAGAGTTAATGGTAATACGAGTAATAGTGGCAGACTCTGCTAAGGTAAAATAAGGTATTTCAAAATTGTTTAAGATAATTATTTCAACATGGACATAATTTTTATATAGGTTTTCTTAAGTGGGGTAATTACTGATCTGATGATAATCACAACGTAAATGTTAATTAATTAATTTTTTTCTACTTCGATGTCGCAAGTGGCTAAGTTTATATTTATATACAAATTTCTATGGTTATTATTTTACTTTTCACCATATCCGGTGACAGCAATCCAGACTCATCTTCCCTTTGCGTGAGTTGTTCTATGAGTAACGAAAACAAATTTGCTTTTCTTGAAAACCCGGCCGCACTGTGCACAGAAGAGCCGACTGAAATTATTAGAAGTGTGTACTGAGTTCACATAGGCAGCGCCTTTTGTTCAGATCTTCGGCCTACTTCGATTCAAAGCTTTTAAAAGCTTTTTTACAACAATAATAAAACCATTTTAAACTTTCTATGTAAATTAATCAACTTTATTGTGTTTATAATAACACTTGTTTCAATTATCTATTACTGACATTGTACCTAGTCAATGTCCATCTATTTCGGGTATGAATACCTAAACTGATAGAGAAATGTATAATCATTGAATTGGAATGTAGAGTGTCATATCGCATGATTTGTACACATTAGTCAGTGGAAAAAATACTAAAGCGCCAATACGTTAACTTTACGGTAGAGCATTTTAAAGTTGCTTTTATACGATAATAATTCATATAACTTTACCTACTGAATAATTTTCAGTAAAACTTATATTTTATTTGACAGCCTCCGTGGCGCAGCGGACGAGTAGCTGGCTGTGAAGCGAGAGGCCCCGGGTTCGATCTCCGCCCCGAGACAAATGTTTGTGTGATCCCCAAATATTTGTTTCGGGGTCCAGACCCAGGCTTAGGCAACACCTAGGTGTAGTGAGACGGAAAACCTTCGTAGTTCCTGATACCCACGACACAAGACTCGTATCTTACTGTAGGGTCAGGACTATGTATGTGACTGTTGGGTGTATTTATTTATTGCATCATATTTTTTCCTAATGTAATTATCATGAATTACAGTACAAAAACAAATTTAGAATGCTCTACCGTAAAGTTAATATATTGGCGCTTTAGAATTATTGTTGCCTTTCCACTGTCTACATGTATTCATAACTTTATATTTGAGGACAGACCAACATGATGCTGAAGTGGAAGTAGCAGCAGAAGTGGATACGTAAGAAAATGGATTCGACGCGAAATAAACGCGAAAGGGTAGACGTGAAAAGGCGAGAACTTACTAAGCTACGAAGAAGATAGGAGAATTGATGTTACCTCCTTTCAATTCGTGAGTAATAATATATTATGTATTAATAAGATCAAATAAAATCTCGTAAAATTACTCTCCTAAAGAAATTAATATTGAGAAAAACAGAGGATATCCCATCTAGCTCGGTGTGAGCGTAACTATTAGATTATAAGATAATAATTATTACTTAGATACATTTGTATTAACACCTTTTGCTGGTGGGAGGATACTTGTTTCCGACCGGATAGCGACCACCGTACACTGGTGCTAAAACCTGCCATAGTGGCCCACCTTGTGTGGGTCGCGTTCCAGGGTCAGCCAGTGTATATCCGGTTCTCCCCAGGGGGCTTGCCCCCTGATCCTAATCCTTTCCCCATCCCTTTTCCTTCCCTTCCCCCTTGACCCTTTGGCAGGCCGGCATAATCTTGCCGACCTACGATGGACACATTGTTTATCGTTGGTCGACACTATTCTTGGATTGCGCTACACTTACCATCAGGTGTAGCGTAGTCACTTTGCCGAGCCAGGATAAAAAAAAAAAAACACCGTTTATAATTGAAAATATGGTTGGATTCCCCTACAATCCTAGCACCACCTACATTGACGCTTATCGCCTAATGCATTTTTCAATAGTACTTGTAAGTGCCAATTATCTAAGCTTTATCCCAGTAAAAGATCAATGTGCAGTTAAGGATTAAAGGGAATTAAAATCGACATGTATTAATACCATTGTGCTATGAAAGTTTGTGCTTTGTGTTTGAGCATTGTAGGTGTCATATATGTGCCCAAAAATTGATTCACCAATACAAATAGTCATGAGTAAAAGCAATAATTTATAAATAAGTTTAGAAGCGGGAGGCAGGGCGGCGTCGATGCCACGGGTCGTGCCACCGAGCGCCGTCGCCGCTTCGTGCCTGCACGACAACAAAACTAAATTACATTTAACATTAATAAACCATAATTCTCTAATTTGCCATACTTTCTCGTTCTTTTAATAAGCCCGCTGAAAACGTCCCCTGTAATATGTACCAGTTGTTTTTTAATACTGTTTCACGTCGGGCGAGTTTTTGCGTTGTGTTTTTTCTAATCTATGTAATTAATATTGTGACGTCTGTATTAATTGGACGAGACTGACAAGCTTATTATGGAGGAAAGAGAAAGGAATAAGTCAAACCAGCTGACTGAAGAGGAGATCAGTAGGGTAGGTGCTAGCGATGTCTCCCGTGCTGCGCGTATCATACGATTGCTTTATTTTCACATCAAACGCTGAGCTATTAAAACATCGTACTATTTTCAAGGTCCTCGTGGTTTGAGTGACTAAGTTTAACCATGATTAATGTTCAGATTTATTACTCTTTGAACTAAATTATGGATGTATTCGCTGTTGACGGCTATAGAATACAAACTTGTCTAGTACTAGACAAGGCATACGATGTATACAACCGAGCTCTTATCGTTGGTTTACAGCGAATCAGTTTTACTCCTACTTAAGTTGATAAATTATCATTAGATCTCAATAGAAGCAGGTCTTTCTATAAATGAAGAACCATACTATTGTGTAATTCTGAAATCTTATCTGTAAAATCTTACTATGAGAAAAGATTGGGAAGAGCAAATGACGTATTTTTATAGCTATCGAATGCGGACTAGCTGGTCGCTTCTTTGATGATGGGTGGTCACTATTGCCCGTAGATATCACGCTGCACCACACATCTCAAAAGTTGGTTATGGAGTTCATTTTTCAAGCCTGTGTCTTCTGTTGAAAATAATTTAATGTTAAAAATATCGTTTTAATTCGTCAAAAATTGAACGAATAAGCTAGTCATTTGTAATATGCACTTAATGAAAATAATCAAATTATATCTTTTTCAAATAAATCCAAAAACCCGATGATTCAATTGCTAAATTCATTATACCGGTATTTCGAAAATGTAATCGATAAAATAATACTAGCTCTGTAAGAAATGTCTACAGTATTCTAGTGCTGGGCACGGCACTCGTGTACTAATGAGAGGGGTTAAGTGTTAGTCCACCACACTATCCAAATATAGACTAGTAGATGTATGTGAAAATATATGTTCGAAATTCTTATGGTGCTGCCACACCGGTGTTAGAAAATGTTATATAACATTTTATAACACCGGTGTGGCAGCATCATTTAGTAAACATTTCTTAACAATTTGTAACATTTTGTAACATTTCTTAACATTTTATAACCGCAGGCGGCGGTACTTTTGAGAGCGGCGCCGTCAAAGAAGCCGTCAAAGAAGAATGTTCAGAAATGTTAGAAAATGTTAAGAAATGTTATAAAATGTTAAGAAATGTTATAAAATGTTAGATTTAATGTTAGAAAATGTTTGTAAACATTTTATAACATCGGTGTGGCAGCACCATTATAAAGAAGTCTTATGGTGGGTGGGTAAATGGGTCATTCCAAATAAAATCGTCTGAAACGAAAAAAAAAATTTCCCCACTAATTTTAGATGTTGGTGTAACTTTTAAAAACTCTACTCTAGGGTCCCAAAGAACAAAATTTACACGAGTTTGATTTTTACAAGCGCTTTTTTCAGCCTATTTAAATATAGACTTTTAAAAATCGATATTTTTAAACCTTATCAACTTGTGCTGTGAAATTTTTCTGTTTGAAGCTATCTGCATGATCAAGATGGAATTCACAGTGGGAAAGATAGTAGTTTAAGTGTAAATGAGGATAATTGGCTTGGACGATCCCTTTGAATAATAGCAGCATGCTGAAAATGAGTGTTTTTTAGTCATTTTTCGTGAATTTTAATCGACTCTAGCGTCTTAACTGTTGAGAATTGAAAACTCATGCTCCGCGGGAATTAAGTATACCTATCATAGACAAAATTCAGCCACAAGTTGACTTGAGCTATGCTTTAGTGCATGTACGAGCCGTTTTTTTTTTCACAGCAAAATCTGCATCTTTTTTACTAATGGATTAAAACTAAAAAAAATAAAATTAAAAAAAATTATAAAAACTACTAGTTATTTAAAAAAAATTGAGTAAACATGAAAATAACAAAACAAGTGATGTAGTAATTTTAAGTTGAAGGTAAAAACAGTAGATTCTGTGAGTATCAGATTTTTATCTCGCAGTCAACACGTTCGTTTCATAACCTGAAAATTGGGTTTTTTTTAAATTCCAAAATTTGAAGCAAAGTTTTTTTCTATGAAGAGTGGGCTGCTCAAGTCAACTTGTGGCTGAATTTTGTCAATGATAGGTATACTTAATTCCCGCGGAGCATGAGTTTTTAATTCTCAACAGTTAAGACGCTAGAGTCGATTAAAATTCACGAAAAATGACTAAAAAACACTCATTTTCAGCATGCTGCTATTATTCAAAGGGATCGTCCGACCCAATTATCCTCATTTACACTTAAACTACTATCTTTCCCACTGTGAATTCCGTCTTGATCATGCAGATAGCTTCAAACAGAAAAAATTCACAGCAAAAGTTGATAAGGTTTAAAAATATCGATTTTTAAAGTCTATATTTAAATAGGAGGAAACAAGCGCTTGTAAAAATCAAACTCGTGTAAATTTTGTTCTTTGGGACCCTAGAGTAGAGTTTAGAGCAAAATTTTTTTTCGTTTCAGACGATTTTATATGGAATGACCCGTATACGACATGTTTCCTCGCAATGTTCTTCACCGTTAGCAAGCGGGATTAAAGTAGTTTAGTAACTATTATATAGTTGAAGGTGTGCACCCAGGAAGTTGGGATCGAACCTGTCTCTCTCCGCTAAGCTAATGAAAAAGTTCCAATTAATCGTACTTAAAACTAAACAAAATTTATTTCAAGCATGACGTGCCGGCGGTTTTTCCTAACTACTCGTCTTTGGAAACTTCAATAAAAGAGACTATTCTTTCTTCTAAAACTGGCAACGCATCGATGATCCCACTGGTATTTTGTGTTCCTCGTACGATATTGATAGTGGGATATTTGTAAAAAAAAGTTAAGACGAGCATTTAGCATTGCCATTAAAAAACCAGGATAGGCTTTAATGTAATCGTCTTCAACCATATTACCTTCTAATCAGGAGAACCACTCTTGATTGTGTTTTGTGAGCATTCCGAATTTTGTTTCTAACCAAGGGATTATGGTATAGAAAATGATTGATTTTCTACTAGGAAACTTACTCCCAAATTAATACGTTTAATGAGAAGATAATAAAATTCCAAAATCAGTGAAATTTTCATAAAAAATATTTCTGCATCAGTGATGACGAGTACACTGTTCTACTTCCTAATATCATCATCAAACCAACATTTATAGGCCTCAGCAAATAATAAATAGTAGATTAAGCATTCAATCCAAAGAATCAGAATACTGGAGAAGCTACAAACTTCTCCAGTATTCTGTAACCTATATTTTGTGGGCATACTCACTTTTAAGCTAGACGTTTGTAGGTTATTTATGTTCTTTTTTTAAGAAATTTCAAACCGATTACAAGCTTTAGAGCATGTACTGCTTTTTAATAATTCAGGGCCCCTAGGATATTTTACGCACTTAACTTGAGGAAATTTTTAAGTAAAAATATTTGAGAAAATCTCCATACCTAGCCTGGAATTAATTATATTTTTTTATTCATAATCATTAAATGCTAACTAAATTCAAAACAACTAATTCATACGATTTTTACTTGCATTTAGCAAAACACAATCAGTATAGATCCATTTGACCTTGCTGTGGGTTGATTCCTTTTTGCGTAACTAGGTCCAACTAACGAGGCCGCATCATACATTTTGAAAACAGAATTATGTGACGCGGCTCGTACATGACCAATTTCTATCGCTTATAGTACAAGATCCCGGGGAACATTGACCTTCACCCATCTGTTTACCGGATCAAAATAACATTTTAGGGTATAAAATGTGTTGCTGAACACGTACCAATAGGGTTGCCTAAAAAAATATGGTCAAGGATATGATTAATTAACATTTAAAAAATATATATTTTTTTTATAATTTCCCTGACTTGCTTACCAAAAAAATTTAGCCTTCAATGAAAAGTGTACAATGTATACTATCTGTAAAAAATAGGTTGCCTACCTTTTTCTGGCCACTACTACCTGGTTGCCGTGTGCAAACAGGTAACTAAAAAGTGGTAATTGCGCTCATCTAGCTCCTAGCTTTTGCAGGTAGTATACATTGTAGGTTTTCATTGAAGGTTCATTTATTTGGTGAGCAAGTCAGTGAAATAATATCTTCTTCATTTTTTTTTAAATTCGCAAAACCTATCCTTGACCATATTTTTTTAGGCAACCCTATTGGTATGTGTTCAGCAACACCTTTTATACCCTAAAATGTTATTTTGATCCGGTAAACAGATGGGTGAAGGTCAATGTTCCGCGGGATCTTAGACCATTATTATACAAGAAACTTTTTCCGTCGCCGTTAGCCGGCTGTGAAGCAAGAGGCCGCGGGTTCACGAGGTTAATACAGAGTTGTGACGGTATAATATGTAAAAAATAAATTACAGCGCCGGCTCCCCACGGGTAAAAATATGTTTGTTACGACATCACATTACAAATCTTTGAATTTTTCGGCTTTTGGTACTATAATATGTATTATACCCTTCAAGAAGGTTTATAACCTTCCTCATGAATCACTCGTATCTATTGCTGAAAACTGCATTAAAATACGTTGGATAGTTTAAAAGATCTAAGCGAACATACAACGGAAGCGACATCATTTTATGCTATGTAAAGCAGTAAAGAAGATTGCATCATTACAGTTACACATATGTGGTAAAGTAGTATCGATAATACAATTTTATATTTGACTAGCATTCGCTCGCGGCTCCGCCCGCGTGAAGTTCTGCACCGTTATATTACCGATATCTTTAAATTGGCATAACTTTTTTATTTATGAACCGATTGACATGAAACAAGATGCTAAATGCTAGATGTTAAGTGAAGCTTACCATAATATATTAGTGAAAACTACGTCTAAATCGGATAAGCCGTTTCTGAGATCATCGTGCACAAACGCACAAACAGACAAAAAATCTAAATATCATTGTATGGGGTGCTATTGCATTGATAAAGGTCCCTTATAACATTTTTTCTCATATATCTTCCATGTACAGACAGCAACCCGTTACATTTTTATTATTGTACACGTATACCATAAAAGTCACCATTGTAGTTCAAAGAGGAAATATCCGTCTACCTTGAAGTCTGATGGGCTGGTTATAAAACTGAATGAGGTGTTCCCGCGTCGCCTGTCTGGTGTCTAGGCGTTCCTTTCACATGCTAGTGTTTTCGGCTACCAATATATACTTTCCAGTCGGAGTGCGATATGTGAAGTGACGTGTATACTTCCCGTCTCTATACGTGCACATATTTAAAAACTAAAATATATACACCAGGGTTTGATACTGTAGAACATAACACGCGGTTATCTTTTATAGAATTAATTTATTTTAAAACATGTTATTTGACTTAAGATGCTGACGCGTGATGCTTAAGAATTCATGATTGATAGTTTGGTTATGTAATTAGAAAACCTCGTAATAAAATATAATGAAACGGTCGTGAAACATTTTATAAATATTTACCAAATTTTTCCGATTCGAATTAACTGTAAATATTTCAAAAGCGTCAAGATTGTAATTGAATATTAGCTCAGCATTTAACGTTACATATATAAACATTTTGCACAACTTATGTGAAACGCCGCATTGTAGTGCGAAGTTAATGCATGCTCGGTTACCATAGTTGTTGAGGGTAAGGGTAATTACTTCGAGCGGTATATGAGAGCGGGTGTCATAGTTATACTCGTAAACACCTCGCTTGTTTTGTCGATAGTTTAACACCTTTCGCGTTACCACCTTTCCTATTTCGATGTAACATTTCTGAATTTTGACGTAATACTTTTTAAACAGTTTTAGATGTAGTCATAATAAGTGTTCGATTCAAGTTTATGTCAATAACTTAGAAGTAGTGTTTTGTTTGTGGTAAAAATGAGCCAATTGAGTGATATAGAAAAGGCCGAGGCAAGGGAGTATTTTGAGAATCAGTTGCGATACGCGTTTGTGAAATACGATCATCCTGAAGACGATGAGGAAAATACTGAGGTAAATAAATGCGATCTTTATAGACCAAGTAATATTTTTTAGTCTTTAGTGTATCCTCCTGAGTCTATAGTTAGAGAAGTCTCTCGCCAGAGGGGTTGACTACAGACAGGCGGCCGATCATAAAAACCTAAAGCAAATCTTTCTGTAACATGTGTTAAAAACATATTGCGCCGATCCCACTGTGAGTGGGATAAAGGTAGGTGGAAGAAAAGGAGGAATATAATGTCTTCAGTATGGCTACAACTGAAAATGTCCTCTGAGCGCTCTGACTAGAACAAATAGAGTAATGAGAAGGCTTAGTAAACATATGCCAGGCATAACAGTTGAAAGTGTCGCTAAGAAGATCTATATTAACATAATTTTATTTTGATACTAGCTTTTGCTTGCGGATCCGCCCGCGGCAAAGTTTTTGTCGTCATATTTCCGAGATAGATAATAGCTTATGCTACTCTTTGACCCTTAAACCGTGCAAAAAATATGATAATCCGAGGTTCCGTAGCTGCGTGAAAGAAAGACTAATCAATAAAAACTCTTTCGCATTTATGGTATTAAAAAAAGTACAGGTAGATCACTAAATTATCACATTTATTTTGTAAATACATACAATTAGTAGAATTGGACATTTACGGTCTTATTACAAAACATATTCTAACTTTAAACTAAGAGACATTGCGTCCCTCGACGGTCGGCAAAATTATGCCAGTCTGAAGTTACTGGATGTACTGGTTGATCTCGGAACGCGACGTTTAAACCCTCATTTAACAGTAGCTCTACTGTGGCCGGTTTTTTACCATGTGTACGAACATACATAACATACCACATAGCTCGCAGAACCGATAACCAATGGGACAGAAAGGTCGTCTGTCCACCTTGTAGGATAAGTATCGCAGGAAGTCGCTGGATGCAGGCCGCTTCCAACAGGTCGGTCTGGAAATCTTTGGGGGAAGCCTATGTTCAGCAGTGGACGTCTTGTGGCTGATGATGATGATGTACAGTGGCCGCTGCAGCACCGACTCCAGGATGTAGAGTATTTTACTACCTTTCATATAAGAATTCATTAACATCAATGACAAAACGAACAATACGCTAGCTTGATAATAAGCGCTACGCCAGCAGACTGAAGTAACACCACATAGAACTTTGAATTACACTGCACTGTATTATTGGACTGCGCTTGCCACCCCGAGACAAGATGTTAAGTCTACAAATTTCAGTAATTCCATGGCTTCAATGCTCTTAAAATCAAATCACAGTACTTATACACTGCTACGTAGCGTCACAAATAAACAAGGCGGTGATATCAGTCCAGACGGCTTCTCGCAAACGAGTAATAAACTTCAGTTAATTAAAGGTATCCACGACTTTAATGCGTTTCTTTTTTAAGTAGACAGATTCGACAATAATATTTGTATTGTCAAATCCGTTGTCTCTACCTACCCCTATAGGCGTGTCTCTATGTATGCCTATAATTTTAATGTAAATGTTATATAAGTTATACATTAATGCATTCGATTAGACATTTGGATATTGTCTGGTTAATTAGTTAAATTTGAAAAGAAGGTTAAAATTTCACTATTATAGCCTTTTCTTTCTTTTTTCCTTTTATGTGTCAATGGTATCGTCTACGATAATAGTCAGCGATAGTAAAATAAATTAATTCAAAGATAAAGAAGACCATAATTGCAAATATTTGCGGTTGTACTTTCTGTCGTCGTTTTTGTTCTATTTTAGGTGTTAACCTGTCTAGGGGGATTAATTTTCACAAATCTGGATTAAACAAAATTTTGTTAATTAAGGCATCTAAATTTGCAATTATTGATTTTTATTATCAACTTAATCTGTTGTTTTAATGGTGTCATATTTTTGAAAAATTGACTGATTAGATTTCCCGGTCAAGTACATAATTCATTAAAATATATGCCAATTTTTCTCTCCTAAATCACACTTTTGACTCTTTACCACAATTTTCTTTTACATCTCAAGCTTCTTTGTCGTCAATATCACTTTTGTTTTTAGTAATGTTACAGCAATTTTCTTTCGAGTATTCAGAATGTTACTGCTAGTTGGCGCAGTCAATTCGCAGGTATCAAATATCCTTTACAAATCACGATGAAATAAAAATACTTTGGCAATACATTCGCTATTTGATTGGATATCTATCGAATGGTAAGCCATAAAAAGTTCTTATTGCCAGCCACGCAACCATATTCAATGCATACCATTCTATCTTCATTTTTACGTCCGTGGCATTGACACAGTACACTACTCAGTCAAAAAAACTTTACCTCTGAGACATGTCGCTAATGCGGAAATAATTTGTGGATTCCGAAATTTTATCGTCTGCTTCTTATTGCGTGTGATTGAACACGAGAGTGTGGTTAATGGTTCCGAGAGTGATTTAATCGTAATGGATGAAACGGTGCTTCAGGTGATATTTTTATGTGTAACACTTTTTTATGACTTAGCTCTCTTAGTTAATGACGAATATGCTTTAGCATTACTTCTTGTATTAATTATTATTGTTTATGCCATTGGCAAACTAGATCATGACGTCATTGTTTTTCTAACATCTGTGTATGGACCGCCGCGAAACCGATACAGTATCGATCAAATATGCCTATGAGATGTTGTTATTAGGTATTTATTGCCCTATTACTCAATAGATCCACAACAAACCAATGCTCTTTAAATTGTTAATATAATTTGCTACGTTTATATCTCATTTAATAAAAACAAACATTACTAGTTTCGTTTTTAAGTTTAACATTTTAATTTACTATTTTAATTTCCTATTAACATAACATTTTATTTATCCTTAATAAACTAATATTAAGATATTAAGGTTTTTTACCATAAGAAATTATTTGACAACGTTTAATCCCGTTTTTTAATTTCGAGAAATAACGGAGGTTCTTAATTTAATGCGTGTGTTTTTTTTAGTATGTATATATGTATTCATAACTTTGGACAGAGTGATCCGACTTTTTATATGAATTAAAAGTAATTTTAACGGGTTTTGGCATTAGGCACGTAACTTAAGGTTTCTAAATCCTACTAATATTACAAACGCGAAAGTTTGTAAGTATGGATGGATGGATGTATGTTTGTTACTCTTACACGTAAAAACTACTGAATGGATTTTAATGAAACTTTACAATAATATAGCTAAAAACATAAAAAATAAAGCATAGGCTACTATATTTTTCAAAAATCAACTCCTGAAGGGTTTAAAAAGGGGATGAAAGTTTGTATGAAAAATCTAAACCGCTGAACCTATTTCAATGAATTTTGGCACAAATATAGTTGATGACCTAGGGTTAAACATAGGTGCCAAAATAGAGGATGAAAGTTTGAATGAAAGCTTTTTGATGGCGAAATACTTTTATCGCTTCTGGTCTATCATAATTTACCGACTGAATGAACTGGGATGAAATTTGGCACATAAGTATATGATCTAGCATAAAACTTACAATATATCGTATTCAGATAGTCCGTTCCCGTGGGATCTAATACAAAATTACATTCACGCGGACAGGGTCGTGAGCAAAAGCTAGTAATTTATAAAACTGTACAGTTCTTAATTCCAGTCATTTGAAATGTTATATTTAATACAGTATTACAATTTATATTATATCTTTCGACAATGTTCGTTTATCTTGGAAAAACGAAGGGCGCTGACGATGATCCACTATAGAGTATTAGTAGTACAGTAATTAATAATTGTTAGTATATTTGCAATAATGTTTAAAAACTGAAGATAACGCATTATTTGAATCGTAATAATGTATTATGAAAATGAATACCAACTCATACATTAGCTTGATAAATACCACAACATTTTTCATATAAGAAATGCTGGCATTAAAACTCGACCTCCCTCACGTTAGGTTATATAAAAAAATAGTCTACAAACGTTATGAGCATAACTTTTTTGAATTATGGCTTTCGTGCGGCTCTTATGCCATGTCTGCGAAGAGCAGTTTATTGGTCGACATGTGAGGGTGAAAAATTTGAATATATGAACGCGTGCCCAATGTCAGGGTGTACCTTCGTTTAGTCTCCAAATTGCTTTGGTTCACATTCAACGAGGTTTTTCCATGGTGAAGGACCATCGATGTGTTTCATGTATGGGGCTAATGAATACGTTTGTATTCATATTGATCAGATGTTTTTTATGATTACGGAAAATTTGCAGTGAAGTGTACAAATATGGATCTTACGGTGCTTGGAAGGGTTATCAGTAATTTTGTGAGTATAGAATTATGGAAAACTACTAGTGTCGCGGAAGGATGCTTAATTTCGATCTAGATTAAAATGGTTTCTGCACGATGGGCAATTAAAACTGCCTTTATTATAATGATAGATTTGGATTCGTCTCACCAATCATAAACTATTTTATATATCTATCTTTATTAATATATCGAATATTTTCGTAGTCATAGCCGTTTAAAGTTATTTTTTATATGAAGATTAGGTGAAATTTGCATATTTCGCTCATATTTCAAATTTTATCAAAAATCATGTAGGCAGAATATCGGACTATCCACTGCTATTATATGCCTGCACTTGCGCTTACCTGCGCTTTACGTTAAATACGTTTCTGTTTTTTTTTATTCTTCTTCCACCTGCTCTTATCCCGCTCGCAGTGAGGTCGCCGCAACATGTTTTTTAACACATGTTACAGAAAAAAATTGCCTTATTAACGAAAGGCCGCCTGCCTGACCTTAACCCCTCTGGAGTTTTTCTTTATTAATTCATTTATAATATCTATACTTTGATGATTTATATGCATAATAGTCTCTATTCCACCACACCCAAGAGATAGAAAGCCGGGTGCGTTTTAGTGGTCTCCATAGTAGGCCTAATCCACTTTACTAGTAAGAAATTGAATACTTATTAGTAAAAAGTAAATACTAAAGTATATACAGAGAAACCGTTTAAAAGCAAAATAAAATAAAAATAATATGTAATAAAAATAAATAAATTGCAAAAAAAAAAATACAAATTGCTTTTGAGCTTCACATTCAGAATCGGATTCTCTGGCGTCTAAATATTGTGAATACCTACAAATTCAAAGTTATCCTCTTTTATGTTATCAAATGTTTTTGATAAAATCAGAAAATATTTTGCTTAATCTGAGACTTCCTTGTGTTTTGGTTATAACTACCGCGTTTCATTGAAATATAGTCTGAACTTATTCGTAAATGATTTGACTTGATTGGTCGATTTCCTGATAATTTTTCGATTATGATGTAAACGGGATCCTTTGAAATCAATTCGTTTTCAATCATACCTGTGCCATAAACAATGAGTACCATTTGTACATATCTACATGTAACTTTATTGTGGTTTTTTATCTATCTAGATATCTAAGTCAGAATCAGAGACAGCATCTTAGCACGATACGCTGTTAGGTTACTGCCCTCCTCTGTTGCCTCAAAGTAAGCCCACATGACATTTTCATTTATAAAATAAAATAATAAATAATAAATACACCCAACAGTCACACACATAGTCCTGACCCCACAGTAAGATACGAGTCTTGTGTCGTGGGTATCAGGAACTACGAGAGACTTTCGGTCTCACAACACCCAGAATAATAAATATTTGTGGATCACACAAACATTTGTCTCGGTGCGGGGATCGAACCCGCGGCCTCTCGCTTCACAGCCGGTTACTCGCCCGCTGCGCCACGGAGGCTGTGTTTATATCTATTGTCCATCTTATGCGGTGCACTACTCCACTGGTAGCGGGGGTCGTAGGTAGGGCACTTGGCTCCATTGGTCCCAAGCCCACCGGAGGAGGGGGTCGTGGTCCATCACGTCGCGCAGCTCTTGGTGGCGGCAGGGATCACTGCAGCTCGTCGTGTTGTTTTGTAAATGTAAAATGGTGTGACGTCTTGTATTGCCATAGTTTTATAATTATTATAATGCTATTTGTCCTGCATATATATTACTAGCTGTCCCTCGCGGCTCCGCTCGCGTGATCTGATTTTTCCAGGAATGAAAGTAGCCTAACAGTGGCCCATCTGTCGAAAATTGATCGTACCCTCTCAGAAACCTTTGTGGGCTCATGCACAACAACTTAGCTAAGGATCATCACATGATCGAATGCATAGTTTACGATTCTAGAAAAATGATTAAATTACTAAAATGGTTATTAAAAAATAGGGGTGGTGATAAAAGGGTAAAAATTTAGTGTTGTATGTATTTTTTTATGCCACAATATAGAAAAATAAAAACAAAAAAAAATGTTGTCCAAAAATAAAAAATAAATGTTAAGTGTGAACAACCCTTATCACTTAGGTGTATGAAAAATAGATAGTAGCCGATTCTCGGACCTACTGAATATGCATATAAAATTTGGTAAAAATCAGTAAAGCCGTTTCGGAGGAGTAAGGTAACTAACATTGTGACACGAGAATTTTATATATAAGATATTATATTATACCTTATACCGCCCGCTAGCTGACACACCCGTAACAATAATACTAAAATACAAAAGTCTAATAAAAACTTCCTAGTAATATGACGTGACGTTATTTGGCGAGTGACAGACACCACCACGAGATTCCGTAATAACATTTTAGGATACAGTTGAACCTTAAATACTTTTGTACTTTCCAACGCTTTTTCCGCCAGTGATAACTTTATAAGGTTTTTTATTAAACCAGTAAAATAACTCCACGCAGTGCGTGATGTTTAAAATGTAACTGTGTAGGATTGTATAACGCTTCTTGTGTATGATTAATTTTTATACGTATATTAGTAATGTATGTGCTGCCAGTTTCTTTAAAATAATATAATTTCACCACGAATTTGGGTCGTTGAATTTCAGCGGCAAGATGCTGATACTCATGACAATTAAGGACTTAACGCAAAAAAACGATCATTATACAAAAAACAAACGTCGCGGAGCAATAAACTCCTCAAGCATATAATATATACCCCACTGTACATATGCAATTATAAAGCTTTTTTTTTATTGCATAGGCCGGCAAACGAGCAAGTGGGTCACCTGATGGTAAGTGATCTCCACCGCCCATGTACGCCCACCACCAGAAGAATCATGGGCGCGTTGCTGACCTTAAAGGAAATGGATAATTAGGGATTGGGAAGAGGAGGGGATTTGGGCTTCCGGATATCTCACTCACCGTACGCAACGCAGCAGCAAGCCGCTACTTTACGTCGGCTTTCTGTGAGACAGTGGTAACAACCCGGTCGAGCCAGCCCATTCATGGTGTAGACAAAACTGTCTACAGCGTGGCTGGTGGAGATCACTTACCATCAGGTGACCCACTTGCTCGTTTGCCGGTCTATGCTATAAAAAAAAAGCTGTGATTGCGATGTGATTGTTATAGTATAAGATCCCGGGGAACATTGACCTTCACCCATCTGTTTACCGGATGAAAATAATATTTTAGGGTATAAAATGTGTTGCTAAACACTTACCAATAGGGTTGCCTAAAAAAATATGGTCAAGGATATGGTTAATTAACATTAAAACAATTTTTTTTTTATAATTTCCCTGACTTGCTTACCAAAAAAAATGAACCTTCAATGAAAAGTGTATAATGTATACTACCTGCAAAAAATAGGTTGCCTACCTTTTTCTGGCCGCTACTAACTGGTTGCCGTGTGCAAACAGGTAACTAAAAAGTGGTCATTGCGCTCATCTAGCTCCTAGCTTTTGCAGATAGTATACATTGTAGGTTTTCATTGAAGGTTCATTTATTTGGTGAGCAAAGCAGTGAAATAATATCTTTTTTTTATTCGTAAAACATATCCTTGACCACATTTTTTTTAGCCAACCCTATTAGTATGTGTTCAGCAACACATTTTATACCCTAAAATATTATTTTCATCCGGTGAACAAATGGGTGAAGGTCTATGTTCCCCGGGATCTTAGACCATTACATAAATTTGATAAGAAATTTTATTTATTACTGATCAATATTCTGGCCAGATAATTAAAAATAACAAAAGCTCGAATGTATTTTCGAAATACTATTATTGTCATTGTGTCTACTACCGTTCTATATTTAAATTTGACGCCTCAAACAATGGCGAGGCGACATAATTTGGAACCATTCGCGTGTCCCAGACAGCGTTGGTACTGGCAAGTGCGACGCCGTACCACCCACCGGCTTATAATGACACCCCATACTAGTCCAATTAATTTGCATATTACAACAAGGATGGTCTCGCTGAATCATTGTCGTCACAGCTCAAACCAAGATGGGACGGGTGGAATAGCAAACTGTTTAACAAACACGTAATTGAAAATTATAGAAAAAATATTTTACAAGGGCATTTACGAATCCTCTTAGTATCTTAGTTTAGTGATTAAATTAATTTTTATTTCAACATGTTCGTATATGGAATAAAACCAGGCTCTAGCGATGAGGAGGAAGAGGAAGATGTTATGGATATTCTTCAGGTGTGAATTCAATCGTATGAGATACAAACAATAAACAATAGATGTATTTGATAAGCGAAAAAAATAAACTGTTGCTCTCGGCCTACCTGTTGGTTTATGAAAAGACGATTTCAAGAGTCGTGTGGATATAGATATGGACGTTATTAAGGTTCATTTGTTTCGTTCTTTCTGTAGAAAAGAAGAGAAGAATGCGAGCGCAAAGCGAGGAGAGGGGAGATGGACCCCCGGCTGGAGTTCACTTTCCAGCTGCTTATAGATGGAACGGGTCTGCCGCGACACGCCATCATGGACCATGTGTTCGAGGGGAACATGGTATCATAATTCGAACATTTTGTACTGCCACTTTATCTTCTAATTAAATTCATTCCTTATATTTTTAACCGAATTAATTGTTACCAAAACATCAAACAGATTAAAAGCCAAGGTATTTATAGTACTATTTAAGTATTTTTGGTCCTTGATTTCACATAAAATTGTTTTATCACATCAATCACTGTAATACAAGATTTAATCACCTGATAAACAGTTGGATGACATCAACCAACTCTTCCTTCCTCACATGAGGAACAAGCTGCTCTGGTACTACCAAAATGTGGAGGAGGTGGAACAGCGACCGCAGCCCGACACCTCCAAGCCTCGACAACAGGGCCAAGGGAAACAGCCACCTCCACAAATAATGCTGAAGAAGAAATTATTCCTCTCGGACGGGTGGGACGTCAAGTTTACCGGCGTCTGCATTTATATGTTCAGGATAAATGTCAGTAAACAACTGCCAGAAGAAGGTTTCCATAAAGATCTGTGAGTTCATATTTGTTTGATTTGTCTACGTATGAAAATACATGTGCTGTATTAAATATAGATATAGGCTCCCATGCCTACTCATGGATGAATATGTAATTACATACTAGTAATAACAACCAAACGTTTCTTCGAAATTGCAAAGTTGCAGCGTTATTATTAAGACATTATTACAAGTTTTTTTTATTTGGATGCCCAACAATTGTTTACATTTATATTTTAAAGAAAGAACATAAAACGCAAAGACATTTACAAATGTAACAATTACTTACAGGTGAAAGTTATACCTACTTAGTAAATATTAAAATATGTGCTCGTGATGCTTAAGACAATAGTCTTTATAAATATCGAAAACATACTTACAAGGTTGAATTATTCATTTAGGTATCATAACTAAGCATCTTTTCCACCACCTCCGAGTAAATGCTATTTATCAAATAAAATATAACACATTCAAATACAAAAGTCATACTCTGACATATATAGCGGCAGAGTAATGCCAACTGTGAGCTTATAAAAATATCGATCGATCTTATACATTAATCGGCTGTTAACTCTTAATGTAATATTGTGAAATAGAGCCTAAATATTGCCATAACCGATTTTAAGTATACTTGTACTATGACAGTAGAATCAAAATGAAATAGTCTTTAAATAATTAATACAACTCGGTCTGTAACAGCTTCTTCATCGCATTACTGATTTAACTAATAAAGGTTTTTTTTATAGCATAGGCCGGGAAACGAGCAAGTGGGTCACCGGATGTAAGTGATCTCCACCGCCCATATACGCCCACCACCAGAAGAATCATGGGCGCTTTGCCGACCTTAAAGGAAAGGGATAATTAGGGATTGGGAAGGGGAGAGGACTTGGGCTTCCGGATATCTCACTCACCGTACGAAACGCAGTAGCAAGCCGCTACTTTACGTCGGTTTTCTGTGAGACAGTGGTAGGGACCCGGTCGAGCCAGCCCATTCATGCTGCAGACAAAACTGTCTACAGCGTGGCTCTACCACTCAAAAAAGGTTTATATAACTTCATTGCATACCGAAAATAGTCCATTCTTATTTGCCCTAAGGTTCTGTGGCATACTGAACGCTGAAAAAGTCGGTATGGTGACAGCAATAGAGCGTGTTATGGAACACGTGTACATGAGCGCACTGGCACACCCCAGCAGCGACGGGGATGAAGACGAAACTAGGTTCCCCATCGTCAAGAACCAGCTCCTGCCGGGGCTCAGGTCATTCTGTAGCGCCTTGAAAGGTAATAAATAATAATATTGGTCGAAATATAACGGTTAAATAATGAAATGATTATTAAAAGTTGTCTGAGTTTGTATACCTACTTTAGCTTCACCACGATCATGAACTTGGGCTAATATTTAGTGTTCCTATTTTAATTGGCATCCTGTGATTATCAATGTAACTTTAGCTGATTTCTGTACATTCCGTAAGAAATTAACTATCATCATCATCTTCATCATCAGCCACAAGACGTCCACTCTTGAACATAGGCCTTCCCCAAAGATTTCCAGACCGACCTGTTGGAAGCGGCCTGCATCCAGCGACTTCCTAATTAATTAAGAAATTAATCACTTGATATCATTTGCCAATTAGTTTGTGAAGACGTGTGTAATCAAGTCAACCTGTTCGAAGACGGACATTCTTTAATGGCGGACGTACAGGATCATTACCAGCTGAAGGAGATGGCTAATAACGCTAATACTATTACGACGCTAGAAGACCGAGTCAGCGAGTGGATCAAGAAAATTATGGAGGTAAGGAACACCCAAACATTGGAAGACTAAAATATTGTGTGAGATGCTGGTTTGAGCAATAGCTTTGTAATTTGTTAAAAGTATCTGTTTTCGGCCATAAAGCAAGGGCGAGTAGAAAATAACTAAGTTCAATTTTAAGTCGAATAGGTGTCGAGATTAAGAAATACGTTAGTGAGCTTTGAATACTGATATTCACGCCTAAAGCAGAGCATGAATAAACCAAAATAAATGGTTCACTAAAATCACATAAAATTCATATTGTACCTATATAGGTGGCGTATTAAATATACGCTAATTATTTTGTCAAAGTGAATAACTCCATGCTCTATTCTTCTCTAAAATACATTGTCATGATCAAATGTTTCAAAAGTGATGTAATATATGCTCTACTCGACGCTGCGTTTTTGGATGTAGGAGGTAATATAGGATGAACTGAAGACCGGAGCATGAATGTAGACCGTAGTCTTAGTTATTTGACTGTTGTGCAAAGTAATTGGCATGTTTGTCAAATTTAGTAGTAAATGCTGTACATATTCGAGCCTTGTAAATAAAACGTGAATCTGTAATAGAGTTATTGTTCAGAACGTTATCTATAATGTTATATCCAATGTTTCAATTTATTTATTCAGTTTGATACGTCTAGGAAATTCTGAAAGCCGAATAATCCTTGGTCATTGAGTTTCTTTTATTTTGTTAATTAATTTAAGTTTTTAACAAATATGAATAATTTAATAAACTGCATCTAATGGTGTCATTCTATTATAGATACTTAGTGAAAGTGAACAACTACGACGCGAGGTAGACTCGAGCGGGCCCCAGGACGAGCTCGAGTACTGGAAGAAGCGCGGTGCTCAGTTTTCACAACTCGTCTCGTACTTACAAGTGTGTTATTTTGTGCTCTAGAAAATTTACATTTTAAATCATATTTCGTTTAAATCATTTAGTCGTATTTTTTTATCCTGGCTCGGCAAAGTGACTAAGCTACACCTGATGGTAAGTGAAGCGCAATCCAAGAATAGTGTCGACAAACGATAAATAATGTGTCCATCGTAGCTCGGCAAGATCATGCCGGCCTGCCAAAGGGCCTAGGGCGAGGGGAAGGAAAAGGGATGGGAAAAGGGTTAGGATCAGGGGGAAAGCCCCCTGGGGAGAACCGGATATACACTGGCTGACCCTGGAACGCGAACCACACAAGGTGGGCCACTATGGCAGGTTTTATCACCAGTGTACGGTGGTCGCTATCTGGTCGGATACAAGTATCCTCCCACCAGCTTATATTACAGCCAGTATATTGTGTATTCGATACCCACAACCGCTATAAACATTCATTTTACATTGTTTATCGAGTACTGAGTTAGCTTTAGCTATTCCGCAGGACAATGAAGTTCAAATGACCCTGACGTGCTTACAAATTGCAAATTCCAAAGTGATCAAACTGTGGCGGGACACCGATCACAAAATTACGTTTTGCTACAACGAGGCAAAGGACAACGCGAAGTTCATCCAAGCTATGGAAAAGTGTTGCCATTCGTTATACTTAGACGATCCTGTGAAAATAAAGGACTCCATATTGAGTCTTTTGCAGACAGTAAGACTGATTCACAGCGTGTCCCAATTTTATAACACTTCCGAACGGATTTCATCATTAATGGTTAAAGTAAGTTGATTCTAATGATCTAAATATTTTCATGTAGATAGGTATATAAATATCTGTATCGGTTCTGATTACCAATCCTCTCAGTGTCCCATATCTCTTTATCGAAACTTTCGACATGTATATGTGTATTCAGTTACTTTGAAAACCGTAATCATGTTTGTAATCGATGAGGATCGTTCTGAATAATTATCGGATTTAGACGGCACTGAACTTATCTTTAGATTAAGCTCTTTACATTCTATCGAAATAGATTTAATTAAGAAATTCGTAAAATCTTTTTAACAGCTGCCTTTTTTGTCAGATAACAAACCAAATGATCGAAACATGCAAGCAATACATTACGTGCCGGTTCAAAGAAACAATATGGACTCAAGAGCGACCCTTGGTTAGGGATAAACTCATTCACTGCCTCAACTTGAACAGAACCTACAGAGAAACCTATATATTTGTTAAGAACCAACCGTTCCTTCCAAACACAGAACAGTTTAGCTTCTCTGAGAACTACGTATTTGGGAAATTCGACACTTTCTGCAAAAGATTGAATAAAATCATAGCTATGTTCGATTTGATGGACGATTACAACCATCTATTCGAGAAGAGGATGGAAGGCTTGTTGCTTGGAGAAGGTATGATATTATTTTTTGGTAGCCTCCGTGAGTAGCCAGTTGTGAAGCGAGAGGCCGCCGGTTCGATCCCCGCACCGACACAAGTGTTTGTGTGATCCACAAATATTTGTTTCGGGGTCTGGGTGTTGTGAGACCGAAAGTCTCTCGTAGTTCCCGATACTCACGACACAAGACTCGTATCTTACTGTGGGGTCAGGACTATGTGTGTGACTGTTAGGTGTGTTTATTTATTTATTTTGTTATCGGGGAGTTCTCGGCGCTCTAATATGCTTTCATAGAGCTCAGTGTAATTACTATCGCTTTATCACAGATAAAAATATGTAGACGGTTCTAATGAAAAAAATATGTTGCACAATTATCTAATTGAGAGTACTATACTGTAGCATTACTGTGAAATCTTTACAAATTTTTGCTCTATAATTAAAAGCAATAATTTCACAACATATTGCTTAATAAACATTAATAAATGTATGGATTAAACCGTGTTCTAATTAAAAAACAGAATGCAAAGAGATATATCTATTAATTGACAAACGGTATAATAAGAACATAAAAAATTGCAGCGAAACTGTATTTCGTTGCATAATTTTATGGAAAAAGTTGTTTTCTTGCAGTTGGAAAAGTGAATAATAACTATTGTTTTATGAAATTACTGATTATGTAGGAGAAATGAGAAGTTAGAAAGAAAATGACTGTAGTAAATCTTGTATGTTTTTAATAATTAACTTTCTTTTGACGTTTCATTATCATGTTGTGTTGATTGTAGAATAACATAATGGTTAATTATATAGCCGGTTATGGATATTTTTTTTAGTTACTTCTGTTGGTTGGCATACATGGAACAAATTTCGAATGGGACATTATGCGAATGGGATATTTTACGAATAGGACCTTCTGGGAATGGGTTTTGCAAAAGTGTGAACAATGGCGCCTAAACATGATTTTGCTGAGTTTAGAAAAGCGTGAACAATAAACGCGCCTAATCATAAAAATTAAACATTGATAATGTAATAATTATAAATCAATAATTAGTAATCAAGTCGCCCTGAATTTTTCTAAAAGTAAAATCATACGTTTTATAAGTTAGTATAGATTATATTTTCTGAATATTTTAAACTAGATCTCGAAGACGCGGTCCACACATTCGAGGAGGCCCAAAAAGCGGTAACGACATGCAACTATGACTATTTGGACTACAGAAACAATGAGTTCGATAAGGACTATCACGCGTTCGAAGCAAAGACGAACGCGCTTCGTGAATCAATAGGTAACACTATCGAAGCGAATTTCGCCAGCGTGTGGGAGACGCCGCAAGGCATAAAGTTCTTGACGCGATTTGAAAAGGTTGGTCGTTTTTAATATCTTTTTATCTTATAAATTAGACGAGAATAACACGATCTACTTTTATTCGAATATTATTTTTGTTTTTTATAATGTAACGAAATGAAACTTATATATTAATCTATTATTTACTAGCTTTTGCTCGCGGCTCCGCCCGCGTGAACGTTTAAAATTGACAAAGTTTCATACAAACTTTTATCCCCTACTTTATCCCCTTGGGAGTAGAATTTATCAAAATCCTTTCTAAGCCGATGCCTACGTCATAACATCTACCTGCATGCCAAATTTCAGCCCGATCCCTCCAGTGGTTTGGGATGTGCGTTGATAGATCACTATGTCAGCCAGTCACCTTTGAGTTTTATATATTTAGATTACATGAAGTTTATCAAAATACATTTAAGAATAAAGTGATTTTGTTGCCAGTTGATTTAAGGATTGAATTCTGAAGAAAAGTTTTAAAAAGTGACCCATAAACAGAATTTACACTACGAAAAATGACGAAACTTTAATTTTCATACCAACACTATGTGAATAGAAAGAAATAAACGTGTTCAATGAATTTTCAATAGTTTGATTGTCTAGGGAGAGCGCGTTGAAGTCAAATCTAGCACGATTTGGCTCGCATGTACCGGGATTGCATAAAATCACAGGAGTTATTCGTGATTCAGAATTTACTTCACAGGTTTCGTTGAAATCTTTTGCACAGTACTTGCAACACAAAAATATGTTGATACGTTTCAGTTACATAGTTTGATTGCAGTATAATTTATTACTATTCACTAAATAAACAAATGTTCACACATTAATTTCACTATAGATCCGTCTATTCAGGAATTTTTAACAGTTTTTGGAGTAACATAATTACAAATAATAATACAAAAAATTTAACAACTTTAAATTTAGTTTATTTTTATTTTAAAATGTTTAACAATTGCGTTTGCTCTCGACTAAAGACCGTTGTATTTTTAAAGGTGAGCCAAAAGATCCAAATTACAAAATTGGCCGAGAAATACGATCGTGTGTTGAAGTACAGCGAGAAAGAAGTGGACAAGATAATGAAAATGTTCAAGCGGCAAAGAGAAGACCCGCCGTTACCGAGGAATTACTCGCCTGTAGCGGGTAAGTCCGTATTAAACGATCATATCCGACGCCTGTTTTCTTGATATTCGATATATGCTGGTGGTAGGATATTTATATCCGCCCAGATAGCGACCACCGTACACATGGTGTTAAAACCTACCATAGTGACCCACACACCTTTTGTGGATCGCGTTCCAGGATCAGCCAGTGTATATCCGGTTCTCCCGAGCGACTTGCGACATGACTTGCTGGTTGTTTGGGGCGGGTATTGGGCCGCATCCTTGTATCCCTGTGCCTGCATCGGTCATCCGCCTGTCCTGTCGCAGGCCCCTTGATTTGCTTCTTCCTTCTTCGGAGTGTGAAGAAGCATTTATATAGGCCGGCAAAATCCTGGTCACCAACGATAAACTTATGGTTTGTTGGTGGTCATGGGTTTTTTGGACTGAACTACGCTTACCATCAGGTGTAGTGCAGTCACTTCGCTGTGCCCGGATAAAAATAAATAATAGTTAAAAAAATATAAAAAATACGCTTTTATAGAAAATTGAAATTGAAAAATAAAATGTATTTTATTGTAAAAAAAAAGCGTGGGGTGCATAGTGTCAATAGTACTAAAAAAATGAACGTAGAAATCACGCAGTGGGGTCTTAGGCCGCGGACTCGAAGACAGCGGCAAGCGGCGGCGGCGCGTTCAAATGCATAGATTTAAATGGTCCCGGTCTCGAAAGTCGCGGCGCGGCGCGGGCGCGAGGAGCGACGTACGAGCGGCGCGCGCCAGTCGAGCGGCAACTGCGCGTCTGCATTGACGTAGTGCTGTGTATTTTCAAAAATGCCCGCCGACGTGGTGGAGAAAATAATTTCAATTATTTTTTATATAGAACATCATATTCACATCAATTTCGTTCGCGAACAGACACTAATTTCTCATAGTACAACACTACGCCGCTCTAGCGCCGCGCGATCTGCCCGCTGACTTCGAGACCGGGTGTCCGCCGCACCCGCGCCGCCGCCGCCCCGCACCCTCTGACTTCGAGTCCACGGCCTTAGAGTGTAACTGTTGGTATGATTATTGTATTTTCCCTTAATACTTTTAAACCTGGTTGGTGGTGTATATGTGAAGGTCGCATCAAATGGTCGCGGTGTCTGCTGCACAACATGCGCGAGGTGGTGGAGAGCGTGTGCGGTCACGAGGTGCTGCGCTCGCTGCCGACCGCCGGCGACATCACGCGCAAGTACAACGCCACGCGCGCGCTCATACACAACTACGAGCTGACCATGAAACAAGTCTGGATGAATCAGAACGTGAGACTAGTCCTCTTATGGTGCTGCCACACCGCTGTTATAAAATGTTACATGTAACATTATTAAACATTTGTTAACAAAAAATTGATACATTTTATCACAATGTTAGATAATGTTAGTAAATATTTAATGTTAGAAAATGTTTGTAAACATTTTATAATACCGGTGTGGCAGCACCATTAATTATATGTGTTATATAATCAGTCCGGTTTTTCTTTACGTCAAATACCCAGTCTTTGTAACCAAGTCAGTAATTATTAAAATATTTTATAGCTAAAGATATAGTAAACTTGTATAAAACTCGTCAGATATCCATTTGATCAAAGTATTTGGGTAATCTTACTAATATTATAAACGCGAAAGTTTGTAAGTATGGATGGATGGATATTTCCATCGTACATGTTCTCTTTCACATAAAAACTACTGAATGGGTTTTAATAAAACTTTACAATATATAGCTTATACATCAGAATAAGACATAGGCTACTATGTTTTTCAAAAATCAACCCCTGAAGGGTTTAAAATGAGTTTAGAAAGTTTGTATAAAAAATCTAAACCGCTGAACCGATTTTGAATAAATTTTGGCACATATATAGTTGATGACCCAGGGTTAAACATAGGGTATTTTTTTCTTTAAATTTCAACCTCTAGAGGGCCCAAATAGGGGACGAAAGTTCGCGGGCACAGCTAATACGTTATATAATCAGTCCGGTTTTTCTTTACGTCGAATACCCTGTGTCTGAAACCAAGTCGGGAATTATTAAAATATAGCCAAAGGAAGTTACTTGTATTAAACTCGTCAGATATCCATTTGATCAAAGTATTTGGATAATTTCAAGGTTCCTGTAAGAAATGCACCATGCACAATTAAAGAAAGACCATGAAATAGGTATAATATATTTAAAGAGTAGTGTCCCCCTAAGATCATCAGTATTTTCGTAGTTATGGGACGTGGACGACAGCCTGAACAATACTCTACTGAAGATCGATGAGGGCGGAAGCATTAACGTGAATCTTGACCACACCATCAAACTGCTGATCCGGGAGTCTGACTGCCTCGTCAAGATGGGTGTCGAGCTGCCCATAGTCTGCTACTCACTCTACGCCAAGAAGAATTATTTCACTCTCGTCAACGATTCCTTGCAGGTACATAATAATACGTTAAATACATTGTTATTTATTTGTTCAATATAATATTATTGTAACATCATCAGTTCCTTCTGGAAGATTATCTGCGTACCGTCCGTCGCGTGAAACTAGAAGTGCGACCGCTGTTCCTGCCACAAGTGGTACGTCTGTCGTCACTCCTGCTGCCTGGCCTGCGTTCCGTCTGCTGGACGAGTGACGACTGGCGCCAGTTCATAGACCGCGCCAACGCTGCCATCAACAGCTTCGACGTCCTCGTCACCAGGGTCCACGACATCTACTCCAACAGGATCATATACATGCTGTCCGGCATGCAGGAGGTGTCGCTCATCACTTTACCTGGTGGGTTTTATAAGATGACTAATATATCGAATTGTTAGCAAAATGTTTGGCATTGTGAGATACATATTTATTTTGAACAGATAGTTAAAGATGACGTCTTAAATGCCACAGATCTATTCAGCACGCGTAGATTACCAGTATACTCTCTAGTTAATCTTTTCTTAGTTATAAGACCTCAATTCCATTAGTAACTTTTACTTACGAATGCTACTTTTTTTCATTGTCCATTCTCTCCAGATTTGTTACTTAAATATAGCGCCGACGATACGTCTTATGCAGAGAAAACCCAATGAAATCTTACTGGCCGCTCCTTCAAATCTCTTGTTCACAGAAGACACCCCGTGGTCCATGGATGAATTTATGGAAATTGTAGAAAGTGGTTGCCGGTGAGAATTTTGAGTGACTATAGTTTAATAAATTTAATAAGTAGGTAATACTATTATGTAAAGTTAACACGTTCACTGCGTTACGGGAAGTATTTGGTTGTAATTGAGTTCTGCTCTGTGCGGCAGCTAGTTATCCTAGTTTTCCACTCCACTCCGTGCGGAGGTGATTTTTTCAAGTATTCGTACAAGCAAAAATGGCCTTTCCATGTCTCTGTGGAGGGTTCAGGTCAGGACTACGTACGGGAAAATAGACGTCGTATCGCATATCAGGCATTCTTGATACGGGAAGTATGTGACTTGTATAGCACTGGAAGTAAGTTTTAATCTAGCGCCGCCGCAGTGAACGTGTTAATCCTTTCTAATACTTAAAGGAACTGTTCCCCAAAATTAGGTGAACTAGTTTGATAGGTACTTGGTGAAACTAGGGTGAAATTGGGGATGAAAAACTATAATACTTTTATGTACTGATTTATGTACCGATTTAGATGATTCTTTCAGTAACAAGTATTTAGGGTAAACATGAGTGCAGAAAATTCCGTACATAGACCTCGTTTGAAGTCGTACTGAGTTTTGTATAAATTAATTTTATTCTTCGTGTCCTCAAAATGAAAATGTGTTTGTGTGGTACAGAAACGCGTGTGTCGAGTTGAATCGTAAAAGTTTGATGGTCGAAGAGGCCGTGGAAGAGGTGTTGGATTTGGTAAAAAAAGCCGCCCAACAAATCAAGCCTACGGAAATCAATCCAGACTTCGAATTTCTTATTGCTGAAGGTAAGTACTTCATAAAGATTTGATTACCTATGTCGTAACTTTCAGTTATATAATAATGTACTCTGTGGTCGTAACAATGTCAGTCGCAAGTTTTTTTTTTTAAGTGAAACTTCTTTAGAATCGTGATTTGAAAATTTGATGAAACGAAAAATGTTAGTCACTAAAGAGGTTGGAAAGAAACAAGATCTCAATTATGTAAATATATAAAATGTAATATTTGCAGGCTACTTTTCTGAAGTTTCACTTCTGCCGTGTGTGAATTGCACACACACCCTTTTTTTAAAAATTGCTACGTATTTTAGTATGTTTTGTGATCTTAAAGAAACATTTTCTGAACAGATTTTCTTCAAACATACTAAACAGATGTTTGTCTAATTGATGTCGAGGGTCTTTTAATTGTTAGGTTATCATTATCAGATGATCACCAAAGCGCCAGTGGTGCTGCGTCGACAAGTAACGAGTCTACGTCGAGCGGCCAACAGGACTGGTCCGCGGTGTGGGAGTGCTTCGAGAGCCCTCACAGACTCCTGTCCACTCCCGCCGGGGGTCTCTCCAAGAGTATGCAGGTGGGTCCGAATTTCGAATTGAACGGCGGGAAAATTTTAGCCGGCTATCTATTATACCTATTACTTCTATCTTCTATACTCTTTATTATTTCTCTTACCATGATAAATTGTCTAAGAATGAAGGAAATATTACAAAGACGTGGAAGACTATAAAAGTAATATGTGAAATTAGATGTGATAAAAATGTTGTCCATTTGAATGTACGTAAAATTATATTCAACTTAAGATCACATAATACCAGACAGGATAAGATTACAAATATTATACTTAAACTAAACATTAGTTTAAATATTAGAAGCAGCGATAGCTCAGCGGGAAGTGGTACGGACTGTCGAGACGAAAGTCGCAGGTTCGAAACCAGCCCCAAGAGCATACACCTCTGAATTTTCTTAGTTACTTGTATATTAATTGTTAATTATCGCGTGCTTTAACGATGAAGGAAAAGGTATATACAAAAATGTACACATTGCACATTTTGGATACCTAGTAAATATCTCGGGGATCTGTATCTGGTATTTCTTAAGAGATGTTATGATTATTTTTTAAATCTATAGGGAACTATTATTTTGATCCCATTTAATTACTGAAGAATGGATTTTTACTTCACCAACGAGATGGAGATCGGAGGTGAAAAAAAAGTAATCACTAACACAAGAATGTATTATGTTCATTTTGTTGGATCTTATTGTATATCATCTCTAGGAGATGGTGAAGAATGCTGTAAATGAAATGCGCCGCTATTACAGCCGGAAGGTAGTGGACGTGCTAATCCGAGTAACGCGACGGGCTCTTGATCTCATCATCAAACAGTTTAACGCCGAGGCTCTCGTCAAAAACGATGGTAAGTGTTTATTATTTACTGGCTTTTGACCACAGCTCCGCCCGCGTGAGCCGCCTTTTACAGGATAACAAGTAGCATATGTCCTAATCCAGATCATAGTCTACCTGTGTGCTAAATTTAATCAAAAGCGTTCAGTCGGTAAGGAGTGATTGCCTACCAAACATCCAAATTCACAAACTCAAAAACATCCAAACTTTAACATTTATAATAGTAGAGGTAATATTTTTGGAACGAAGTTCCTTACGGCAGGCGGCAGGAGGGGATAGGGATTTCGCTGCGTGACCGAACTGAAAAAAATGTGATAGTAAAACCGTAAGAAAAATGCGTGGAAAAAATGCGTGGAAAAAAAGCGTGGAATGAGAAGTGCGCAGGCGCGACAGTCGCATAACCAGCCAGCGTTAGTTCCTTTTTAAAATGAAATTCATTCAGCCAGTTATTGAAGTATTTTTATATCTCCTTCGATTTTTAAAAGATTATTACATAAGTTGATAAAAAATGCTATACAATAGCTTTACCGCGGCAGTCTCCGAGTGCCACACGTCTTTTTTTTATTTCTATTTTTCTATTCTATTTCTATGTAATTTTATGTTGTCAAACAAAAATAAAGAGACATATTTTGTTATTTTAGTTGATAATTTGAATTTTTTGCAATTTGTGTCGATTCTACATTAGCCGAAGGAACTTCGTTCCTACCTGGTGTCCCACGACACACACCATTTTTTTTGTATAAACGAAGTCAGCAAATTTAGCAAGAAAAAAAAATTAAAAAAATAGAATAGAAAAATAGAAATAAAAAAAAGACGTGTGGCACTCGGAGACTGCCGCGGTAAAGCTATTGTATGGCATTTTTTATCAACTTATGTAATTATAAATAATAACGAGCTAGCGTAATCTTTCAAAAATCGAAGGAGTATTTTTATATACTTCAATTATAACTGGCTGAATGAATTTCATTTTAAAAAAGGAACTAACGCTGGCTGGTTATGCGACTGTCGCGCCTGCGCACTTCTCATTTAACGCTTTTATTCCACGCATTTTTTCCACGCATTTTTCTTACGGTTTTACTATCACATTTTTTTTTTTTTATATATAGCATAGGCCGGCAAACGAGCAAGTGGGTCACCTGATGGTAAGTGATCTCCACCGCCCATGTACGCCCACCACCAGAAGAATGATGGGCGCGTTGCCGACCTTACAGGAAAGGGATAATTAGGGATTGGGAAGGCGAGGGGATTTGGGCTTCCGGATATCTCACTCACCGTACGAAACGCAGCAGCAAGCCGCTACTTTACGTCGGTTTTCTGTGAGACAGTGGTAATGACCCGGTCGAGCCAGCCCATTCATGCTGTAGACAAAACTGTCTACAGCGTGGCTCTACCACTCAATTCGATATTCGATTCGTTCGATCACGCAGCGAAATCCCTATCCCCTCCAAGCCTGCCGTAAGGAACTTCGTTCCAATAAGCAAGTTTGTCCCCTGCCTACATCACTTAAAGAACTAACTACGACACACGAGCGGAAACCCCAGGGATAGCAAATTTATGTGGATATTTTAATTTTACCCCTGTAATGTATGAAAAATGCATCCGAATTGAGAGATTTCCTTTTAGGTGTCGTTATAAAAAGATTTATGAATCTACCTGTCCGTTAACCTTATACTTTTAGGTTTCATGCGTTCCTAGTGCATGAAATCGATGTTCGTAGACTTATAGCGTTATTGATCTGATAGAAGACGAGAAGGCAATTTCAAGGGTGGAATAAGCGAACTCCATTAGCCAATCACATGTCGTGAACGTTGACATGCGCGGTGCATTGGTTAGTGAAGACGTAAAGGACGGCGCTACGTTTCATCATTCATCGATTCAATATTTCCCAAAGCGGTATTGACCGTAAAATTAATACCTTGGGAACGGAGATCTCTTTTGAGATATGCTTTCCTAATACAGTTGCGGCTAAAAATAAATAACTCATTTAAATATTGTAAATAAATGACGTAAGTGTACTATAACAGTTTTGTCGGGAGCAAAACATTTTTATTTTTAACTTATATTAGCAAACAAGCTAATGCTAATTGTGCTAATTTAAATTACAGTATTATAGATAGATCTATAGATACATAGATAGATAGAAGTCTTATTTCGGTTTATCTAACACACCACACAGAGTAATATAATGATAAAATAAAATAACATGGTAAGAATAGCTCTGTGGTACATTTCGCCGATATTATTGTTGCATTTTTCAACAGTTCTCATAGAGAATATTTTAATGCTATTCATGGCGGTTTTAAACCTCTAAGACAAAAACAGTACATACGTTACGAAAAAGTAATAAGTTAATTTGTTTATTTTCTGCTGCGCATAAGTCGTTTTCCACAACTGCGCATGTTTTGGATTGTACATATAGTCATTTCTACCCTTTAAGTAACAATCTTCGGTAGTACAGTTGGTCAGTATGCCTGCCTGTCACGTGGGAGACCGCGGTTCGATCCCCCGCCGAGGAGAATATATTTGACGATATAACTTTTTTATGTTTGCTATGTAAATAAGGCAATTAATCTTGTGTTTGCAATAGTTATACAAAGTTTCTTCTCTCAATCAGGTTCACCCTGAATCTAAATTCTAATTACCAAAATCACGCGTTATTATAGATTTATTATTTTATAATTTATCGACGTAATATTGGTATACCAAAATAATGATACCTTACAATGACATGCACTATATTAATATTGTGTAAATATTTATCATTAGCAGTGGGTTTGGAACATAATATTTTATATAGATTTAAATTCCCGACGAAACAGATATGGTTTGAATTATCGGATTATTTTAGTGAATTTTGTTTAAATTGTAGTTTTTTTATGTCAGTAAGTTTAGGAAAATAAAAAATTCAGTAAGTCTTTGTAATTTATCCTGACATTGACATCTGTCTAATTCCGAAGATGCGTTACTGTCCGTCCGGTGCTTTTGAGGTGCAAATCTACACGTTTTGATAGAATTCAGTCATTTTGCACTTGGCAAGATGGCGCTGGTATTAAATCATATTTTATGGTTTTAGATATGGTTGCTTAAATTATGATGTTATTTGTGTATCTTCCGCTGATAAATATATTGTTTTTTTGTTAATTATATCAGTTAATATGCTGTTTCATTTATTTCACATTTTCAATGCTTCGTTTATATTAATTTTACATTGATGTTTATCAGATAATGCAGACTTTTTGGATGAATTTGCTGTTCCGTCGTTGTTTCGTTTCGTAAGAATGAATTATTGGTACTTATACTTAATTCTTTAAAGGATCAATTAATTCCTTTGTAAATTCGTGGTTTTAATATCTGACCTACGTAAGGGAAGGTAAAGCAGTTAGCTTTTTTGCATTGTTTCTTTATATTATTTGTATAACGTAACCGTGGCTCATTCTGAGAAGCATCTAAAACATCAGTGAATTGTTTCGTAAAATAACCATTGTAACATTAAAATCTGTTTTTCTTTGCGTGACGAATTATTCTCATCATTATGAAACTGTTTTAACGATGGCGTCACCAATTAATATCAACAAAAAAAAAATTACAAAAAAAAGTTCAGCTTTTCATTGTCTTCATATTAAATTAACGGTACAACCTTTTTATTATATTTGTTTTTTTTTCAAGCACGGCAAAGTGACTGCACTACACCTCATGGAAACTTGCAGTCTAAAAAACTAGCGACCGACATGCAATGAGTTTGACAGACAGTTGATGGTCACCAAAATCATGCCTGCCTGTATAAATGCTTCTTCCCTCTTCGGAGAGAGAAGGAGCAAATTGAGGGGCCTGCGACAGAACTGGCGGATGACCGATGCAGTCGTTACGGCTATTAATAATTAACCAATAAAGCTGGTGCTAGGATCTTGTTCTCTTAACTTCGTTGCATTCATAGGGTATTGATACGGTCCATTACGGGCGTAACAAAGTGTGTTGGTATTAAATTCACTTTGACAAGGACGAATACGTTTATCAACACCTATCTCGGATCTTATATTATACGTCGCATTATTCAGTTGATGGTAATTATGGCAAAATTGTGATTCACGATTTATTCAATCCATACAAGTCGTACGTTTCAAAAGATTTCTCGCGAAATATGTACTCCTGGTGCCTAGCTATTTGAAAACGGTAAGTCCACAGCCTAGACTGACTAAAGCAAAGTCTAAACGCCTAAAAGAAAATCTAACTAACAATGTAAGCTGCGTCTCTCCTTCAAAACACGTAAAACACAAACGTCATCTTTTGTGTAATTATATTCTTCAAAAAAGAAGAATGTTATTAATTCGCGCGTTTATTTTCTTTTCATATAAAATATATGAAAATAAAGTTAGCCAGTGTATCCAGTACCTAACATCAGGTTGGTATAATTGTGCTGAACGGAGTGTTAATGTTCCGCATTATATTTGGACTGCCATGTACATTAGGTCCAGTGTAGTCACTTTGCCGTGTCAGGATAAAAAAAGTTTATTTATGTATTGACATTTTGTATATAATGGTGATTTTGTTAGAAATACTAGACTTCAATGTTTACTGCCATCAAATTATAATATTTACGGGATGAACGTACCGATTTGTTTCATATGAAGGTATAAAATAAATGCAATTAATGCCAACAAATTGCGTCTCATATTACGCGACATTTAACTGCTAAATTAGATGCATAAACAATGTGTTAAAGAAAGGTATGGTCAATATTTAAGGGCTGTTAGATACTCCTTACAGTGAGTATTTATATACCGGATCTTTACAAAATCGAGACAGTGTCAAAATTCACCTTTATTTTATTTCATTCATTAATTAATATCGATAAGATCAATCATATCACTATTATTTATTAATGTCACTTTTTCATCATCATCAGCCACAAGACGTCCACTGCTGAACATAGGCCTCCCGCAAAGATTTCCAGACCGACCTGTTGGAAGCGGCCTGCATCCAACGACTTCCTGCGACCTTTATCAGGTCGTCACTTTTTAATAAATGTGAATTTTGTGCTCATAATTCTAGGGACATACGTACGTAAAGTATATGTCACGAATTAACACGAAAAGAGCCTGTGTGCTGCAAGACTTCATTATAGGATCTTCCATCTATGAACTTGGCTACAACTGACAAGCCTCTTGTAGGCTATTATCAGCTACACCAACACAAATCTTCATTTCATAATATCCTTCTATAGTCAAATACAATATTTTTTATAACTTTTCTTTTTGTTGACTATATTTTCTTACTGAACGAATCTGCAGGCCATTTTACGTTACCAACATAATCTGTGACGCATCTCTGTAACGATGTCATAATCGGGTATATTTGAATTGAAAATTGACTACTGTATAATACGACCTTCGGAAGTTGAACTGTTTACGAGACTGCAGTCCAATTTTAATCTTACACTCTTAGTATTACGGTCATCATTTCCTTTGATTATAAAATGTACAACCCATATTTAAGACCAAATACTTCTAAACAGACATGTATTCCTGGTACTACTGCGGGTGGTATCTGCAGCTGCGGATATTTCTTGTAAGTGAAGTCGAGTACTCCTTTGCTTGCTTCAAAAATGTGAATATGACAATTGCAATTTGAAATCATGTTCAAAGATGCCGTTACATACTAACATACAAATATACGTATAATAAAAGCGTGTTAAAAACTAATAAAAAAGAATACAAAATCTTACGGGTATTCTGGTAGGAAATAGATTTCCGCACAATACAGACGTATACGCTATTCGTTTAATGGCTTCTATATCTGAGCGAATAAGGATGATTTTATTTTTATTCATCTTCCCATGACTTCCATTCATTTCTGATTTCTTGGTACAAATGCGGATAAAAATTCCGGCTACGGCATTATCGTTCCCCTAAACAAATAAATAGGCGGTGAAAAATCTCTTGTGACTTTTCTATTAATTTCATTTGCGACCTGATAAAGTTCGCAGGAAGTCGCTGGATGCAGGCCGCTTCCAACAGGTCGGTCTGGAAATCTTTGGGGGAGTCCTATGTTCAGCAGTGGACGTCCTGTGGCTGATGATGATGACCTCTTGCGACATTTTCCGAGAAAAGTAGCTTTTTTTAGTGGCGGGGTGGGCGAGTACTTAGCCAGCCGACTGTAATAAGAAATGCCGCGAGTTCAATCCCAACACCTAGACATAGTTGTGTAATTGAGGAATATTTATTTCGGTTTAGTGTTTTGAGATCGGAAATCTCTAGTAAAAACCGAAAAAACAAATCTCGTACCTACAATATAACATTGAGAAGTCAAGTCTACGTTATTTGAGTAATACGCGGGCATCTTCTGCCGTATCCTCAAAACTTGACCAAACCTCTGCTATATTCTTATACTTTGTAAGTCGGTATTATGCTTTATTAATATTTATGTCCTTTTGCGTTAGTAATTATTTCACGCTACACAGCCAGTAGCGTGTTGTTATTTGAGCTACACTTCGTGAAGCAAGGTGGTGGATTTTGTTTTGCCGACTCATGTATTATTTGATAACTAACGTTTTACTTGGATATTGAAAAACAACCGCTTAATAACTAACACAAACAAATACTTCGTATTTCCTGAGCAACTCATATTCAAACCTTATTAATTTATTATTAAGGTTGATTTTTACTTGAAATTTCGCAATACCCGATTTACCTGAAACCTCCTTTTCATTCCTGAACTCCCAGTGATAACGAGTATCAAAATACCTATAGCGGGTGGGTACATTGTATTTTCATTCCGCCGACACATCTCGAGATAGAAGGCAACATAAATTTTCTAGCCATTGCTTATGGCTCCACTCGCGTGAATATCCTTTTCCAGCATTAAGAGAAATATATGTTCTAATCCACGTCATAGTTTGCCTGTGTGCTTCTTTTCAAACCAAACCACTCAGTGGTTAAGGCGTGATTGACACCATAAAAAATGGTATCTATAAATGGACCCATAATAGGTCTTTAAGAATAACATATTTGTGTAAGACTTTGTGTCCTAGATAAATTAAAAATTGCTGCTTTTCAAGTCACATATAAATATAACACGAATAAATATACAAATCATAGTATGACATATGCCGAAAGAAATATCTCTTTTAAAGGTGAAAAATAGATGTCTTGTACATTAATTTGGTGGTTATATTTTTCCCGATCATTATGAAATAGGCCCTTAGTATAATACAACAATACTTCGAAATTATTGAACAATATTAAATTGAAATGAGCAGTAAATGATAATTGAAAATATGGAACTGCTTTCTCGTTCAATATTATTGGGTTGGGCTGCCAGATGTGGACTTTTCTAATTTTCAGATTGCGAAATAGCGATTATTAAGAAGTATACGGCGAGCTTAGACTATGTCTCGTAAAAGTAATAGTTTTCTTTATTTTTAGGTCTTATGAAGAAACCTATATTCCTTCTTCACGCTGCTCTCATGATACCGAACGTATCAGTTACACCAACTCTTGAAGAGATCCAAGAAGTCCTGGTGTTAGCTGGGAAACAAATAGCAGGCCTATCCAAAGGTGTTGCTCAGTGGTCTGGTGGCAAAACAGCTAGGGTATGTCGTACAGCATATTATTTTCACCTTTCTTTGTGAATTTTAGAATTTCTCAGTTACGTACATCAGGCGAGATAGTAGTAGATAGAAAAAAAAAACATATGCCAACGAACCTGACTAAATTGCAAGTTTAAGATTATCTTTCGACTTTCTCGGAATACAAGACGATATGATAATGACACATAATATGAATTTTATATTCTAAATTCATTTTTTCCTTTGATAAATAATTCTTATTATGAAAAAAATATTGCCAATTAATAACAGTACCTATAGGGCTAACGTTATGCGCTTCGGAAATTTTATTTTTTAAAGATGCTAACATGCAAATAATGTTCGGGGTTCTGGGCCTCGTCTCAGGTTCTCAAGAGAAAAATAAGTACAAAACATAATGTACTAAGTAACTGTTCTGAGGCCAATTTCAATAAAACTAAGATCTTTAGTTTGAATAAACCTCATAAATCAACCTTTAAACTGAGTAATTTTTACAGATTTTTTCAATATTCGGAGAACTACCGTTCATTGAAATTGGCCTTAAATTGGATTTTCATCAACGTCTATCGTATTTCTCATGGGTAATACTCTCGAAGCGCATAATTAAATCATAGTACTGTACCTATTTCCTGACGATTTTTTTTTTGTAATAACAAATAGCGACCAATTTCGTTTCATCGTCACTATTATAATTAGTTATTTTTCCTTCCAAAATTCTATTGATGCATCTACACCAACTGTAAATAATCACGTTCAATGCGATATGTATCTATAAAGTATTTATTAAATTTGTGCTTATGGGTCGAATAACTAACGGGACTTTTATCAGTCTTGATGCGTAAAATAAAATTGCGAGAGGAGAAGATTTTCTTATTTTAGGGGTAATTTGGACCAACAACTTATTTTAAATTTAAAACCTAAAATCATAGATAATCGCTATGTCGTCCCCCTGGGTTTGTCACATATAAATCCCACGTAGCTAACATACATCAGTAAGCTTTGTCATTGTCAACACACCATGCTCTACGATAAGACAACTATATAGATGCATACTTACCGTTTAATTTATGTACTAGCATATTAATACAATGATTTTGTTCTCCTTTCCATAATTGTGATGTCAATTGTATTGTGTCGTTTCATTTGCACGAAATCACTACTGTGTGTGTGTTGTGTGTCTTTGTCTGCAAATACCTTCACGCAAGTGCCTTCAATTTCTTTGCTGCACATCGGTGTCGCTATTTCTTCCCTGTGTAAATAACCCATCCTTTATGTTGCTTTGCCGTCCTCGCATGCTTCTATAGGTCACCTGGAAGAAAATAGCCGGTCCCCAATCAAACCAGCTATTAGACGTTGTCACCAAGCTTGACGGACAGGTTCAGTCAGGGACGCCGATGAACGCAGCACCAAAGCCAATGAAGGTACCAGACGCTGCCAAGGTGAAAAGAAAAAAGCACTATAGACTGGAGTCAGAGGAAAAGCCCACGTTTCCATTCCAACAAAGAAATTTCTATAATCATGTTATGGAAAATAAAGAGATAATTAAAACGTTATCGTTGTTGTCAATTTGCACGCAGAATATCAAGACGGTTAGTGGATTTGTAATTACTTTTTGGGTTGAAAGTTATATGATAGCTGATTGCTGCTAAACGTTACACATTTTGTGGTCATGTTCACGTGAACCATGACCTATCACCACAGTCATTCACAAACCTAATTGTCAATTTTTATCAGTACACTTAGAAGACAATATCAAGAACATTTAATATGGTGGCTGGTGTTCAGTTATCACATAATGGAAAATTAATTAATTAATGGCAAAGTGGTTAAAGTGAAGAGTGGCGCTCACCTAATCAAACTCTAATTATGGACAATTGTTTCGATGATTTGGAATTTGTAATCGCCTTGTTGTAAATCTGCAATCGTGTATTTGTTGTATAAATGTACAGAATTTGGGTGCTACCCAATATTAAATGGACTTATCTCTTACAGGAGTTAAACACTTTAGTGAAAAGGTGGCGTCCATATCATTATTTATGGAAATGCGAGAAGACCTTACGACAACTTCTGGCGTGGAACTTGAATGACTTCGAGCTATCTCTGAAAAGACACAGCGAACTAGAGGCGAAACTCGCTACCGAACCTGATGTCCTAGTTATTGGGAATTGCCTGGCTGTCTCCACAGAGAAGTTGAAATTAGGCCTAAACACTGAGTTAAAAAGTTAGCATGGTTTATTATTTGTGTTTTACTTATGTATTTCAAGGGTATAATTTCTGTTAAATGAATAACTCGCCCAGCTTTTCTGTAGTTGATGCCTATCAAAGGACCAAAAATATATTTAAAGTGTCATAAACATTACAAAATTTTGGTTTACTGCACGATTTTTTTTTTCTAGATGGCACGCACAGGATTAGTCAAGCTATGCGCAAAAAGTACAAGCGTGAAATGGACTATGTCTACGCTATCATGAATGACTTAGAAAGAAAGTTAGAACGACCAATAAGGGATCTAGATGACGTCAGGACGGTTATGGAGACCCTGAAGAAGATACGGGAGCAAGAAGTGGATATGGAGTTGAAGATAGATCCTGTGGAGGTTGTTTTAAACATTTATTACAATAACCGCGTGGTATTTTTAGAAACATATTCGTTTAGTTTTGCAAGCTTAGGAATAGTATGAATGATTAAAAGTTAAAGAAAGAAAGAAATACGTGTTGTTTCTTTTAGTGGTCAAATGCTGCTTTTTTTATATAACTTTCTTCTTTTTATGATCAAAATCATAGACTTTTTTAGATAACTTTGAGATGCCATATCTCAATATTTTTAATCAGTATAAAAATATTGGAATATGTCCTCACAAAGTAACATATACAGCACGCCGCCATACGCGCTAGCGGGAAGCCTTTTCATTTCAATGATAACACAAAATCACCCGCTCCTAAAGAACATTATCTATTAATTTTCTTCCAAACCACAGGAAGCTTTCAACGTAATAACTCGATATGAGCTACCGGTAAGCAAGGAAGATTTGGAGCAAGTCGATAACTTGAGGTACAGCTGGCAACAGTTGCAAGCCACGGCCCTTGCATCTCATGTGCAACTACTCAAAATGCAGCCGCAATTTGAAGACGACTTAAAGAGCAACTTGGACAAGTTCAGGGAAGATAATGCGGACTACTGCCATGAATACCGACACGCCGGGCCGATGCAATCAGGACTGACTCCGAGAGAGGCTTCTGATCGACTTATACTATTCCAGGTAGATAATTTAATTAGGTCGAAAAAATCTAGACATATCCGACTAGAACAAATTGAAAAGGATTCTCATATTTTAGCCTCCGAAGATAACATTTTACTGTACATTTCTTTTTCTCGCCAGAACCGCTTTGACGGAATGTGGCGCAAGCTTCAAACTTACCAGAATGGAGAAGAACTGTTCGGTTTGCCTCACACCGAGTACCCGGAACTCGCACAAATTAGGAAAGAGCTAAATCTTCTGCAGAAACTGTACAAACTATACAATGACGTGATCGACCGCGTCAGCAGTTATTATGACATCCCGTGGGGAGAGGTTAATATCGAGGAAATAAACAACGAACTCATGGAGTTCCAGAATAGATGCCGAAAATTACCTAAAGGGTAGGTTCCCCATTACATTTATTAATTATAAAGTTTGGAGTAGAAAAGAATATTATTTTCAAAATAATTTTCATGTAGTAAAAGTAGTCTCCAATTGTCTATTCTGCGATGAATATTTTTGCTACTTTTAGTAGGTATTTCTATTTTACTATATGATTTCATTTTAAGCTGCCTCTGACAATAGATTGGGATAAGACTCAGGCTAGGCAGAAAGAAATAATATTATATGATATTGATTAATTTTCTAGTAATTTAGTAATTTTCTATTATATTATTGTGGTTCAAGAAGTATGAAATTTTAAAAGAGTTTTAAACTTAGGAAATATTTCAGAATGTATATTTAAATTTGATCAGCCAAATAACGCATTATACAGCTAATGCAGAGAGTACAAGTTTGACATACGCTTCCATAACTTTGTATTTGACCGTCAATTTTTTTATATGTAATGTTTCATTGGACCATTAGGAGACAAGCGTTTACTTTTTTATAATATTCAATATGTACTTGTCATATTTTAAGTTTTCCAACATTAATGTTTCTAAATTTAATCACAACTGGATTATTGTAAACAACTACGGATAATTCTATTTGGTCTTAAATTAAACACTTATTTTAATCTTAATTTCATTTGAAATACGTACTTTGTAAAACCTGAATTATTTATCAAAGTCTTATCTAAACATTGTATTTTATTCTCTACAAAACATTTAAATTGACTAATTTAAATTAATTCGAATTTATTTGTTTCATTTCAAAAACCAGACTGAAAGAGTGGCCGGCTTTCTTCGCCTTAAAGAAAACTATTGACGACTTCAATGATATGTGCCCGTTGCTCGAGTTAATGGCGAACAAGGCCATGAAGCCACGCCACTGGTTGCGAATTATGGAGGTCACGAAATACAACTTTGACTTGGACAATGAAGACTTCTGTCTTAAGAATATCCTCGAGGCGCCGCTCCTGCAAAACAAGGAGGATATCGAGGTCAGTCTGTAGTGTCACTCAAATTGCACCATAAATTTCTTGCTTACGACGTCAGGCGCTGAAGAAAGAAGATTTCAGGGTAAGTACATAATCATGAACTTAAGCCGTACAAAATCTATAAATAGTAAGTTTTCATTTGAAGCGGCAATTTTGGCAGACGATGGGTCGACAGCAAGTGCAAGTGCATTGTAAATGTTAATGTCTTGTCTGGTCAAAGTTGGTTTGCATATAAATCAACAACAGCGCATGTCCAAAGATCGGCCCATCCCACGTAGCCTAGCCAGCCCATCCCACGTTGACTAGCCATCGACATATTTGCCCAGATATGTACTAGGCAACCAGAAACTGCGAGGAATCATATTGAAATAGCCTGCCTTCTGCTCGCATTATGTTACGAATCGGTTTACCCTCCCATAAGAAGTAATCACTTAAAAAAAAAGGTGTGCGTCTCGGGACGCTCGACAGAAGTGATAACTTAAACTAATGTGGGTTAAATTGAGAGCGGAGGACCCCTGCCTGCCTACTGCTGCCGTATGCGTGAGAGAAAGGGAAGCCAGACAGAGTGGCGCCGTGCGTTATCTTACGGCGCCACTCTGTCTGGCTTCCCTTAACGCGTTACGTTACGGGGTCCAGTCAAAGTCCGGTCAAAGACCGGTCTAAGTCCGGTCAAACGCCGGTCCAAACCGACTGGTCACTGTATGACGCCACCTGGGACTTCGAAATAATCGATGTTCCAGGGAGGTCGGCTAACGCTGGCTGGTCGATGGACCGCTCGCGTTACGGAACGTTTCGGTTCACCCTCCCATAAGAAGTTATCACTTCAAAAACACTTTTAAGATCGCTCGCACAACGACACCGCCGCGATATTAGCAAATGTGTGTAACAACTTTTACTTACGTACTTCGCCGACATATATTCGCCATATTAAAAAAATAGTAGTACATTAAAATACTTGGCCAATTAAATAAATAAACCTGGAGGACAGAAACATTCGTACCGATGAATGGAACTTGCGACCCACGGTTTTCAAAGATGGCTACGTGCCAGCTACGCCACGCTACGCGAAGAGCTAAGCTCGAGCATATTATACGTTTGTAAATAAAACATACATACATAAATATGCATTCATGCCTGAATTCTCCGGGGTAGACAGAAGTGTAACCGCATTTCGCCAAACTTATTTCAGTCCCATATTGTGATAGGCGAACCTACCGCCACAGCATAAATTCTAGACTCCAGGCTGATATTGAGCATTTCGTTGCTCAATACCACTTTTACCCGACCGGGGTCGAACTCGAGACTTCAGTACAGCATTCGCATCGCATCTACAACTGCGCCACTGAAGCCTACGTTTTGCAACATAATAAAGTAGTAAGATACAGACTACAAACATATATCCCCCCCCCTTCTTGCGAATTTATTTTTTTATTAGCTTGAATGACGAAACGGGCCGCTCGCTCGCTTAATGGTAAGCATCCCTGCCCATATACAGAAACGCCAAACATAATTTTGAACTACATAGCACTAGACTACTACACAGTACACAAAAGAGCGCATAAAAGTTCTCAAAAGATGCCATTCTGAAACAGCATTACATTTTTATATAAATATTATATTGAATTTATTAGCTATTTTTGTTTTCAAAATTATCATTTGTTTTATTAATTATTAATTTATTACATGGACAAATAGCCTCAGCATGAAATCCCAAGTAGAAATTAATGAATGTGTTTGTTTCATCATCGTCATCATCATCATCAGCCACAGGACGTTTACTGCTGAAAATAGGCCTCCCCCAAAGATTTCCAGACCGACCTGTTTGTTGCAAGCGGCCTGCATCCAGCGACGTGTTTGTTTGTTTTATTCAAATTTTGGTTACACACACTACAGATATACCAGGAGTCCAAAATAGGTGAGGAGGTGTAACCTTTATAAATCGAACACAATTGAAATTTTATAACTACACACACGGTGACACACAGTGTAATGTATTCCCTGAAATGAAATAACATACTGCTTTTACGTGTGCGTGACGAAGACGACAAATATTACGCCTAACAAATTATTGCAACTTCGACATATTTTGTCGTATATATCTGAATAATTGAATTGAATATACTGTAAAATGAATAGGATATTCAAAAGGAAACCATAAATCCAGAACTGTAAAGTTGTTGTTGGTAATATGGGTACATATTTCCAATATGTAGAAAAATATTTTTCGCTGTTCATGCCAGAATCTGATGCGCTGTTTTGTTTATTCTCACTGGCTCATAGAAAACTGATGTAAAAAAGCGATTTGCTGCTACGGTTTGTATAATGAGTAAGATATCCAGAGGGCCAAACCCCCCTCCCCTTCCCGATCGCTTAATTATCCCTTTACTTTAAGGTCCGCAACGCGCCCCATGATTCTTCTGATATTGAAGGCATATATATACATGAGTGGTGGAAACCACTAACGATCAGGTGACCCACTTTCTCGTTTGCCAGCTTATGCTATTAATATATATTTATTTGATAAATTAATAAAAGCGTACAAATACGTCCAACGCTGCGCTTGCCAGTACGTGGCCTCCATCCCATAACCTTTCTGCCCCATCGGTTATCAGTTAACATCATTAACTAATTAATTAAGATAGTTAAGGTCGCAGGAAGTCGCTGGATGCAGGCCGCTTCCAACAGGTACGTCTGGAAATCTTTGGGGGAGGCCTATGTTCAGCAGTGGACGTCTTGTGGCTGATGATGATGATGATGTACAAATACGAACTGTGACGTCTCGCAATTATTCCAAGATTTTGTTGTATTTCCGCTGTGCAGCGTCTGTTTAAATTTACAAACTATGGCCCACAAGGAGCGTGGGATCGCAAAAATGTGATATACCAGGGGATTATAACACAACAGGAAATATTATGCGACACAACTCACACAAACACACATTTAAAAATGCATTTACAACAAATATATGTTGCAAGTGTGATGTTAGTGCGTGCATAATATTGAAATATTCATAGGGCATTTTAATCTATTATTTAGTCGTTTTTTTGTCGTAAAGTCGTTTTTTTGATCGTAGTTAAGTAAAGTATTGAAAATAGATATTAATAATAATTTAATAAGACGTTTGCGCGTTGTTTCAGTTTTGACTATAGTTATTTTTTAAGACATGTGACATGCTTGGAAGATTAAAATTATTTAAAAAATTCAAAAATGTTAACTCTACTAACTTTTCAGGGTTCCATACCTAAAATGCACCAGCGGAACTCTGTTTAATAGGACTACGTAATCCCTCTTGTCTTATCTTTGGATCTTTTTTGCCGTAATAAGTAGCCGCTAGCATAAATAAATTTATACAAAATATGTGTTACTATGACAGATATCATACCAAAATAATATCTTCTTCTTCCACCCGCTTTTACCCCACTCTAGAATTGGCTTGTAGTTTTTATGACCGGCGGCTTGGCTGACCTCAACCCCTATGTGCAAAACGGATATTATTTTGATGGATTTTGGTGGGATATCAGCAAGAATTTATTTATACGTAGAACAGTAAAAAATGCGATATACCAAGAGTGCATAACATTCGAGAAGGTACAAGTATGTGTCGCAAAACGATATCACAAGTAAATAGTTCTCACATAACACGACACACATACGTACACCTTTGTAGATTATGATTTATGGCACACAAACAAGACGGACTGCTTTTATACGACAGATGCAAACGAAGCGAAACACAGATACATTGTTGCATGTTACGCTATCTTACGCACACAAGATTGAAAAATACTTTATATGACAAATGCAGACGAAACACAAACAGATTATGTTGTTATCAAACTACAATAAATTATTTTATTGTTATTTATCCGGGGCTTTGAGTGCTGATTAACTATAAATAAATCGAAACGCTATTGAGACTCGCTAATAACCTTGTCAGTTTAGCTTCTTTTAACGCGCCTGTACCTAAGAGAGACTTATGCCTTAACAGGATATTAAATGTAATATACAGGATTATTTTTAAAACACTGACAACCTCGCAGGGCCATATAGCTGACCCCATAAGGAACAACTTTTGTTCTACGAGTTTGGACATAACTCAATACATAAGAAAAAAAATGTTTTTACAAGTTTTTGTTATGTAATGTTTTTGTTCGTACGTTTACGTGTAGGTATTATCGATCGAGGCGGCGCGGCCGGTCATTGAACTGACGCGGGCGCGCGTGTATTACGTAATCTGCGCGTAGGTAAAATTCAAGACGGAAATTAAATTCATAATTATTTTTGTATGAGAATAAAATCTAACAAATTATGAAAAGTCGTAGAACAAAAGTAGTAGCAAATGACCTTAGGAATCTACTCCTGCGAGGTTGTCAGTGTTTTAAAAATAACCCTGTATAGTTAGATGTAATATAGTTTTGTTGCTGTCTAGAGTGAAGGGAGAAAGGAGATGATTCTCATCTTCTATCGATCTTTCTAAAATATGTCATTCTTTTACTATGTATTTTCTGTTTTGCTTCAACTTTTTTTATTTGATTTGATTTGATTTACACCTGAATTATTTTTATTATATTTTTATTATTACACAATGTAATTTGGACAAGGATTACAAAACTACGGAATAAAAATATGGCGGACTACATCCGTAAAACGTCTTACTCTCGAAGACTAAAAACTGTTGATAGTTAGGTTAGGTTAATACCGGAAATATTAAGTATTTATTCACAAAATTAATAAAAATCTTTAAAAAATCATGTCAACTACCATACTAGGGTCTTTTTTTGACCACTGCAATGTTCGAACACAAATCTAAAATTAGTGTCACGTGTCAACACTCAACATTTTTCAAAGATATATATATATATATATATATTTTAATAGCATAGGCCGGCAAATGAGCAAGTGGGTCACCTGATGGTAAGTGATCTCCACCGCCCATGTACGCCCACCACCAAAAGAATCATGGGCGCGTTGACGACTTTAAAGGAAAGGGATAATTAGGGATTGGGAAGGGGAGGGGATTTGGGCTTCCGGATATCTCACTCACCGTACGAAACGCAGCAGCAAGCCGCTACTTTACGTCGGTTTTCTGTGAGACAGTGGTAACGACCCGGTCGAGCCAGCCCATTCATGCTCAATCTGAAAATCCCATTTTACCTCAACGATTATTTCCATTGAAAAGTTTATTGTACTGTTACACAATATTATGTAGAAACTGGCTACGTTTTATAGCAATGACGCTATTTTGGATTCGAGTGATGCCTATTTGCTGTCCTATTTGCTCACTAGGTGCAGTGTCCTATATAACTTGTTGATTTATCTAATAGCCAGTTTATAACATCACATCCGTGTCCGCGTTGTCTGCCTGCGTTGCTATAGTAACGACGCCATTTTGAATTGCCGTTCCCGTTTTCTGTCCTATTTCCTCTACAGGTGCAGTGTTTTCGTACTATGCCACCTCGATGGTTATAAAGTCCTAGTATTATAAACCATGAAAAAGCCATGATTGATAGCTGTTGCACTTTAAACATTGGTGTTTAAGATCTTATTTTTCGAAAGTCTTTCGTAATTCCTGATATCGGCAACATAAAACTCATATCTTGATGTGGGGTTAGGATTATCGGCCTTACTTATAAATTTGTGTAGCACTGCTTAGTTAAAACACTATTTTCGTCTCCTTCTACCCATTTTGAAAATCGCGTTCCAAATAAGACGAACGAGTGATTAACTAAGCAATGTTTAAGTAACGATTAATAAGTAAGGCCCTGTGTGAATGTTGTGTAATTGTTGGTTTTTTTTTTTTACTAGCCCTGTATTATATACGTCCCACTGCTGGGCACGGGCCTCCTCTACTGAATGAGAGGGATTAGGCCTTAGTCCACCACGCTGGCTTAATGCGGGTTGGCAGACTTCACATACCTTCGAAAAATCTTATCGATTTCTTAGGTATGCAGGTTTCCTCACGATGTTTCCTTCACCGTTTTGTTGGGTGCATGCATTTATTCATTTTCATGGCAGATGCCACGCTGACAAACGAGTAATCCGTTCCCGAGTGATCGGGTTTCCGGATGGTATGCGTGGAGTGTGGAGAATACCGGACCTGCTGTCCGTGAAAATTTTAACTTTGCCATACGAATATCATTCTCACTTGTTCGGTTTGATTTATGTATATTTCGAAGAATAGTTAGACTTGTATTATGTATCTTTTTTCAAGGATTTCGATATTTTACTGTTATAGGAATATATATTGTTCAGATTTTGTACAAAAACTATTTGTATCATGTGATCACGTGTCGTGCATACGTTTGATCGTTGCATTTTTAATGTAGGTACCTACTGTGGTTTCATGCGTTCATTCCGTAGTCAAGTGAGATAACGGAACCCTTATAATTTCATCATTTCCGTACATCCGTCAGTCATTTTAGTCGGTTATTAAAGTAGGGAAATTACAAAACATTTTTATCGTGTGATCTCTATACATGTAATGGGATGACTTTTTCATTGGATATACGCATGTGTGATATTACTGGATAGGTGCTTAAAAAATTAAAGGGGTTGTTAAATTACTTTTTAAATAAGTTAGTTTAGTTTATAAGGTATGCGTGTCCAAAGTAGTCAAATATGTGTCACCCCCTGTAACTAATGAACTAAGGGATAAAAAATCTGAAAAAATCAAGTTAGGCAAAAAAATATATTTCCAACAAAAATTGGTTTCAATAAGCTAAGTTGTATATATAGTCTTTGAGATATGGGATGGAGTTTTCGGTCCAACAATATTTTAGTTCAGCGACTGTAAAAAGAACTTTATTTTTCACAGTGCCTTTGAGAAATAGAACTTATTTATGCGATCGCCTTATTTTAGATATCATACTGTATAAAACATTTAAGGTTCATTCTCACTACGGAATCCTTCACTGTATGTGGCGACCACGCACTTGGCCGGCATTTTTTAAGTGGAGCTTACGCTGTAGACGCTTTTGTCTGCAGCATGAATGAGCCGACTCGACCTGTTTTTTTACACTGTCTTACAGAAAAATTATGTCAAACTAGCTGTCCCGCGCGGCTCCGCCCGCGTGATCTGTATTTTCCGGGATAAAAGTAGCCTAACAGTGGCGCCATCTGTCAGCAATGTGTCACGCACCGACGCCATCTACTTAAAATATTGGTTTGTAGTACATGCTATGTATCAGAGATGGCGCTGTATTTAAAAAATGATTTTCCCTATTTTCCCGCTTTTCTATTGAAATTTTTCCTAGATTTTCGTTGCTATAAACCTCACGGAGCCCGAGACCTTTCCAACGAATGCAAAACCGTGGAAATCGGTTCGTGCGTTCTGGAGTTATATCGTCAGGAAGGAAAACCCGACTTATTTTTATATAATAGATAACAGCTGGCTGTTACGTTTCTTACGGTCTAAGATTTCTGGAGGATTAATTCCCCCTTTCCTTCTCAATCTTCATCAGAATCAGAATCATTTATTTGTAAACATAGGTATAACATTATAAATAGATCTTAAAATTAAACAAATTGTCCTCTATGTTTGCCATTGAGGCGTACAAATAGCTTATATTTTTTTTCTATTTCATTCTTTTCTATTACAGCAAAGCTGTATAAGAATCATGGATATGATTCTTCTGACATTGTGTGTTAATGGGTGATAAACACATACCCCCAAGGTGATATACTAGCCTAGAAGGCGTCTGCTGCTTGTTTGGTGACAGAAAGACACCTTATACCTTACCAGACGACTCTCGCTACGAGGCACCTACCACTTAGTAGATTCCGGTGACACATTGTGACCAAGACCTCACTGGTTTCTCATGTTAAGTACACCACCTCTAACCAATAAAGATACATAGGTAATGAATATGGAAAGTTCTTACGTAACCTATGGTGTGTACTGTTTATATATGTGACCAAAAATGTCACAAAGTTTAGTTACCCAGCTAGCATTGGGTATGTGTGTGGGTATGCCATGTTAATTTACCACGGTAAAATCCGAAATTTAATATTTTTTGGACTTTACCTAAAGACTTTAGGTTAGTAGGCCAACCTACGTTACCCGTTATTTTAAGATTAGATATAATACTATATTCATTATGCAGATATGCCCCTGACAACTTAATAAATTTAGTTAACATACCTATATCTTTATCTCTCTCTTGTTTATTTCGTGTGTCAGTAAGTTTAGGTACCACTTTCTAGTGACTCAAAGTATATACAATGTGTGCATCGTACGTACCAAGTATACGTAAAAATAATAGTAAACTATGTATAACGATTATTATAATGTGTTGACTCTTTCAATGTTCTGATATCCTAGTAATATAACCTTGAACGTCATTTACATTGTTGTGCTGAGAGTTAATGTCCTATTTATTTAGCTTTCGACTCAGTGATTATCGAATCGGATTTATTGGACGAACTCAGACGTTTCTGAGATATGGCGGCGCGTTCGTTCGTGTACGATTATTGTACGCGGGAATATACAATAAAGACGGATGACGTAATACTGCTACATACTTATTTGCTTGAACAGACACAAACATTAGGAAGAATCGATACAGTTGGATCCATGAATGTGACGCGACTTACCGATAGTCATTACTATTTGGAGCATCTTGAATAACTAGAACAAACCGATCTCCTAAACCTGGGTTATGAAGTCAAGAAGTTTACTTATAATTATAGATAACGAACAACAATACGTATTAAAACAGAAAAACATAACTTAATAATGAAAAGTCACGAATAAAAAAATATTTATTTACATGAACGATAGCTAACCATACTAATATATTACAGGATGTCATTTCGGAGTCAATGCCGTTGCCGGTCACCTGGAATCGCTTTATACCATATTTTATACTACGTTCAGCTAAATATTTAATGTAAATTCCGAATTCAACAATTAAACAGCAATTCAAGTGTCAAAGAGTTCCCTAGAAAACAGACAGATAAAAAAAATGATAGAGAGAATGGATAACGGATGCATTGTACTGCAAATGTTGTAAATGAGTTCCTAAATGTCTAAAATAAAATAGATACTATTTATTTAAAAAACCCTATCCATAACCTTAGTTAAAAATGTTAAAGTTTCCGATGTTTTTATAATACGAATGTTTGTCTATGATATATTAATAAAATGAATGTGAATAGAATATAAAATCAAAACATTATTAATATTATATCATTTATTTTATGTTATCCCGGTTAAAGAAAGTGTATTAATTGTTTGATACATTAATTATTTCATAATAAAGCGATACATATACAACAAAACAAAAAAAAATGTATCATTTGATCTAAATTGTCACCACTTCTACGTGTATATCACACACACAGCCACACCCAACATATGCATTCAAGTATAAAATATTTATGTCTGCGCAATAAACGTGAACTCCTTGATAGCTATGAATGCTTGGTACAAAAATATACAGAATCCCAGTTTGGGCCAATTTTTACGGCGCGACACATTGGGGGACATGGATGAATGAATAAATAAATAAATTTCTTATACGATTTACCTACATATTATACGAGGCAATGTATAACGAGAAAATAACCTTCGGATTTAAATTTCATAATGATTGTTATTGGTTTAGTTGCAGGCAACTTATGCTGACGAATCGTTAAGTTTTGGATTCAAACCCCAGATCGTTTTAGTGTTGGACCATCCATTAGTACTTTATTTTGTTTATTATTAAAGTTATGGTAACCAGCAGTTAACATATACAGATTTTGACATTTTAACAGAACTAAAAACAAAAATACGTTCAAAAATTCTTACTTGGGCCAATAGTCTCCTTCCAAGCCAAGCAAGATTTGGAAGGTCCTGGAGGATCTATTGTCCATGGGAAGTCTACTGAATGGGGAATCTCCACATTCGCTAAAACGAAAGGTTGACTACTCGAAAATTCGTGAACCAAGCGATGTCCACTCGTTGACCACGCGACGTTCACTCGTTGGCCACGCGAGGTCCACTGGTTGATCTCGCGCGCGACGTTCACAAGTAACAACGCGTCGTCCACCCGTGGGCCACCTGTCGACAACGAGTTGACGCCTCACGACGAGGCGGTGCTGGTCGGGTGCCGGGTGGCTCTAATGAGCTTAAGCTTTAAATCAGACTCGCTCAAGCAAGAACTATTGAAATAATATAAACTTTGTAATTTTGATAAAAAAAAAAATTTCAAATGTAAAATTTAATGCTGGCCACATAAAATGTTTCATAGCTTGAATATTTTTAAATATGAAACACTATTTTCTGGTTCTGTTTAGTATATTTTTTGTTGTCACTTGTCTAATGTTTTTCTTACCGTGTTGTTCTCTGAAATATATTATGTTTCTTTATTATATGAAAAACATATAATTATTATTGAATTACCCAAAAAGAACAAAAGCACAAAGTTAACATGTTTTTTTTATTCCCTTGATAGGAAGACGAGCGAGCGACCCGCCTGATGTAAGCGGTCACCGCCGCTCTCATGAGCACCCATGGCATTGCCGATGTCCATACATCGGCAATAATACTGATGAAAACTAAATTCTGAAATGTAATGCCTTGTACTGCGCAGTGATTCTACAATTAAAATAATAATCAAACTCAAACACTATTTGAACAATGTACAATATATACACATTAAACTTTTTACTAAATCATTCAATTTTACTTATAAATATATACACAGCACTAATGTTGCACAATACGTCACCTATATAGCTACAGATATTCTACTATTACGCATGTCGGTGACGCGAACTCACAACATTTCACCCATCCAAAAAGAGTCTAACGCGCACAGCACACGGTTAGGTATATACGATGTGTTATACGTGTAAATTAACATTCGCATGTCGGTGACGCGAACTCATAAGATTTTCCCCTACCAAAAAGTGCTTCACGCGGCTAAAGAAGTTTTCACTTCAAAAAATGTTTTATGAATGATTTGGTGACGATCGATTTGGTACACGCTTAGTTTACAATAAAAATAATACATTCCCATACCATAGATTATTAAATATTTGTAAATATTGTACGTACCATGTCATTAATAAAATAAATTTAAAAAAATATAATTATATTGATATGGTCGGAAATCTACAAATATATTATTTATTGTAGGAATGTTAATACGAATTCGATTTGTTTGTTATTTTTCTTTTAAATTCTATGTGAATGTAGAAAAGTTTTTTGTTACAACACAATGTATCCTCTATGCCAGAATTATTTATGTATATATTAATTATAATAGCTTGATTTATAAGACTAACAGTAGAAGGTATTTTAATAATACAATTACGTATACGTAGATTTAATAAAAGTTAAGTTTAATTGTTACAAAAATAATGATAATTTCGGTCGCTAGCTAATCGTTACGTGTTTTTGTCGTTGGTGGCGGGGTCGTTACCACTGTCTCACAGAAAACCGACGTAAAGTAGTACGGCTTGCTGCTGCGTTTTGTACGGTGAATGAGATATCAGGAGGCCCAAATCCGCCTCCCCTTCCCAATACCTGATTATCCCTTTCCTTTAAGCTCGGCAACGCGCCCATGTTTCTTCTGGTATTGTGGGCGTACATGAGTGGTGGAGATAACTTATCATCAGGTGACCCAATTGCTCGTTTGCCGGCATATGCTATAAAAAAATGCGACACGTTTTTTTATCACAAATTTTTTTTTGTCACAACATTTTTTTTATCATTAATCAATGTACGTTGTGAGCAGGATATCAGTGACTCATCCACCTTAGCAGTTAAGTAAGTAAAATTTAATCGGCGAATCATGGAAAATAGTATATCCTTTATAGTTATGATATCCTGGTACTCGGCGTTTGGTCGCAGCCCGTTGCGTGGCAACCGTCTCCAGAACACACCGTGACTCGCGTATGCCCGCTTTCATATCGATCTTTACGTGTAACTTACGTTTCTTCTTACACACAACACAATATTTAAATTGTCCGTATGATATGGTAGCAGTTGCAATTAATATGCCAACAAATCTATGTGATATTAAAAGAAATCATTACGACTATAATGAACACTTCCCATAACTTGTCGCTGATCTGCCTTCAGTATTTCACTTAATTAATCACGAGATCAATCAGCTTTGTCTATTCATATAAACATTATTAAACATACGAGTAAATTACTAACAAACAAATTTAAAATACTTTCTAACAAATAGTAGGTACGCAAAGTAAAAATAATCCCTCGAGCCGGAGTTGAACCAGCGACCTTCGGATAACTTACACGGTTACATCTACAGTTCATCGCTCTACCCCTGAGCTATAGAGAGAATTTAGAAATTTGTCGAATTAACTTGGAACAAAAAAATGAAAAACAAAAACTAAGCTGTATCCCCAAAGCGGTAAGCATAATATTTAACTTCCTATTTCACTATGATTTCTGCTTTGTTAAATGTGGACGAATTTTAACGAGCCTTATTATAGTATAAGAAATTAAACGGTTCACTGCCAAAAGATAAGCGTGGATATTGTAGACATTTCGTAATGGATTGAATCCTTATGTTATTGTGAATGCTAATAATTACTAGGTTGCGACTTGGGACAAAATAATAATGTATTAGCCAATTAGTCTTATTAGCCAATTATCATTTCTGTTGCCTCGGAACAAGTTGAGCCGATACAAAAACGATTGTGATAGATGGCCTTTGAGGAATGCTAATCTTTCCAATACGCATGATTTTGTGACCGATACCATCTGCAAAAATACCACCGAATACCAATAAGATTTACACGATATATTAAGTTTTATATAAATTTCCTTATTCATTGAATTTGTTATTAGTGTATTTTCGGTGAAAAAGTGTCATGTTTCGACGTATTTATTGGAACGAAGTTCCTTACGGCAGGCTTGGAGGGGATAGGGATTTCGCTGCGTGACCGAACTGAAAAAAATGTGATAGTAAAACCGTAAGAAAAATGCGTGGAATAAAACCGTTAAATGAGACGTGCGCAGGCGCAACAGTCGCATAACCAGCCAGCGTTAGCTGACCTCCCTGGAACATCGATAATTTCGAAGTCCCAGGTGGCGTCACACAGTGACCAGTCAACTTGGACCGGACTTTCACAAGACTTTGACCTTGAACCCCGACCGTGATCTTGACCTTGACCCCGACCTTGCCCTTGACCCCGACCTTGACCTTGAGCCCGATTTTTACCTTGACTCCGACCTTGACCTTGACCCCAACATTGACCTTGAGCCCGATTTTTTCTAGATTCCGACCTTGACCTTGACCCCGACCTTGACCCCGATTTTTACCTTGACTCCGACCTTGACCTTGACCCCGATTTTTACCATGACTCCGACCTTGACCTTGACCCCGATTTTTACCTTGACTCCGACCTTGACCTTGACCCTCAAATTTAAAATTAAAAACAAGAAAAAAAATACTGCATAAATAAAATAAATAAATAATAATTATAATTATTTATTTTATTTATGCAGTAATTACATAAGTTGATAAAAAATGCTATACAATAGATTTACCGCGGCAGTCTCCGAGTGCCACACGTCTTTTTTTTATTTCTATTTTTCTATTTCTATGTAATTTTATGTTGTCAAACAAAAATAAAGAGACATATTTTGTTATTTTAGTTGATAATTTGAATTTTTTGCAATTTGTGTCGATTCTACATTAGCCGAAGGAACTTCGTTCCTACCTGGTGTCCCACGACACACACCAATTTTTTCCTAAAATACTGAATTTCCTAAATACTTTCTTGTACTTAAATAAAAACTAATCATTTTGCAATTTGTGTCGATTCTACATTAGCCGAAGGAACTTCGTTCCTACCTGGTGTCCCACGAAACACACCAATTTTTTTGTTTATTAAATCAATCGAAATTAACTCATCCAGTGACCAAGCCTTACCAAGGAATTAAATATTATATTCTTCTTCCCTGTTAATTTCGAATATTGACGAATATAAAATTGTTTAACTTCGAATATAAAATTTTAAAATAAATCTTAATTTGATTACGACCACTGAGGCTTGTGACGGAATTCTTCATAACTGTAATTTAAAACCCTTCAAAAACCTACCAATATACCGAATCGCGATGCGTTTGCTGTTATCCAATAAGGTGTCGTCCATTTTTCCTTGTAATCCGTCAACAAATCTTAATCAAATATAAATATGAACTCGTGTTATAGACCTTATACTACCTACTCACTAAGTATGAACATGATATAAATATTATTATTGCTGCATTCTAGGTTAGGGTGGACTCTGACGTCACGTAGAAAGTATTGAACTTAGCAGAGGAACTTAGAAAATTGTACTAAGACTTCATAAGTTTAAGAATATGGATAGAACATCTAGCCATTGATCATATAGCTGTAATAGCTCAGTTAAAATAAAACCGTATAAACTCGCTTTAACAGTCAGCTTCCAAGCTCGCACATATAAAATAGATTACGATTATTTAACTACATTAGTTAATTTCAAAATCTGATATATTTTGGAAGGGATTAAGTTACACTTTATTTATAATGTTAGCATGTTCCTACTTACTACAATAAATCTTTACTAAAACAAAGACAAGTCTGATTTAGGATTAAGATAGGAATTATAAGAAAAATTCTATGGTGGAATGGATATGAAATTTTTATATCATGAATAATATTAATTTGTAGTATATCTGATCAATAAAAACTATAGAATCAGCAATAATATGCTCTGCCTGATGTTTAGCAGTGGAGATTTAATATTTCACAAGTGGTTGGTGCAATATTTCTACGCCGCAAATATAAAAAAAACTTTTTTCTTAATTTCTCATTATTTTATTAAAAAAATCCTGTAATCTTGGGAAACTTCGTAACGTTTTCGTGATATGATATTGTTTTTTAGGTGGATGAATCAGGGACAACATTCTAATTTCATGACGTAACAAACTCCACGCACACTATTGGCCAATGCCGGGGGTGTGGCGGCATTGGGGTATTGATTTTGCAACGTCACTTGACATTCGCTTTTCAAATCGTCTTTATTTCTCTGTCTCTCTTACCTCTGTTTTGTAACTCCTTCATATTTATGTGATCCTGTTATAAAGCCCGCTTTTTCGATACCCATTTTATTAGACAGCCTAGGAGACAACTAAAAGTTCAAAGTTATGCAGGAAAACATATACCCCATTTTATGAGTAGGTATTGGAAATACTTAACAAAGAAGGCATTTTTCTCGGCTTTGGTACAAACATATCTTCTAGACATTCGGTGTATACATACCATAACATTCATAAATAGTTTGACCCACTGCCAGTACCACATTTTTATGATCCTTTGTTGACTAACGACCCGAAGGAGCTGCTTTGCTCTTGTTTATATTGAAATATAATCGAGAAATTATATTAATAATTGTAGACTGAAGGTAGACACTGTAACATTAACTTTTCTGGACAACCTACACCTCAGTCCACCCCGTGACCACGAAGGCTGAAAAGCTTTCGAAACGTCGAGACCATAATTAAAAAAAATAAAAAGAAATGTGTGCTTGTACTAGTGTACACACGTAGGAAGTGAAACTTCTTTATGACCTTATTTTTCGAAAAATCATCTACTATATTATGCAACTTTACAGAAATTGGTTAAATAAACTTAAATTATATAAAGTTTAAACAAAAGGCTTTTATTATTATAAACATGAATACAAAAAAGCCCGGTCAAACTCCGATCAGAGTGCGGTCAAAACCCGATCCAAGTCGGGTCAAAGTCGGGTCAAAGTCGGGTCAAAGTCGGGTCAAAGTCCGGTCAAAGCCCGGTCAAAGCCCGGTCCAAGTCGGGTCAACGTCGGGTCACGGTCGGGTCAAAGTCGGGTCAAATCCCGGTCGAAATCCGGTCAAAGTCGGGTCAAAGCCCGGTTAAAGCCCGGTCTGAGTCCGGTCAAAGCCCGGTCAAAGTCCGGTCAAAGTCGGGTCAAAGTCGGCTCAAAGTCCGGTCAAAGCCCGGTCAAAGTCGGGTCAAAGTCCGGTTGTAGTCGGGTCAAAGTCGGGTTAAAGTCGAGTCAAAGTCGGGTCGAAGTCCGGTCAAAGCCCGGTCAAAGTCGGGTCAAATTCCGGTCAAAGTTCGGTCAAAGCCCGGTCAAAGTCCGATCAGAGACCGGTCAAAGCCCGGTCAAAGTCCGGCCAAAGTCGGCTCAAAGTCCGGTCAAAGCCCGGTCAAAGTCGGGTCAAAGTCCGGTTGTAGTCGGGTCAAAGTCGGGTTAAAGTCGAGTCAAAGTCGGGTCAAAATCGGGTCAAAGTCCGGTCAAAGCCCGGTCAAAGTCGGGTCAAATTCCACTCAAAGTTCGGTCAAAGCGCGGTCAAAGTCCGATCAGAGTCCGGTCAAAGTCGGGTCAAAGTCGGGTCAAAATCGGGTCAAAATCGGGTCAAAGTCGGGTCAGAGTCCGGTCAAAGCCCGGTCAAAGTCCGGTCAAAGTCGGGTCAAAGTCGGCTCAAAGTCGGGTCAAAGCCCGGTCAAAGTCGGGTCAAAGTCCGGTCAAAGCCCGGTCAAAGTCCGGTCAAAGTCCGGTTGTAGTCGGATCAAAGTCGGGTTAAATTCGAGTCAAATTCGAGTCAAAGTCGGGTCAAAGTCGGGTCAAAATCGGGTCAAAGTCGGGTCAAAGTCCGGTCAAAGCCCGGTCAAAGTCGGGTCAAAGTCGGGTCAAATTCCGGTCAAAGTTCGGTCAAAGCCCGGTCAAAGTCCGATCAGAGTCCGGTCAAAGCCCGGTCAAAGTCCGGCCAAAGCCCGGTCCAAGTCGGGTCAACGTCGGGTCACGGTCGGGTCAAAGTCGGGTCAAATCCCGGTCGAAATCCGGTCAAAGTCGGGTCAAAGCCCGGTTAAAGCCCGGTCTGAGTCCGGTCAAAGCCCGGTCAAAGTCCGGTCAAAGTCGGGTCAAAGTCGGCTCAAAGTCCGGTCAAAGCCCGGTCAAAGTCGGGTCAAAGTCCGGTTGTAGTCGGGTCAAAGTCGGGTTAAAGTCGAGTCAAAGTCGGGTCGAAGTCCGGTCAAAGCCCGGTCAAAGTCGGGTCAAATTCCGGTCAAAGTTCGGTCAAAGCCCGGTCAAAGTCCGATCAGAGACCGGTCAAAGCCCGGTCAAAGTCCGGCCAAAATCGGCTCAAAGTCCGGTCAAAGCCCGGTCAAAGTCGGGACAAAGTCCGGTTGTAGTCGGGTCAAAGTCGGGTTAAAGTCGAGTCAAAGTCGGGTCAAAATCGGGTCAAAGTCCGGTCAAAGCCCGGTCAAAGTCGGGTCAAATTCCAGTCAAAGTTCGGTCAAAGCGCGGTCAAAGTCCGATCAGAGTCCGGTCAAAGTCGGGTCAAAGTCGGGTCAAAATCGGGTCAAAATCGGGTCAAAGTCGGGTCAGAGTCCGGTCAAAGCCCGGTCAAAGTCCGGTCAAAGTCGGGTCAAAGTCGGCTCAAAGTCGGGTCAAAGCCCGGTCAAAGTCGGGTCAAAGTCGGGTCAAAGTCCGGTCAAAGCCCGGTCAAAGTCCGGTCAAAGTCCGGTTGTAGTCGGATCAAAGTCGGGTTAAATTCGAGTCAAAGTCGGGTCAAAGTCGGGTCAAAATCGGGTCAAAGTCGGGTCAAAGTCCGGTCAAAGCCCGGTCAAAGCCCGGTCAAAGTCCGGTCAAATCCCGGTCAAAGTCGGGTCAAATTCCGGTCAAAGTTCGGTCAAAGCCCGGTCAAAGTCCGATCAGAGTCCGGTCAAAGCCCGGTCAAAGTCCGGCCAAAGCCCGGTCAAAGCCCGGTCAAAGTCCGGTCAAAGTCGGGTCAAAGTCGGGTCAAAATCGGGTCAAAATCGGGTCAAAGTCGGGTCAAAGTCAGGTCAAAGTCGGGTCAAAGTCGGGTCAAAGTCCGGTCAAAGCCCGGTCAAAGCCCGGTCAAAGTCGGGTCAGCGTTCGGTCAAAGCCCGGTCCAAGTCGGGTCAAAGCCCGGTCAAAGTCGGGTCAAAGTCGGGTCAAATTCCGGTCAAAGTTCGGTCAAAGCCCGGTCAAAGTCCGATCAGAGTCCGGTCAAAGCCCGGTCAAAGTCCGGCCAAAGCCCGGTCCAAGTCGGGTCAACGTCGGGTCACGGTCGGGTCAAAGTCGGGTCAAATCCCGGTCGAAATCCGGTCAAAGTCGGGTCAAAGCCCGGTTAAAGCCCGGTCTGAGTCCGGTCAAAGCCCGGTCAAAGTCCGGTCAAAGTCGGGTCAAAGTCGGCTCAAAGTCCGGTCAAAGCCCGGTCAAAGTCGGGTCAAAGTCCGGTTGTAGTCGGGTCAAAGTCGGGTTAAAGTCGAGTCAAAGTCGGGTCGAAGTCCGGTCAAAGCCCGGTCAAAGTCGGGTCAAATTCCGGTCAAAGTTCGGTCAAAGCCCGGTCAAAGTCCGATCAGAGACCGGTCAAAGCCCGGTCAAAGTCCGGCCAAAATCGGCTCAAAGTCCGGTCAAAGCCCGGTCAAAGTCGGGACAAAGTCCGGTTGTAGTCGGGTCAAAGTCGGGTTAAAGTCGAGTCAAAGTCGGGTCAAAATCGGGTCAAAGTCCGGTCAAAGCCCGGTCAAAGTCGGGTCAAATTCCAGTCAAAGTTCGGTCAAAGCGCGGTCAAAGTCCGATCAGAGTCCGGTCAAAGTCGGGTCAAAGTCGGGTCAAAATCGGGTCAAAATCGGGTCAAAGTCGGGTCAGAGTCCGGTCAAAGCCCGGTCAAAGTCCGGTCAAAGTCGGGTCAAAGTCGGCTCAAAGTCGGGTCAAAGCCCGGTCAAAGTCGGGTCAAAGTCGGGTCAAAGTCCGGTCAAAGCCCGGTCAAAGTCCGGTCAAAGTCCGGTTGTAGTCGGATCAAAGTCGGGTTAAATTCGAGTCAAAGTCGGGTCAAAGTCGGGTCAAAATCGGGTCAAAGTCGGGTCAAAGTCCGGTCAAAGCCCGGTCAAAGCCCGGTCAAAGTCCGGTCAAATCCCGGTCAAAGTCGGGTCAAATTCCGGTCAAAGTTCGGTCAAAGCCCGGTCAAAGTCCGATCAGAGTCCGGTCAAAGCCCGGTCAAAGTCCGGCCAAAGCCCGGTCAAAGCCCGGTCAAAGTCCGGTCAAAGTCGGGTCAAAGTCGGGTCAAAATCGGGTCAAAATCGGGTCAAAGTCGGGTCAAAGTCAGGTCAAAGTCGGGTCAAAGTCGGGTCAAAGTCCGGTCAAAGCCCGGTCAAAGCCCGGTCAAAGTCGGGTCAGCGTTCGGTCAAAGCCCGGTCCAAGTCGGGTCAAATCCCGGTCAAAGCCCGGTTAAAGTCCGGTCAGTCCGGTCAAAGCCCGGTCAAAGTCCGATGAAAGTCCTCTCAAGTGCAGTCAAAGTCAAAAATGTGACGCGTGCCGCGTAACGGAAAAATGTGACGATTTTATTTTTCTAACGCCGATAAAGAAGTTTCACTTCAAAAACCGCGATAAAATCCGTTTAAATTAGTTTTATTTCATTCGCGTAAACGTAAGAAATCATTATGAGGTTATATTTTTTGGCTAAATAAATATCTTTGTGACTTTGTAAAGTTACTAAAGCTAGGATTAAAAATTATACAAGTTTTCGTTGCAGGAATTTTTATCGTTTGAGCTGTGTGGTCGGACAAGTTAAAGTCGATCACGTCAGAGAAACATTTTCCTGAGTAATTAATCGCTAAATTATCTATACATGCGCGACTTTGTATTCGAGTAGGCTGATTAATTTGAAATGTTAGGTAACATTTATGTAGATAATTTGTGAAGTCAGTGGAAGTTTTATCTTTTTTTAACGAATGGATGTTGAAATCACCACATTTAATAACTTTTTTACTTGATTTGTATCGCAATTTGTCGGTAATTTTGGGTTGTAGTTTTAAGTAGATAGATTCGAGGTTAAGTTTGGTATTCTATCTTCTTCTTTCTTCTTAATAATAACGTTAATTCGACTGCACAAAAGATCAGACTTCAAAGACTTCTGGAACTGATACGTTTTAAATATCTTTAGCTCACTATATTTAGAGTCCTTTTTTCACTAATATGCATACTCCTCCCGTTTGGTTTCTTTTAGAGAACAAGCTACACTTTATAACCAAGTATATTCAGAAGTTTTTCATGTCTCTTTTCCAAAACATATTCGAGAAACCACGTCTGTACTAATTTCCTGAAGTTCTAATAGTTCATGAAAGTGAACTAGTGAAATGTTGCATCGATTAGTTGATTCGATCTATTTATCAATCCCGTGATGTTTTGAGGCAAAATGTTTTAGGTACTTATAGAAAAAACATATTTTAATTCTGTCAGTGTTATTCACATTTTTATTATCGGCTACATTTTGGATGTTTTATCCAAGCACAGCGAATTGACTGCAACACACCTGATGGTGAAGTGCAGTCCAAAAACCGGTGACCACCGACAACAAATGAGTTTATGGTCGCCAAAATCATGCCAGCCTATACAGGGTTATTTTTAAAACACCAGCAACCTCGCAGGGGTAGATTCCTAAGGTTATAAGCTACTACTTTTGTTCTACGACTTTTGATAATTTGTTAGATTTTATTTTCATACAAAAATAAGTATTCATTTAATTTCCGTCTTGATTGTTACAACGCGCATCGCAGATTACGTAAACAAATACGCGAAGCGTGGGGAACCGGGCTAGCTCCTTTGAAGGTCAACGCGCCGCTCAGCTGAGCGGCGCCTTTGAGTCGCGCGCGCACGCCGCGCCGCGCCGCATACTACGAAGAAAAATACGACACAACAAAAACTTGTAAAATCATTTTTTTTTAAATATATTGAGTTATATCCAAACTCGTAGAACAAAAGTTGTTCCGTATGGGGACAGCTATCTACCCCTGCGAGGTTGCTGGTGTTTTAAAAATAACCCTGTATAATTACTACTTTATATTCCGAAGAGAATCTGCTACAGGACATGCGGATGACTGATGCAGACACAGGGCTGGCATATACACTGGCTGATCCTGGAACGTGATCCACACAAGATTATGTGGGTCACTATGGCAGGTTTTAACGCCATGTGGTAGCTATCCGGCCGGAATGGATATCCTACTATCACTATGGATTATTAGCTTTTTAATATTCATGAAAATATTTTTTATTCCTGCGTCATTTAGGCGCCCTTGTCGACTCGAGAATGTTTTGTAGTCATATATCAGATCAGCCACTGTCGATCCAGGTTTCAGGTGTTACAGTGGTGGGTGTGTGGACTGAATCTCGGATCTCGGGTCTCGGATACGACCGATCAGCATTCCTATCTAATCATACTCGTGTTTTGCGTTATCTAAATACAATAAATAAGACATTAAATATCTCTATTATTTTAATATAACTTGATGTGGAAGGAACAACGTTTATATAATTACACATAATTTTATAATGTTTGTATGATTTATGTTTTGAACGATATTTCTAATAGTTAATAAGAAATAATACTTTGTTGTGATAATTTTTTGTAGACTCCAAATCGTTTCTCCTATAAATATCATACAATAAATGGTTTTGTTGAGATCATTAATCATTATATTGATACTTTGAATTAGTTGTCTATTGTCAACATTCAGATAGGAATAGTGGCAGAAGTTGTACATCGTAAAAGTATCCTCATTAATGTTGCATTATCTGTTTGTTTTCTCACTACTTATTACAAAGAGTTCACACTTTGTGCCTTATGATCTGAACACTTTTATAATGTTGCATCTCATTAAGGTACTACGTCATTATCACATTGAGTACTTTTGTGAATCATTTCAGGTATAGGAGTTTTAAGGTTAGGTTTTGCTGGTGGTAGGAGATTCGTATCCGCCCGGATAGCGACCACCGTACACACGACACCGACACCTACGACACCACGTACCATGGTGTTAAAACCTGTCAAAATGATCTACACGCCTTGTGTGGATCGCGTACCAGGATCAGCCAGTGTACATCCAGTAACTTAAGGCCGGTATAATTCTGCCGACCGATGAGGGGCTCAGTGTCTCTTGATGGTCGACAGTATGTTTGCACTGCACTGTACTTAACATCAGGTTCAGTTTAGTCACTTTACCGTGCCAGGAAAAACAAAAAAAAAATGTTGAACCTAGAAAAGGATTCAATTTGAGTAAGATTGCCATCAATTCTTGATAACATTCCACGCTCTTTGGTTGGACTACACTTAAATCCATCCGATTCTACTAATGTTAAATCCATATGAAACCAACGGATGCATTCAAGTTGCATTAATAGATCTCTACAGTTACATAAGCTCCTGGTACACGGTGCATCATAGGTTTATAGGTAAGCATCCTCTGCCTGTAGCACTGAAAATATATTCCATAGATATGGGGATGGGATTCGTAGAGGTTAATCGCCTTAGGGCCGGCGCTCATAGACGGCATGGCACGGCATGGCATGGCAAAGGATTTTATTACTAATCAAGTTATTTTGAATCTTATTGCCACGAGTTTAGAATTCACGTTACTTTATTTCAATACCACAGTGCCGCGACGACGTGCCGCGGGATGCTATGGCATGACGCGACGCGCCGCGGGATACTCCGGCCAGACGTGTCATGCCGTTTCATTCCACGGATTGCCGCGGTGCGCGAGAGAGAGAGAGTGGCTGGGCATTCAGCAGGATACCACGGCATGCCACGGGATGCCGCGGGATGCCGCAGCATGACCTGCCGTGCCATGCCGTGCCATGCCGTCAGTGGGCGCCGGCCCTTAGCCTTGACGTATATAATAATTGCATACGTTTTCGTTACATGTTTCGAACATATTTCTGTCACATTTTGCTGGTGGGAGGATACTTGTATCCGACCGGATAGCGACCACCGTACACTGGTGCTAAAACCTGCCATAGTGGCCCACCTTGTGTGGATCGCGTTCCAGGGTCAGCAAGTGTATATCCGGTTCTCCCCAGGGGGCTTGCCCTCTGATCCTAACCCTTTTCCCATCCCTTTTCATTCCCCTTCCCCTTGGCCCTTTGGCAGGCCGGCATGATCTTGCCGACCTACGATGGACACATTGTTTATCGTTGGTCGACACTATTCCTAGATTGCGCTACACTTACCATCTGGTGTAGCGTAGTCACTTTGCCGAGCCAGGATAAAAAAACAACATTTAGGAAGTAATAAAATGCCTAGAAAGCTCCCTTTGTTTTGTATCAGCTGGAAGTAAATCCTACTAATATTATCCTATCCTACTAATATTATAAACGCGAAAGTTTGTAAGTATGGATGGATGTTTGTTACTCTTTCACGTAAAAACCACTGAATGGATTTTGATGAAACTTTACAATAATATAGCTTATACATCAGAATAAAACATAGGCTACTGTGTTTTTCAAAAATCAACCCCTGAAGGGTTTAAAAAGGGGATGAAAGTTTATATGAAAAATCTAAACCGCTGAACCGATTTTAATGAATTTTGGCACAAATGTAGAGTTAATGACCCAGGGTTAAACATAGGGTATTTTTATCTTTAAATTTTAACCCCTAAAGAACCCAAATAGGTGATGTAAGTTTGAATGAAAGCTTTTGGATGGCGAAGTACTTTTTTCGCTTCTGGTCTATCATAATTTACCGGCTGAATGAACTGGGATGAAATTTGGCACATAAGTATATGATCTAGCATAAAACTTACAGTATATTGTATTCAGATAGTCCGTTCCCGTGGGATCTAAAACAAAATTACATTCACGCGGACAGGGTCGCGAGCAAAAGCTAGTGAGTAAATAAATAATGCAAAAGCGTTTTACACACAAACAAACAAAGTATAAAATGTGCAACTAATTGGCCCGTTCCGGTTTATGATACCTTAGTAAAAACTCACAAAATTGCAAGCTCTACCTTCATATCTTTTTACCCTCAGAACTAATATATGTATGTATTTTAGATTTCGGATTGTTTGTATCTGGCTAACGGCGAGTACTTGTATAGACACAGCCTAGCAGCTAAGATAATTAAGGCTACCGATATATACGACACATTTGTTGATTCTTCTGAAACATTGATGCACACTTCAGCCACAGCTTCCTTAAAACACTTATAATAAGCACCAAATACATAATGTCAGTAACAAACAACCATTGGTTTTCAACTAACGAAGAGGAACGAAGTGCCCATCGAGAATAGCCGAGGTACTAGGATATCATAAATAAGTGGCAATGTTCATTAGAAAGAGACAGCGACGGTGATACTGGCCGGTGGTATCCACGGGGGCCTATTAGGTGTTTTTCATTTTAATGGACTTTGTGTGTTGTAGTAGAAAAATCAATATTCCAGCCGCGAAAGAGATACAGCAACATAATTTGATATTGCCATACAACTAAAATCGCACCTCCTAGGCAAGACCTAGACAGCTATGTCGTTCTGGTACATCGCAAGTACTACCGTACAAGTTGAGGAACCTGAATGAATCTGTTTTTAAACTGTGGTGAATGGGGGCAAACACATTTTATTTAGACATCATTTAACCGGTAATTTTACCTAAGTTGTGAGAAAGATTAAAATACTGACGTTGAGAAGATTAGGGGTTAATCAATGGATTTTTGAATATTATATAAAAAAAAATTATAAGCTAACAATGAAACAAAGGACAATGACCGAATTCGATCCTTGGTTAATACGATATCATAAGTCGAAACTGATCTAGCAACGAAAGCTAAGAATAAAGTGGTGGGTGGGGTGCTAAATGGTCCTGGATGCTAGACAAATGGATTTCCAAAAATTGTATTTAAAAATAGCTGTATTTTTTTCCTGACAATATACTTGTGGTAAAAGTTACTCCGTATTTTACATTATTAACATTAGTCTTGATACATTTGGACCAAGCTTCACATATTTTTAACCTTACATAATCATTTTCTTGTTATAAATACTTTTTTAACATACGTGGCGACGGAACAGATCCCGAAACCACTAAAATTTATTATTGACGGTAAACTGAAGCCATTGCTTATGACCTGGTAACTGAGCATAATAATAGTACACGCTCATTCATAGTTCTGCACGCCTTGTATGTACATTAATATAGTCCTCCCTGTTGTTTATGAAATCCTGGTATCAGTTTGGCGTTATTTCCCGAAATCAGAAGTAGCAAAAGTTGCAAAATGCCTTGTGTGCAGGGGATTTGAACGCACAGCCTCCCGAACCGCGACAATCACACTGCGCTATGAGCGATTCCCTATATCGTTACTAAATAAGGTATCAGTAAGGATTTATAATCAGTGTTTATCAACATGATATAACGCAGTACATAAACCATATACTTGATATACCATATTATATTACAATGTACTTGATCTTCTCTCTTTAATTTGGCAGTCACATTTTATATTCCGTTTGCTAACCGGATGATTGCTGACAATAATTATTGCAACGTACTTTTTCTTTCCTCAACAAATATTTCAAATTATTAAGTGTATAAATATTATCAATATTCGATATTTAATTTAAGTTAATATTTTAACACTGTGACTCCTTCTAATTATACAGTACCAATGCAATCATGAGTGAACATAATATTGACAGCTAATTTAATTCAATTGAATCACTTTATATTGTTAGTTTGAGCTGAATTATTGTTATTGGAGCAATTTCTTTTCCTTAAACCTTCCAGAACCAGGTCGAACAAAACAAAAGAGAATCACACATATTCCATCGTTTGAATCGAAAAGTTCATAAAAATCTATAGAAATAAAAAAACGTGTGCATCCTGGGATGCTCGACAGAAGTGATAACTTAAACAAATGTGGGTTAAAGTGAGAGAGGTGGAGCCTACCTACTGCTGCTGTATGTGTGAGAGAAAGGGAAGCCAGACAGAGTGGCGCCGTAACGCGTTATGTTACGAAGCGGTTTACCCTTCCATAAGAAGTTATCACTTCATTTCATTGCTCTGCACTGCAGTGCATTGCACTCCAGTCCAGTCCGGTCAAAGTCCGGTCAAAGTGCGGTCGAAGTCCTGTCAAAGTCCGGTTAAAGTCCGGTCAAAGTCCTGTCAAAGTCCGGTCAAAGTACACACTAACGTACCCAAAAATGACAATTCATCATATTACGTAACTGTGGTTTAAAGTGAGAGAAGAAGAGCCTGCCTACTGCTGCCGTGTCGTTACGTTACGAAGCGGTTTACCCTTCCATAAGAAGTTATCACTTCAAAAAATGACAAAGTTTTCCCTACTTTCCAAAGAATGCTTGAATGCTTCTTCACACTCCGAAGAGGGGAAGAACCAAATCTAGGGGCCTGCGACAGGACACGCGGATGACTAATGCGGGCACAGGGATACAAGTTTTTACCTCTACCCTCTCTAACCAACCATCAAGTCATGTCGCATGCCCCTCTGGAAAACCGAATATACACTAGCTGATACTGGATCGTGACCCATATAAGGCGTGGGAGTCACTATGGCAGGTTTTAACACCATGTGTATGGTTGTCGCTATACGGGCGTATATGAATATCATACCGCCAGCTAGTAGGCAGTTTTCCCTTCAGCATAAAAGGGTCGACACGCCCGGATTAGTACCAAATTAATGTGAAAATTAAATGATGGCACTAAATGTTGCGTTATGTAGGTAATTTAAATGAGTACGGTTATGCATATTTTGATATTATAAATGCTAACCTATTGGCCGACGGAGAACACTCTTTAGGTGACCCACCTGCTCATTTATCGGCCTCTGCTAAAAACATAAAATATAATTAATGTTTGTTTACAGTTCAATAAATGTTTTTGTAAATATAACTGTTTAAAGGTTATCGTTTATATTCTTAAACTAGCCTTTGCTCGCGGCTCCGCCCACGTGATCAAACAAACAAACAAACAATCAAACTCTACAGCTTTATAATATTAGTATAGATTTGGGTAGCTTAGCAACGGATGCCTTCAAATAATATTATTTCGGTAGCTTAGCAACGGAAGCCTTCAAATATGAATAATTTTCCCCATTTTTGCAACATTTTTCACTGATGCTTCGCTTCTAATGGTCGCAGCGTAATCTTATATATCCTAAAGCCTTCCTCGATAAATGGACTATCCAACACAAAAAAAAATTCAATTCGAACCAGTAGTTCCTGAGATTAGCGCGTTCAAACAAACAAACAAACAATCAAACTCTACAGCTTTATTATTAGTATAGATAGAAACCTGTTAAAACATTGAATTTACAATTGAAGAGCCATCTGTTATATTCCATATCAATCGCTTGAATGCTTACATGAGCAACCGATTCCGTAATTCGACAGATGTTCCATATGTGGCGTTGTTATAAATGGTAACAAAGATACCACTCTTGTTTCATGAAGTCCTAGTAACATTTTGCTCATACTTTGGACATCGATAGCCTGTGGGACTGTGGAGAAATAAAAATAAAATTGAAACAACCTCTCTGGTCAACTATTATTGCGTTACTGACCATTACTAACGTATTTCAGTGTCGAGATTGTTCGATTTTTTTTTGTGAATGAGATACGTTGAATACTAAATATGTTTTTTATTAAATTGCTTGACAATACGACACCTAAAATGAAATAAATTATAAATACACTAAGAAAATGAATAAAAATAATCGGGAACGCGCGAAATTTGTTAAAGGTGACTGAAGGAGCCGGGCGTGAGAAAATCTGACGCGATAAAACTAATGACATTAATTTAATACAAGTCAATAACTACAAAAACACTAAACACTGTATTATCTGCCTAATGTGCGAATGCAATATCTTTATATACAGGGTGTCCAGTAATTAATGGATAACCTTGAAATGTCTTATAGCAGAACGAATGGCCGTTCAGAGAAAAATACGAAAAAAAATATAACATAAATAGTATCTGAGGTACGTATTTTTTTTTAAAAAGTCGTAATTTTTTTGGTTTATTTTACTTTCTTGGACACTACGACCAGAAATGAAGGAAATCCATCGGTTTTTTGTTGTTTTATTATTATACACTAACTATACTAATAGATAGATAGTCAATAGTATGACAAGCTATTGCACTTTTAAAAAAAAATAAACATTCAAAACCATTTCTTTAGAAAAATTAGCGAAATTTTATTTTTAAACAAAGTTTAAACCTCTTGGGTATAAAAAAAATGTATGAATACATGAGTGACCAATTTTTTTTAAATAATGTCGGTTTTAAGTAGATTTTATAATGGTATAATTCATTATTGTATCTACTGTAAATAGCGATTTATTGCTATTAATGTAAGAAAGGAGCTAATTTGTCCAAATAACAAAAACAATATAATATGAGATACTTTTTAAAATAAAATTGTACTTGTCTAATGAGGTTTATTGAAACTAAGATTTGATGTTGATAAAAGATTAAAATGGCTTATTTAAACAAATTGAAACCAAATTATCAGAAATAAATTAACTTAAATTTAATACTCATAATGTTTAAAATGGTTACTTCATAAGCGTAAAATGTGTCATATGATCTCCATATTTGCTTCCTGCGCGCACGCCATTCCCCCCGTTTTTTGTGTTATGTTAGACAAGTAGGGTCTGAGTTGGCTATGTGCAAGTGAAAGGAACTTAAAGTAAAAAAATCCAACCCTGTCCATCCAACCCAATGGACAACCCAATGGACAAATAATTGGCCCATTTTAATTACCGGGTCTCTAACTGGGCAAAGTTATTTGGAATTTCTTCAAAATGATCTGCCGACTTTATTAGAGAAGGAGTATCCGAGGGGCTGAGGGAATCGCATTGGTTGCAAAATTACGGCTGCCCTGCGCATTATGCTGTGTCTGTTCGGGAATATTTAAATACAGGGTTGGATTGGTTGGGTTGGTTGGTTGACAGGGTTGGATTTTTTTACTTTAAGTTCCTTTCACTCGCACATAGCCAACTCAGACCCTTCTTGTCTAACATAACACAAAAAACGGGGGGAATGGCGTGCGCGCAGGAAGCAAATATGGAGATCATATGACACATTTTACGTTTATGAAATAACCATTTTAAACATTATGAGTATTAAATTTAAGTTAATTTATTTCTGATAATTTGGTTTCAATTTGTTTAAATAAGCCATTTTTATCTTTTATCAACATCAAATCTTAGTTTTAATAAACCTCATTAGACAAGTACAATTTTATTTTAAAAAGTATCTCATATAATATTGTTTTTGTTATTTGGTCAAATTAGCTCCTTTCTTACATTAATAGCAATAAATCGCTATTTACAGTAGATACAATAATGAATTATACCATTATAAAATCTACTTAAAACCGACATTATTTAAAAAAATTTGGTCACTCATGTATTCATACATTTTTTTTATACCCAAGAGGTTTAAACTTTGTTTAAAAATAAAATTTTGCTAATTTTTCTAAAGAAATGGTTTTGAATGTTTATTTTTTTTTAAAAGTGCAATAGCTTGTCATACTATTGACTATCTATCTATTAGTATAGTTAGTGTATAATAATAAAACAACAAAAAACCGATGGATTTCCTTCATTTCTGGTCGTAGTGTCCAAGAAAGTAAAATAAACCAAAAAAATTACGACTTTTTAAAAAAAAATACGTACCTCAGGTACTACTTATGTTATATTTTTTTTCGTATTTTTCTCTGAACGGCCATTCGTTCTGCTATAAGACATTTCAAGGTTATCCATTAATTACTGGACACCCTGTATATAATTATTCTGTGAGTGTGTATGTCACTGAACTTCTCTTAAACGACTGGACCGATTTTGATGAAATTTTTTGTGTGTGTTCAAGGGGATCTGAGAATGGTTTAGATTCACAATTTTGTCCGCTGGACAATGTTTTTTAATTAATTTTTAATTTATTAGTAGTTGTTGATTTTGGAATGTTTTACATTGGATCCGACAGACGGCGCTACCATCGCCAATTTTAATTTTAGTCTGTCCCGACAGTTAGCGCTGCGATCAAATTAAAAGAATGTTTTGTTATCATTGTGTTATTGTAGATCATGTGCTGGAAACTGTTCCTGGGTATGAAACACTTGAAGTCTTTTTGATGTGAAACATCTATAAGCGCAGGTATAAACCGGATTGTTGGCGTTGCGAAGCTTGCCGTGATGATGATGATGATATACTAGACAGGACAGGGACAGGGACAGGGACAGGGACAGGGACAGGGACAGGGACAGGGACAGGGACAGGGACAGGGACAGGGACAGGGACAGGGACAGGGACAGGGACAGGGGCAGGGGCAGGGGCAGGGGCAGGGGCAGGGGCAGGGGCAGGGGCAGGGGCAGGGGCAGGGGCAGGGGCAGGGCCAGGGCCAGGGGCAGGGGCAGGGGCAGGGGCAGGGGCAGGGGCAGGGGCAGGGGCAGGGGCAGGGGCAGGGGCAGGGGCAGGGGCAGGGGCAGGGCAGGGGCAGGGGCAGGGGCAGGGACAGGGGCAGGGACAGGGACAGGGACAGGGACAGGGACAGGGACAGGGACAGGGACAGGGACAGGGACAGGGACAGGGACAGGGACAGGGACAGGGACAGGGACAGGGCCAGGGCCAGGGCCAGGGCCAGGGCCAGGGCCAGGGCCAGGGCCAGGGCCAGGGCCAGGGCCAGGGCCAGGGCCAGGGCCAGGGCCAGGGCCAGGGCCAGGGCCAGGGCCAGGGCCAGGGCCAGGGCCAGGGCCAGGGCCAGGGCCAGGGCCAGGGCCAGGGCCAGGGCCAGGGCCAGGGCCAGGGCCAGGGCCAGAGACAGGGACAGGGACAGGGACAGGTGGAAGACGACCTGACTTAGGTCGTCGTAGTCAATTAAATGTGCGACGGGATGTGAGGTTCTGCACCATTGTACATGACTACCTCACGTACAATGGTGCAGAATCTCACTTAATTGCATTTAATGTAAATGAAACATTTGTATTAAGTTTTGACCACATTTTACACAAATATAATATGTAGGTGATACGAAGTTCACCGGGTCATCTAGTGTCATATATTTTTGGAACATTGTTTGTTGCATGTTTTTCACAATCATATTATTAGGCTATATTTCCATTAAATAACTGCATAGTTAAGTCGCTATTTTGTAGACATATTTAATTGAACTCCTGTTTATAGCCTTTATTTACCATAGTTTTAGAGCCATCTATTGCAATTGTAAGCAACCTCCGGGATTCGAGCTGGATGGATGGGTCCGAGAACCCAGACTACAAAGTTTAATAGAAGCTACGTGAGTCGCTATAAACATTTATTGCAGTTTACCTCCTCCTCTTTATAGAGTCCTAGTTAAAATATTATGAGCTAGTCGAGTGCGTTCAATACACAGACTACTTAGAGAACTGACGTTCAGACCGCCATGTCAGGTACATTGTCATTGAACCGTAATGCGAATTGCTGCAATTGAACATGACATAACTTTTTTTCTTTACGTACTATGTGTGTAATGCAGGCGATGGAACAAAAATCATACAGCCTATTATATATTTTTTTTAAATGAATCATACAGCCTATTTAATATTTATTTGTTTCATCCCTTTTACTTGATAATTCTTATTAAAATTATAATACGTATTATTAGGGCTCTACAAATAAGGATTAAAACAAACTTTTATTTAGGAATGTTTTTATTTTTTTTACTACTGTCGTCACTTAGCAAATTATTCTTACATTCTTTACAATTAATTTTTTTAAGTATTTTTCGTGTTACCCATCCGGATGTATATTATGCTCTAGAATTAATATTTATTCTTTCTCGTCTTGCTTGTTCCTGAATATCTTCTTCATCAAACTCAATATTTTTATTGCCTTGTTTTCTTTCTGATACGGGTGAGTGAGGTGTTGCTGCAGAGTTCTCAGTTTCAAATCAGATATCAATCTGATTTAAAATATCTTGGTCTCATAATTTTGATGCAGCTTCTGCTATATTCCGCATGGTGTTACTGACAGGTCTTCCATCAGGATACAGAGCTGAAATAGATAAGTATCGTTAAAATAAATATTTTCTTTCATTTAACTATATACCACTCTAACACAAGCGTGTTTGCAGAAAATATTTGACTCAGGTTTTGAGACCGGATGCCTGCCTGATGTATTACAAAACCCACACAAAGTGTTACCCTGTCCAACCCGGGAATCGGACTGCAACTGTCAGGTCTACAGCCAATTTTCGCTGCCACTAAACCACAAAGACAACGATGGGGTTACATAAACATGGAGTTATAGTAAATATTTTGTATAATGTTTTTTTCTTAATTTATTTTGAATTATACGTATAGATAGTAAGATACTATGCCCTGAAATAAAAATGGGAAATAATTTCCATTCCATCTCCTCAGCTGGTAATATAAATGAATTATAATTTTTTAGTGAAAACAGTTAAAAAAAAGGAAATAAAAAGGTATACGGATCAATAAATGGTATAATTCATATATCATAGACATCATTGGTCAACATTTCTGTTAATATTGTCCTTTTTTATTTGATTCCAAAAAGATTACAATTACACCATATAGACCGGTCAAAGCACACACTTCTGACTTACACCTATACCTAACCCATCGACTGCAACTATTACTAGTGTGAGCATATGTATGTATGTTAATGGAAGAGGTAAAGTAATCGTGAGAATACCTGCATAAAGGTTTGTAAAGCTTATCAACCCTCACTAGGCCCAGCATGGTGTTTAATACTATTATTTTCAACCAAATATAATATTATGAGTAAGTCAAGCATAGCATTGTAAATGTTTGATGTAATTGTTGATTATATTTAGTATTACATACCATTAATGTCGGAGCGTGGCAATTTATTCGAGGTGCTTTCGGTAATTTGCGAGTATGTATGGTCGATGTGACGCTTCCGTGCATAAGTGTGATCAATACTGTCGTTCACATAAACTAGAAACAACAAGAAATAAATTAATCAAACCAGTATCTGTAGAAAAAATTGTAGCTTCCACTTAAAAGGTAGCTTACCTCTGTTTCTTCCACAACCATTGACGAGTTGCCTGAAGTATTCAGGTTAGTAAATAAACTTGGATAAGCGTTACAGTTCAAGCGATTTATCGCCAGGTTGACAAATCTTTGCGCAAAATGGTTATGGGTAACATATATGTTCTTGGTGTTTTCACAAATATTTTCTTTATCTAGGCACTGTAACCACCGCGCTTTACTCTCTTTCCTTGCAGGAAATTGATGCAATTTAACATCCTTTCGTAAACTATTGCACTTGGGTACACAACACTTTCGAAACATTGTAATAAATGTCGAAATGTCACGGAATATTGCTGTATTTGTGGATTTAAAAGGGCGGAATTTAATCGACGCAAACACTTCTTATCAACACGAAATAAGCAATGAGGGACGCTTCTTTCTTGACAGTGACACATTGCCAAAATGGCGACTGGTGTCGGCGGGGGTGAAGACGACGAAAGAGGGGCGCGAAATGTCAGTATCAACCGTTGCACTGTAATTTTCTATGAACCATATTTTTTGTACTGACATTACTCGGCGTGGTTCAATACTTGCAAGTGACGTCACGGGGAAATAAGACAGCAATCTGAAACTATCTCATAGATCATAGTATGCCCGTGTTAGCCCAACTTCTGTTGGATGCACTCGCTGTTCGAAACGACCCAAAAACATTTTGATACAATTATACAATAACATTTCAACCCACCTCAAGTAAAAATTTAGATATCTATCTATACTAATATAATAAAGCTGTAGAGTTTGATTGTTTGTTTGTTTGTTTGAACGCGCTAATCTCAGGAACTACTGGTTCGAATTGAAAAATTATTTTTGTGTTGGATAGTCCATTTATCGAGAAAGGCTTTAGGCTATATAACATTACGCTGCGACCATTAGGAGCGAAGCATGAGTGAAAAACGTTGCAAAAACGGGGAAAATTATTTATATTTGAAGACTTCTGTTGCTATGGTAATCAAATTTGGTCGGAATTAATGCATTATTGTCAATTTATAAAGAAGAAATATTTGTATTTTTGTATGTAACGAATTAACTTAAAAACTACTGGACCGATTTCAAAAATTCTTCCACCATTAGAATCCTACATTATCCCTGATAAACATAGGCTACTTTATATGCGGGAAAAAGCAGATCACGCGTGCGGAGCCGCGAGGAAAAGCTAGTTATTTATATTTTGCTAAATTCATTGGATTAAAGTAGGTTAAATTCCGTATTTTATAAAAGAAATCATTAAAGGAACATTGCCCCATGTACGATTATGTAGAACATTAAATTATTGATTTAAGTTAATGAATTTAACAAAATAAAATATATGTCTAAATTTTTACTGTTCAAATGTTATTGCATATTTGCATCCATTTAAACTGCCTGATGAGTAACAAATTGATAGCTTTCTTTCTTTTTTGTTATTCTAATAGGTGCTATTTTCGTAATTTTATACTCCTTACGGTAAATATTTATTTGTAAAACATTAACTTTTGAATATACTATAAATTAAATTATATTATGCAAGTAAACGAATTCTTCGTAGCGGTCGATGTTAAACATTCTGCTTGTTATGTTGTCCCGATACAGCACGGACGCTTACTCACCTGTTACTTACTCACTATGGTTTTATCAATTGAAATCGGAACGTATTTTATTATTGTTGGCGTGTTGCCGGGCTTGATGTTAATTGCCTTAATGTAGTTTGAAATCATATCAGCCTCATATATTGTTGCCTGTCTTTGTCTGTCTGTCTTTGTCTATGTCTTTCATCCAATTGTCCTAGTCAAATCGTTCTCCTTTTTTATAGCGTAGGCCGGCTAACGAGCAAGTGGCTCACCTGATGGTAAGTGATCTTCACCGCCCATGTAAGCCCACAATACCAGAAGAATCATGGGCGCGTTGCCGACCTTAAGGAAAGGGTTAATTAGGGATTGGGAAGGGGAGGGAATCAGGTCTCCGGATATCTCTCTCACCGTACGAAACGCAGCAGCAAGTCGCTACTTTACGTCGATTTTCTGTAGGACAGTAGTAACGACCCGATCGAGCCGGCCCAAACAATCCAAAACCGTCGATCGCGGAACCCATTGAGACCTGTTTCGTAGTCAAGTGACTCCAAAAACGTGTTCATTCTTGATATAGCTAGTAAAATGCATCCTACAGCTCAATCGATTCGTAATTGCATCTAGAAAAATGTCCAAAATATCACGCCACAGATAAACTATTGTAGTAGTTATAAACAATTTAAGTTTCAAACTATGGAATCCTAAACAAGGGAGTCTAAATTTTTTTATATATAATTTTAAAACATTGGAGACAAGTTTCTCTTGAGATGGAATTTTCCGCAAAGTAGGTCGACACCCAGAACTTCATCTCTTATCTCACTGTACACCAGGTTTACCTGTATCGTGAGTATCAGGAACTAGGAGGGCTTACGGTCCCACAACACACAAAAACGAGGTTATTTTATTGTTAGTTGATTATTATTACTGTTTTACAACACAAATGTTTTCACTTAATATTTTTTTAAGCTATTTATAAAAAAAACATAACATTTCAAAAGCAAACGCGTTCATACATGTGTTTTTATAAATTTGCGCCCTTTTGGACTTTTGCATTGCACCCTATTCCAGAGGAATAAGACCCACATTTATGCACTTAATTTGAATGTTTTGTAGTCAGGAGTCTCCTGTAAGATATGCTCTCCTGGTATTGCTGCGGATAAACGTTGCGGGCTCGAGACATGAATATATCGAGATCAATTCTAAAATATTTTTTTTTATTTTATCCCGTATGCAATGTTTTGTCACATATTTTCACAAAAGATCTTCCTGAAAGTCATTTCACATTTCTAGTTTCTTTTCGTCCTACGTACCTACGATAAATTATCTCCACCTCTTTTACAGATCTGTAAGTTTTTTAACTGTGGACACCTTTATTTTCTTATTGTGGATTTAATTCCTACAAAAATATATGATTTATATTTTAAATTCGAATTATTTATTATAACAATAATTAATAGTAACCGTAATAAAGTTTGTCTTGAATTAATTTTCTTATTTGAGTTAAATATTCACTCTTGTCTGGGTCTTACTTTACATTTGCCAGGTGTAAATCTCATAGGACGAAAGTCTTGATCTAATTACTCGGAAACTATAAGGTCTACGGGGTTTTACCTTTACCCACAAGTTATCAATCACTATCTCTTATACTAAGTACCTACCTAACTACCTTTTAAATAACACAATGTATTAAAGTAATCGTAATTTTATGTGATTCATCTTCAACCACATATCAAGGATAATAATATAGTGGATGTATGGCCGGTTTCTATAATAAACTTACAGATAGATTTGCTTACTATCAATAGTGGTCCGGGTTCCCTGGGCCAGCTGATCCACTTGATTACTATCAAGCTAATTTTCCGTGAGTAGCTTCGTTTCGATGAGACGCCCAACAATTCCCTATGCGAAAATTCTCTATTGTGGTAGCTAACAGAGGTAGCAGGGATAGAATATTTCGATTTGATGGTACTCAAAAATTCATTATTTTATTTGTAGGACAATATGACTGTTAAATTATATAAATATTAACTAAGTAAAAACAAAAAAAATTAGCTGGTTAGTAATCATACCTATTGGAAGGAGGGGCTTCCAATAGGTATCGATAACGAGGTCATAAAAATGATTACTAACCAGCAGATTTTTTTGACTCACGGAAAATTAGCTTGCAAGTAATCAAGTGGATCAGCTGGATCAGGGAACCCGGACCATAGTGTTTGATAGATCATCCACACAAAATTACTTTATATATCAAACTTTCGTGACACGTTGTTTGTCCGCGAACTTGTTGTTTGTACTGAACCGATTTTAATCAAATTTTGCAAACTATGTGCAGTTTGGTTCAACTTGGGAGATAGGATAGTTTATATCTCAATTTATAGTCGAAATATGTTTTATTGCAAATTATTACTTATAATTATCTGTGAGTTCCATAAGATTCTAACAGACAGCGTTACACCGCTTATTTATCAGCTGGATTGAGTACGTTTAGATAGCGCATACTGTATTGAATAGTTTACTACAATATAATTTAGCATATCCTTAGCGACAGCAACGCGTGGCCGGGTGTGCTAGTATAATATAGGGATCGGCCAGTAACTAAAAATTCGATCTACCAAGCGTTTCAATTTTAATTTTGTAGACTGACGTTATTCGGTTGTTATTACGGCTACGGCACGGGGCGCTGATTTCACAGTACGTTTTTATGCGTTGCGCTGAATGTTGAGCTTCATCACGGCACGCGAAGCGAGTACACATACATAGTCTATTAAAATAATTGTGGACCGAATTTTTAACCATGTTGGTAGTGCCATCTGTTGAATTTCTTATCAATTACCACGACTATATCTTGCACATATGGCTTAATAGTTTGAAATAAATCTGTTATGTGGCGTTATTTTCAAATACCAGCGAATATATATCCTACATTTTATGGAGTCCTAGTAACATTTCTGCGTTACCCCATTTGGAGAATGTGACGATATGAAGAATTAAAATCGAAACAACCTCTCTGCTCTGCTATTACTTCGCTACTGATGTCTGTATGTAGCGTCTGTCTCTGTCTCAGGGTTGTTAGACAGAAAAAATACAATGATCGTATGCCAGCTCAAATAAAATCGTATTTCAGCAGAGAGATGAATAGTAATAAACTAATTGTTCATTATAAAAGATAGCAAATCCTCTATTCCTTGCAATCCCTTAATTATTTATCCTTTTTCTTTAAGGTCAGCAACGTGTCCATGATTCTTCCCGTATTAAGGGCGTGCATGGGCGGTGGAAGTCACTTATCATCAGGTGACCCACTTGCCTATGTCGGCCTAGGTTTATAATGTTTATTTTATTATATAATGCAAAGAACTTACAATTTTTTTTAACGAATTATCTAATTATTATTACTCTTCATCCGATTTAAAAAAGGAGGTTTACAATTTGCGGCGTATGTTTTTATGTTTTTTTAAATAAAGTGGGGTATTTTTTTTTTTTTTGTGGGGCGCTATGCCCCGCTCTCGTTCCCCTAACTTAATCAGGGACCTTATTGGTCTCTTTCCTAATTTTTTTCGACACCCTATTCATTCCCCACCCTTTTCAGGGTCCCTACTGTCTTTATTTTTCTTTGCATGCATTTCCTAGTCTAACCGTTTCTAAGCCTAACCCTTCCATGGGTTCCTATTTCTATCTTTCTTTATTTTCAACAATTCTTATCTATTACAACTTTTATCTATTTATTCTTATCTATTACAGTTTTTTTTTTAATCTATTCTATAAATCTTATATTATCTTAATCTATACATGACAGAATTTACTTTTTCATTTTTTTCACATTTTACATATCTTATTTTATTTATTTATTTCTATTTATCTTATTACATACTATTTGTATATAAAACTATTTATATATCTAAGTAATATTTGGTTTCCTTATTGTATTTATTTATTTCTATTGTTTACTATTTTAACTATGTTTTTGCAATACTTTATGAAATCATATCTGATATACTTATTACTAACTATATCCCGTATGTTTGTTATATCTATTTTTCTATCAATTTTCTGTTCAATATCGTATCTGTCTAGCTCGTGAATCGGACATTCAAAGTGGGGTACAATGGGATACAAAGTATTTGGCTTTGTGTGATTTTATACATATTTTTTAACCAAACGACAATAATAATTAATCAAAAATAACAAAATGGCAGTCATAGGAACTGCCGATAGAAGTGAAAACATATAATATATAACTTAGAATTTTGTTATTTATTTTTCAACTTAAAAATACTAGTATATTTATTTATTTAGTACTCACTATTGTACTGCACAGTGATTCTACAATGGAACAAGTTAATAATCAAACTCAAACACTAATTGAGCAATGTACAGTATATACACATTAAACTTTTTACTAAATCGATTCAATTTTACTTGTAAAGATATACACAGCACCAATTTTGTACAATACGTCACCTGTATAGCTACAGATATACCGTTGTTACGCATGTCGGTGACGCGAACTCACATTTCACCCATCCAAAAAGCGTTAACGCGCATAGCACACGGTCAAGTTCAAAGTGTTCAACGCGGCTAAAGAAGTTTTGACTTCAAAAAGCCAAAACTGATTTAAAAATTAGTAGAAAATGAGTCCACAGTTCATGTTGGAACGAAGTTCCTTACGGCAGGCTTGGAGGGGATAGGGATTTTGCTGCGTGACCGAACTGAAAAAAATGTGATAGTAAAAGCGTAAGAAAACAGCGTAAGAAAAAAGCGTTAAAAGCGCCGCATAACCAGCCAGCGTTAGTTCCTTTTTGCCTGCACCAAAATTGTGTGCGAATTTCAGCTCAATCAGTTTTTAAAATGAAATTCATTCAGCCAGTTATACTTGAAGTATTTTTATATCTCCTTCGATTTTTAAAAGATTACGCTAGCTCGTTATTATTTATAATTACATAAGTTGATAAAAAATGCTATACAATAGCTTTACCGCGGCAGTCTCCGAGTGCTACACGTCTTTTTTTTATTTTGTTATTTTAGTTGATAATTTGTATTTTTTACAATTTGTGTCGATTCTACATTAGCCGAAGGAACTTCGTTCCTACCTGGTGTCCCACGACACACACCAATTTTTTTTAAATATTGTTACCAGCAAAGGTAGGGTAATCTCACTACATCTTTTTTCTGTCATTTGACAAATTTGACAATAACATACCCCTTCCAGCAGATTTAAATGGCTTCTTACTTATTTAACGACTTGATTTGTATAATTCCTTCGATAATAGGTTTTGGAAAACTTATCGTATTTTAACACGTAAACGTAATAATTGAGTCAAATACCCTACGTCAAATGTGAACTGGTTTTGATGAAATCGTTTTTAACATGAGAGTGCGAAGTGGTCCCCTAAGCATTTTAGTTAGGATCTGATATCGTAGCTTGATGTACAAAAATGAAGCTCCAAAAAAATGAAAATGTAACATTGAATAACTATATTTTTGGATTCGATGGCTGTTCAGCTCCACAGTCGAGGCTGGTCAACTGAAAATGGTCCAATTCCAGTCCAGTTCTACTCTAATATTTTTACCATTTCCTTACTAGGTGTGTAAATGAAAATATGGTGAGAATTCCACAAGATTTAAAACCACAAATTAAACAAATTGACACAAAGCTATTTTTGTTTCATCATCATCATCAGCACATTCAGGACGTTCACTACTGAACATAGGCGTTCCCAAAAAAATTCTAGACCATCCTGTTGTTATTTTTGTTTACTTTCACTAACTGTAAACTGCATATTGATTCCTTCGACTTTTCACTTGTATAGATACAAATGATACAGCTAGAGCTGTACCATTTCAACACACGGTTCGAACGTATATATCTGTCTCTGCCGCCATAGTTTTAATGAAATACCTAGGTTTCCCACCCCTTTCCAGTGCATAGCCCGGAAGTGCCTATGTGTGCAACATAATGCAGACAAACACACACATTCCTATAAGGTTGTGAAACTCTTGCTGTGTCATGAGGTTCTAGTGGGTTTGTGCATTATGCAGGCCATGTACTTTGTAGTGCATTTAGAAATGCATTTTACTGAAATGAATGCTATGTGAAATCTTTTCTCTTCTCATACGCGTTTCTCAATAGATACTTTATACTAATGTTTGTTTATAAGTAGGATTAAAGGGCTACAAGTTAGTTTTTCAATCGCTACACTAATTAATAAATATAATAAAATTCATCAATATTATTTACTATACCATGTACAAGTTAGCTTGATTTTTTTGACAGACGTAAAAAGTCTTAAAATTTTCGGATAACGCTTGAATCTTTAGGGACTTTTGTATTATATGTATAACTCGGCTTCTCACTTGTATCAACAATAAACTGCATATTCTCGAGAAAGTCCAGGTCAGAAGTGCCTTAAACCGACGTGCATGTATAAAAAAATATAATGAGAGTGAACGATACCTTCCACCTCACTAAATATAATAATTAAGCTGTGGTCAATGATGTTGGTCTCATGTATAATATACTTGTTACAAATACGTTTATTATACCTTATAACATGTGTTACTGTTTTATGAACCAAATAAATGAAAGAAAAAAGAGGTCAAACTGGTGTGTACCACTTTGTACCAGGAACCCAAAACCTCATAGGTGGTGTGTCAATGCAACTACTAAAATGCACCGAAACTTTCACTGATACTAATACATCGCAGAGCCGATACCAAATAATATTACCCAAACTTTTCGATTCTCCCGATAATACTGCAAAAAATGCACCTAATTTGCGAAAAAGCCCTAGATATTGTTAAAAGGGTCAGATTGATTTTAAAGTAATAGTGAAAATGTCAAATTAGTTTTAACACTACTGTGGTTCCCCTAAGTATTCGTGAGTGAGGTAAGATTAGAATTGTGATAACACATTCATATAACAAAGCGATCTGATAAATACCATTAGCATCTGGTTAAATAACATTCATGGGTCCGGTCAGATCAAACCGAACCGTAACATATGCTTAACGCATTTGGATATGTTGTGTTATTTCATTTTTATTCTGCTGTAACGGTGGTTGCGCATATATTGGATTTGAAAGTCAACTTGCCTCCAGCATCTATAAGAAAAGCCATGTTTTACTATTTTAGATACTCGCTCAGTCACAGGCGAGTTCCATGTTCACAGAATATAAAATCGCAACTCACGCATTTGCTAAATTTTATAAATGTTTCGACATTGCATGATTGGAACAAACATTGATATGGAATTTATGAAAATAGATCTTCTAAATATTTATTTACACTTCTTGAGATCCATTATTACGTATCAGTGTTATTTATTACGTCGCATCGTTATGAACTAGCAATGTTCGTTATGAAAATGCAACAGGTGTCCTTACCTCTCATATGATTATGAATTCCTAGTATTCAGGACCGTTATCCTCAGGTGAACAGACCGTTTCGGCCAAACTTATTTTATTGAAATAAAACTAGTTTAAACGGATTTTATCGCGGTTTGTACCGCGGTGGTTACCGCGATGAAATCCGTTTAAATTAGTTTTATTTCAATGCGTAACATTCGCGGAAACGTAAGAAATCATTAAACTTATTTTATTTAACAACGAGTTTAATAGTTTAAAGTTGGTTGGAGACGTTAACATATCACATATAATAACGCTTTGCTCTATACTTTAGTTTTATTTTGATAATTTATGCGATTTTGGCATTATAATACCATATTTATTTAATGGGTGTAGAAGTAATATCTTATATCGATCATTAACGTCGTAAACAATTAAAACATATCATGTTTATATACTTATTTATTTATCGCATAATACATTCCATTTTCAGTAAATTTAAAAAAATCGCTATTCCAAAAGCAAAATAACCAATTATTATTTATTATTACTTGTATTCGCAAACTAAACATACAATGTCGATTCGGCAGTGGCTAGTGTCTTGAAAATTAATTTATTATTTAATTGATTATTTTGAAAATTGCGATGATTACTTGCGAGTAGACTCGCCCCGGCTTCGCGCAGATGCATCTTATTATTATGGCGTTATTTAGGATTAAAAACATCAAGTAATAGCATGTGTTTGATCGATGTACGTCCGATTATAATAAATGGTCTTAAATGGAGTCGCAAGATCGCTCCCACAAATTCACCAATAATAAGAATACAATTTGAACATGACGCGTAGAAATTACTTAAAATTAGCTTATCACGAGTAACCGGATATTTTAAGTGAAAACTTCTTTTAGCGCGGTACGCATATTTTTAGATACGATTGCTACTTAGTTATAAAAAAAAAAAAAGTGTGCGTCTCGGGACGCTCGACAGAAGTGATAACTTAAGCTAATGTGGGTTAAAGTGAGAGCGGAGGAGCCTGCCTACTACTGCCGTATGCGTGAGAGAAAAGGAAGCCAGAGTGACGCCGTAACGCGTTACGTTACGAAGTCCGGTCGAAGTCCTGTCAAAGTCCGGTCAAAATCCGGTCAAAGTCCGGTCGAAGTCCGGTCAAAGTGCAGTCAAAGTCCTGTCAAAGTTCAGTCAAGGTCCTGTCAAAGTTTGTCAAAATACGGTCAAAGCCCTATCAAAGTCCGGTCGAAGTCCGGTTAAAGTCCGGTCAAATACCGGTCAAAGTCCTGTCAAAATCCGGTCAAAGTCCAGTCAAAGTCCGGTCAAATACCAGTCAAAGTCCTGTCATAATCCGGTCAAAGTCCAGTCAAATTCCGGTCAAATACCAGTCAAAGTCCTGTCAAAATCCGGTCAAAGTCCAGTCAAAGCCCTGTCAAAGTCCGGTGAAATACCGGTCAAAGTCCTGCCAAAATCCGGTTAAAGTCCTATCAAAGTCCGGTCGAAGTCCGGTTAAAGTCCAGTCGAAATCCGGTCAAAGTCCGGTCAAATACCGATCAAAGTCCTGCCAAAATCCGGTTAAAGTCCAGTCAAAGTAATGTCAGTCTTGTCAAAATCCGGTCAAAGCCCGGTCCAAGTCCTATCAAAGTCCGGTTAAGGTCCAGTCGAAATCCGGTCAAATACCGGTCAAAAACCTGTCGAAATCCGGTCAAAGTCCATTCAAAGTCCGGTCAAATACCAGTCAAAGACCTGTCAAAATCCGGTCAAAGTCCAGTCAAAGTCCGGTCAAATACCAGTCAAAGTCCTGTCAAAATCCGGTCAAAGTCCAGTCAACGCCCTGTTGAAGTCCGGTCAAATACCGGTCAAAGTCCTGCCAAAATCCGGTTAAAGTCCTGTCAAAGTCCGGTCAAATACCGGTCAAAGTCTTGCCAAAATCCGGTTAAAGTCCAGTCAAAGTAATGTCAATCTTGTCAAAATCCGGTCAAAGTCCGGTCGAAGTCCGGTTAAAGTCCAGTCGAAATCCGATCAAAGTCCGGTCAAATACCGGTCAAAGTCCTGCCAAAATCCGGTTAAAGTCCAGTCAAAGTAATGTCAGTCTTGTCAAAATCCGGTCAAAGCCCTATCAAAGTCCGGTCGAAGTCCGGTTAAAGTCCAGTCGAAATCCGGTCATATACCGGTCAAAAACCTGTCAAAATCCGGTCAAAGTCCAGTCAAAGTCCGGTCAAATACCAGTCAAAGTCCTGTCAAAATCCAGTCAAAGTCCGGTCAAATACCAGTCAAAGTCCTGCCAAAATCCGGTTAAAGTCCAGTCAAAGTAATGTCAGTCTTGTCAAAATCCGGTCAAGTCCTATCAAAGTCCGGTTTAAGTCCAGTCGAAATCCGGTCAAAGTCCGGTCAAATACCGGTCAAAGTCCTACCAAAATCCGGTTAAAGTCCAGTCAAAGTAATGTCTGTCTTGTCAAAATCCGATCAAAGCCCGGTCAAAGTCCTATCAAAGTCCGGTTAAAGTCCAGTCGAAATCCGGTGAAAAACCTGTCAAAATCCGGTCAAAATTTTGTCAAAATCCGGTCAAAGCCCTATCAAAGTCCGGTTAAAGTCCGTCCAAAATCCAGTCGAAGTCCGGTCAAATACCGTTCACAGTCCTGCCAAAATCCGGTTAAAGTCCAGTCATAGTCTTGTCAAAATCCGGTCAAAGCCCGGTCAAAGTCCGGTCGAAGTCCGGTTAAAGTCCTGTCGAAGTTTGTCATAATCCGGTCAAAGCCCTATCAAAGTCCGGTCAAATACCGGTCGAAGTCCGGTCAAATACCGGTCAAAGTCCGGCCAAAGACCTGTCAAAGTCCGGTTAAACCCTGGTCATAGCCCGGTTAAAGTCCGGTCAAACCCCGGTTGAAGTCCGGTCAAAGTCCGGTTGAAGTCCGGTCAAAGTCCGGTCCAAGCTGACTGGTCACTGTGTGACGCCACCTGGGACTTCCAAATTATCGATGTTCCAGGGAGGTCAGCTAACACTGGCTGGTCGATGGACCGCTCGCGTTACGGAACGTTTCGGTTCACCCTCCCATAAGAAGTTATCACTTCAAAAAAGTACTTATTCTTACTACTTAGTTACTTTACGTACTTAGTTTAGTTGAGATGTGTTTGGAACTGAGCCGTTGCTTAGCAACGCACGTGATTCCAGTGACGATATACCAGAACTTCATAGCTGCTGTGGATGTTTACGAAACGAACTGCGCATAACGAAATGATATAAATAATGCGATATAGATCAGTTCAGTAGGGATTGAGTTTGTGCAACATGCAATTATGCAATGATTTCTTATTGAGCGTTTTAGAAATGTTATAGTGCTGCCACACCGGTGTTAGAAAATGTTATACAACATTTTATAACAGCGGTGTGGCAGCATTATTTAGTAAACATTTCTTAACAATTTGTAACATTTTGTAACATTTTTTAACATTCTTTAACATTTTTTAACCGCGGGCGGCGGTACTTTTGAGAGCGGCGCCGTCAAAGAAGCCGTCAAAGAAGGGCCGATGTCATGTTTTCAAATGTTATAAAATGTTAGAAAATGTTAACAAACGTTAGAAAATGTTTTTGTTAACATTTTATAACATCGGTGTGGCAGCACCATTAAACGCGCATACCTACTCCTAACACCTAGATCACACTTAGATTACATACAAAATATGTAGTTTTAAGTTATTGATAATATAATATTTATACTTGAATTTGATAAAACTGTATAAACATTAACCTAGATGTAATTCATTCAGATACAAAATACATTTTTGCATCAATAAACTTTCCACGGAGATAGTGAGGTCAAAATACGAGACTATCTCACCCACATACTTGCCACGGTAACTCCTGTAAGCCAGGATCGACAGTGGCATGCATGTTTCGACACCGGGCATTGAAACTCGGCGAGTCTCTGGGAATGCTAAGTTGTCTTTACCCCGCAACGACATTTAACCAAATAGAAAGAAAGGGAGGAACTGAAAATATTTTTTGACTTCCCTTCGTAGCAAAGCGAGAGACTACACCTACGGGACTGAGTGACTGAGTGTACGTCACGCAAAAACAAATTTCATCAATACTGAAATCATTTTCAGTATAAACTTTTATATTAATCTCATTAAAATGCTTGAAGAATATTATACTAAGTCGAAGTGTTAATGTCAAAATCTAGTCGAGGGTATTACAAATATCAGCAGAATCGTCGATTTCATTTAGTTACATAAAATTCATCGGAATCATGTAAGTTCTCGAACCTAATACTAAAATTTAATTGAAATCGAGTATCAAGAGTAGGCCAGCAGTTCAGGAAACAAACCTGGATAACGTGTCCGCCATGCATTTATGGGGGTGAGGTTGGCTATCTATACCAGGACATCATAACAACAGAGAAAGTATCGTAAAACGAATAAGGCCTGTGGGGACGCCCATTTGTCAACATGCATGCAAGTTTATGGATTTCAGGAAGGCACTGCCCATTCAGTAGTTTACATTTGATGTGTGCGTGAAACAGCGTGTATTCGTTGTATCTGTATACACGTTGCTACCACTAACGATCAACCAATCAAAAGACACAAAATCATGGAAAATGTTATGGGAATGGGGCCGCGTTTTCAAGGATTTCAACGAGTTTGTACTGTTTTTTTTTTTTTCTTTTTCTGTCTTTATTGTGTTAACGCAATAAAGTTTTATTTAATTCGTCCGGTGATCCATAACCATTTTTTTTAATATTAACATCGCCTCGCAGTCCAATCTAGAACATACTGAATCCTTGTTTCCGTCGTTAGTGAACGTGCCTTGTAGGATTGTAGGTGATTATCCGTAATTTAAAAAGAAGTGACATGCCTGATTTTGTGTAAATTTGCATATAAATTCATATTCAACAATTGTTAACTTCCCATGAAAAGAATATTTTGCAATATTTGATTGTACTGTCGCAAGTTCTATGGAATAATACATAAACAGCACTATCAGTCAAACCAAGCATTGTTTCAAGTAAATTTCGTTTCCTACATTTTTTCCATCTTATAATCCCTAGCATTGCAATGAAATTCCGTTAATGTTTTTTTAAATAAATATTACTTAAGTTGGTCAATGGCCCCCATTCAATTTCCTTGAATCCACATCTGGTTTTATTTTCAAATCTATAAGTGTATGACCTGACACATTCCCTCGTATTACTAAAGTATTATTTTAGATCTGATTACTGTGGTTGTATGCTAATTTGTAGGGTGGTGAGAACCGAAACTAAAAAGTTATACAATAACTAACTGTATAGACAACTTTCCGCCCAGTGCGAGTTTTTATTCACATTCGATCTCGGATACATGTTAATTCGAGTCGACTGAATTTATTATATACAAATTGCAGTAAACGTTCTGGGATCGAATGTGAAGAATATCTCGCCCTTAATTAAACGAAATGTCGCTTGTTTATGCGTATAGTACCCGCGAAATACCTGCCTAACCTATAACCTAACACCTGAATAAATTCGGCATAAGCAGTGTCATGGCTTTAGGTTTCCGTAGTAGAGAGAAGGGTAGCTTAGATGGTAGTTGAAGATACCAACTTTAGTCCGGACGAGTTATCTTGCGTGTAATAAGGTTATATTACTATATTATACCCTACAACCAAGATTAATAATTTGATGTTTTTTGTTGACAAGTTTGACTAAGGTGAGATGAGGACTAGCATAATGTACACTGAAAGATTCAATTTCCAGTTGCAATGTATATGGTTTTATATGTAGAGGTTGTCGATAAAAATATACACAAAGTAAGTCATACAAAACATTTATTATAATTTGTCAAACATAACATTAACACTTTTGAATTTTTATACACATGTAATAACAAGCTGTTCGGAAACAGTACCTTTGAATAAGTTTCAACCTATTTAGCATTATTTCTATATAACAATTAGCAACTTTAAGTTGTAAACCTAAATAAAGAACAAATTTAATGTAATAATACTGTAAGAGACTCTATTCAAAAAGTAATCTTAAAAATAAAACTAATTTGTAATTGCTGATTAATCTTACTTGTATCTACTAATTTGAATGTCATAAAATGAAGGGTACTTTGATATTCTGAATATTATAATTGGAACATAAACTAATACTAAATGTATTAAAAATTTGATGTCGTACTTCTGTGATTTTTATTATGTATTTTGGCTATCTTTGTTCATATATTTCAATAACATGATTTGATGAACAGAACATTACCAAAAAATATCATTATTTCTGTATATATAATTAATATAATATTTTGGCTATTGTACATGTGTACATTAGTCATTTTACCCATCATTTACATTTTGTCTAAAAATGAAAGGGACATTGACAATCTTCTTACTTTGTAAGTGATAAGGCAAGTCAAGTTCACATAAAGCAATTTTCTTATTAATCAAAATATAAACAGTAAATGTGAAGTCAACCGTGTGCATTTTTTTTTTAAATTGGGTGTTTAAAATAGAATTAAAAGAGAATGTATCTCTTTTAACTATATATTACACATCAGGAACATGGAAATATTCACATTTATATAAACAAATTTGTTTGTAATTATTTTCCACAAAAAACAACTGCATAATGAACAGTATGGATGTTCCAATTTGGTACATTGATTTTCTCATCACCCAATAGAGGCATACACCTGTAAACCTCGTATATCGCAAACTCATTCATAATTCTACGTATTCTACTCATACTTCTAGTTATAGGACCAGTGTAGGTTGTTACATTGTACACATGATGAACAATTTTCTGTTTCTCATCCACACATTGTTTGTTTGTGCAAATTAGACACATGTTCTCCTCAGCACCTGACTTGCTAAAATGTTATGTACATAGTTATAAAGTGTACTTATGCTTGTTTTCTGTGAAATAAATTGTGTTTGTAAACTTTATGTTGTGTTTATTATTTGCATTTAATTATTGCAATTTGTTGGATGATTAGTTAAGTATCCAGATTTTTAAACGTACAATCGATTAATGAATACTTCAGTATCAATATCCAGATCTCAGGTTTGAAATATATAATTAACTAGCTTTTGACCGCGGCTCCGCCCGCGTTAACAGAATTTTCCGGGATAAAAGTAGCCTGTAACCGTCTCCAGGGTCCCACCTATCCCTGTAGATAAATTCATCAAAATAGGTTCAGTGATTTAGGCGTGAAAGCGCAACAAACAAACTCACTTTCGCATTAACTTTCACCCCCCTTTTCATCTCTTATTAACTAAAATTTCCAAAATTCCTGAAACACGTGTTTATTTGTTTTACGTCAAAAACCGAAATACAAAATTTTGTTTATGTAACTTTCAAAATGACGGACTTTCATACATATTATCATCCCCTATTTTGACCCCTTAGGGGTGGAATTTTCTAAAATCCTTTCTTAGTGGGTGGGTGGCCTACATAACACAATGAATATACAGTCCGAATTTCATGCTTGTAGCATTGATAGTTTGCGCTCGGCGATGATGAATCAGTCAGTCAGTTAGGACATGTTATTTTATAAGTATAGATTGTCTTAGTTTTGGTTTTTAACACAGGATACCCTGTTTTAAAGCCCACTTATATTGTGTGTAAATACTTTTAAATGGATGAAGTATGCACTTTCTTGTTTAATTATATATTTATATGTAGGTAGTTTAAACTCGTGAAGTTTTACTCACCGCTTTTTTAACGACATTGTTTATTCCGATTTTTTTTTATGAAACAATGTTCGAAATAATTCAATCAGCCAAATATGGTTTTATTTAAGATACATAGTATTATTTCAGGTTATAATAAATTATTATAATTTCTAATTTGCAAGTGTAAACTAAGCTGTAAGGAAGCTTATGTTTGAAAAATAAAAATAGCGTAGGGAGCCGCGAAAAATATTAAAAAGTTGCCATATAAACAACTCAATAAATATTTATGATGCAACATTATTTGAATGCGTTCCAGATCATCACAAATTGCACAAACATGATCATGCGTACACAATTCATACATGTCTATGGTTAGGATGAGTATTGGCGGGAATTCTGACACTGCTGAAACTAGTTAAAAGTTGTGTTTGTTGTAAATTATGTTTGTTTGTTTACAAATCCTCACCGAAACATAGACGACGATAAACAGTGTTTGGAAGCATTGCAATAAGTGTCTTTAGGCGACTTTTGACAACGTGTAATGATCGACTTTGTGCGTTCGATTCGCTTAGAGAAAGTCATCTAAGCAGTATCATACTGAAAAGAATTAACACCAAAACTCTTCTTCTTTTTAATTCATGGCTTCGCATTATTATGCATTTCGCCAATGACAAGTATACTAGTAGAAGTATATATTGTTAATAAAATCAATAGCAAATAGTAAAATTATAAAATATCTCGGGTCCGCAACGTTTAATTTTATCCGCAGCAGTACCAGGAGAACACATATTGGAGGCACCTTTCAACCTTCAAAACTTCTAATCGGAGTATTATAATGGCCCGCCCTTATTCTGTTGTATACTCTGTATTACTCACTAAATTTAACTTATTTCCCTTTTTTCTTGAGTATATAAACAGCAAAAATAATTTTAAATTGTGGGTACCGCCAATAATATTTTTAACTTGAGCGTGGTTTACATAGCTTGTCATTTGATTCCACTATCGGAGTGGAAGGTAGTTGGATGTAGGGAGCATCCCGCATTAGAGCAATCGGTCTGTGCGTAGCCGAGTCTAGACAGAAATGTTTGTGAGAAGAGAAGATATTGAAGGGTCGTGAGGCCGAATTTATGGAATACCAAAGTTACTCACAAGTAATTATTATATGCAAATATGCAATAGCATTTCAACCCATATTAAGAAAGAAATAAGGTCTTGATTTTATTTTGCCAAGTTCATTATCATCATCATCATCATCAGCCACAAGACGTCCACTGCTGAACATAGGCCTCCCCCAAAGATTTCCAGACCGACCAGTTGGAAGCGGCCTGCATCCAGCGACTTCCTGCGAACTTTATCAGGTCGTCTGTCCACCTTGTAGGTGGACGTCCAACGCTGCGCTTGCCAGTACGTGGCCTCCATTCCAGAACCTTTCTGCCCCATCGGTTATCGGTTGCCAAGTTCATTAAATCAATAATTTACATTTCTATTTTGCATTCAAATCTCAATTTTTACTTGATGTGGGTTGAAATGTTATTGCACATGTGTGTCTATTATGTGGATTATTACTGTGTGTGAATTACCGTTTCGTACACATTTGAGAGGATAAAAGCCGACTATGGGGATGGAGGCGGTCGGATACACACATAATAATTATGATGATGTAAGTTAGTAGAATTTTATGTAGTTAAATAAATAATAAATAAATAAATAACACCCAACAGTCACACACATAGCCCTGACCCTACAGTAAGATACGAGTCTTATGTCGTGGGTATCAGGAACTACGAGAGACTTTGTGGTCTCACAACACCCAGACCCGAAACAAATATTTGTGGATCAGATAAATATCTGCTCGGTGCGGGAATCGAACCCGCGGCCTCACGTTTCACAGTCGGCTACTCAGCCACTGCGCAACGGAGACCGTCATTATTATCGAAATGATACCGGTTGATCGTAATGAGGTGTAAATGCTCTCTCACCGACGCAAGTATATGAGCTATTGCTCCGACAATTATATGTTTACGTGTCTTCAACCCCAATAGAGATTAACAGTACGAAAACTAGTCCTAATGAAAGACTAACAGTGATCAAATTCAAGAGAAATTATCATTTAGAAGCTTGATTGGTTCCTTTCTTTTGCGAATGAAAAAGAGTCCCGTTTGTGGTTATCTTTCTATCCTCTGTTCTTATAACGGCCTGTTTATGGGGATTTTCAAGTTTTCTTTCGCTGTCTGTCTGATGTCAATACATGCAAAGACCGTCACCTGCTACAAGTTCTTATGTCTGCCCTTAAATTATATTATTAACTTATTGTTTCATCATTTTGTTATTGGCATATACATAGAATGGCGAACGAAAAATAACTTTATAGTTACAATATTTCCAAGACGAGCAAGGCGTTCGCCTGATGGTAAGCGCCACGCCTAACCATAAACAGAAGCAAAACCGCACAAAACTGAACTTGAACTTGAATTGAACTGCGCTCGTCACCCCGAGACATAAGATGTTAAGTCTCATAATGCCCAGTAATTCCACTGGCTTCAATTTCCTTCACACCTAAACACAACAGTGCTTACACACTCTTGTGTTTCGCTTACACACTGTTGAGTATACACATGCAACGGTAAACTGTCCGCCCATTACTGTAGCACTTAACACCCTTGGTAGTGTGTGTAATCATAATTACTCAAACTCCTTACTAGTCATGAAGTCCTATCTTCATCGCGCCTACTCTCAACAAATTTCTGCCTCTTGCTGGTTGATGTCACGAGCCATTACGACTACATACATGTATATATATTTTTTTATCCTAGCTCGGCAAAGCAATAAGCATAATTATGCTTATCTGACCCAATCAGATAGTGCAAGTAAATCCATTTCTAATTATTACATGTGTGTATTTGTAGTAAGGGTGTTAACACACACTTTCATATCGCTACACTACATTTACAAATCTATAGCAGAATAGGTCTTGCTAGACCCTATAGAGCGTAGACTAGTTCTTTATAAGTTAAATCATAAAAAGAAATGTCAAATTAGCTATATATATGTTGTTTTCATATCCATATAATAAACGCGATTCTCCAATTACAAACGTTCTTACTTTTGGCATATATGGCCATTTTTTACTGTCTGAGACAGTTGGCAAAATTATGCTGGCCTGAAGTTGTTGGATATACAATGGTTGGCCTCGGAACGGCCTGAACGCACCACTATGGCGAGTTGTACACTATGTGTAAAGTGGTCGCTACCCAGTCGAGTACAAAAATGATCAGATATCCTTCAATACACAGCAGGTTTATTTAGAATTTTATTATAATTATAAGTATATAAGTAAGTACATAAATTGTTTATAACGTGAATCTGTTCTAGGGACATTAAATTCTTTGAACTGAATAGAGGTGTTCGTAAAAGCTTTGTTCTGGCACCCACTCTTTTCGGCATATTGTTCACTGTTCTGTCTCTGTAAGATGTGCACATGCACACTAGTGACTAACTGTGGACTAATATGGTCCATTTTAGTAGTTCTTCATGTCTACGGAACTGCCAAATATAAGCCAATTTTGAACTTCCCCTGCTCTGATAATTTACAAACACATTGATACAGATGTATGTGTGTAGCAAATGTTATGAAATGTTTAATGGCATATTCTCCAGACCTGTTCTGCGATCCTGGTGCTTAGAGCAGGAATATTGCCTGCCTTGAGCTTCACAGGCTGCATACATTTGTTTAGTTCTACTACTATTTAGTGGTACTTCATGGCATGGCCTTGTACAGCTTCGGAAGTTATGTTCGCCTGGCATCTGAAAGGGGTTACTTGTTACCATGTGGCTTGCACCTAGAGAGCCTTGTATTGTTTTCGTCTGGGCATGTGCTGAACGGGTCGTCAGTTAAGCTCCGGTAAATTATGTAAATAAGTACTATCGCTACGCCCATCGTCCCGAAACATAAAATGCAGTACAATATGCTTGTGCAGACGCTAACCTTGTTGAAACGGTGCCATAGACAACCCCATCAAGGATCAAAGGATGTGTTCGACACCCTACATACATTAGAATATCATCGATACAGATACATACTATAATATTAAATGATCATATAATTTTTTTATTAATACAAATGTTCCTTTATTTTAATTTTATAATTTTTTTGTATATTATGTATCAACATGGCATGACGCTATTGGAACGAAGTTCCTTACGGCAGGCTTGGAGGGGATAGGGATTTCGCTGCGTAACCGAACTGAAAAAAATGTGATAGTAAAACCGTAAGAAAAATGCGTGGAAAAAATGCGTGGAATAAAAGCGTTAAATGAGAAGTGCGCAGGCGCGACAGTCGCATAACCAGCCAGCGTTAGTTCCTTTTTTAAAATGAAATTCATTCAGCCAGTTATAGTTGAAGTATTTTTATATCTCCTTCGATTTTTAAAAGATTATTACATAAGTTGATAAAAAATGCTATACAATAGCTTTACCGCGGCAGTCTCCGAGTGCCACACGTCTTTTTTTTATTTCTATTTTTCTATTCTATTTCTATGTAATTTTATGTTGTCAAACCAAAATAAAGAGACATATTTTGTTATTTTAGTTGATAATTAAATTTTTTTGCAATTTGTGTCGATTCTACATTAGCCGAAGGAACTTCGTTCCTACCTGGTGTCCCACGACACACCAATTTTTTATGTATTTTTTTTTTCCTCGCACTGCAGAAACAATTTTATCCGCATAGGTACTAGGAAGACATATGCGACGGTATATCTGTAGGTAATAGAAAACAAACGCAGATCAATATGCGGGCGACTAGCACGTGGTAAGTTCATTGTTGCGCATGTGCCACGCTCGACTGATTAAAGCCTCTGAAAACAGGTGATTCTGTCAAAGCGGGTACCAGGATGTCATGAGAGCGCGGGAAATGGGATTACCTAGTAGGTATTCAGTAACGTGGCACAGGCCGCGTCACACAGCTGATTTGGAGCGTCACCTTTTATTCGTTTCAGATTGCATTTTAAGAAAAACATGATTTTAATTATCATTTAAATAAAGCATCATTGTATTTATTATTCCAAAGAAGATTGTGCGTTAAAAGTAAAAAGAAATATGTGGACCAATTTTTTTTAGTGTTTCGTGTCTGTTATCACCAGCACTACCAGTTGTCTTCGTATTCGGAAGCGTTTCCCTTACGTCCTGTATTATGTGTTTATTAACGCTTAGGTAATTAGAATTTGAAAAGTCGGTCCTAAAATTATAATTTATATATATTCAGCACTTTCTGGCATAAAATAATAAATACAAACTATAAATCTTAAAATATAACCATTCTGAACATCACCAAAGGATTTACACATCACGATCTGAACAATTAAACAAAGAAACTGGCGTAACATAAACGGTCCGCTTTCATGAGGCCAGTGGATGGGCATCACTCACTTTTAATTTAATAAACAGCTACATTGTTAAATCTCCGGTTTCTAACATTTTCTGTCTTTTTCCAACAGGATATCTGTATATCAGCAATGAAAGAGAAAGATATAGAAGCGAAGCTACGTCAGGTTACAAACGAATGGTCGGTTCACGAGCTTACCTTCCAAACTTTTAATAATCGCGGAGAGCTTCTGCTAAGAGGCGATACCACTGCGGAAACCATTGGGCAGCTTGAAGACAGTCTTATGATACTTGGATCCTTGTTGTCTAATCGGTAAGCTATCTATGAACATTAGGAGCACTAGCTTTTGCTCGTGGTTTTGTCAATAAATCATTTTTAACCGGCAAAAAATAGAGGTTGTTTTCAATTCAACGTTTTCTTTGTAAGTACACTTAGTTAACTTACGTGAGCAAAAGCTACAAATGTAAATTAAGCCTTTAAAAAAATTAAAGGTATTGCAGTTGAGTGTTGTGTACTTACATCAATATTAACTAAATTTCAGATATAACGCACCATTCAGAAAACAGATCCAACAATGGCTCTACGACCTGCAAAGCACAAACGAAATCCTAGAGCGTTGGCTTCTAGTACAAAACATGTGGGTGTACCTGGAAGCAGTTTTCGTTGGAGGAGATATCGCGAAACAATTGCCAAAAGAAGCGAAACGGTTCTCGAAAATTGACAAGTCATGGCAGAAGATCATGCAACGAGCCCACGAAACCCCTGGAGTTGTGTCGTGTTGCGTTGGAGACGATCTCCTGAGACAACTTCTTCCTCACTTGCAAGAACAACTGGAGTTGTGCCAGAAAAGTCTTAGTGGCTATTTAGAAAGGAAAAGAACAATGTTCCCTAGATTCTTTTTTGTGTCAGATCCAGCGCTGCTTGAAATTCTCGGCCAGGCGTCTGATTCGCATACTATACAGAATCATTTACTGTCGATTTTCGATAATATAAGATACGTCAAGTTTCATGACATAGGTAAGCCTATAAACAATTTACCCTTGCTACCATAGAATAAACATCTTCGTTTATCTAATATATAAATAGTTAGAATATCTAACGTTACGGGGTTATCAACTTTGGTAAATGAAATTGTAATTCTTTTATTACTGATTCAAAAACAAGCATATTGCTTACATACATACAACAATACTATTAGTTAGACATTGGATCCCGTATAGCGAAACTCAAGTGGTGTTGAGTAGGACATATGACGAAGAAGCGACGATGCCAAGTCCAGTAAGTCATGGACAGAATGGTGGCCGCGTAATGGTCAACGTAGCCGTGGCAAACCCTTATATAGATGGGTCGATGATCTGGAAATGTTTTCAGGTGTCACTTGTCATAGATTAGTTCAACATAGAGAGGAATGGCGTAAAACGAAGGAGGCTTATGTCCTGCAGAGGGTGCATAAAAGCTGAAATAAATGAATGAATGAAAATGTTATCATGTAATAATTATAAACGTGGAGTAGATTTTTTACACACGCAGCTATTATAGCTGTACGGTTTAGATGCATGGATTAGATTTGCTTTTACTACTTTATTCTAGAACTTTAAAAGTTAAAAAATATACTCACATCATTTAAATCATATTTCAATTCTTCAACACAACAAAAAATGTATTATTCTTATACATCACGCGCGTTACTATGTCCGGTAGTTAGGAAATATGTATGCTGGTGAAACACACGTCGCGTTTTCGGTAAAGTCGCATAGGCTATACCGACTCGTCAGTGAGGAACGGGTCGATTGGCGCCTAAAACGACCTTGAGACTGAGAATGACCTAATCAAGGTCACACACACCCGGGCTTGTGGTGTAACCTCGGGTTCTCGCGTATTACCCGAAATTCGAGGCAAAAATATCCTTTCGAATTATGATGGTACTGTTTAAAGCGTAGTATTTTATCCCGACATATTTGTATAGAGATTACTTAAAATCGAAGAGGAATCACTAATTAAGCGGGTCCTCCGCTTCGAGAAGCCAGTCTGCCAAGCTGGTCAAACTTACAGACTAGACCAGCTTGACGTACTGTATGTAATATAATATACTCTATTAATGAGAGTAATCAAGCTACTATCATATATTGTATGGTTACTCTTTGCAGAATATAACAAAATGATAGCAATAGTATCATCTGAAGGCGAAGAAATTAAACTAGAGCGTCCAGTACGAGCCGAGGGATCTGTAGAGACATGGTTGACATCATTGCTCCAGTCAGCCCAAAGTAGCTTACATTCGATCATAAGGAATGCTGTGTCCATAATTAATGATCCAACCTTCAATTTACTTCTATTCCTGGATAAAATGCCAGCGCAGGTACAAGAACTTTGGAAACAAATGTGATATGATTCCTATGTAGGCTTAGAATGATGTATGAATTCCATTACTTTAAAATATCTGTAAAAATGATCATAATTCATTCGTAATATTTTTGCTGCAAAATTATTCAGTATTTTGATTAAAAATACTAACGTCGGCTTGCACAACAATCGTTAATTGTATTAGATAAATACTTAGTAATGTAAATTTTTCACAAGATTTGACATTCCTTAAACATGTTTAGTGACTGTATACGATTTAAAGATGTCGTGCAAGTCCTCCTAAGTGCTGTGGGTATGTAATTAAATAAATCTAACTTTTTATCAGGGTATAACATCTGGTTCTGAGAGAGGTTTTGTCTGAAATCTTTATTCTTGCTTTCTACGTTTCAGTGCCCACCTATAAAAAAACACTTAATTCATACGTCATTTATTTTGCCTAGAAAGTTTTTCTTGTAGGGCTCTATCCGATAGTATACCTAACTTGCAATTTATTTCATGAAACGGTAAAAGTTTCATATAGTTTTATTATATTAAAAGTATATAAATTTGTTTTAATAAAATCAAATACCTAATACTAAACAAGGTCTAAACAAATCCACAGCTGTGTATTTTAGGAGATATTAATTTGTAATGTAGCCTTCAATATTTTCAATCTATCTACATATATCTACGTGCCTCAGGTGGGACTTTTAGGCATTCAAATTATCTGGACACGGGACGCAGAACTAGCTCTGATGCAAGCGCGACAGGACAAGAAGATAATGGCAGACACCAACAACAAATTTTTAGAAGTACTAAATACTCTGATCGATCAGACAACGAGAGATTTACTGAAGATAGAAAGGATTAAATTTGAGACCCTAATCACCATACATGTCCACCAGAGGGACATCTTTGATATGCTGGTAATTAAATATCCAAAAAATAACAACCTTTTTTTAAGAGAGCTTCTTTGATCAGTTCCATGGTAAATGTTTAAAATAAATCTTCACTTCTTTATAAATAGGAGCTCAATTTTCCTACCAGAGCGGCATAGCTAACGTATAACAGCAAAATCAAAGTTCCGGTATGGTACATTATATCTCTATCAAATTTGCTATATTAAATTCTACAACATAAATATCTACAATATCCATTTTGTATATTAGTTTAGTTTTTTTTTTTATTGTCCAACTTTGATGACATTTTCATAATCAGTTACATAATGGTTTGAGTAAAGAATTTATTCGTATACGTGTAATATATTTAATTGGTGCGCAGGGCAGTTAGCTTTGTATATACGTGGTAATAAATTCCAGTGTCGGCTCAACGTACGATCAGCGAACGACTTCGAATGGCTCAAACAATGCCGATTCTATTTCAAAGAAGATACAGACAAAACCTGGATCTCGGTCACTGATGTTACATTTACTTACCAGAACGAATACTTAGGTTGTACAGACAGATTGGTCATCACACCGTTGACAGACAGGTGCGTGAATGTAATAGCTGAATCATAACCAACATTCAACTAGAATTATCTTACTTAACTATTGAGTTGGATCTCAAGAGTTGAGTGGTAGAGCCAGCTGTAGACAGATTTGTCTACAGCATGAATGTGCTGGCTCGACCGGATCGTTATCACTGTCTCACAGGAAACCGACGTAAAGTAGCGGATTGCTGCTGCGTTTGCTGCGTACGGTGAGTGAGATATCCGGAAGCCCAAATCCCCTCCCCTTCCCAATCCCTAATTATCCCTTTCCTTTAAGGTTGGCAATGCGCCCATGATTTTTCTGGTATTGTGGGCGTACATGGGCGGTGGAGATCACTTACCATCAGGTGACCCACTTGCTAGTTTGCCGGCCAATGCTATATAAAAAAAAGAGAAGATTTGAAAAAGTAGAGCTCATTCCAGATGGTAAGTTACCATATGTCGCTCTAGCAGTTAGGTATAAAAAAATAAAACACTGTTATGTATTTGGAGACCTCAAAACGGAGGAGCATCATATTAAGAATAAAAATAACAAGTTAGAAAATTCGAATTGGATCAACCGTTATAATATATAATTGGTTGTAATAATTGATTCATACAACTTTAACAAAGGCTATGTAGTCATTTATGTTTTATAAATATTTACATAGAAAACCCCATGTTAGACTAATATTTATACCGCACAGATGCTACATAACTTTGGCCCAGGCGTTGGCCATGAGTATGGGCGGCGCGCCCTGTGGCCCGGCCGGCACGGGCAAGACCGAAACAGTCAAGGATATGGGCAAAACACTCGCCAAGTACGTCGTCGTGTTCAACTGCTCTGACCAAATGGACTACAGGTATCGCTTTTTTACCATTTTTATCGACTTTAGCAGGTTTAAATTCATACGTGTGACTTGCACCGGTCGTGTTACACAAATCATTTAGAGCTACATCTGACCTCCCAAAACTAAAACTATTAGATACACTTGAAATTTTTCACGTCTAATTTGAAAATCTTCTAAATAAATTAATGCATAGTCCTGGGGTTATTAAGACCTGAAAATTAGTAGAGATATTTTATCGCCATTACCAAGTACTCAGTCCATATATAGCGGAGAGTTATTAACTGGTTTGCCGTTCAGTCTTTGTGTTTCTAGAGACAGGCCAACTGCTCAGCAGTGTCATCAAAAAGATGTGGGTTTGAAGGCCGGACATTCTTTTACCTATCGTACACTTACACTTAATGATAATGACAATAAAAAATACTAATTGATAATGAATATAAAAATGCATAATATAGCACATAAAGAATGTATAATAATTTTAACTCATACTCGTGATTAAATCATTCGCTGGAGGGAGGATACTTGTATCCGACCGGATAGCGACCACCGTACACTGGTACTAAAACCTGCCATAGTGGCCCACCTTGTGTGGGTCGCGTTCCAGGGTCAGCCAGTGTATATCCGGTTCTCCCCAGGGGGCTTGCCCCTTGATCCTAACCCTTTTCCCATCCCTTTTTCCTTCCCCTCCCCTTTGGCCTTTTGGCAGGCCGGCATGATCTTGCCGACCTACGATGGACACATTGTTTATCGTTGGTCGACACTATTCTTGGATTGCGCTACACTTACCATCAGGTGTAGCGTAGTCACTTTGCCGAGCCAGAATAAAAAAATAAAAAAAATCATTATATACAATTTGCTGCTAAAAAGTTAATATACTCCCAGGGGTTTAGGACGTATATACAAAGGCCTTGCCCAGTCCGGATCGTGGGGGTGCTTCGACGAGTTCAACCGCATCGAGCTGCCGGTACTATCGGTGGCAGCACAGCAAGTGGCCGTAGTGCTCGCAGCTAAGAAGGAAAAGAAAAAGACCTTCCTCTTCACCGACGGAGACATGTCCGAGATGTGCCCGGAGTTCGGTATATTCATCACCATGGTTAGTAACTGCTGTTTAAATATACTAATGCTATTATGCGCTTTGGAAATGCTATTTTACAATTATAGAATGAATATCCAGCCAACCGAGTTCGGTCAGTCTCCCAAGAGAAAAATAAATATATAACCTAAATGTTGTAACAGATTTGTATTAGATAATCATCAACAATCGTTCATATTTTCGAAATAGGCAACGATTGCCGGAGTGCATCATTTTAATCATCTACAATAAAAATTAAAAATATGTATGCGTATCGTCTTATGGACGTATGAGATTATTACCTTGGATGTAAAAGAGAAAGAGGGGTTTAGGTAATGATAGAGGTGGTGGCGTCTATTACCTAAGATGAGGATGGACAATTGTAGACAAGTGTTGATTCACATGGTTTAATCGCGACTGTATACAGAACTAAGAACTAATTAAGAACTACTTATCCGCGGCGCAGCCGCTACTATATGTATCTAGAAATCTTACATACTAAGCTAATATTGCATTCGTCACTCGCACACGCTTCACGCTAACTAGGTTACATGTGTCTCTACAGTACTCGCCCTCTTACAAAAAATAAACAAACTGCACAGATATGGGGTACAAAAACTTATACAAAATACAGGGACACACCACAAGATAAACAAAATACACAATAAACAGTTTAGGTAATGATAGATGTGGCGTCTATTACCTAAGATGAGGATGGACAATTATAGACAAGTGTTGAGTACCATGGTTTATTCACGACTCCGTATACAGAACTAATTCGGCGGGCAAAGCCGCCTGCTATAATATACATAGAAAAACTACAACTAAGCAAATATTGCATTCGTCACTCACGCACGCTTCACGCTAACTAGGTTACAGTTTACATGTGTGTGCCTACAGTACTCCCCCTCTTACAAAAAATAAAGAAACTGCACAGATATGGGGTACAAACTTATACAAAATACAGGGACACACCACAAGATAAACAAAATACACAAACACATAGAAATATTAAAACACATAAACGAAAATAAAAGCAAATTACACTGTTTACAAAATGTGACCAGTAGGTGACCTACTAACATACATTACATTACTAACATACATTTAATATACCTAACACATGCACTGTTTTGCTTACGGCGCAAAACGTATGGGCAATTTGATAATGCGTCCACTCCGCGTCGTTTTCGGATGGAAAACTTTGCTAGAAGTGTCTGCGTTATCGGAACAAAAATTACTATCTCTAACAATAATGTCATTATCACACATATTTGTAGCCTGTGAGTCGTTAATTACATACGCCGGCTTAATTCTATCTACCGAAATGGTCGTCTCTTTATCCCCTACCTTAATGACGAAAGTCTTGCCCTGCCTTCTTATGACGCTGTACGGGCCATCATAAGGAGGCTGTAGAGACTTTCGCATTACCTCGCTTCTCACAAAAACACTTTTACACGTAGCGAGATCGCTGGGAAGGAATAAAGAGCGTGAATTCTTATGACTAGGTGGCCTCGGTTTCAATTTAGAGATGGTGTCTCTGAGCTTACTTAAATATTCAGAGTCCGAACCACTAAATTTCGCGTTATCATAAAAATCGCCTGGTAGTCTGAGTGTTTTTCCATAGGTCAACTCAGCTGCGCTCACGCCACTATCACTTCTAGGTGCCGCTCGCAAACCTAGTAACGCGGCTGGCAGTTCGTCGACCCATGACGTGTTGCAATTTAAACGTGCCATAAGAGCCACTTTCAGTGCTCTATGCCATCGTTCGATCATGCCATTGCTTTGCGGGTGATAAGGTGTAGTACGTAGTTTATGGATGCCTAAGTATTTCATTAAATGATGAAATAGATCACTCTCGAATTGTCTGCCTTGGTCGCTCGTTAGCTTCTCAGGGCATCCAAAACGAGAAATCCATCCTTCAAACACTACCCTAGCTACCGTCTCCGCTGTAATATTTCGTACAGGATAACATTCAGGCCATCCAGTAAAACGGTCTATCATTGTTACGCAATATCGATAGCCATCAACTGATGTACTGAGTGGGCCTACTATGTCAATGTGCACATGGGAAAATTTGTCAGATCGCTCAAATTCTCCTAGACCGGTTATGGTGTGTCTTGTAATTTTTGTTTTTTGACACTGCATACACGATCTTGCCCATTTCGCAATATCCCTATCCATGTCTGGCCAGAAAAATTTCTGCTTAACTAATTGTTTACTTGTTTTAATGCCTGGATGACTAAGGTTGTGGACAGAACGAAATGCTACTTCCCTAAATGATTGTGGTAAATATGGCCTTATATTTTTTGTCGAAGTCTCGCAATAAATATTTACACCAGTGTTTGGTAAACATATTTGCTTAAATTGCAAATTACTGCCTGATGAGACTAACGCCTGCCGTAAATATGTGTCACGAGTCTGTTGTTTTGCTACCTCAGTGAAATCTAACACGGTAGGACAATTAATTGCTTCAACGCGAGACAGTGCGTCAGCCACAACGTTATGGTTGCCACTCACATATTTTATATCAGTGGTAAATTCACTGATGTATGACAGTTGTCGTATTCTTCTCGGGCTCTCTTTATCACTATTAATCTTTGAAAAAGCAAAAATAAGGGGTTTATGATCAGTAAAAATTGTCAATGATCGACCCTCTATTAAGCTTTTAAAATGCTTAATAGCCATAAATATTGCCAACAACTCTCTGTCATACGTAGAGTACTTATTCTCCGTTTGCGTTAATTTCTTAGAAAAATATCCGAGTGGTTGCCAAACATTGTCAACATATTGTTGCAAAACTGCACCAATACAAGTATCTGATGCATCTGTCATCAGCGCTAAATTGGTGTCAGGCAATGGATAAGATAATGTAGCGGCGCTTTGTAAGCTTTCCTTACATTTCTTAAATGCCTCGATTGCTGTATCGGTCCACTCTATAATGGTCTTATCATTTTTCTTAGTGTTATGCAAATATTTATTTAATTCTAACTGATATGCGACAGCCCTAGGTATATGCGATCTGTAAAAATTTAACATACCTAGAAATCGTCGCAGTTGCGCCACTGTATCGGGTCTCGGAAAATTAATGATGGCTTGCACTTTGTCGTCAAGTGGTCGGAGCCCGTTCGTTGACACTTCGAAACCTAAAAACTCAAGACTAGATTTACCAAAGGCACATTTAGACACATTAATCGTGATACCATATTCGTTGAACCGTTTAAAAACTGTGTTCAAATGCTCTTTGTGCTGTTCGAGAGTCTCACTGGCAATGATGACGTCATCGATGTAGTTAAATAAAAAATCTAGTCCTCGTAGTACTACGCTGTCCATAAATCTTTGGAATGACTGTGCAGCGTTGCGCAACCCAAAAATCATCCGTGGGAACTCGAACAACCCAAATGGCGTTATGATCGCAGTTTTCTCGACGTCTTCGGGAGCAACTGGAATAAAATGATATGCACGATTTAAGTCTAGCCTAGTAAATATAGTCTTCTTACCAGCTAATAAATATTTAAAATCGTGCAACCTGGGAATCGGATAACGATCGGGCTTAGTCATCGCGTTTAAGCGTCTATAATCGCCGCATGGCCGCAGTTCCCCGTTTTTCTTGGGTACCACGTGCAAAGGGCTTGCCCATGCGCTCTTAGACGGTCGGCAGATACCTAACTCGGTCATTATCCGGAATTCCTCCTTGACTTTAGCGTACCTATCGGGCGGTAAAGGTCTTGCTTTCGCATACACCGGGGGTCCGGTGGTCTCGATCACATGATACACGGAATGCTTAGGAGTATCTTTGTATGATACAGGCCTAGTCAGTTCCGGGTAATTACCTAAAAGTTCGTGCCATGTATTGTTACAATCTATAGTCTTAATTAATGACTCACAGCTAATATTTCTAACAACTGAAGTGAGGACATTTAGTTGAGTAATTTGATCTCTCAATCTCCGCGCGCTTAAATCAACTAACAAACCATAATGGCCTAAAAAGTCGGCACCGATTATGGGTTGTTTAACAGCGGCTATGATAAACGTCCATCTAAATGCCCTCCTTAAATTTAAATCTAACACTAACGTTCGCGTACCGTAGGTCTTAATTTCCGTGCCGTTTGCCGCGTAAACCTTATATGAGGAATCACTCGCGAATTTCCCGGACACGCACACTTTTGACACAGGGAGAACAGAAACGTCGGCGCCCGTGTCAATTAAAAAATTAAGTCCTGTTTTCCTATCGGTTACGCATAGGCGGTGATTAATGTTGTCGATACAAGCCTCCGCCCTCGGTTGTATCGCCTTCAGTTTCCCGTCGGACGCGGTGAGGCCTTGCCTTTCTTCCAGTTACACGGTTGGATGCATTTTTCGGCCTTAATTCCATACCGGTAATGATAAAAGCAAAGCCAATCTGGGTGCTTACGGTTTTTACTGCAGTCCCGCGTCCGCGATCTTGAGCGGTTAAGGTGTCCTCTTGTGTCGCCGCGACCTTCGAATTGATGTCTTGATTGCCGTAACTCGGCAACTTCGAGACTCAATTCCTCCAATGCGGCTATGAGTTCTTCTGTGGTGCTGGGGGTCCGCGATATGTGCCTCGCGAGCTCCATCACCTCCGGTGGCCTGGACGCCTCCATCACTGCTGACGGAAGGTGCCTATTCCACACGATGTTCCACGTGACTTCCTCGTCGCGCCAACCTCCATCTCGTCGACCGTGTTTCCGTGTAAATGGCGGAAACCGATCGCTGATGAACGCCTTTGCGAACGAAATTTTTACGAACCATTGTCCAACACTTATTTTACCATTGTCCACACTCGGTTATTGTCTGGGGTCACCAGTTTAGGTAATGATAGATGTGGCGTCTATTACCTAAGATGAGGATGGACAATTATAGACAAGTGTTGAGTACCATGGTTTATTCACGACTCCGTATACAGAACTAATTCGGCGGGCAAAGCCGCCTGCTATAATATACATAGAAAAACTACAACTAAGCAAATATTGCATTCGTCACTCACGCACGCTTCACGCTAACTAGGTTACAGTTTACATGTGTGTGCCTACAAGGGGCAACAAATATATTCATACTTCTGTTCCGTATTTTTTTAGTAAAATTATAATTTCGTGCTCACTATTTTTGGGACGTAGTTGTTGTTGGATCGTTGGACGTCCGCCTACAAGGTGGACAGACGACCTGATTAAAGGTCGCAGGAAGTCGCTGGATGTAGGCCGCGTCCAACAGGTCGGTCTGGAAATCTTTGGGGGAGGCCTATGTTCAGCAGTGGACGTCCTGTGGCTGACGATGATGATGATGATGATTGCCTTTTTTATTTAACGATGAGATGTATTTGGGTATTGCCCCTTGGAGAATACGGTAACAAGTAACCATCACTGTCTCTCTTCTCTTGCGTCGCCTGTCGCGGTCATCTATCATAAGTGATTATGGAATGCACTATCGGTGCATTCGTGTCATCCGAGTGAAATATTTAGGTATTACTTTTTCTACCACAGAACCCAGGTTATGCTGGCCGTAAGGAACTTCCGGAGAACCTTAAAATCCAGTTCCGAACCGTGGCTATGATGGTTCCCGACAGACAAATTATCATCCGAGTAAAGCTGGCTTCGTGTGGATTTTTGGAGAATATCACACTTGCCAGAAAATTTTATACCCTCTATAAGTTGTGTGAGGAGCAACTTACTAAACAGGTATCAACATTTTTTTTCAATATTGCAAGAAGGCTGTAGAAACTTCTTATGCATGCTCTTCTACATCATATCTATAGCCACTATTACTATTTTCCCAAATGTAATAATTATTATATGAAGCAGCGATAGCTCAGCGGGGAGTGGTATGGACTGTCGAGACGAAAGTCGCAGGTTCGAAACCAGCTCCAAGAGCATACACCACTGGCTTTTCTAAGTTACGTGTATATTAATTGTTAATTATCGCTTGCTTTAACGGTGAAGGAAACATCGTGAGGAAACCTGCATACCTGAGAATTCGATAAGATTTTTCGAAGGTATGTGAAGTCTGCCAACCCGCATTAGGCCAGCGTGGTGGACTAAGGCCTGATCCCTCGCATTCAGTAGAGGAGGCCCGTGCCCAGCAGTGGGACGAATATAATATACATAGGGCTGATAAAAAAAAAAAAAAAAATTATATTGTTTAACTGCTTTATACTGACATGACGAAAATAATTATTTTAGATATTTTTGTTGTAAAACTAAAACAATATTCACTTGAAAAACTTGTATTATAGGTTCACTACGATTTTGGTCTCCGAAACATCCTCTCAGTTCTTCGTACATTAGGTGCTGTAAAAAGAGTCAATTCTAAAGACAATGAAAGCACTATAGTCATGCGAGTTCTACGTGACATGAACTTGTCTAAACTAATCGATGAAGATGAACCACTTTTTATTTCGCTTGTCGCCGACTTGTTTCCGAACCAAGTACTTGAAAAGACTAGTTATGCTGAACTGGAAGAAGCAATAAAAAAACAAGTTGATCAATCTGGGCTAATTAACCATCCTCCATGGATATTGAAGATTATTCAGGTATTGTTAAAAATCAATATAAATTTAAAATGAATTGCTATATTAGTTTGTTTGTCAGTCATGTCACGGGAAAGCGCAGGTTATAAATCCTGTAAAGTCCTGAATTCGATCCCCATGTTAAAAATTTGAAATAATAATTATTGGAGTTCTTAAAAAAAATGCTCAAACTCAGAATTTGAGCACGATATAGCGACCAGTGGCCAACGAAAATCGAAGTATTCTATGATCATTATTTTCCCACAATTTATTTTAGTTTTATTTGAATTTATACCCAAATATCGGACTGGCTTTTTTCTATAGGCATTATCTCTATCTTAAGAAGACGATCATACAATTTTTTTTGTATTTTTTGGCTTATGATATTGTACCATATTTATATTTAACATAAATGTTTACATCTTTGCTGAGGAAATCTAAAACGTTTCCCATAATCATGACCATAAACTTTCTGTTCTACTTTTTAATTGGTATTTTCTATGAGACAATACTTATTTGAATTAGGTTTTAAACTTTGTGTTCTAAACTAGGAATAAAATTATAAAATTATGTTATGGTATTCCTTATATTTTAACATAATATTATAACAGAGATATAGGTGCCAATTGCTCGTTAGACTAGGGTAAAAAAGTTATTGATAAGTATTTGATTTTGTAGTTATACGAAACTCAACGTGTTCGTCATGGTATCATGACCTTGGGACCTCCAGGTGCTGGCAAAACTACATGCATACATACACTTATGAACGCGCTGTCTGAGATTGAAGACCCTCATCGGTAAAGCTCAGTGCTTACTCTGCATTTTTTTATATTATCTTAACTAGCTTTTGCTCGCGGCTCCGCCCTCGTGAACAGCATTTAATTATTAACATCCCCTATTTTGACCCCTTTGGGGTACAATTTATCAAAACTCTTTCTTAGCGGATGCCTACGTCATAACATCTACCTGCATGCCAAATTTCAGCCCGATCCCTCCAGTGGTTTGGGCTGTGCGTTGATAGATCACTATGTCAGTCAGTCAATCAGTCACCTTTGAGTTTTATATATTTAGATTCATCATAGCGCCACGAAAATACAATTATTTTGTTGACTACATATTGTAGTATGTACAACGATCATGGTAATAATAATAATAATTAATTACTTCATATTTTTAGAGAAATGCGCATGAACCCTAAAGCTATAACAGCTGCCCAGATGTTTGGACGACTTGACGTAGCCACAAACGATTGGACAGACGGCATATTCTCAGCATTATGGCGAAAGACGCTGAAAATCAAAACTGGTGAACATATTTGGCTAGTGTTAGACGGACCAGTGGATAGCATATGGATTGAAAACTTAAATTCTGTTCTTGATGACAATAAGACGTTGACACTGGCTAACGGCGATCGCTTAACGATGTCACCTACTTCGAAAATTATATTCGAACCTGAGAACATTGACAATGCTTCGCCAGCTACTGTGTCTAGGAATGGCATGGTGTATATGAGCTCATCGGGCTTAGATTGGGATCCAGGTAAAATTTCTTCCTATCACTGGGACTTGGGAGATTATCAACGTGTTTTTATAATATAAAATTCATAAAATATAATTTCTTTTAGTACTCCGCGCATGGCTAAAAACGCGGTCACTTCGCGAGATTGAAGTATTTAGCGCTCTATTTGAACAAACATTTCCAAACGTTTTCACCTGGTGTACACAAAATCTTACATTCAGCATGCGAGTGCTTCAGTCGAATATAGTACTTCAAATGTTAAATCTTCTGGAAGGTCTAGTGCCGCCCCAAATAGTCGAAACAGAAGACTCATCTGCTGCCAAATCTGTCAATGGCGATATAGACGAAGAAGACGAAAAAGAAAAAACGGAGGAAATAGTACTGTTTACTCCTGAGCATTTACATAAAATGTATGTCTTTTCCTTAATATGGGGATTTGGATCACTTCTAGAGACAAATGACAGAATGCGTTTTGATGAATACATAAAGAAAAATTTTATGGAAATTCTCTGTTTGCCCAAGCATCCCAATAACAAAAAATCAATAATCTTTGATTTCTACGTAAAGGATCCTGGGAAATGGGAACTATGGGATGACTTGGTGTTAAACTACCAGTATCCTGATACAGCTACTCCAGATTATTCGACTATACTTGTTCCAATAATGGACAACGTGAGAATAAATTATTTGATTCATTGTATCGCGAAACAAGGAAAGGCCGTTCTCCTCCTGGGCGAGCAAGGGTCAGCAAAAACAGTTATGATGAAAGCGTATATGAAAAATGCCAATCCTGAACAGTTTATGGGGCGTTCCTTCAATTTTTCATCAGCAACAAGTCCCTACCAGTTCCAGAAGACTATAGAAAGTTACGTGGAGAAACGCAGTGGCATGACCTTTGGTCCTCCCGGTGGGAAGAAGATGCTAGTGTTCATTGATGATATAAACTTGCCACAGATTAATGAATGGGGTGATCAGGTCACTAATGAAATTGTACGACAGACAATGAGTATGGGAGGATTCTACAGTTTGGAAAAACCTGGTGATTTTACTACTGTCGTAGATATACAATTTTTAGGAGCCATGGGACAGCCAGGTAATAATCAAATTTTGTTTTACATGATACGATGAACGAATCAAGGGAAGCAGGTCAATAGAGCAACCCCTATGTGTATATAATGTGTATATGCCCGAAATGCATAATCGCCCACCGAACATATTACAAAGTTTTTTTTTAAATATTAGAATTAAATTATGAAACGAGCAAATTGTTCGCCTAAACAGAACTCTGAATTACATAGTACTGCATCGCACTGGACTGCGCCCGTCACCCCGAAACATAAGATGTTAGTCCTAATATGCAGTGATTTCACTGCCTTTAATGTCCTTCAAACCGAAACACAACAGTAGTTACACAGTGCCGCTTGGCTGCAGGAATAGGCTATAAGATAGTACCAACGTAGATGGCCTCCCGTATATGAGAGACCTACCATCTAGTAAATTATTTGGAAAGAACAATGGATAGGAACATCCCAGTGTACAACGATCCCTTCGGAAAATGTGTCATAAACAACGTGGTGTATCATTCTTCTTCCATTATTTAAGACTACTTGTATATGTTAAATGATTGAATACAAAGTATTTAAATATGTTACGCAAATTGTTACTTTATGGTAAGTAATTTCAGTATAAATAACCAACCAGATTAATAAAATCAAGGTTAAATATCCATGTTGCTATAATTACGCGTTTTCAACCAATATTATAATAAAGACTTGTACTATACAATGTCCCAGTTGGGCGCGGGCCTAATCTACACATTTGAGACCGGCCTATTGCGGTTAAGCAGATTTCATATACCTTCTTGAGGAGTACTCTCAGGTATGTAGGTTTGCTCACAATGTTTTGCTGCACTCTTCTAGTGAGCGAAAATTAACAATGAGAACAAACATGAATTCCAAAAGTATAGAGGTGTACTCGGAGATCGAACTCACGATATCAATCTGGGTAGTCTGTTCCGGTCCCCACTGTCGGTTATCGCCGTTTTTTCCGGTTTGATTTATCATGATTTATTCTTAGGTGGCGGTAGAAACGATATCCCATCTCGTCTAAAACGCCAGTTCGCAATATTCAACTGCCCCCTACCGAACAATGAATCTATAGATAAAATCTTCAAAGTGATAGGCGAAGGGCATTATAACGCCAAAAGAGGTTTTGCCACAGAAGTCAGGTCCCTCATAAAGAAAATAATTCCTCTGACAAGAGAACTGTGGATTCGAACGAGACAAAATATGTTGCCAACACCAGCAAAGTTTCACTATGTATTTTCGCTGAGAGATCTGTCCAGAGTTTGGCAAGGGATGGTTGGCACTTTACCGACAGTGATTGAATCAGAGAAGTGCCTCATGCTGTTATGGAAACATGAATGCTCTAGAGTGTTCTCCGACAGATTCACTCATCAGTCGGATAAGGATTGGTTTAATAAGACCTTATATGGTGTGGCTGAGGAACTACTGGGATTAGATTATAGAAAGATGATGGAAAAGGAACCTGTATTTGTTGACTTTATGAGGTTAGATAACACATGTAGACGACTTAATAATATTTTTAACACTAAATTTAATGCATGCAAATGTGTAATTCTGTTTTTTGTTATTAATTCGCCATACTCTGTGAATGTTATTTTAAGGATTTTTTCACAGAGATGCACCAGAACCAACAGGTGAAGAAGGCGAAGATGCGGACATGGAACTTCCGAAGGTTTACGAACCTGTCTTTGACTACAATGAACTACGAGAACGATTGGAGATGTTCTTATCACAATTTAATGAAATGGTCCGTGGTTCTGGAATGGATTTAGTCTTCTTTCCAGACGCAATGTTCCATTTAGTAAAGATATCGAGAGTCATAAGGCATCCAAGAGGCAACGTGATGTTAGTTGGAGTTGGCGGCTCTGGCAAGCAATCTTTAACAAAACTCTCCACGTTTATTGCTGGCTATCGATCTTTTCAAATTGCTTTGACTAGGTCTTACAACGTAGGAAACTTCTTGGAAGACCTAAAGTTACTTTACAGGTACATTTGATTTATTAACGGCCGTTTCACAATGACTGTGAAAATTTTATTCGCCACATACGCAATTTAATAAATACCAATTTCACATACACTTTCATTATTAGTAAAATATTTACTTGATAATGTAACATTTAGATACTTGGACATTGTGAAACAAGCTATTATTGTAATATATTATTTTAACCTCACATTATAAGGAGTAAAAACTCTTTGTTTTGATAATAAATAAGTTGTTTTGATATAAATTTAAGCTAGGATATGTATCATGTATCTTCAATTGTTGCTATTATAGTCTATAAATTTTGAAATATTCACAATTATAAAGACAAATTATATTCTCATTCCTTCAGGTCATGCGGTGTTCAAGGGAAGGGGACCACATTTATATTTACCGACTTAGATATAAAAGAGGAGGGTTTCTTGGAATATTTAAACAATATATTGTCGTCGGGAGTCATATCAAACTTATTCACTAAGGACGAACAACAAGAAATCATATCTGAGCTTACACCTATTATGAAGAGGGAAAATCAAAAACGAACGTTAACTAATGAGTTAGTAATGGAATATTTCTTGAATAGGACATGTCAGAATCTCCATGTTGTTTTGTGTTTTTCTCCGGTTAGTATACAAATTATACGTCTATTCCTCCAACACCGCTCAGTCCCACTGGTGAAATCCTGCGGATTTTATTTTCTTCAATGCCACTATATATTAATTTAACATGTAGATTTCAAATATCTACGTGGGTCCGTAACGCTCGCGCTTGATCCTAGTGGTTGTACTTCAAAGAATGCTACTATTTACGCCCTAATTGTTACAAATGCAACACTTTCAACACAAATATAAATATTTGCAGTTACATTCTACACATAGTTGTGTAATAAGTTCTTAGCTAATAAACAATTTTTACAACTAGATTAAATAAAAGTTATGTTTTTTCAGGTGAGCGAAGCGTTCAGGTACCGTGCTCTTCGCTTCCCAGCGCTAATATCCGGTTGTACTATCGATTGGTTTCAACCGTGGCCGAAAGACGCCCTCGTTTCTGTTGCAGATCACTTCCTTGCAGAATTTGAGATTGAATGTACAAAAGAAGTGAAAAAAGAACTTGTTACGGTATTAGGAACCATACAGGATGTTGTATCCAACGTGTCTGTTGAATATTTCCAAAGATTCCGTAGGTCCTCGCATGTCACACCAAAATCTTACCTCAGTTTTATCGGAGGGTATAAAACCATTTATCAAATGAAGCAAAAAGAGCTTGGAGATGGAGCATTGCGCATGGATACAGGTTTGGAAAAATTAAGAGAAGCATCAATATCCGTAGAAGTTCTAAAAAAAGACTTGGCTGTAATGGAGCAAGATCTAGCATTAGCCTCAGAAAAGGCTGATAGAGTGCTAACTGAAGTTACAGAACGAGCGATGCAAGCTGAAATAGTTAAAAACCAAGTGCAAATAGTAAAGGAAAAAGCAGAGGCTTTAGTAGCTTTCATAGCAGAAGAAAAAGAAAAGGCTGAAATAAAATTGGAAGCCGCCAAACCTGCTTTAGAAGAAGCAGAAGCTGCGCTGAATACTATAAAGCCAGCTCACATTGCTACTGTGAGAAAGTTGGGTAGACCGCCACACTTAATTATGAGGATTATGGACTGTGTGTTGATCCTATTTCAGAGAAGACTACATCCTGTTATTTCTGATACAGCAGCGCCGTGTCCAAAACCATCGTGGGCTGAATCATTAAAGGTACATTTTCATATAAAATATAATTAACAATAATAGCCATATCGATTTTCACCACCGGTACTTCCAATCCATGATCTAACAGTCTACCATGTATATTATGGATTGAAGGCACCGATCCGATAGGCTGCGTACCCAGTACCACGAGACCGATTCCATAAAATATTTGCGTCATAAGAAAATATTATAACGGTTTTCTATCAGAATCGTCTTGTTTGGCGATATCGCTCACAGATGCTGCTCGATATCAATTTCCCTTTTATATATTAGCTTAAATGATTAAAGAATCAGATCGCTGGCATGATGGTAAGCGCCATAGATTTCCGTTAACAGAAGCAACACCACACAGAACTTTGAATCATAAAGTACTGCATGGCACTGGACAACGTCCGTCGCATCATAAGTTCTTACCGAGTCTCATAATGTCCAGTAATGGAATTCCTTTAATGTCCTTCAAACCTAAACACAACGATGCTTACGCACTGCTGCTTGGCGGCAGAAATAGATAAAGCGGTGGTTCCAACACAGGGTCGTCTTGTATGGGAGGAACCACCCAGTAAGTGTCATAATTGGTATAAATTAGGCCCAAAAGTGCCAAGTATTTTAAAAAATATATAATAATGGTTGCTTTGAGTAAGTTTTGCTAACTTCAATATTTATGTTCTTACCCTTCAGAACCTACGTCTTCTTTCTACTCTGTTTATGATGCTTAAGCAAAGTTTATAGGTAAAGAAAATAAGTAGCTATGATGTTTTAATTAGTTGATACGCTGCCTAACAGTTATTTAGATTGTTTGGAGAAATGGTGCTAAATCTTTTTTGTTTAATCAGATGATGGCGAGCACCACATTCTTACTGCAACTACAAAATTACCCCAAGGATATAATAAATAATGAAATGGTAGAACATTTAGTCCCGTACTTCGAAATGGAGGACTACAACATGGACACAGCCAAGAGAGTGTGCGGTGATGTCGCTGGTTTGTTATCCTGGACCAAAGCCATGGCATTTTTTCACAGCGTCAATAAGGAAGTGCTTCCTTTGAAAGCTAGTTTAATGTTGCAAGAAGCGAGACTTAAGGTGGGGGTTAGGATATTTTTGCAATAACTAATTATATGATATACAAAAGTAATAAAGTGATAATTTCAGGTGGCCATGGACGACTTAGCATCTGCAGAAAGACAGTTAGAAGAACGGGAAATGTCTCTGCGAAAAGTTAAAGAACAATATGAATCGGCTGTTTCAGAGAAACAGCAGCTAACCGATGCTGCTAATGTCTGTTTGCGAAAGATGACAGCAGCTACGGCTCTTATAAATGGTTTAGGAGGAGAGAAAATTCGATGGACTCAACAAAGCAAAGACTTTAAGGAACAATTAGGTAGACTAGTTGGCGATGTTGTTCTAGCTACCGGATTTTTGTCTTACTGTGGCCCATATAATCAAGAATTTCGTAATAGCTTGCTTAATACTTGGATGGGTATTTTAAAAAGTAAACAAATTCCCGTTACTGATGATCTCAATATAACTAATATGTTAGTGGAAAATGCAACAATCTCTGAGTGGACTTTGCAAGGTCTGCCCAACGATGAATTATCAGTTCAAAATGCTCTTATTGTCACTAAAGCTAGTTCCTATCCACTCTTAGTCGATCCCCAAAGTCAAGGAAAGAATTGGATAAAGAACAAAGAAAGTTCCAACGAACTACAAATAACATCACTCAATCACAAGTATTTCAGAACACATTTAGAAGATAGTTTGTCTCTAGGACGACCTCTTTTAATAGAAGATGTAGGTGTAGAATTAGATCCTGTCATTGATAACGTTCTCGAAAAGAATTTTATAAAATCTGGATCTATTGAAAAAGTGATCGTTGGAGATAAGGAATGCGATGTGATGCCTGGGTTTATGCTTTACATTACGACAAAATTACCCAATCCCGCCTATTCACCAGAAATAAGCGCTAAAACTTCAATAATAGACTTCACTGTAACTGTGCGAGGCCTAGAAGATCAGCTTTTGGGACGTGTTATATTAATGGAGAAATCTGATCTTGAGGAAGAAAGAGTGGCACTATTTGAATCAGTTATGAAGAATCAAAGGAGCATGAAAGAACTAGAAAGCAACCTGCTTTGCCGTCTTACTTCTTCTGAAGGTTCCCTAGTTGACGACGAAGCGCTCATTCAAGTTCTTCAAATAACAAAAACAACAGCAGAAGAAGTAAATGAAAAGTTAAAAGTCGCTGAAGTAACTGAGAAAAAAATCATCAAAGCCCGTGAAGAATTTAGAGCGGTCGCGGCAAGAGGATCGATTTTATATTTCCTCATAGTTGAAATGAGTAATGTGAATATAATGTATCAAAATTCTTTGAAACAATTTTTAAATATATTCGATAATTCAATAACGAAATCAACAAAAAGTAATGTAACGGAAGAGCGTATAAATATTATTTTGAAATACTTAACACATGAAGTGTGGGCGTTTACGCTAAGGAGTTTATACGAGCGACACAAAGCGTTGTTTACATTGATGCTTGCTATGAAAATTGATTACCAAAGTGGTTTGATCTCTCACGACGAATTCATGGCCTTTATCAAAGGAGGTGCTTCTTTAGACCTAAATGCTGTGACGCCGAAACCTTTCAGATGGATTTTGGATATAACATGGCTGAATCTAGTAGAGATTAGCAAATTGAAAACGTTTTCTGATGTTCTTACACGGGTATAAATCTTATTAATTAACCTACTTATTTTATACTAATTAAATTGACATATAAAATTATATTTTTGTACGGACTGATTCATTTAAAAGGTAAAATTTTGTTGACGTATTCCTATAATGCGAGATACTACTGGCTACGTTTACATACATACGCACTCACGCTTGTAATTCCCAAAAGGGTAGGCAGAAGTACACCCACATTTCGCCGAGCCTATTTCCGTCCGGTGATGTGATAGGGGGCTTATCGCCATACCGGACACAAATTCCGGACTCCGGGTTGATACTGAGCATTTCATGATACAAAAACCAATATCACTATTACCCGATCCGCAGATCGAACCAGATACTTCAGCACAGCAGTCGTACCGCGTACGCAATAGATGTCCGCCACCGAGGCAATCGTAACCTATTATATTAATAATTACAGATATCAACAAACGAAAAAGAATGGCGTGTTTGGTATGAAAAAGCTAAACCTGAAGAAGATATTATTCCTAGTGGATACAACGAGAGCCTCGACGTGTTCCGAAAATTACTTCTTATTAGATCTTGGAGTCCAGATCGTACTTTGTCACAAGCAAGAAAATATATCGTAGGTGCGTGTTAAAAGATTTCACGTAGCAATTATTGCGATCAAGACATTACATATGATTCATTTTTAGATTCCCTTGGCCCGGAATATGGTGAAGGCCGAATCCTTAACTTGGAAGCTACTTGGGAAGAATCTGAGCCCCGGACTCCTCTGATTTGCATATTATCTATTGGATCCGATCCGTCAGCTCAAATTGCAGCTCTTGCTAAATCCAAAGAAATTGGTAATTATTCTTTACTTCGACACATTATTTTCTATTTATACTATAACTATGAAATATCTTATTAGTAACGTCTCAAATAGAAATAATGAAAATTCGTTATGTACATACTCGAGCAACTGATGTTTTTTTTAGTCATGATATTGCTTCCAATAATACTAAAATGGTAATAAGAACGTTATTAATGCCATTATTTACAGTTCTGAAAGCAGTGTCGATGGGTCAAGGACAAGAAATCGTAGCTCGAAAAATGATATCAGATTCCATGAATGAAGGCGGTTGGGTGCTTCTTCAAAACATTCACTTATCACTCCCCTTCTGTATCGAAGCCATGGATGCTCTTATAGAAACAGAACATATTCAAGAGTCATTCAGACTATGGTTAACAACTGAAGTCCACACAGAATTCCCCATTGGTTTACTGCAAATGGCGATCAAATTCACTAATGAGCCTCCTCAAGGCATCAGAGCCAGTATGAAAAGAACCTACCAGAATATAACTCAGGACACATTAGATTACTCATCTTTATCACAGTGGCCACCGCTTTTATATGCTGTTGCATTTTTGCACACTATAGTTCAGGAACGGAGAAAGTTTGGTCCCTTAGGATGGAATATACCGTACGAATTCAATCAGGCAGACTATGCAGCTAGCGTCCAATTTATACAGAACCATCTGGATGAAATCGATCCCAAGAAAGGTATATCGTGGCCGACGATTTGTTACATGCTTGGTGAGGTCCAGTACGGTGGACGAGTTACTGACGATTTCGACAAAAGGTTACTCACTACTTTTACTAATGTTTGGTTCTGTGATGTGTTACTGAGACCAGGTTTTGAATTTTACAAAGGCTATAAAGTTCCACAAACTAGACATTTGCAAGGATACGTAGATTATATCAATCAATTGCCTCTTACTGATACTCCTGAAGTATTTGGCCTGCACAGTAATGCTGATATAACGTATCAAATTAATAGTGCAAAGGATATTTTGGACACTATTCTGAACGTTCAGCCAAAAGAAGGAGGCAGCCAAGGAGGAGAGACTAGAGAGAGTATCGTGTACCGGCTAGCCGAAGACATGTTAGAGAAACTTCCAAAGCAGTATGTGGATTTTGAAGTTAGAGAAGCTTTGCAGAAGATGGGTGCTTTTCTTCCTATGAATATTTTCTTAAGGTAAACAAGAAATAAGGGTCATAAACCCAAATACTAAATAATTAATAAATTATAAATAACTAAAATTCAAACGCTATGAATTATATGCCCAAAGATATCAAATAATTTTAAAATGTGATATGGATTTTTATTTCAGGCAGGAGATCGATAGAATTCAGCGGGTAATAAAAACAGTGTATTCAACTCTATGCGACCTTAAATTGGCAATTGATGGCACGATTATTATGAGCCAAGGACTTCGGGAGTCGCTTGATGCGATGTACGATGCGAGAATACCAGAGAAATGGTTGAAGGTAATAATATAACACAACCTTGTTCTTATAACACACTTACAATTTACATGTGTAAATTACTGATAACAATAAAATTAAATATATATTTTGCATTAGCTTGAATGACGACACGAGCAGGTTGCTCGTCCGGCGTCACGCCTGTCCATAAACAGAAACAACACCAAACAGAACTTTGGAGTATAAAGCACATAATTAATATATTATATTTGACAGGTCTCTTGGGAATCCGCAACCCTGGGTTTTTGGTATACAGAATTACTAGAACGTGAACAACAATATAGGATCTGGCTTCGAAACGGGAGACCGTTTGCATTCTGGATGACTGGCTTCTTTAACCCCCAGGGCTTTCTTACCGCCATGAGACAGGTAATATCAATTTCATACCACTTAGTCAAAGAAGTGTAGTGGATATATGTAACTAGCTTTTGCTAGCGGCTCCGCCCGCGTGGTCTGCTTTTCCCGGGATAAAAAGTAGCCTATGTCCTATTCTGATGTATAAGCTATATTATTGTAAAGTTTCATTAAAATCCATTCAGTAGTTTTTACGTGAGAGAGTAACAAACATACCTCCATCTTCGCGTTTCTCCAAACTTTCGCGTTTATAATATTAGTTGGACTAGATGTAGTTTTAAAACTGATAAACATTTGAAAACTAAAAATTACATTAATAAATTCAAGACATTTCTTCGCTATAGGAAGTTACTCGCAGCCACAAAGGATGGGCGTTAGACTCAGTCGTACTGCAGAACCACATCACCAAAATGAATCGGGAGGACATACACGAAGGACCTTCCGAGGGCGTATATGTATATGGACTGTTTCTCGAAGGTATAATTTTATAGATTCACGATCGATTATTTCGTAGTATTTAATTATAAACTAGCTCAGCCGTTCTTACAAAAATGCAACCATTTTAGCCTCACATACTCATATAGATATGAGTATGTGAGGCTAAAATGGTTGCATTTTTGTAAGAACAAAACCGCATGAGCAAAACAAGAGTTCTACATTTTCGTCTTAGATAGTTTTTACGTATCTATCACGAACCCGGTTTTTCTACTAAGCATAACTGCAGTATCTAGGGCTGTTATAGTTGTTTGTGGTAATTTTCTTTCGAAATTACTTAAGTTATGGAAAGGTAAGTTCTACTTCTAAGTATTATCACTTACGAGTATATTTATTGCATCATAATTAGCACACTTTATGGCATGTACAATAACCTGGCCCAGGCTCCATACATTTCTGGAACATCTTTCATTTCTATAAATGATTCGTTAGAAGCAAGACTTTGAAGTAGTAATCTACATATATCCTATACTAGCTTTTCCTCGCGGCTCCGCACGCGTGATCTGCTCTTTCCGCCATAAAAAGTAGCCTATGTTTATCAGGGATAATGTAGGATTCTAATGGTGGAAGAATTTTTCAAATCGGTCCAGTAGTTTTTAAGTTAATTCGTTACATACAAAAATATAAATATTTCTTCTTTATAAATTATTGTTTACAATGAAATACATACTCTTAATCAACAATACATTTATTTGGATAAAGTAATATTATGTTGATAACGCTTTGGAATCAAACAATTTGATTACCATAGCAACGGAAGCCTTCAAATATAAATATTTTTCCCCGATTTTGCAACATTTTTCACTGATGCTTCGCTCCTAATGGTCGCAGCGTAATGTTATATAGCCTAAAGCCTTCCTCGATAAATGGACTATCCAACACAAAAATAATTTTTCAATTCGAACCAGTAGTTCCTGAGATTAGCGCGTTCAAACAAACAAACAAACAAACAATCAAACTCTACAGCTTTAAGCCCTTACTAATAAACATTGTATATGTTGGTAATAGTTATACAATACTTTGTCTTGCTATGTTGAGTGACATTTATTATAAGAAGAAGCGAGACAAACCACTGTATAAGTATGACACTCGTATACAACATTTACAGTAAAGCCCTTATTATATTAGTATAGATAGTATATATCCATAAGGTTATTTACGGATATATTTTTTCCCACAGGAGCATCCCTAGACAGAAAATCGGGAAAACTGATTGAATCCAAACCGAAAGTGCTTTACGAACAGATGCCGGTCATATACATATTCGCGATCAACACCACTGCAGGCAAGGATCCGAGACTATACGAGTGTCCCATATACAGGAAACCACAACGCACTGACGCTAAATACGTGGGCTCTATAGATTTTGAGACCGACAGCAATCCGCGTCACTGGACACTGCGAGGTGTTGCTCTTTTGTGCGACATTAAGTAAACTTCAAAATCGTTAGTCTGCTAGAACTGCACAGATTTAGCGACATGAATCAAGTATTACTGCTAGGCGGAAAACTCACCTAGTTTTGCGTGAAAATCCTTATAATGCCCTCATTGTCTTATACAGTCAGTATATCACATATAATGTGGAGATGAATTTCGGCGAATGTTGAGTATGCAATTATGATTTTTGTCTTACAGCCCTTTGGGCATCATCAAGCATGAATAATGTAGAACAAAAAAATTGGTACTAATAAATTGAATAGTTTTTGAATGTGTTTATTTTTACAACTCTTTATAACGTTTAATAAACGTACCTACTAAGACGGATTAACAATGAAGCTCCGTTTAGATAGAGCGAGTTTCTCGTACAATATATTATGCTGCGTAAACAAGACTTTTTGAAGTGAAAACAATATAATGGCACAGGTTGTCTCGTGAATCTATTAGCCACTTATTTAAATATATATAATTAAAATCAGATCGAAATGTGGGTACGCTAGTTGCATTTTTGCGCACCCCTTCATATACGCGTTTATGTTTCATGTTATTAGTCTTTTTTGAGAACCTGTCCTTATGAATATAAATACGTAAAACGAAATAATCATACTCTACGCACGCAATAAATAAAACAAACATATAAATAAAAATTTATTACAACCACGAAGCGTAACAAGAGCACTACAATGTAACCTTACAAATATGTAAACGCAAAACGGTAACAGCCATAAAGAAACCTTCAGTTAATTCATTGAATGAACACTCATGAAGCATATTGTCCATTGTAACAGCACTCGTATTTAAAGGACTTTTTTAATTTCATCGTACAGGACGAGGACGAAGGCACCTCCCGTGCCTCTGAGAACGTTGGAGAAAGCGCCTTTAAAGAATGCGCCTGCACCTTCGTCTTTAAGTATCTTGACCCAACAGTGAGCGGTGTTCTTGTAGAGACGCTCGTTGGCTGGTAGACCCGACTGCATCATCATTCGCCGTCGCACCGTGTCCAAAGGATATGAGGCGATACCGGCCACCGTGGTCACCGTCTATACCGAAATTTGATATTACACATATGACCTAGTGGTAAAACTTAATAAGTACCATTTGACACCCATTAGTAATTAAAGATGTTTGCCATTACGCAACCGCAGCATGAGTAAGCGATTGTATCAAAGATTTTTGAATATAACCCGCAAACAAGCTGTAACTTTGCAGACATTGCTGGAATAAAAATGTTCCCGGTTCTGGAAATGTCTATGAATCAACTCAACGGAGAAACTCCTTTCATGTAAACCAGTTTTAAATTTCGAAACAATATTTCTTCCATATAAATATTCATAACTCACGCTTCCCTAACTTGACACTGGCATGTCTAACAGATGCCATTAAAAAAAACTCGCTTTGTATACCTACATAGGAAAACAGATGACAGTATGAAGATATAGATCTTCTCGTAGATATCGACACTTGTTGCCATTAATCTGACGATACATACAGCCCACTTGCGTCACCTTATGTTTGACAAGTAGTTAAACATCAGTTTAATTACTTGTCAAACATAACATAACATACTTGTCAAACATATTTAACATTAGTTAAATAACCTGCGCAATCAGCCAAGTGATGAAGAGCGATGTGTTCTTCGGATCAGGCAGCATGCCACGCGCCGTGTCGTAAAACCCGAAGTATGTCGCACGGTAGATGACGATACCCTGCACGGACACTATGAAGCCGCGGTACAGACCGATCGGACCGTCAGACTTCACTGTCTTCATTAAGCAGTCCATAAGACCGTTGAATTGCTTCTCCTTGCCCTTACCAACATCGGCTGCTAACCTGAATTTTATGTTTTTTTTTTATGTCCATCAAGATCGTATGGAAAAGATAGGCGAATTAATGGATGAGGTTTTCGGAGGACTAGATCTTGATGACTCAGATCGGTGTAGGCAGTTAATGGTAAAACCGTAAGGCCATTCATCCATGATAGATTGCATGGCGCGTTGTTTGTATCGAGATCGGCCGCGGTGAAGACATGATCATTATGGCCCGTTACACTTAGTTCTACTGGTTGTCGATAGTAATTACGGTGAGGTTAGGCATAATATAATTTGTAATGATCTCTAAAAATTAACTATTTTCCTAGTTGTTACAGACACCCCTACCAAGTTGCTGCGAGACATATATTTAGACGTTTTTTAAACGTAGTTACTGCACTAATAAAGGTTATCTATAAGTTAATCTATCTCATTATAACACTTTCAAATGCCTTATGAAGAGTTAATTGAGATGTCACATTTTCTTTCGCAATTGAAGTTAATTATTATGATTAAGACAATAATATCGTTAATTTAAATTATCAACTTGTTTTTTTACTTGCACATGTTGATTTTTAAAAAATCTATTAAGGAGCATGCGATATAAAAAAAACGATTCTATACAACACATAAAAACAACACTAGTGGTGTGACGTACATCCACACATGGGCCCGCTTGTTGCGGGACGGGCCCACCTCGAGAACTTCTTCTAGGCCTTGCTTATACCTTATTTAGAGCAGCGTACATAAGCGGCAATTTTGATTGACAAGAACTTTACACGATAAGGTTCAAAACATCTAATACTTTACCTGGTCCGAGCATAGTCCAATGGATATACAAAACACAATGAAGTTGCACCGGCTGCGCCCCCCGACGCCAAGTTACCGGCAAAATATGTCCAGAACTGAGTATTCTTATTCACGCCCTCTAAAAACATGGCTTTGTACACGTCCTTAAAGGCAAAGTTGAGGGCTTGCGTCGGAAAGTATCTGATTACGTTGGCCATATTTCCTCGCCACAGTGAGGTGATACCCTGTTCCTTGGGTATGCGGACGAACGCATCTATAATGCCTGGAGAGCAAAATTAATCATTATACAGTTTTTTTTTTATCCGAGCACGGCAAAGTGACTGCACTACACCTGATGGTAAGCACAGTGCAATCCAAAAAACCAGCGACCACCAACAAACAATGAGTTTATCGGTGGTCACCAGTCATGCCGGCCTGTGTAAATGCTTCTTCCCACTTTGGAAAGGAAAGAAGCAAATGAAGGGGCCTGCGACAGGACAAGCGGATGACCGATGCAGGCACAGTGATACAAGTTTGGCAGGTTTCAACACAGAGTGTACAGTGGTCGCTATCCAAGCGGATATGAATATCCTAACACCAGCAGTCTCCAGCAGTCAAATTAGTTTAAGTCGAAACAAAAACCCAATACGTCCACGGCTCCTTGGAGGCGTGTAAAATCTAAGTAATAAACGATCTTAGTATGATTCTTCGGATAGATAGCGAAGACCATAATATAGTTTGAGGATTACGAGTATAAATTGCTTAGATTCGACTAGTTGATTAGCATGTAGGGAACTTTTATAGCATAAATGAAGGGTAAAACTGCACATCAATAATTTCAATCCGTATGGAATTATCAAACCCGTCGCGTCAACTTCCAGGAAGGGTAAAACAAGGGCCAGCTAGTATGCAAATAAAAAACCTTTATATCGTTGGTCTTCCGGAATCTGTTTGGAAACATGTTGAACCTGCAGAATCAACTTGACTCGCTCGATCGGCGCCACCGCAGTCTTCGACACTGCCGCAGATATACCACCAGCAAGGAAATCTTTCATAAACGCACTCGTTTCGGCACCCTTCTCCTCCTTTACCCCCTTTTTCTTATCCGCCATTTTTTATATTTCAATACAACAATCTATGATATACTTTATACAGGTGTGCTGAAAAAAACGACGAATGGAATATATTTGATACGATACTGACTTCTAAAACTTAAATATTTGTTCCTTACTCACTCATTTGCGACACATAAAAACTACGCTATTTAGTGGAGGCCGCTCCATGACACTGCAGTTATATATCTACTAGCCAACGCGAGTCGTAACAAGAATTTCACTCGGGACAAAAACAACAATTTGCTTCAGCTGAAAATTTTCATTGATCACTTTGACTTTTGACAATAAGAAAGGCACGCAATTTATGTTCGAATTTAGAACTTCAAAGAGAAGATTGTAGAGAAGATCGTAAAGAAAAATATCAGAGAGACTAATCCACGTTCGTCATTGTACTAACCTCATTAGTTATGAAATGATACTGTGCTATAATTCTTAATTTATTTAATATGGGTACATTTTTGATACATCAATGTATAATGAATGTATGTAAGTAAATATAATATAGGTCGTTCGTACTGAGGTTTAGTGTTGTATATTGAAATAGATTTTTAAGATTTTATTTCATTTTTTTTCGTCAAAAAAGTTGCTAAAAAATTTCTGAGTAAAAGTTCTATGCTGCGCAGCTGGGACGTATGCATCATAATGATGGATGGACCACATCGAATCCTATGATATCATATACCAAAAAAAAACAATGTACTACGCTCCAATTACTAAACTAAACACCTTTAAAGACCCCCAACTTCTAAACAACTGCCAATTTTAAAAAACAAATTTTCTTCAAACATAAAGTGCTATCTGACATTTCGACGAAACACAAAAGCCATACTCGAATTGGTCGATTCGTTTGGGCGCTACAGCCTGCAGACAGGCATACAAGCGCGAACTGACAAAGATGTAAACTTATATTCCTTTTTTATATGCTATGCTCCGCGGCGGGGCCCACAAGCAATTATTGTTAGAAAACGTACAAATAATTAAGAGATAAGTACACCATTTTAATATGAATCTAACATTATCGTTGATGATGGATCTACAGAGAATGTCCCAGTAATAAAACAAAGTCACGTTTTATCAGTTTTATTGGTTTATAATGAATTTGCCTCAGATCAAGCTTAATATAACAATTTCTGATTTGCTTGTTTGGACTATAATACTATAACAATATTAAGTTTAATTAAAAAACAATCTGAGCGAATATGTAACGTGGTCATATTATGTATTCAATTAAATGTGTCAATTTCAAGTTATAATATCAACCTCTCATAACGCAAGCAAAATAAACACACTCCTTTTATTTCCGAAAACCCTTAAGCAATGTGCATAATCTCATTGTGAAAGGATAATAAATAGAAAAAAAATGCATAAAAACTATAAATATCATAAAGTGAAAAATATTCCAAAGTTATGTACGACGTTCAAAATGCTTCATGTTACGTCGCCTGGTAAAATGATTTTGTTTACCGCAAGTTATTAGTGTAGCTATTTCTAATAGGTCTATATAGTAAAAAACGTTATTTCGTGTTAGAGATTGCTAATGTCGTGTGGACGTAGACGCATGGGGAGCATGACGTAAATAAATAGCGCAAATTGTTTGCTGATTAACATGTTGAGTCTAGTATACAAAATGATATTAAAGAAACCATGTTTTTACAAGTCACTGGATCATGAATCACTAATTTTCAAAACAAGTCATTTAAATAGTTCGCTTCATTTGTACACGTTCTATGTGCGTGTAAAATCCTACTTATTATAAATATGAAAATTTTTTAAGTTTTGGAATTTGGGTGTTTGTCAATCACGCCTTAATGGCTGAACCGATTTGGATGAAATTTGGCACACAGGTGAACCATAACCTAATCTAGAACATAGATTTTTTTTATCCCGGAAAACGACATACAACGCGCGTGGTGCCGCAAGCAAAGGCTAGCCATTACCATACTAATGATGCGCTTCGGCAATATCCATCCATTTTGGAAATATGAACGCGTGATGAAGATGATGATGATTTTATGGACGCTGTTACATTAGACTATAAACTTATTTTATTTTGTGACTGTCTAAGGCCGGATGGTCGGATATTGATTGCATTTTCATACTAGCTTGTAAAAAACTAAGAATGCCAAAGCGCTACGATGAATGACTAATTGAACTGAATGTAGTTTTTATGGGGGCTATCATTGCCGACGCACAGGTTGACTGTTTCTTTTTATTAGCCTGCATAACGAGACGAGCAGTCCGCTCGTCTGATGGTAGGCGTCACGTCTGCCCAAATCAAAAGCAATACCACACAAAACGTTGAATTTCAAAGCACACCATGACATGGGACTGCGCTCGTCATTAAAGCAAAACAATAAAGTAAAATGGAAGACAAACACGTCACGCACGCATACCAAGACGTGCACAAAGGAACCGAACTATCTATATGTAGAATTTTCATGATTATACATCAACAGCAAAGCGAGTTGATACTACTAGGTGGTCGAGCATTAATTCGAAATTACTTCATATACTTACAACGTGAAGTTGCGAAAAATGTCGTAACTTTGCCCCCACTGCAACTACGACCCTATCCAGTTCTAATACTTACAATTACACTAATATCATATTCTATTACATTTACAGACGTTGAATATAGCGTCATTTCAGTGTCCATAAGGTGGACACAATTTTCACAATAATACAAGATTTTATAAAAAAAAAAAAAACGCGATATCCGTTTGACAGTGACACCTTGCCCTGATTGGAAAGTTGTTAGAAGTCAAAATAGATGGAACGCTTTATAATGGTAACAAATGCGCCATATATCGTCAGTAGTTTGTTTTTGTATCATGGACAATGCTAGCAACCGATTGTGTCATATAATAGCGGTTCACACGGTTCCATTTTAGCTGAACTGTTAAATAGCATGCGATCTGAAATGTCTGAATAGACTTTCAACCGAATCGATCAACAAAAACCATACAGTAATTATTTATTCGTCAGTTAAAATGGATCCGTATGAATCCGCTATAGTCTTTTCTAGAACAAACCGATATCATGTCATATCATATACTATTATAAATGTGAATGTAAGTTTATTGGTTACGCTTTTACGCGAAAACTACTTAACCGATCAACATGAAACTTGTACACATATTCTTGGAGGTATTAGAAGTAACATAGGTTACTTTTTATCCCGGAAAAAGCAGATTACGCGGCCGGAGCCGCCAGGAAAAGCTAGTATGATATAAAATTTAACATACTATCAATTTTAATTCATCATAGTTCCCACTAGTGGCTACTGCTACTTAATGTATGGAGAGTAAGCGAAAACTGTCATCAGTAAACTGTCAAAACTTGTACTAGGACTACATGACTGACTTACGGTATAGCTTTCAAATCAACATACTTCGATGGATTTCAAGTTCAATTTCATGTCGTAAACCTGCATAGTAACAACAACATATATTCCGTACCAAATATTTATTACTACAATAATCGAATCCTCCAAATTGAATATTAAATAAATTATGTTAAATAACTATTTTGAAGAACTTTATTTCGATACAAATAACGTTTTATTGACGCATATTAATATCACAAGTTGACATGGATTTTTAAATACAAAATTGTCTGTCGTAATTTCTCTATCATTCGTTACAATTTTAAGAGGTATACATTGTTGCATACACCGATAATGCATAACTATGAAAATAAATATGTGGTTAATATAAGACATAAATTTATATTTTGGGCTGGCAGAAACAAACATAATCGTATGAAACCATTGGTCACCACGTGTAATTTTAAAATATTGATCGCGATATTTTACAAAGTTTTTATTATAAATTACAAATGATCGGGATCATTTGCAATAATACAATCTGTACGTACAATACTCGGTCCTCGATATGGAACGTCAAAACAAGAGTGAGATGTTTAGATCGGGTATCCTTCCATTTGTAGAGCATTCTCTCTGTCGCACAATGCACTGTTGACAAGCGATAGACAAAGACAACTCTGTAAAAAAAATCAATCGAATAGACCTAACAAGCTCACTCTTGTTCAAGACTTGCCATGTAAGTGTCGAGTACTGTGCGGTATGATTCCACTTACATAAATCATTGTCGTAATATTTAGTCTCGATAATTATATAGATTACTCCTTGCCGCGATTAAATATCCGAATTGTCGTGCGTATACGGTCAATATCATATTGTATACGTGTTACAGAAAGGTGCAGTTATATTTTGAACTGAGTCAGTGTTTATGTACCGAATCATATCAAAATGTGGATAGCCGAACATTTCACGCTTATTTTATCATTCGTTTTATGCCATCGATAACATCGATCACATCCCTATTAATTAAGTGAAGTTCGTAAGTGGGAGAATAACAGAAGCTGAAGTGAAACAAAACCTCCCCTGTGTATCTCATTCGATAAAAAAGAAAATACTTTATTTATATGCCAGCAATGCAATCAGATTTGCCACTACGCCAGGTGAAATATCCTAAACTACACTGCTTAAATTTGACCACACGTTTCTGTAACACGTTTTTTTTACTGTTTTTAACATTGACAGTGTGCGTCAAATGACACCGCAGTCTTGTTTGACAAATAAGTCAAATATTTAACCGCAGTTAACTCTCGTATGACACCACAGGCCGCTCGGCGATTAATCGTTAACTATCGAACGCATGAACCGTTTGTAACATTTACAAAGTTTTAGTTATCAAGAAGGATATCGAAAGCAATCTTAATATTTCAAAACTTTTCAGCGTTAACTCAGAGGCACAGAATATTTGTTCACAATATAGATAACTTGCAAACAAAAACTATACAAGAGACATTCATTTCGCTACCTACTTTAGCCGGAATTGTCTATTACAAACTAGTATCCACCGAGGTGTAAACCACGTTATGCTGAGGCTAAGAACTGAACACGACGATAGCTAACGAGAGACACAAATACTTTACAATGTGGTAGGTCCCTCGTATGCGAGAGGCCGTCTGGGTTGGTACCACCGCGCCGTCTATTTCTGCCGCCAATCAACAGTGTGTAAGCGCTGTTGTGTTTCGGTTTGTGGGACATTGAAATTACTGGGCATTATGGGCATAACATATTATATCTCGGGGTGACGAGAGCAGTTCAGTGTCATGTAGTGCTTTGTAATTCAACGCGTTCTGTGGGGTGTTGCTTCTGTTTATGGGCAGGCGTGGCCCTTACCATCAGGCGAGCGCCTTGCTCGTATCGTCATTCAATCAAATAAAATAATAATTATATAATAATTTTTAGGTTTCTATGTATAACATAGCACTGCATGACAACGAACCGCACTCGTCACCCGGAGACAAGATGTTAAGTCTCATTACGCCTGTTTCTTTCAAATAAATTAAATATACCAAAGCGTTTGCCTCGAAAAGATCGTAAAGCCGTTGTGTACTCAATTCCTAGGCCACAGCATAAGGGTATCGCTAAAAACTAATACGAACGGGAGTTGCCAGTACGTAAAATTATGATCAATGTTGGTATCATTCATTCTATTTTAATTTATCATATTTGAAACACCATGCGGTAGTCACGGGTTCGATACTCGAGTACTTTTAATTCTCGTCCGTACTAGAACTATAGAACTAAGCGACGCGGTCCGTCTGGCTGGAGGACATTTTCTATATTTAACATATTATCACCGCATGAATTATTGCTTACGTATTATGCACCGTATATATTGAAGTAATACTAATACTGCGGTACATTTTTAAAATAAACACAATTGTAAGTAAGGCTTTTGAATATGAAATATATATAAAACAGTATACTATATAATTGTGTATATAAGAAACAATATGATTGAAATTTCTATTTTTTTTTTGTAGGGTCGGGTACCTGGTCTTTTTGCCACCAGTGTACATGTGATGAAAACCCCGCCAGTGTCTCGTGCAGGCGAGTCGCGTTCCGATATCAGCCATACATTCAGTAACTTCAGGCCGGCATAATAATTCTGCCAAGTCGCTACAAGGCTGACGAGGAACGCGTAATCTCACGCCGATCGAAATTATATTTGAACTGCACATTGCCGTGCGACATTGTCCGACCATGCCCATCCCTAATCTTATTTCAATGGACGTGATTTATAAACTACACAATTACAATCTAAGATACATACATCCATTAAGTGTATTGTTTACATTGTCTACATTATCATTAAATTACGAGGTTCACGAGTAAAAGCCAGACAGACGCGTCGAAAATACATTATATAATAATACTTCTAAACTACGCTTAAATAGGCAGCTGGGGGATCACAATGGTGTGGTGTCGATCACATAACTGTACCACTGTCTCGACCAACACCTGTCCGATCGACTTACAAGCGAGTTGTTGCCAAATCACACCGAGTATTTACGACGGGACATCGAACGTTGGTAGGGGACGTATAAACGACGGTGAATCCATTTGCTATGCAACATTGGATCACGGATCGTTTATACATTCGATTAATTTCTACAACACCTAACTTCACCTAATTTTGCACGTGAAAATATCATTAAAAAAAAAATGCGAAATAAACGTCCAATACAATAGATAAAACATTAACTAAACTATTAATAATATCACCCACAGTTAGAGGAAGTTCGCATTACAGATTAGTATGTTAAATCACGCATACATGGATGCGAATATGCAATAGCATACCAACCCACATCAAGTAAAAATTTAGATAGTAATTTTATTTTGCTAAATTCATTTACTTAAAACAATTAAGTCCTATTTTGCATAATCGTTAATGGCAAATGTTTAATTTATGTGTTTTTATTAAATACGGAATTTAACCTACATAGATCTAATAAGTTTGACAAAATAATAAATACACCCAACAGTCACATACATAGTCCTGACGCCACAGTAAGATACGAGTCTTGTGTCGTGGGTATCAGGAACTACGAGAGACTTTCGGTCTCACAACACCCAGACTCCAAGACAAATATCTGCGGATCACACAAATGTTTGTCTCGGTGCGGGGATCGAACCCGCGGCCTCTCGTTTCACAGCCGGCTACTCGCCCGCTGGGCCACGGAGACTGTCACAATAAAATAAAAACAAAATCTCAATTTTGATAAGGTTGAAACGTTATTGCATATTTGCATCCATGTAATGTTCACAAATTGGAACTGCCTTACTCGCACACGGGCCGACATATGCCGCGTACTTAAAAAAAATGTCATACAAAGTGATGTCACTAATTGCTAATAATAATTCTAATACGTCATATTACATAATTTTTGTGGTTCCCAAAACATAAGGCACCCCGGGACGCGCACTACCTACAAAACAATTGGACCTAGTTAAGCAAAAAGGAACCAACCCACAGCAAGTTCAAATGGAGATACTGATTTTGTTTTGCTAAATTTATTAATTTAAATTGATTTTAATATCGTATTTTTTTGCAAAACCGTACGTGGAATAATTTCATGCCCGATATCACAAAAAACTACGAGATAAAATTAGTTTAAATTATTGAATTTAGAAAACAAAATCAGTATCTCCATTTCAACTGTATGTGGATTGGTGCCCTTTTGCGTAACTAGGTCCAGTTGTATAAGGAAATGTCATTTTACATCTATTGGATAACAAAATTTATTTTATTAAGGCAGTTTACTAAGCAGTACGGGAATTAAAACCAATCAAATATACTTCATCGCATATCAATCACAATATATCGCACATTGGCAACGGTATAATCTCGAGAAAGGCCAGTTCAGAAGTACCCTAAACCGACGAGCATGCATGAAGAATATAATGAGAGTGAAGGAGGGTAATGAGGCTTGTAAGGATCGTAGCAGGAGGAAGTCCATTGTCTTTGCCTACCCCTATGGGAAACAGGCGTGAGTCTATATATGTATCAGCAACGAGAGTATTACAACACTAAAAATGTCGTTTTTGGGTATTTTACTTTACTTTTATATAATAATTGTATTCAAAATTGTCTGACATATATTGAAAGACACTGGTCACATTTCATTCGACAATTTTGAACATAAAACACTTTTAAATAAAAATAAAGTAAAATACGATTTCCCAAAACAATTTTTTTGTGACATACTCCATACCGATGTGCGATATGTATGATTACAATGACGTCACTATGTTGTAATTTACAAACATTGCTTTATGAACAATCCACTGAAATTCAAAAATGTCATTTTCATCACCTTTAACAGTCAACACAATAATCACACGAGTTTTGTCGAGCAATTGGAATTTTACATATTATTTTTCATGGACAATACAAAAAAAAATCTTCACATATTTTTATACATACACAAAACACAAGTTATTTTCGGGGACCGTGCCAGTAAACTGTGATCATTATTTAGTACCGGGCTAGTACTAATTCTGGGAACCACTATACCCCACACCCCCGAGACAGGTGTTAGCGAGAGAGTGCTAAATGCGCAGGGTGTAAATCAATCTAACATTTGACTATTTGCGAATTTTGGCGGCATTGTCGGCGTTCTCCTTGAGAATTTTCGACTTCAGGTGGTCCTTGTATTTGAGAATGCCGCCCTGCCATTTGGTTACGGTGCCGTTTTCGCATATCCATATCTCTTCGGCCACCTTTAATGAAATAGATTTGTTTTTTTTTTAATTACATCAATGTTAATTTTTCAATGGGGGCAACATAAAGTAGATAGTAATCTTTATTGTTGACACACACATAAAAAATAATAAACAATAATAGACAAAAAACAGCAAATAAATAAATGTGCCACAAGTGGCGGCCTTATCACTAAAAGTGATCTCTTCCAGGCAATTTTTTTTTTTTCTTATCCGAGCTCGGCATAGTGATGCACTAGACCTGATGGTGAGCGTAGTGCAGTCTAAAAAACTAGCGACCACCGACAAACAATGAGTTCATCGGTGGTCACCAGAATCATGCCGACCTGTATAAATGCTTCTACCCTCATCACCATTCAAGATATGATTTTGCATGTACTTGCACATTAAATTCAAATAATTTATTATTTAAATTGGATCATTACGCGAACGTATATAAAAATACCACAAACCTGGTTGATCAGCCTGAAGTCGTGACTGACGAGCACCATGCCACCGTCGAAGTCGTTTATGGCGTCGGCGAGCGCGTCTATGGTCTCCATGTCGAGATGGTTGGTGGGCTCGTCCATCAGCAGCAGGTGTGGCGTCTGCCACGCGAGCCACGCGAACACAACGCGACAGCGCTGCCCGTCGGACAGCTGACGCATCGGGCATACCTGGAATAAACGTTGAACGTGGGTATATATGCGTTTTGCTGGTGGGAGGATACTTGTATCCGACCGGATAGCGACCACTGTACGCTGGTGCTAAAACCTGCCATAGTGCCCCACCTTGTGTGGATCGCGTTCCGGGGTCAGCCAGTGTATATCCGGTTCTCCCCAGGGGGCTTGCCCCCTGATCCTAACCCTTTTCCCATCCCTGTTTCCTTCCCCTCCCCCTTGGCCCTTTGGCAGGCCGACCTACGACGGACAAATTGTTTATCGTTGGTCGACACTATTCTTGGATTCCGCTACACTTACCATCAGGTGTAGCGTAGTCACTTTGCCGGGACAGGATAAAAAAAAAACTATTTATACCAGTGATCGAAATTCCACCTCTATAATGATAAATTTTGAAGCGATAACTTCTTATGGGAAATAATAAAACAATGCATGGCGTTGTATGCCTTTGAACACCATTTCAAACTTCTAAAATACTAAATGCCTACGCCGCTACATTACCTCACAGGTTGTTGAGTGAAGTGTGTAAACACTGTTGTGTATCGGTTTGAAAGACATTGAATCCAGTGAAATTACTGGGCATTATGAGACTTAACATCTTATGTCTCGGGATGACGAGCGCAGTTCAGTGCCATACAGTGCTTTGTAATTCAAAGTTCTGTGTGGTATTGCTTCTGTTTATGAGCAGGCTCGTCTCGTCATTCAATCAAATAAGAAGATAAAAATCAAATTGGTTTTTTCATCTGTTTATGGGCAGGTACTATCAGGTGAGCGCCTTACTTACCTCGTCATTCAATAAAAAAAAACACCTGCAAATGCATATCGAGTGTAATGCAGTGATGCGAACTTATAGCTTGTGACCATGTATAAACTCTAAGTTTCAATTGTCCCGTGCTACCTAAATTCAATGGCAGCGCGGCGTCCTAAAACGCCTTAACAAGCTGAAAAAAACCACACCACCCTTGCATGTATGCTATACCTGTTGCCTCCCGGTGAGTCCATAACGTCCGATGATTTTCCTCATCTCCTCCCGCTCCCGCACCTCCGGGAACTCCTTCATCATATAATCTAGCGGAGACAGGTCCAAGTCGAGTAGTTCATGAAGATGCTGGTGGTATCTGCCTATACGCAAGTGAGAGTTCTTGCGGATCATGCCCGTCGATGGCACCAACTGTGTGTGAAATATAAAATAAATAAATAAATACACCCAACAGTCACACACATAGTCCTGACCCCACAGTAAGATACGAGTGTTGTATCGTAGGTATCAGGAACTACGAGAGACTTTCGGTCTCACAACACCCACACCCGAGACAAATATTTGTGGATCACACAAAATGATTGTTTCGGTGCGGAGATCGAACCCGCGGCTTGGTTGTCATTGAATAATTACACAATCACTATATATTGATATTGTATGTATGTGTATATATATTGTATATTTATAGACGTCGTTATGTTATTGTTACTACATAGTATATGTAAGTATTTTTTATTTAGTATATAATTGTCAATTATTTCGTTAAGTTCCTCTAAACACCCCCACTTTTTGGCCCTTTTTTTTTAACAATTCCGTTATTGTAAATAAGGTTGTCTGGAAGCGATCGCTCTTAGCGATAAGACCGCCTATTGACATTGTTGTAGTTTTAAGTTCCTTATGTATTTTTTCGTTAAATTGGTGTTCAATAAAGTGTTATCTATCTATCTATCACTAACAGATGCACTAATGATAAAAATAAAATATGTAAAAATACCTTAAAGAGGCGTTTTGTAAAACAAGGATTTTTATTTCGATTTTTTTTTTATCCTGGCTCGGCAAAGTGACTACGCTACACTTGATGGTAAGTGTAGCGCAATCCAAGAATAGTGTCGACCAACGATAAACAATGTGTCCATCATAGGTCGGCAAGACCATGCCGGACTGCCAAAGGGCCAAGGGGGAGGGGAAGGAAAAAGGGATGGGTAAAGGGTAAGGATCAGGGGGCAAGCCGCCTGCGGAGAACCGGATATACACTGGCTGATCCTGGAACGCGACCCACACAAGGTGGGCCACTATGGCAGGTTTTAGCACCAGTGTAAACGGTAGTCGCTATCCGGTCGGATATAAGTAACCTCCCACCAGCAAGATAAATAATATTATCACCATATACAGGGTTATTTTTAAAACACTGACAACCTCGCAGGACTAGTTCCTAAGGTCATTTGCTACTACTTTTGTTCTACGACTTTTCATAATTTGTTAGATTTTATTCTCATACAAAAATAATTATGAATTTAATTTCCGTCTTGAATTTTAACTACGCGCAGATTACGTAATACACGCGGGCGCACGCGTCAGTTCAATGACCGGCCGCGCCGTCTCGATCGATAATACCTACACGGAGACGTACGAACAAAAACACTACATAACAAAAACTTGTAAAATCATTTTTTTTCTTATGTATTGAGTTATGTCCAAACTCGTAGAACAAAAGTTGATCCTTATGGGCTCAGCTATATGGCCCTGCGAGGTTGTCAGTGTTTTAAAAATAACCCTGTATATCCATGCAATATATAATTTTTTTTTCAGCATTCCTATCTCAGCTGTAAAAGATTACAAAACTATGCTTACGTCTCCATACAGTAGTTTCAGTAGGGTAGACTTCCCCGCACCATTGGGACCCACGAGAGCGAGCCGAGTGTCCAAATCAATACCAAACTCCAAATTCTTGTAGATCCATGGACTGGTGTCTGTGTATCTGAATGACACATTCTGGAACAAAGATTTTTTAAGTGAAATTTCTTTATCGGCGTTGGCAACAATAAAAATCGTCACATTTTCGGTTACGTCAGATTTTTCGGTTACGCGTCAGATTTTTTTGTACCATAGGCCAGTAAACGAACAAGTGAATCTCCTGATGTTAAGTGCTCTCGACCGCCTATGTACGCTCATAATAGCAGAAGAATTATGAGTGCGATGCCGACTTAAGAGGAGAAAGGGTAATTACGGGATTGTAGGAGATTTGGGATGTTTCACTAACTGTACGAAATGCAGCAGCAAGCTACTACAGCAGCTACTTTACGTCGGTTTTTTGTGAGACATTGGTAACAACCCGACCAGGCCGGTCGAGACGAGCAAGGCGCTCCCCTGATGTTAAACGCCACGCCTGCCCATAAACAGAAACAACACCACATAGAACGTTGAATTACAAAGCACTGCATGGCATTGAACTGCGCTCATCACCACGAGATATAAGATGTTAAGTCTCACAATGCCAAGTAATTTCACTGGCTTCAATGTCCTTGAAACCGAAACACACCAGTGCTTACACACTGTGGCTTGGCGGCAGAAAGCGGTGGTACCAACCCAGCCGGCCTCTCGCATACGAGGGACCTACCTTACCTACCTTGTAAATCGACTTTAATGGTGCTGCCACACCGGTGTTATAAAATGTTTACAAACTTTTTCTAACATTAAACATTTACTAACATTATCTAACATTGTGATAAAATGTATCAAATTTTTGTTAAAACATGTTTAATAATGTTTTGTAAACATTTTATAACATCGGTGTGGCAGCACCATAAGGCTGAGAGAAAATGTATCAAAAGACACATTATGACACACACCTGCACCATAATAACTGGCGGCGGTACTTTCCCGCACGACGGGAAATAGAAGTTGAGCGTCTTGTCGTCGACCACCTTCTCGGTGAGCCCTTGCGCCACCATCTTGGCGAGGGTCTTCTCCTTGGACTGCGCCTGACGAGCCAACTTGGCCGAGCCGTGACCGAACCGTGCTATGTAGTTCTGTTGACACAAAAAAACAAATGGCAACATAAATGACACTAAACTATAATAATAATATTTTTCTTAGTTTTTTAATTTGGATTGAACTCATATCTTGAACTTGACTCATTTTGTCATTCAATCAAGTAAAAAAATGTGTATTTGTTATTAAGTTTTTTTTAACTCGTTTTTTATTAGCTCTATCATCGCAAGACAGGTTGTTAAGTCTCATAACAGGCAATAATTTTACTGGCTTCAATGTCCATCAAACCGGAACAAAATAATGTTTACAGTACACACTGCTGCTTGACGGTGGTCATACACAAAGCATTGATACGGACAGCCTCTTGCAGACAGGGGGACCTATCACTTGGTATATCCATGTAGCATGCTGTGATAGTAGAACTGTCACTGTACCTTCATATGCGCGATCTGGTCTTGCTCCCAGTTGTACTGTTTCATCTGGTTCTCGAGCAGTTCCATGCGCGTGCGCACGAACGCCTCGTAGTTACCGGTGTAGTACTTGAGCCGCCGCTTGCTCATGTGGATGATGTTCGTACACACGCCGTTGAGGAAGTCTTGCGAGTGCGATATCAGCACGAGGATACGTTTGTAGCTGTAGATGAAACACGTATTTGGTAATTAATTTAATAATGTTGTCAACTTATCATATATTAGGTTTTTTTTTATTCGAGCATGGCATTGACTGCATTACACCTCATAAGCGTAGTGCAATCCAAAAAACCAGCAACCAGGAACATACAATGAGTTTATCGGTGGTCACCAGAGTCATGTCGGCCTGTATAAATGCTTCTTCCCTCTTCGGAGAGGAAAGAAGCAAATCGAGGAGCCTGCGACAAGACAGGCGGATGACCGATGCAGGCACAGTAATACAAGGATGTATACCCGCCCCAATCAACCATCAAGTCATGTCGTAAGCCCTTACATACACTAGCTGATCCTGAAACGCGATCCACACAAGGCGTGTGGATCACTATGGCAGGTTTTAACACCATGTGTACGGTGGTCGCTATACGGGCGGATATGAATATCCTACCACCAGCAAACAAACAAACCACAGGTTGACGCCAGGTGTACATAAATTCACGCACCGAGACAAATGTTTATGCGATTCACAAGTACGTGTTTCGGGTGTGAGTGTTGTGGGACCGCAAGTCCCTCGTAGTTCCTGATATCCACGATACAACCAAGTTTCAGGTCAGGACTATATGTGTACCCCGGGATGGCCGGCGGCATGGGTGGTAGGCCTCGTGCTGTCGTTGAGGGCTTCTGAGTAAACCCCCCCCCTCCCGCAAGGAGACGGGCCGCAAGGCACCGCGCAGGGGCGGTTCCGGATTACCACAATGTTCATAAAAACCTACTATACTATGGCCATAAGCCTTGGTTATAACCATTTGACAGCCTCCATGGCCCAGCGGGCGGGTGGCCGGCTGTGAAGCGAGGCCGCGCGTTCGATCCCCGCACCAAGACAAATGTTTGTATGATTCACAAATATTTATTTTGGGGTCTGGGTGTTGAGACCGAAAGTCTCTCGTAGTTCCTGATACCCACGACACAAGACTCGTATCTTACTGTGGAGTCAGGACTATGAATACGACTGTTGGGTGTATGTATGTATGAATATGGCCCATATGAAGAGGGTTTATTAGTGATAAAATACATGTGAATACTGACTGTTTGAGTTCCTCCTCGAGCCACACGCACGCGTCCAAATCGAGATGGTTGGTCGGCTCGTCGAGCAACAGGAGATGCGGTTTCACGTACAGAGCGCGGGCTAACGCGATGCGCATGCGCCAACCTAGACCAAACAATATTATTAATAAGGGATATGTATTATGCAGTGTTTAACATTACTTATGCTCAGTGATAGAGCCACACTGTACATAGTTTTGTCTAAAACATGAATAGGGCAGCTCGACAGGGTTATTACCACTGTTTAGTGAAAACCGACGTAAAGTGACAGCTTGCGTTTTATACGGTGAGTAAAATATCCAGACGCGCAAATCCCACTCACCTTGCCAATCCCTTAATTATCCTTTAAGGTGGTAGGTGCCTCGTATACGAGAGGCCGTCTGGGTGGGTACCACCGCTTTTTCTATTTCTGCCGCCAAGCAACAGTGTGTAAACACTGTTGTGTTACGCTTCGAAGGACATTGAAGCCAGTGAAATTACTGGGCATTATGATTATTAACATCTTATGTCTCAGGGTGACGAGCGCAATTCAATGCCACGCAGTGCCTTGTTATTCAAAGTTCTGTGTGGTGTTGCTTCTGTTTATGAGCAGGCGTGGCGCTTGCCATCAGGCGAGCGCCTTGCTCGTATCGTCATTCAATCAAATAATAATAAGGTTGGCAACGCACCAATGATTCTTCTGGTATTGTGGCCGTACATGGGCAGTGGATTGTATTCCTGTACAACATACCTCCGGAGAAGTCTTTGGTGGCCTTGTTCTGCATCTCCTTGGTGAAGCCCAGCCCGTGGAGGATGTTAGCGGCGCGCGCCTCCGCCGTGTCGGCGCTGAGCTCCTCCAGACGGTCGTACACGTCCATCAACTGTTCCTGCGCCTCTGTACAACAAAATTATTATTTGTAGTAGTAAGAGAGACAGAAAACAACTTTATATGACCATCATTTCAAATATCTTTAATGACACACCTCACTGTTCAATTTTAAATTTCACGAGTGGAGTCTAGTGACGATTGATTGAGTGTGACATTATATATTTTACGAACAGTGAGCTATACCCAGATCTGATAGGGTAATCAATTAAAAAAACTAAAAAACACGCTTTTATAGAAAGTCTAACTAAAAAATAGAAAATAAATTTGAAGAAAACAATGTATTTTATTGTAAAAAAAGCGTGGGGTGCATGGTGTCAATAGTTATAATTATTATTGTATTGACATATATGAGTAGAAGGATTATCATTAAGATAGTATCTTAAAAAACACCCCACGCTTTTTTTTACAATAAAATACATTGTTTTCTTCAAATTTATTTTCTATTTTTAGTTAGACTTTCTTTAAAAGCGTGTTTTTTTTTAGTTTTTTTAACTATTATTTATTTTTTAGTTAAAATATAATTATACAAGGTGGACAGACGACCTGATAAAGATCGCAGGAAGTCGCTGGATGGAGGCCGCTTCCAACAGGTCGGTCTGGAAATCTTTGGGAGAGGCCTATGTTCAGCAGTGGACGTCTTGTGGCTGATGATGATGATGATGATAATTATATTGTAGTCGTCAGCGTAAATGCTAGTAACTTATAAAACTAAACAAAGCCGCACACCCCATTGCTAAACAATTATGAAATCGCTTCTTACCATCGTCATCACTCTGTGCCAATTCCTCAGCCAACTTCTCGAGCTGGACACGCTCCTCGTCGACTTCCATGACGCACTTGAGTGCCGTCTTGTCCGAGGCGGGCATTTCCCTGGTCAGATGGAATATGTCGATGTGAGCCGGTATGGCCACCTCGCGACGTCCTAGCACAGCCAGCAGGGACGATTTGCCTGTTGAAACAAATTAAAGTATTGCGTATATTATTATTTGTTGAGACAAGCAGGTCTCTGGCAACGGAAAGTGTAAACAGTAGCAACTACCAAACTTTTTAACTTATGTATTTACATATTTTTTCATAAGATCTTGATACCTCTTTAATTAGAAATTACGAAACAGCCGTTATGCATATAAATATAACAAAAATAGGGAGCATTTTTGGCACCTTGCAGAAAAATTTCTAGAAATTCTGTTTGAATGATTTTGGAATAGGTTTTGATGAAAACAATTGGAAAATAAAGCTTAAATTAGTTAGTCCGCACAGACGTACCCTCAAGCAAGGGATTTACAATGTAGCACAACACACAAGCCCGGTGTAGGCCAGGTGCAGATACATTCGCTTTACAAAAATAACTTGATATTCGCAAATTAAACATAATTAAACAATTCGCAGTATTTCATAAACATCGCTTAATTGACGTATAAATAAACAATATATTGTACATTTCTAGTATCTTTACTCGTATATGAGGTGGCTGAGACTGAGAAAAAAAGTGAAATTTTAAATCTCTCAAATTTCATCCTCCTATTGTAGTCAATTTTCCTCAGGCTATTAAAAGATTACCTTAATCCTTATATCAAACATAATTAACGCACGAGTCTTGAAGCTTTCAAACGTACAGAGTAACATATTATTAAAAAAAAACATACTATAATTGAATCGGGTATTTCAGAAACCCCATAAGTCATATTTTTTTACCAAGCGAGGTTTTTCCGTTTTTGTTTTTTTCTAACTTCATATGCTGAACAAAAATCACACAAGTTACTGTAATATCAAAGGAACAGCATTGAGTCAAATATCGCATGTATTAGAGAAACCCCATTAGTCACTGACTAATGAAAAAAAATAGTTTTAGTCACTGACTAATGGGGTTTCTGCAGCACATAATATTTATTTATTTTCATTTCTTAGATTAAATGAATGGCAGCACTGGTTTTATAAATAAAAAAATTGACAATGTCATTTTTGAGGGTATTTTCCGTTAGTTTGATATTGAAAGGTTATGAGATTGATTGCTTTTTACGTGTTTAGTGAAAAACTAAAAATGGATGTGTATATAATGGTTCGAATGTTGTCCAGTCTAGTCTCAATAAAAAATGTTCAAAGACATACAACAATATTTTCCAATACGAGGACATTCTTTTCTTCTCTGTGAAAGAGACTTGGCTGTTCTAAAGCGAGAACTAAGACAATGTGATAGATATATTCTTTTATCTTGAAGAATGTATCTAGGGTTGTTTTATCACTGCCCACAAAGTCAGCCTAGGTCGGGAAAAGACCCATAAACGTTAAGAAGAAAACCTAAAAAAACGAAAAATAACGATAAGTCAAAGTATTAAATGATAAAATATATAAATGGCCAGTTACAGATCGACATAACAATGAGGAATAAATCTATTGTTGAATTTTGGTTTCAAATTGTTAATTATTAATAAAGAAATAAAAAAAAAACTTTTTTTTTGTATTTCAGAAACCCCACAAGTCAAACAACTTTTAAGTGATTTTTAAGGCACTAAAAGACAAGAAAATTTTATTTTATTAAATAAATACATTGCATTGTTACTTAAACTTTCGTAATGTTAATAAAACAAAGTTAGTTCAGAACAATTTTATGTATCAAAACAGTTTTTTGCTTCTCCTGGAAAATTAACTTTGCTTGACTTATGGGGTTTCTGAAATATCCGATTCAATTAGAGTCGGAAAAAATAATAACAGCCATTTGCCAGCCAAGGCTCAATAATAGAGAATTCATGTACAATGTTTTTAAAAATGAAACTCCATATTAGTTATGTATTAAATAAGGCTGTATCAATAACAAAATTTATGACATTTATAATATGTGAGTAAACCTAGGTGATTTCATTTAATTTAATCAATTAACTATTACACTACAAGGTGGTAGGTCCCTCGTATGCGAGAGGCCGTCTGGGTTGGTATTACCGCTTTGTGTATTTATGAAATACGTATTTTTGACATGTAAAAGTGATATTTATGATCCAATTTGCAGAATAAATGATTTGAATTTATGCCGCCGAGTAACAGTGTGTCAGCACTGTTGTGTTTCGATTTAAAGGACATTGAAGTCTGTTATTATTATAGTTAGTTACTGGGAATTATGAGACTTAACATCTTATGTCTCGGGATGACGAGCGAAATTCAGTGCCAAGCAGTGCTTTGTAATTCAAAGTTCTGTGTGGTGTTGCTTCTGTTTATGGGCAGGCTCGTCTCGTCATTCAATAAGTATAAGAGGTAGAATGCATAAAACATAACCCAACCGTCACTAAACCCAGTAACCCAATATTAAACCAGTATTGTGGATATCAGACACTACGAGGAACTTACGATCCGGCAACATCCGGCAGACCCGAAGCAAATATCGCACAAACATTTGTCTCGGAATCGAACCCGCGACCTATCGCTTCGCAGCCCACACACTGCGCCACGAAGGCTGTCTGTCTGGAGATTATTGATAGACAGATTCAAATACAAATTAGTTATAAATACGTTCACAGTTTTCGAATTCGTATAAAATTACTATTTACTAAGTGTCATACTAGAAATTGATAATAATTAATAATAATATCATAATTTCCTATTCGAGTAATATGATATAAAATGAATCATACTATCAATTTTAATTCATCATAGTTCCCAATAGTAGCTATTTCTACTTGATATATGGAGTGTAAACGAAAACTGCCATCGTTTAAAGAAACTATCAAAACTTGTACTAGGCCTACTGAAAGTTTGTACGCGATTGCCACTGACATGTGGATGTGTCATTATTGCTGTGCGGTGATTGATATGACACAGTTCCCATGCCTATTAGAGCAAGGACCTGATTGTCGACGCATTATAGGCGCACTATACCGCTAACTTAGTATGTATCAACGTGTGTTATTTTAATGGCGTCCGCAAGAGGCAATGGTTCACGAAGTCGTATTGATTTTTGCGATAGTACGGGAATTGGGAAACAAATGAAATTAGCTGTAAATAGCGTGAACGAAACAGTTTTATAATATAATATATACCATCAGGATTTTAGAAACTTTCTTCGCTTTGCATATAAAAACACGAAAATAATCAACTTAATATATTGTTAAATAGAATTTCGCCTCGCTGTCAAATTAATCATTGCTTCGTTAAAAATAAATCGTCTTTTTATAATACCTCGAATGACTCTAAAAATTAAAGTTTTGAATTAGCCTTTTTTAACCAATGAATAAAAGGGGGTTCTGTATTTGAACGATATTTGTAAAAACGTTGCCAAATAGACAGCGAAACCGATGTCGTGGCGAAAGCGAATCGAAGTAAACACACGGTTCAACGGTTCGGTAAAAAAAAAAAAAATACAAATGGCAAGACACGCTATCGATTCGCTGTTCTATTGGACAACGCCATAAAAGTATGAGCGAGATATTCTCAAAAACGAATTTTTCAATTTTTGTGATTGTTTCACTAACCAAATCTACAAACTTGTTTTGTGTGGTTTTTTTATAGAGCATAAAGTAGATCTTATTTAGGAAAGAAAAATATTCCCCCATAAGGGGTATGAAATACAAAGTTCGGCATTTATGAGCCGATTATTAATACTATGTAACAAAATATTATTTTTTTAACCAAAATAGAATTGTTACCAACCGATGTCCAGATTCCATGCTATCAATTACAGACTAGTAATAAAACTGCAATAGTATTAACTAAAAATTTGATACATTCCATTAAGACCTAATGTTCATATATTGCCTTTCTACTTTTTTTAACTACTGCCATTAATCGTAGTATTGTAACATTTCATGTTTTATTGTATCCATATCTGTAAGAACCTAACCGCATTATGGTATCATCTCCCTAATACGTACATCATACAAATATTCTTCAATTGAACGTAAACGGTGTTAGCTGTTTAAATAGAAATAAGTGTATGATTATGTACTAGCTTTAAGCGATGGCTGATCGACGAGGTATATTACATTGTTACGTGGCAAGCCCCATAATCTCACGATTGCTTTTCTATTGATAATACAAACAATGCAACCTATAATATAATAATAAATACACCCAACAGTCAAAACCAAAAATAAGTGATGTTAATTATCTATGATTCACAACCGATTAATAATCGATTATTATAAATAGATTATTACAACCAAGATAAGCTCCTATTACTATATACTTTCTCTTTGCTAGTCTAGGCATAAGCCTTTAAAAATGCACCAAATGTTGGAAAACAAAAGTTTTTTTTAATGTAACTTATTTTTTATATTCGATGAAAACCACTTAAATATTAAAACAATTGATAAATCGATTATTGATAATAATCAATAACCAACATCACTTCCCACAATGCTGTTGCCAATACTAAGATACCTTAAGCTGACTGTATCAACAACGCACAAGAACTCTTAGATTTATCCGATTTAAATATTACATAGATAGCACAAAAAATGTAACTACGCGGGATCGAACCCACGACCACCAGCTGTTTCACAACTGATTACTCATTTGCACCAGGGATTTCATAAATTAATTTCGACCAACGATCAATCGCCACATTCCCAAGGTCGCCATCGTTATTCCGGCTTGATAAATTTTCCATTGACGCTCTTATGTCATTGCATAGATACGGGACATTTTTTCTATATAGAATTTATGACGTAGCTATTCAATAAAATCAATGATTTATATGACTATTTTAGCATACGAATGTGAGTATTTCTAAAAAGGAACTAGCTCATTTTCACAGCTGTTTATATAATATATGTTCACTTCCCATTATACAGTATTTCCCTATAAGGTTGATGCAAGGTTTTTATCAACAATAATGTACTGTATCCTTAGTTTATTGTAAACATCATGCACGTTCGCGAAATTCTTTGGTGTAAATATGATCGGATTACATTGGATGGATTTAGATTCTGTTTTGAAAATGATTTGTATGAAATGTAATCTAGAGCGGTACTAGGAAATATATTTATGGAAATACACTTAAGCAATGATTTAATAATAATAATTTATTCCAAAATTGAATAAATAATAAATACACTTAACGGTCACACACATAGTCCTGACCCCACAGTAAGATACGAGTCTTGCGTCGTAGGTATCAGAAACTACGAGAGAATCTCAATCTCACAACACCCAGACCCGAAACAAATATTTGTGAATCACACAATCTTTGTATTGGTGCAGAAACACAATAATTTGTCTCGGTGCGGGAATCGAACCCGCGGCCTCACATTTCACAACCGGAAATTTGCCCACTGCATCAGAGGATGTCAAATCAGATTTAGTAGGTTTATTTAATTATAAAGTACTTAATTTCACATAATGTGTAAAAAAAACATTAAAAGTTTTAATTTCCTGGTCATCCATTTTGAACAAAGAAAATATAAGCAAAAATTCGCACACTGTTGTCAGCTATATATTGTAGCGTTAAAAATAAGCGTCTTGACAGCTTGGCTCAATTAACTCATACTACAAAAACAACATTGCAGAAAAATATTAAAGAAATTAACTAGGTACCTTCATCAATTAACGAACTATTCGAAAGATGAGAGACACTTACCACAACCGTTCAATCCGACCAATCCGTAGCGTCGTCCACAGTTCAACTCTAGTAGCGTGTCTTGCAGCAGTTCGCTGCCGTAGAAGGTGATGGAAAAGTTAGCGATCTTGATGTCTCGGGAGCGAGGATGCATCGCTAAGGAGCCGGTACACGACCGCGCCTCCGAGTTCATCTTCGCCTCTGCCTCGAGTTTCATACATAACGCCTCTACAACAAAGATTCCATTTTGTTTATTTTTGTTTTTTTTATAGCATAGGCCGGCAAACGCACCACCAGAAGAATCATGGGCGCGTCACCGACCTTAAAGGAAAGGGATAATTAGGGATTGGGAAGGGGAGGGGATTTGGGCTTCCGGATATCTCACTCACCGTACGAAACGCAGCAGCAAGCCGCTACTTTACTTACTTTGCCCCCACAGTAGGATAAGGTGTATCATGAATATCAGAAATTAAACCCAATTCAGATATGACACATACAAGATTACAGCCCCATTTACACAAAGCCCATTATCACACAATGAGGTGAGAGTAAAACAGCAAACTGACACTAATGTGGCCGAGGTTTCGTATTTGAAAGGAAAAATTGTAGACAGAGCCTTATAGATGAAGTTTTTTGTTGTATGAGAAACTCTTTTTTGTGGAAATGGGCTTTTATGAGAGCCTTGTAGTTTCATTCATTCATATTGGTGCAGGGAAACTAGAGTTTTTTTCACAGGTAGCTACTCGCCTGTTATAGCTGCACCAAAGGAGGAAGGTTATTTATGAACAATTTTAATATTATTAACTTTGATTTCCAATAATTCAACTTAAGGAATGCTAAATAATTTTTGACCAATATTTCACATAACTACTATTGATAGCATCTTTAATATTGTGTTAGTTTACCTATGTTTAGTAATAAATGATATAGTTTATATTACATTCCATTTTACTTCTTGACTGTAATCTTAATTGTGTAAAATTTCAACACTGTATTAAAATTAGTTTTGGCATATAGAATAAACTATTCCCTCGCCATTATGTAAGAGTAAAGGCAATCTATTTCTAAATAACACAAAAGACCAATTATTTGGGGCTTTGAAATTTCTTCATGGCTGACTGATTCACAAGATGGAATATTACATCAACATCAATATTGACACACAACTTTTAGTTTGAGGAAACCATAACAGTTATACTAATGTAAAAGGAATTGAGTACCAAAATGACATGGCATAAACATTGCCATTAGATTGTATTATTAAAAAAAAATATGGGCATTATTTGTGGCACAGCCTTTATTTATAAACTCTTATTTTATATTGCATTAGGCAAGACAAAAAATATTTAAAATTATATTTAAAAATAAAAGGAAGAACAAATGGCATCACTATATTTTCTTCTAGACAAGACAGGCTTTAGATTGTCATGATAGCCTAATGCATGTTTATCGGGAATACATACAGCCTTTAAAACTCCTATGGAGAAATTACAGATACGCCAGTTCCCTAACTAAATATTTTCCTTCAATATTCAAGCAAATGGTGATAGTCAAATACATAATTTAAATAATTTCGATAATTCTGAGATTTGTACTTGATGGAAGGATTTATGCACTAATTTATTGGTACAACGATCAATACACAATGTATAATACGTCTGGTATCTATACACAATAATAATATTTGAAACATAAAATGGATATTAACAATTTACGACCCATGAAAATTATAGGTTAGATAGTGGAGTTAATGTGTTTAAACTATGCTATAGATTTTGCATGGAATCAAAAATGCTTAGGAACGAACATAACGCATAGTTGTCACTACAATCTACAGTTTAGTGTCATCTAATCACGTATACAATCATTCTACACATGTAACATTACCACTTATAGTCATGCATGTATGATTTTATGGGATTTTTAGCGATATTATTAGTTTTAATGACAGTTATATGAAATAGACGAGTCATAGATAAATCCCACGTTAGTCGCGAGACAAAGATGAGGTTACTTTACCTTCAGCTGTGATCTCACGGTCCTCAGTACCGTTCGTCGAAGATCCATTTTCTTCGGCATTAGTCACACGAGCCACTGGCTTTTTGTTCCTATTGCCCGCTTGCTCTTTCTTCTTTTGTTGTGCACGTTTCTTCGCGTCCGACGGCATTTTAAAAACTAACACTGTAATACAAAAAACTCATTATATTTTGTACGGTGCTAGTAATGGTCTTCTTTCTTTTAAAATAGTTCACACCCGCTAAGTATTTCTTAGGTAAATCAATGATTTTATTGTATTTATTACACTCAAGTGAACACGACAGCGTAAAAATAATAAAATTTACCTATTTCTTTCAACGAATGATAAAGCAAGTCGTCCGCGTCTACACGTGCCGTAATAAAAAGAAAGACATTTAAAAAATCACACAGATCACAGCCGATCACAGAGTGCTGAAACCTAGCATAGATTAAATTAGCGCATGGCAACATGTTTTAATTTCTTTTCATTCGTTCTTTAATGTTGTCTATAAGCGCCATCTATACGAGGACGAACTAAATATGAAATGGTATTTTACTATTCGGATTTATTAGTGCGAACCGTGTTCTTACTTCTGACTAATCGAAATTAGACTCGTATAATATAATATTCTAAGTTATATTAAACTTTGGCTTTCGTAGTACTTACCTATATCTTTATGTGATTTTTAGTACTATATCAACATAAATATTATTTTCAGTAAACCTATAGATGGCGGCACTTATATACATCCTAGAGGAAAGCCGATGTTCGCCGAGATGGGCCGTATTATTCATACCACCAATCTCAACCGAATTTCTGCATTGATCCCAGAAATAAATAAATAAATCACACCAACACGTACGTACGTGTGATCTGCAAACTGTATTCATTATGACTCATGTGTGCGATGGATTCGACGATTAAAATTAAGATAATTTGTGGAAACTTTAACGTGAATAAATAGCTGTTAAAACGTAAAATCTAATTACCTTAGAGAATATTTCGAGATCAAAGAATATACCCTTTCTTGATTTAATTGATCTCGGATATAACCAGTAGCTTCCCTAAGCAATCTGTGGATATAACCATAATTTACGTAAGTAGGTCGAATCGGCCGTAAGTCGTATACCTACCTACCTATGCTTTTTAGCGAGTGACCATTTCGATTACGACCATTACTGAAGACTCATTATTTTGAAATTTAATTATACTTATTACTTTATTATATTTCTCACAATACCAGAAGAACCGTGGGCGCGTTGCCGACTTTAAACGAAGGGCATAATTAAGGGATTGGGAAGGGGAGGGGATTTGGATCTTCGGATATCTCGCTTCCCGTACGAAACGTAGCAGCAAGCCGCTATTTTACGTCGGTTTTCTGAGACAGTGGTCACCGACTCGGACGAGCCGGCGCGCACCATTCAAACTGTAGACAAAGCTGTATACAGCTCTACAGCGTGGCTATCCCACAAACATTTTGATTAAAAAGAAACACAAATTCAGAAGTCCTTTATTTATTTTAGTCAAATATCAACAGACAATAATAATTTTATTGAAATAGTTCAACAAAATAATTCCCTTACATATTAATGCCTCAAGCAATTTAATGCGATTGAATTGTTCTATTTAGGGCAGAAAACACGAAAGTATGTAGAGATAATATACCACGAATTATATAGTTGATTTTTTTCTTACATATCGTCAGCAACAAAAGTTGCAGGCAATTTAACAATATTTAGGCATAATGAATTAAAGATGTATGTATTGTATTGATCATTTTCACCCATATCTATAAGAAACCCAAACATGGGGCTTACTTTAGTACTGATTAGTTAACCCTCTTTTCAATTCAAACCCTCTTTTATTTTTCTCTATCAACACGAATAAATTACAAATTACATTCACCTCCAAATATTTGTTAGGTGATAAAGTTTTACAGTAGAGCTGCTATATATTAACCATAATACTGTACCTAATATTGTTTAAAGGGTACCTGCATTTAGTCGAATGTATTTTAATTAATATGGGTCCTGAAACTTTTGTGGCTGACTGTGATTGGACGAACGCTATTCTTGACTTTTTAAAAAAGAAAATATATTTTTTCACACTACAGTCAACCTGGGTAACTTTAGCTTTCAATGTAACATTGACTCACTAATTTGTATTTGAACGTTTAATTTTTTCTCTGCTTACTGAATCACTGTATAATAATAAGTTGTTTAATATATGAAGGTAAAAAGTGTTTTTGAACGAAACCTGCAGTGAAATTTGACATTTGTCAAATATATATTTATTTCACATCATTCAAAATTTGGCGGTAAATAGAGTTAAAAATAAACTTGCTAAAAAGTTGTGTATAGCAGTTACTACAGAAGAACTACAGAAGGCGAGTTCAGTTTTATGTTGAAGAATCATATGTTTTTTTATGTAATAACACTGAAATATCCCGCGATAATGATAGATTTTTAAAAAAAATCTTTAATTAATCTTCGATCCGTTTCATTTTCAGACTATTTGGGGTAACATTAGCTCGGGGCGAGGACAGACAATGCGTGAAAATTTTAATTATGCAAAAAAGTTTTGAAGTGTGGAAGTGGCCATCAAAGCTTGACATATTTAATTGTCACCCCCGAAATATAGTTAGTCGATTTAGAGGATCTAAAATCACAAAACGAGGCGATTCTTATGCGATTGATAATCAATTTCTATACATGGTGTGGGGGAATTGAGAGCCGATATTATGTTTCTTTTTTATATGTGATTGAGTTTGTTTTATTATTTTTTATTATTTTAGGCATTGCTCAATGGTTATAAGTACATCAAAACCTGATTAATACAATAATAACTTGATTTAAGAGGTTCATAAAATTGAAGTTGATTTCGATAAACCAGGCAGTTTAATATTGTATTAATATGGCAACCCTACGTTGCCACTAAAAAGGAGATAGTGATATAAACGAAATGTATTTTTTTTATCAATATGACAAGCTAATCTTACCGAGGAGTAAAAAAAACTACATAAATTAGAGATTTTCTTCATCAACTCCTCATACTTATTAATGTTACCCAATCAGTGTAACTTTGGCTCACCAAATTTTTGGGAATTTAAGTGTCTTTTATTTATCGTTTTGATAAATAACACAGGAATTTAGATTATAAAGGCCAATATCCCACTAGAAACACTCATTTATGACAAATAACAATAAAAGTAAATCCGTACTACTATAAATTACCTCTAAAGTGAGCCAAAATTACCCAGGTTGACTGTATTCGTTACATACCTTACCTATATCTCAATTTCATTCCCAAACATGCAGTTTTATCCTTTTTTAATAGTCAAGACCGTTTGTTATATCTACCATAGTCATTTGAGATTCAAAAACGTTTTATTAAAATGTTTTGTACCTATATAAATTGTTGAATATATTTGTGTTCCCTACATAAAGAGATATATTGATAATTCTAGCATATATACTACACAGAAGCAAAATGTGGTAAAATTTGTTAACTATCTATCTAACTACACAATATACATACATTATAAACAACTAATAAATAAATTTTACACAAAATGTTAAAAGCATGTGACAGATTTTAAAATATTAAGCAATAGATATGTATGTATGTCAGGTGGGACACTTTTACAATCAAAATGAAAATCTTACACTGTTAAATGTTATCGTTTGCAACATCTAAAAGGAACGCCAATTTATTAAGGGCATGGTTTGACATTCTAGCAATAGATATTTATCACAAATCCAAAAGGAATTTTATTGCAATTGCGATCAACAGGCTTAGTGTGTCCTCAGTATTAGACAGGCATAGTTATTTTAAAACACGAACATCTAGGGATGAAAGGGATGTACAATAGATGGCTAAGTTCGACACGTATTTATCAAGAAAAAAGGAGTATTAACTGTTCTTTCACTTTAATCTATTACTAACCCAATAAGCGTATGAAAAATTTGCATTGCAAATATTTTGTAAGCTAGTAAGACAACATTGAGTAATTGTACTATCTTATAATGATCCAACACCATAACAGACATGCCCATCCAATAACTGTAGAAAGTAGGTAGGTACAACGATCAATCTTATGCGCTTCGGGAATCTTCATTTATTTAAAAATACAAACATGTAATGAGATCTATTATAAAACTGTTAAAATGTACTTATTATTCTCTGGAATGACTGAACATGCGCTAGAGGTCGGAAATCGGTGGTTGCATATTTGGACTTCTATTTGTCAGACGTAATCTCAGCTTAGGGCCAAGGTCCGCCTTCTTATAGATCTACTTCGCCCGATCGTCAGATTTCTTCATGCATGTTCGTATTAATTCGTAAAAACGAAGATTGGCGAAGCTATTAATTTAAAGCGTGGTACTTTACATCTTCACATTACACAATATTGCTCTCGTTTAAATTTCACAGGCACTAAATAGGTATTCTATAATAACTTCGGGCATATCTGAAACTGTAAATATCTGTATCCAATAATATTTATTTGTTCCGTATTTATGTAAAGCTATTTGGATTCTCAATATTATAGTCGAATGCATATAAAAATAACGGCAAGCAGTTAAAGTGTACCCACTTATGCGAATGCGTGGGATACGTTACGGGTATTGCAACTTGTACTGTAATTTTGTACAGTCTCGTTTAGGCAATACTAACAAGGGTCGCATGATCCACAATCTACGCGTGATTCATTTATTGATGCGGGTAGTTCGCGTGCCAAACAGAAAGCGCGATTGCGACGCATTCGCCAAGTTGTACGCCCGTCCCTTGATTATGCGTAAGTGTTTGAAGTGTACCTACCAATATCCTTCGAAACCGGGGTTTATTCCTTACTAATTGTGCCATAGCACACCATTGACATACCTTCCTCGAAAGTGACCATCCTGCCATACTATATAATGTTAGTGCTCAATTCTATGTGCATTCTACAATTTTATAACTTGGAAAAATATTACATGATATTTATTTAGCTAATACATATTCAAAAATTATATTATTCCTATGACAGGCTTATGAGAGTATCAATAAATATACAGCTGTAACCCTTCGCACTCGGAAGTCCCCTAGGACGGGTCTTTATAAAGAATAAAACAGGGACATACCCTACACAGAACATTGTACTTACACATTTGTATACGTTGGTCACAAGTCAATAAGACACTACTAGTAATGTTCTCGTCTGCCAATACATCCTCGAGATGTGGCTAGGGTTATTGGCGCCCAGCGCGGTATACCGATATCGCGCCTTTGGAAAAACGTAAAAGTTTTAAAGATTAAAATAATGATCTCCTATCATAGGAAAGGGGTTTACATAGTGTAGTACAAATGATCACTACCACCTGTGACTCGACCGTCGGAAGTTTGTATGAAACATAGCAACTATAAGGGATTTTCAAATCTGCGTCCAGCGGTCTAATATAAATTGTTTCATCTTGTACTTACCACAATATTATTTGCCACGGTATTGCGAAATGGCAAAATAGCTATTATTAATCAATATTGTAATTTAAGATGACGGAATATCACGTTCATTTTGAACGCTGTCCTTGTGAATTAATTTAAAATCCTCATCTCAATAAAAATCTTAGTCTGAGATCTATAGTCCCGATTTACTAAGTTATGTTGACTTTGCAGTCGATATAAAAATTATATGCCGTCATAATCACAACTACTATTCCATGTTATATTTTACGTCAAAAATATATTATGGAAATAAAATATTTACATTTATTTACAATTAAATTAAAACTGTCAAGGTATATTTAATGCTTTCATTAAAATTGTCAAGGTAGGTTCGAATAAGCATAATTAAAATTATCTACTAAAATAGTAGTATTTTGTCTCCGGTACCGCCATAAATCAGACTGACGAAGCTAAGTCGCTGTTTTGTTGCCTCAGACTTACTCAGTCTAAGTTCGTCTTAAATGTCTCAGCCTTAGTTTATTTATCTTGAAGAAATATTGAATTTGTACCTCATCTATATACTATTTCTATGTATGCATAATTATTTTAATACGGTTACAATCAATTATAGGATCACATGTTGCGATGCTCTGATCTTTTCACAACCGTTTACTTACATTTACGCATCTACTTACATTATAGGCACTCCAGTGTGTAAGTACAAACCTCCGAGGTGTTACCGTCAGCTGCCGAGTGCCAAAGGTTAAAAATCTGTCTATGCAATATGATCTAATTGTTTGATTTGTAAAATATATTCTTAAATAATATTTTCTATATAATGGTGTGGAATTAAAGGCGAATATACCTACTTTTGTAACGTTGGTGTATACTGTATGTTAATAAGTATATTATAATGGTAAATATATTTTTTATATGAACAACAATGAGTGTATTCCGCGACAGCTGATATAAGCATCGATTATTATCTATAACTGTTACTATATTACAAGAAAACTCTATAAAGGCATAAAATACTATTGCATAGTAATTAAAATATGTATACGTATCCTTTCTACGCTGAACTATATCTTCATAGGTACTGAAGGTACTTACGCTCCGACAAAAAAAAGGTTAATAAGTTTTACCCATTTGTTTGCTGTGAAGGTATTTCTCTATGGGTCGTAGTGCCAATTCTATCAAGTCGATTGAATGCGATTTTTTAAATAGAAATCGGGCTAAAACCAGATGGTTTTAGATGAGCATCAGTTGAGCTATTTAGAAATTAAATACCGTTTCTAATTTATGTCGGAGGAGATAACGATCAGATTACATTGCGCAATATGCGACGTAAGTACACGACCATCAGTTACAGAAGTTTAAAACACGCGCCATCACGTTATCGCATAAAAAGGTTGTATTGACGCTTATAGTATGAGACTAGGAATAATAGTTTGCATAATTATATGTAAATATGTGTAAAAATACAGTACAACTTAAGATGTATTACCACACACATAAAATTAATTTATTTCTAGCATTGCTTTAGTTTTGTACTTGGTCTAATGGTGTAAGCGTATATGAAACCATATAGACTAGTCGTTGATGACGAATTGATAACAACCACACTTGCACAGTACTACTGTACGTTATGCGTTTCGGCAATTTACATCGATTTCTGAAATACGCCTTATGACCATCATTTAATACACACATGTCATAATGATTTGCATGGGCGCCGCCAGGATCCGCCAGGAGGTCTCCGAAGCTCAAACTTCAATAGTAGTGTACATCTATTAGGAATAAATTATCCATATTGCTTTAAAAACCCTACCAATAGCGGGATCACACGGTTCGATTTTAACTGATCAATCGACTTGAATCAACAAAAGTATGACTTGTTGATCAATTCGCTTGAAACTATATTCATATTCATATCGTATGCGATTTAGCAGTTGACCAACAAAAATGTTACCGTTTGAACCCGCTATAACATTTTGATAATCACAACAAATCATAATCACAACTAACGAAAGAATAAATTAGCATTGTTCCTTATAGACAATATTGTAGTAGTAAATTATTTTACTGTAATTAAAGATTACAATAGCAAGACCTCTTCATGGATGGATTTGAATTCCATCGAAACATTTATTAAAGATGTTACGGATACTTTATTGAGATTTTACAATCAAATATTAGAAACGGTGGTCACCCACCTTGATACTTGGCTTAAATGTTGCACAACTGTTTTTTTTCAACTCCATGTTCTGTGCAAAACACAGGTTTTACACAGAACACGGTTATACAGAAAATTTGACATAAATGTCGATCTGTAAAGAAACCAAGCGTGCCAATTACAAAGCAGACTGACGTCATTGCGGTGAGCATAGATTATATAGTGCGTCATGCTATAATGTTACGCATCATCATGCACGAAAGAGTACACATATGTATGTATTATCTGTGGGCCGTAGTGTTAGGTTATCTTATTTGTTTTACGACCAATAACAGAAGAATGACATTATGTAATTACCGAATAACGGAAAACTTAGAAGAAAATCGATGGTTAGAACATGGTTATTCCGAGAACAGGTTAGTAGTAGGAATTATAGAAAACATGTATGCAGAACACAATAATAAATACACCCAACAGTCACACACATAGTCCTAACCTCAGGTTGGATGTTAAACCTTTATCAGAAGCTACGAGGGACTTGCAGTCCCACAATACTCACACCCGAAACACGTATTTGTGGATTACATCATTTGTCTCGGTGCGGGAATCGAACCCGCGGCCTTTCGTTTCACAGACGGCTACTTATCCACTGCGCCGCGGAGGCTGTCAGCATTATATAAAACCCTACGCACTGTAACAAGCGTTGTATTTAGTTGGTGCATAACGCAATAATTAGTTTTTATATATCGACTCATGAAAGGCAAAAATATCTAATATTATTATTATATTGCTTTTCAAGCGTCGATATATTATTGTAAGGCATAGACAAGAGTGAGCATAATGATTGTTTTTATAAGACGTTCACACTTCCCAAACACTTTTTTGTTACAAGCGTGCTTTGGGCTTAGAAATATAAATTATAAGTAACACATATTTTAAATCAATCTTAAATTAAAAACGAGTCAATGAATTAGAACACACTGGAGTAAATATTAAAAAAGCAAATATTTTTGTTAAAAATATTACACAGACATGTATAGTTGTTTAATGTTAATGGAAATACAAAAATGGCAGTGTTATTAAAGGCACATAACCACAACAAGAGAGTTAAATAACCAATATACCAATGTCTCACAATACATAACATACACGTAATAAGTAATGTAGGTTAAATTACTCTACAACTGTATCGATGGCCCGTAACATCTTTAATGTTTTATTAGCGTAAGATAATTTTGGAACGCCTTATGGAGTGAGGTTTCTATGCTATATTATATACAGCATAGAGTATACCTCGCTAACTCTAATCACAGCTTAATTGCTTGCTTGCTATCCGAAAATAAATAAGACACCAATATAAAATAAAGTAGGATTTATAAATAAAAAAACGAATCTTTCAATAACTCTATATTGCATTTTTTCTCATTTATGACTTAGCACCTTTGTGCCTTAAGCCAATGACAAGTTTTTATGACATTCAAGTGTTGTTTTTAATTCCTTTAATTCGATACTTCTCAGATTACTTTATCCAAACAAATCTAAAATATAAGCCCAGACTTTTATAAATTTAATTAATTTGAATTTAAGACGGGGTGTTTAGTCGTAAAATTTCGTCATATTACTCAGAAAATACACCTGACAGACAAGGAGCGGGCGAGGGTTTATAGTTAAGTGTAAGCGAGATGGTATTATTTACTTGCGGTCGATTGACCGTAAACTTGTAAAACAAATCCTATCGCAACCGGTCTAGTAGTATACATTGAAGCTATTGCACAAGTTCAAACAACCCTCAATTCCCTTAATTCAATGTTTCGATACACTGTTCATTATAATCAATGTTTATTGTACAAACCCACACCACCTTTGTACAACAAACTCAACTTTAAACTAGTTTAAAAAGTATGTATTACTACACCGTCGTAATTCCCGCCAAAAATGCAACAGTATATTCAATATAGAGTAGAAAGAATCCGATCTGTCTGCCAAAGGCCAAAGGTGAAAAAAGGAGAAATAAATAAAAAATTAAAAAAAAATACGTAATTTATTGTAATCACAGATGCATAACCGACGCAACGCCGGTATGTCACGTCATGCTCAACACCAGCTCCAATTTAAAAAAAAACTAAAATGCAACCAATGATACAACACAAACTTCAAGCTTAATTAATTATGTCATTGTCATATTAAAATGGAATTATTTTCGTAGAATAAATAGACTTACAATGCACGAGAGCTATGTACAGAACAAATGCACTTGTTTATATGCGTGGTAGCGCGCTCGGTGTGTGCCGTTTGTATGTGCAGGTTTCACGTCATGTTGACGCCGAGCGATCGGCTCGCGTATTCGTACACTACGTACGAGATGGACACGGCGGGGATCACCTTGATGAAGTTGGGCGTGATCCCACGGTACAAGCCCCGAACACCCTCCCGTTGCACTATGCCTCGGAACACGCCCCTCATCGTACCTTCCACGCCCTTAGCTGCTTTCTCTGTAAACAAATAATGTCATATAGGGCGTGTTCGGGCGAACAAGGTTATGATTTGCTGAGTTACATAACCTATTTCACTAATACATGTGATAGCTTGGACGTTTGTAAATCTGGATGTTCAAACAAGGTTCTGAGTAACATATGCTGTTTCGATATTATAGATGTGATAGTTTGGACGTTTTCATTCACAATTTGGTTGTTTATTCGTTAATCAGGCCTTAACGGCTTGAAGAATTTAGATGAGCATTAGCAAACCCATAGATTGCTTTTAAACTCGAAAAGATGAAAACGTGGGCGGAGCCGATAGTTTAGCAGAAAAGTCTAAGCGACTCGTACAGGTATTAACATTACTTATTAATTATTATAATATATTATGTTGGTTGAATATAATTACGATACAGATGATACTCAGAAAAATGAGTTATCCCAGACGAATACTACGTTATATACTCTGAGAGCAACTTAGAATACTCAAAACTTTATTCGTCCGAACACACTAATATTAATACGGTTCAACCCAGTAAAACACTTCGAAACGTCATAAAGTTAATTAGGTATTTTTCCATGAAAAATGATATCAGAATAGAAATGTAAATACGCATAACTATAAAGGTGTCTATTACAAACCAGCGACAAATACTAACTAAATAATAAATTCAAGAGAAAATCTTGTAATCAAATAATAAATTCGACTATCAAGTTCCAGAGACAGTAGTTAAGTTTAAATTAAATAATTATCTAACTTATCACCTACAGTACACACGACCCCACGTGGTAAATTCACAAGAATTACGGAATATTCCTAAACAGCCAGTCGGTTAATACCATCAAATTTACAACAGTTTTTAGCTACTTTCATAATATTTGACAACTACCTAATCCCAATGTAAATGTGTTTGCCACTAAAGTATTAACAATAAACATAAAGCAAATCGTCTAGTAAGTCAATCTAAATATTCTACACAAAATCACACAGTACGTTACCCCCCGTGTTATTAACATTTGTTAAACGATTACACTGAATGTTTACACTATCCGTCAAATGCGCAGAATTACAATGAACTCATTTAATTGCGCATCTTGAATAGTTTGAATACATTTCAAATTTTAGTTAAACGTTTCCATTGCAATGTATTGAAATTGTTTCGACTCCCTAGCTCATAAGCCTTTATGATACGAGTGAAAATGTATTTGACAACTGTCACTAGTGGCTATAAATAAACGAAAATCCCTACGTTAAAGATTTGTCCTACTTGGAATCCCCACGTTCCTAACTTTCTAGAAAAATAAATGATTATGATAGTTTTTTACTGTAAAATTCATTGTGATCTATAAATTATCTTTCTTTCTTTGATGCTCGCACCTGAACAGATGTTTGTGTGATCCACAAATATTTGTTTCGGGTCTGGGTGTTGTGAGACCGAATCTCCCGTAGTCCCTGATACCCAAGACACAAGATTCGTATCTTACCGTGGGGTCAGGACTATGTGTGTTACTGTTGGGCGTATTTATGTTATTCATCTATTTTAGGTCTATCATGTTAAAAAAAATACTATTATTGCATCGGTGTCTGTTAACTACGCCCTCTGAGCATGAGATATGTCAAGGTTACTTTACTTTTTATTTATGGCTTTCGCAGTTTTATGCATTTAGCCAGTGTCAAGTATAATCTATTATCAAGTTATTTTTACAAGAACGATGAAACACGGGTGCGGTCGATTTCAAGGTCTTGTCGGAGTTTTGGTGTTAACTCCTTTCAGTACGATTCTTAATTCACTTATTTCAATGTTTCCATACACTGTTCATCACCGTCAATGTTTATTGAACAAATCCACACCACTTTTATACAACAAATACAACTCTAAACTAGTTTATGAAATAAATTAAAATAAGCGATGAACTGCACTGTCAGAATTCCCGCCAAAAAAACCTATGTCAAGGTTCGCGCATATTGCAACGAGTCGCATCAGGTCTGGCTTCAGCGGACAAAAATCACTCAATTCGTTTCTATATTTATATATTAATTACTTCTATTATTATTTTCTAAATGGTAGATCCCTCATGCAAGAGGACCCCTGGATCTCTTGATGATCGACTTTATATTTGGACTGCACTGAACTTAACATCAGGTCCCGTGTAGTCACTTTGCTGTGCCACGATATATAAAATAATGGTGAATGCTCACCTTGAGCCTGCAATCGTGTCCTGACAAGTGCGAGAGGGTACGAGCACACTTGTCCGAGGGTACAAGACGCGCTGCCGCACGCCAGCAGCAACAGCATGCCGGGCTGTTCGTTATGCGCCTGGTACTTGCTGATATACTTCTTCTTCAGCGTCTCGTACACAGCCAGGTCGATACCAGCGTACGGCACTATACCCAGAATATTTGGAATGTATCCCTTGTAAAAACACCTGAGCCCCTCTCTCGCGTACAGCTTCCGCGCCGCATCGGCGATACCGCTGTACTGGCCGGTCTTCCTTAACGCTAGTCTTGTCTTTAGCACCTCTAATGGGTAGATCACAGTTTGACTGATTGCCCCGGCGGTGGCGCCGGCAATGAACCTCTCGTGTATTTCCAATGGGTTGTTCTTTTTTTCGCCCTTTATCAATCTTTTGATTTGTTCGTACGCTGCAAACTTTAACGCTGATTCCGGGGCAATTTTGATAACATTTATGCCGTTCCCTCGCCACAGACCACCTATGCCACCTTCGTTTATCATTTTCACTAAACATTTAGTCATGTTTTCTCTGGTTGGATTTACCTGGAAATTAAAATAGACACGATTAATTATGAGTTCATATTCAGCGGTGGTCGGGGAAGTTTAAAAATGGTTATGTAGGACTCATTGCACTTGGTAATCAAATTTGGAAAAACCGGTCAAGTGCGAGTCGAACATGCGCACCGAGGTTACATTGCCTACACCCTGAAATGTTAACTTTTTAGTATACATAATAAAAGTAGGTGTGGCTATAGTATGGGCCGTCTCGACCAGGTCGTTACCACTGCCTCGCAGAAGACCGACGTAGAGTAGCGGTTTATTGTTGCATTTCGTACAGTGAGTGAGATATCCGGAGGTCCAAATCCCCCCTCTTCCCGATCACTTAATTATGCCTTTCCTTTAAGGTCGGCAATGCGGCCATGATCCTTCTGGTATTGTGGATGTACATGGGCAATGGAGATCACTTACTATCAGGTGACCCACTGGCTCGTTTGCCAGCCTATACTATAAAAAAAATATGTGCGGATGTAGAAACAGCGGTTTCTTGAATGAAAAGATAAATTGATAAGCATTTGTGGCAGTGACAAGGGTATGCTAACAACCGCGTCACTGACCTTGTAGCGGCGGCTCAGTGAATTCAAAGTAAATTTATATAATAACGTGCTGGAAAATTTAAAAATATTGAGCATTTAGTTTTGACCAGTTATGTCGTAGCGACTAAGCTGTCAGTAAGTCAGACAGTAAAGTGTGGAGTCAGTGTGTTCATTAAGAAAGGCTCGGGTACGTAACGGTTGACGTATATTATAGTTTTCACACTAACTAGTTTTTAAACCTGTCTGGTGGGTATCAGGAACTATCAGAGACTTGCGGTCCCACGCTAGACCAGAAACCAATATTAGTGGATCACATAAACATTTGTCTCGGTGAGGGGATCGAACCCACGGCCTCTCGCATCGTAGCTGGTCACTCGCCCGCAGCGCCACGGAGGCTGTCGTAAATATAAAGATGAATGTTATCAAACATTACAACTAAAATTTTCAATCAAATTAATTTGATTTTAAGGTTACAGAAATGATTTCCCACGAGAAACATTTTAGCTTCGACATAACTATCAAAAAAACTAAGATCTTAATTCTGACTGAATGTTGCTCTGAGTCTAAAAGAATGAAAATAAATTTGGAAGAGATATCCATTGAGAGATCTAAGCTTATTTATTAACCAATATTCGGAATAACATAATACAAAACCAGAGACTTCTTAGGCCATGTGCGACGTCCAGGGCATACATTTTGGGCCCATTATGTCAAAAGATGTCATCACAGAAATCACTGTTAAATATTGTTAACTGATTTCTTGATTACGATTAAAATAAAAAAAAAGATATTTATAGTAAATGGGTTTAGCATTTGGACCCCCCATATGCCAGGGTCTCTGGGAGTGCTCGGAGTACATAGGGTAAAGACGGAACTGACAAAGACACTAACCTGTAAGAATACTTTCAGTCTATCTAGCGGCGCTGTGCACGTCCTGCTGACGGCGCCAGCAATGCCTCCGGCTAACAGATGTCGCCACCACTTGCCCGTCTGTAGTTCACTTTGAGTGAAGTCATCGGGCACGTTCATATCCTCACCGATGTCAAGATACTGTAAAGAATACACCAGAGAGTTAATAAATCTGGCGCGTGACATTGATTCCGCTGTTTAGCGGTTGATACGTCACTACAATGTTACATCGCTCGGAACTTACTTCAGTGTTAACATAACCACGATAGTTTTAAAACGTCCTGATATAAAATAGGATATATTACAATTATTTACGGTTATTTATTTAATTATCATCGATGTTTCTAGCTTTCTAAATACGCAATAATACTAAATGAATAAATAGGTACATTAACTATAATTTATAAACAAAGATCGCATCTGTTAGTAATTTATCAACAACGAAACTATATATTAAAGGCCATAGTTCGAAGTCTACTGTATATATTACTATTTACGCTAAAGCATTAATTTAATTGAGCCATTGACGATATTACACTGTCCCGCACGCCGAATCATCATCTTTGGAATCTTGTGACGGTTTTTTCTTTCGTTTCCCGGAACTCGTCCATAACTTTGATTTGAATTTTAATTGTTCCGCCTAAAAATTACATATTGAATAATCTTAATTGCATCAAGAGTAAGAGGTGGAGCTGGTGGCACTGTTGTATAAGGGATTTATTTTTGATTATATGAATACATATTTTTAAATTATTACAGTAAGAACTTACACTAAGTTGATAAAAGTAAAACACAAGTCATTTATAAAAAAAAACAATGTGGCAATGAAGAAAAAGGAAAAACTCATGTACTAGGAAATAGATATATTTAGTGTTGCCTTCCATTAACATACTAATACATTACCTAATTGGTAATTGTACAGATAAGTGCAGCCCCCAAACATTGTCGTCTAAACTAATATCCATTAAGAATGTGAGTCGTGGATGTGAGGCAAATTACACGTGTACTATAAATAATCAACTACAATATACATACATACTGCACGGATATATATGCAAAATTTATTTTAAGTCGAGGCGAAGATCGGTGTTGCGCGATCTTAGACAGACCGTGTAACGAAGAGACCATTGATGATTCTAAAATGTACATGATAAAGCCGATCAATGATTGTGCCCCAAGGTACAGTACCTAAAATCATTTTATATTGCTCCATGTTTCTTAAGTACATAAGCCCAAAAACCAGTATTCATAAATGAACTTTACTAGGGAGTCGCTAAAGTGCCGGCGATGTAAGCAATTTTTTGGCACTAAGCAAAGAACTCAAATTAGTGTTGTTTGTGAATACGGATGGAAGTCTGAATTAACTTTTATTCATTCAACAGTATCATCGTCATAGTATTGTGTATCCATCTTTTTCATGATCATTTATTTTCATTTCATTTTCATATATTATTGTGTATGAATGCACTAGTTATGTTCCATCATTAAATCACCATGTATTCAGATATATACGACAAATAAAAATTAACCATAAAGATATAAAAAGTTGCCCCGTCCATAATATAATTACAAAATATTACTTTCGCTTCTCCGTCAAGGTTTTTAAGGCCGGCACGACTGACACGACAATGAAGAATACGAAGAAGATTTTGCAATAGTAAATATTTACCGTTGTGCCTCTCAAATTGCACATTATCCTATAGTCCCAATCCATAATGAACGTCACATAAACCACCCACAAAATCCCATACATTGTATGTAAAGTAAGAACATATATAAAATATTTGATCAACTGTCCGGTCCTGGTGTTCATACGAGGAAAATTTTATTTTAATCGGTGGGGAATGAGTATTGAGTTTAAATGAGTTACGGCCGGGTTGACAGTTGCGGAAAATAGTATATTTCTTGTGGTAAATCAACTGTCACGACATGGATATTGTAAAAAGGTCGACATCGAAGATAATTTTTAGGCATATCAGCCCCTACACACTGGCGTTATTCCCGCAATGGAATTTTTAATTTAAATTTTAAACGAAATTAAACAGTTATTTGGACCAGACAATCAGTAAGCGGATATTAAAACTAACCAGTTGTTTACTGATATGAAAAATAAAGGCGAGCCTTGACTTATAAGTGTCTACGAACTTTTAAACTACTTTCATAATTCACGGATACTATGCGCATTACCTGCCATAATAAATCTGGCTTTTAGAAAAATTTAGGTAAAACCATTACAAAGGGCTATTTAAAAATATTCGAATTTAAAATAGTGTGTGTCGTTAATCGTCATCTACTTAAACAAACAAATGTAGGCAGAAAACAATGCACTCTAAAAAATAAGATAAGATCATCTATATTAAAACATGCGGAACAGTGGAAGAGTAAACGGGAGAAAATAGCAAGATATTTTTAATAAGTTGGTAGTGTAGGTTGGAACTTTAATAAACTCAACATCCAATGTCTCAAGTACATAGGAAGTTAATTGTGTAGTGAATGAACTTGATGACACACAGGCTATCGAACTTCCTCTTATTTTGAATTCCACGTAAATATTATTTTATCCTTGAATGAGTTATTTTTTAAAAAAAATTGGTTACATCGAATGATTTTTATATACATATTATTACAGTTTCAATAACATAAAACGCTAGTGGCAGTCCTGATACATATCGGATTAAATACCAGCCATCACACATATTGAAAAGCCCGTAGTGCCCGCCTGTATACATATATCAAGCTACTTCAGACCGGAATAATTCTTTCAACCTCTAATGATACTTGATCATCACACGTATTCCTATGGAGGAAGACCCACTGTAATATTTATCATGGAGTAGCGGCGCTCATTTTAGAACTCTACGGTTTGCTTGAGGCTCCGCATTCCACTTCCGGTGCGTCTTCCGGATGGATATGAGGTTAAATTAATACTTGACCATATATAGTTGAGATCACTCGTGATTTCAGTTGTATCGGTGGAACTACGGAGAAATAAAATTCTAGTCTGTAGGAAGACTTTCTGTGAGCCATATTTGATCTTCAAAGCGTGGATTATTTATTGTAATAATTACTATGTATGACTATTTAAAAGATGTAGTCTATCTAGCCTTAGTAATTTTCGATGAAACAGAACACAAGACAGCCTTGATAGCCTTCTTAGCGCAGTGTGCGAGTGGCCGGCTGTGAAGCGAGGCCGTGGGTTCGAGATAAATGTTTGTGTGATCCACAACTATTTGTTTCTGGTCTGGGTTTGTTTCTCCCCATAGGGCTCGACGTCAGACATGTGGCTGATTTTTAAAACTACAAGCTATATTTTGTAATATGTGATTTTTTATCACATGTTGCGCCGACGTCACTTCGAGTGGGATAAAGGCAGGTGGGAAAAGCCGTTTGAGAAAAGAATACGCTATCAGTCAAAACTCAAAGTTCATGTTTGCTCAATCGGCAAAAGTCCATCGTGCATGCGACTGCAACTTATCTGCTGTAGGTAATACCTTGCCGAATTTCAATGATTCATTTTTTATAAAATATTAGTGTTCTATTCAATTGATACCAGATTAGGTGTCGATTGGTGTCAAGGGTACGTCCGACCCTCGCATTCGTCCATTCTACAGTTGCCTAACTAATCGCGAGGTCGATTAAATTCCTTAGCGTTCGCAACCACACAAAAACTGTGAAATCCGAAAAAAAACGACGGAATGAAGTCATTAATAGATATGGTTAATGTCAGATTGAGGCATAATAACTTAGCGAAAAACATAACTTAGAAAGATACTCGATCGATCCACTCGTGGGTAATTTATTGTTATATGTACACAATCAATAAGTTACGTTACCCAAAAACTATTGCAGAAAAAATCTTATTAATCCGTCAATAAAAAATAAATTAGAAGTTATTCAAATCTGATGGAGGGTCACTTGTCAAATAACAGACGACGCAAACTTTGACGTCACTGTGGCAAATGCCCATTACGGTGCACGCGTGAGAGCGAGATAATGAGATGTCCACTTCGCGACCACCTAATAAGTTAACACCAAAACCAAACCACCAAATAACATAAAAAAATTAACAACGGAACTGCAATAAATGACAGCCTCCATGGTGGAGTAGGCACGAAGCGGTCTGTGACACAAGAGGCTTTAAGGTCGATCCCACACTGTTGCAAAATATCTTTATGTAGTCCACTGTAGTGACTGCCAGGGTATTTATTAATTTTTTAAGCAGATGCAATATGCTTTCAAACTTAAATAGACAATTCAATACAGTGACCATTTAATTTTGATCATGCCTGGGAACAGCCTCGTTTACTTGACGAAAAAAATAAATTATCTGATATAAAGGTATCTGATGGAATAAGCTAGAAACAGTATAAATGATAATACAATCAGTGGTAAGAGAAGCAAAACTGAAATCCATAAGACTACTTAAATAAAAGAGACAATGAGTGGTAGACCAACACTGTAGACAATCTTGTCGACAGCATGAATGGGCCGGTTCAACCGGCCTAATAGAAAACCGACGTAAAGTAGAAGCTTGCTACGTTTCGTACGATGAGTTAGATATCCGGAGGCCCAAATACTCCTCCCTTTCCGAATCCCCTTAAGGTCAACAATGCGCCAATGATTCTTTTGGTAGTGTGTTCATGGGTGGTAAGTGTTCACTTACCATCAGCTCGTTTACCGGCTTATGCTATAAAAAAAACAATCCAAGAAACACATTCTTGTAACGAATCATAATATATGATTTTGTTTACTTAAAACCTTTAACCTTTTTAAAGTACATTACCAATGTCAAGAGAGCGCATTGACATCTCGAAAATGTCTGGTTATTGTTAATGCCTACAGCATACACGATAATTTTAACGTCAGCTATTTTGCAGCTGCATCGCGTTTTGATGACATTGTTAGTTTCGACAATGATAAAAGAATCTTGTCAATGGACTTCGATTACAGTAAAGAAATTGTGAGTTTTAAAATAAATGCATCGCATTTTAGCGGATCTTGCTGCATCCATAAAAGCTTTCAAAGAGCACTTCATCACCACGACTGAAGTATGTTTGGATACGGCATCGAATTTCACACAATCAGCTAGATCATCGATGTTAGTAACAAGTCTATTTAGCCGTAAAATATTGTGGGTTTCGCGAACGACTCCTTAATTAGTATTAAAAAAAAACAAAAATCTATTCTCTCATGTAAAAATTGATCTGGCATTACAAAACCTGTTTATATAAAGAATGAGTGCTCAGAAATCAAGTCCACTGGCTTAAACCTAGATTAACACCTTTAATCCGAGCCTGTGGGATATTTAAAACTATATAGCATATTATCAGCATGCTATTTTTATACTTTATATACTAGTATAATCGGTTATTTATCACTAATTGATCATCATTATCTCAAGTCATTATCTGTAGTTGGTCACTGGTAGACGTAGACCTTTCCAAGTGATCGGCAATCATCGTGGTTCTTAGCAGCTTGTACCTATCAGTCACCAGCCACCTTTTCAGCTCCACTGCAGCTTACGTCTACTCAACTGACCATCTGCCTCAGTGCAAATGTGACCGGTCTACTTCCAATTCACTATTACGAATAATCAACTATTACACAAATATTATTTATACGCATTAAGATTCGACGCAATCGAAAACAAGTGAGCAAATATTATTTAGTGTTTTTATCTGCCTCCCCTATTTAATATTGACAAACATATAGTAAAAATAAGTCTTTACACAAAACGATTTCGACGAAAGCAAAGTATTTTCAGTGCATTATTCGAATTAAATTCGACCAATTTATATAATGTGATAATTCATATAACAATCTCTACTTATAATTATGATGGATCATTTTTATCTGAGTTCATCCGGTTCGGGTCTGCGTACCCCTGTACTATTGTTTTGACGACATTTGACATCGATATGAATTTTACTGTCTTGCAACACACTAAATAGGTTTTATTTGTAATATTACTCCAAGAATTAGACTACTGGGTATATACTGGGAAAATACCGTAAAACGACATTTTATAATCCCATTGATACCAGACCCCAAGGAAATATTAGATCACAAATGTTCGTACCACTAAGGGAATCAAAATTGCTGTTTTTTGTTTAAACTCGGTCTTCGGTTCCTGTGCAAACATCATCTACACGTTAGATCAACTCTCTGGTGGAACAACTTTTCTTTTTTGGTCTATTCTACATTTGTGTTCGAATAGCAAGCTTTTCATCCTAGCAGTTGGTATAATTATTATTAGAGATTGTCTAAAAAAAAGTCGCAAATTTTGAATCTTACCGCAAACAAAATTGAGTCCTGCGAGGACGATAGATGTCGCGAGCATCAGATTATATGAGCTATTCATGACAGTCAGAGTAAAGATTGGAATAAAGCTACGTCACATGTTTACTGTTACCTAATCGTTACACGAAGTATGCTAATAATCTGGGAGTCACGAAGTATTCTCAGGTCACGGTTTTCGACCATGATCTACTAACGATAATTTGTAGTAAATCAATATTTCATGCTCAAACACGATAATGGTTTCACACTGATTATATTTATATCATTTTATGAAGTTTCTAATAGCATAGTTTTCAAATTGACGATCTATTCCGTTTTCAAAATTTTACCTGTAACGACAGATTATGTCGATGCAGATTTGCGTTTAATTATTACAAAAAAATATAATACTTATAATAGTACATCATTAAAAAACGAATTATGAAGCACATGGTGATTAAGTAGATTAAAAAATATTGCAAAATAAATCACTTATACATGCCCGCGTACTCTTTGATCGGGTTCAGTGTCAAATCACTTGCCTTCAATAAAAATCGAATTCAATTGAGTTCTTAACGCCCTTTTTATAACTGGTAAATAATGAGTTTTTGTTTTTATTTAATATATTTTGATTTTGACCTTGTGGTTGGTCTTTAATTATATTTTTGTTTATAATATGTTTAAAGTGACATTAAAGAATCATTTATTTTGCCGACATATTTATTTTTAACTATGCTTATTACTCAGCTTAGCTTACTTTCTCTTCCCTTTTCAATATTCCTACTCACTGATTAGTGTATTAGCGTTATTTATAGCATAATTGTCATTCATCATCATCATCATCATCAGCCACAAGACGTCCACTGCTGAACATAGGCCTCTCCCAAAGATTTCCAGACCAACCTGTTGGAAGCGGCCTGCATCCAGCGACATCCTGCGACCTTTATCAGGTCGTCTGTCCACCTTTTAGGTGGACGTCCAACGCTGCGCTTGCTAGTACGTCTGTTCTTCAAGAAAGGTGACAATAATTGTCATTAATATGTAGTAATTATTAAATACCAACACGGTGTGACGTTAAAATGTATATGTGGCACGGAAAACATAATTTCGCGAATCACAGAGTTTATTTTTAAACCATCACGCGCTCAGTCTACGAAAATATTTCTTTAATTTTGATGGCTTCCGAGTTAATGCGAATTACGAATCTAATGCTAACAGATGGAATCATGGAATTATTGCAGATTTAAAATAGAAGTTGAAAAAATAGCGATTGAATGAAATATGTTCAATATTAATGGTTAGTTGCAGTAACGTAGCATAAGTCATAATATTATTTAAATTGGATTGGAGTGTAATATGCCTCGACTGCCTCGGTGGCGCAGTTGTAATGCGTACGTGGTACAACTGCTGTACTGAGGTTTCGGGTTCGATACCGGGTCGGGTAAAAGGGATATTGTTTTTTTTTATATCACGAAATGCTCAGTTTCAGCATGGAGTCTGAAGTCAGTCTTCCCTCTGCGAAGACAGAGGAAGCATTTAAAAGGCCGGCATGATTCTTGTGACCACCGATGAACTCATTGTCGATGGTCACTAGTTTTTTGGACTGCACTACGCTTACCATCAGGTCTACACCTTGCATTCACTTTAACATGCTCAGATAAAAAAAAGATCACCCTTTCTACTTAACTTAACACTTCCATTGCGTTCGGTCTTAAACCACCTTTGTGTTAGAGCACTGGCTTCAGGCCTCCCCGAAAAAGTCAAGCCAAAGCTTTTTAGGCGGTTTGCAGTAACATAGTCCTAGCACGGTCTGTTACAGGCATTTGCGACCGACGTACCTTTGTGATTATGTTAAAATTTGAAGTGGTAACGAATGGATCCAGCCAGCCCATTCATGCTCTGGACAAAGCTGTCTACATTGTGGAACTACCACTCAATTAGGTAAATGAGTAATATTGCTTTTAATAACACAGACGATAAAATTATATAAAATCAAGTTTCGACATCTAAATCCAGCGGTTTAATAAAATTGGTAAAGAAATATTATTTTATAACATCATACTCTTGATAATTTAATACCGTTATCATTATTTACAACTGTTATCATGCATTAGTGTTATTTCTTTATAATGCGTACAACGTTCTGGAATTGTTCAGCTTCGTGTTTATTTCCAGGAAATAATAATTACCTATTTATTTAGATTAATTTACCTCATTCTTAATTGTTTTATTTCCATAAGCTTACGAATTTGATAACCATGTTTTACGGCCATAGCCCCAAATATAGTTTCGTCTAGTTTTCTCTGCGTTGCTGTTGCGTAACACTGTCAAAAAATCACTATTAATTAGCTTTAAAGACTACAATTTGCCATGAATACATTGCTCTACGACTAGGCACAAACAATTCAACTCATCTTGAGCATTTGGACTCACTGATCCAGGGAGAAACAGTGAAGGGGCAAGCGGTTTAAATTACAAATTTCTCATGATTTAAAACGAAAAAGATATTTGTTTTATTTGTCCAGGCTGTAATTTTTACGTAAATGGCGCTAGGCTTTACGAGTAAATAATTCCACGAATAAAATAAATGCCGTCTAGATCAGGCGATATAGGTATATGCTTGTTTTACTAGCAAAACATGTTGATATGTGTACGATTCCAATGAAATCCGTTGTCGCCATCGGTATTCGTCATAAATTACGAAACGAAAAAACGCATGACTCATCTGATATTTGTAGCAACGCTATCATCTGGAATATCCTTAATGGCACTGCGGTCTGCGAGGATTTCCCACTATTCGATGTATATTGCCTTACATTCATGGTTGTTTATCGACTAGATGACGCAATGTGCGCGTGCGCAGCGTCACCGGTCAAAGTACTCGCGCTCTATAGATATCGTACCGCAGCTGTAGCACCGCTTAGGCCCAGGAATGTAAATTTACTACATATCTTACGTAAGTGTGAAGTTGTAATACAAGATTTTGGGTATTTTTTTAATTCGAATTTTATGTTCGAAGTTGTCGTTAACTCATCTTTAGATATTATGGTATGCATAAATATTATACTAGAAATAAAAATATCGGTTTTGGTAATTAAAACAAATGAATACTGCAATTAAATGATATCACAGTACTTAATAGTGAGAACCATGCACAAAATCATTATAATTTCATTATATGTTATAATGTTCCTCATTGGCATAAATGAAGCTGTTCTAATTTTAACTAAACATACATTGTATTTATTGTAATGCAAATATTGTGAATCAGTTTTGAAAAAAGCAACGTTAGAGTTTCTTGCACGTACATACTTATTTCTCTAAGGGAACAGCCCTTCATACTAGCACGGCAAATTTGACTAGAAGTTGATGAATTATGTATAAATTATAAAGATTCCGTTAATATGTATATTGATCCGATTTGAGTACTGCTATATTACTTTTCATTTTAAAATCATTACTTTTGGTCAATAATATAGAAGAGAGAAAATATTTATTGCGCACGTACGATTTATCACTGAAATTGATAACGCCGCGTCAAATAAATCTGTAAAAAAACATGTTTTCCCCGGATAGTAATTGATTTATGTGGTAATCATAAATTTAAAAAAAAAATTGTCTTTTCGAAGATTATTTAACTAGACATAAAAACCTACTAAACCGGAAGCCCAAATCCCCTCCCCTTCCCAATCCCTAATTATCCCTTTCCTTTAAGGTCGGCAACGCGCCCATGACTTCTGGTGGTGGGCGTACATGGGCGGTGGAGATCACTTACCATCAGGTGACCCACTTGCTCGTATAAAAAAAATAATTAATATAATTGCCTATGCTATAAAAAAACCTACTTGACGGTTTACGTTAGGCAAGCGGCCAGTAGTAAAAAATGGTAAAAACTATCAAGCCAAATTTTACTGTAATATGTGTTAAAAAACGTACTAAAGAAATAGGATATTGAATAATACTGCTTTTTTGGGACGCGACGCCCGGCCCATTGAAGATAACACGAACTACCTATAATCATTTATCAACATTGCAAGTGATGGCCTTTGAAATGGAATTCCCCGAATGCGCTACAAAATTACTAACCGTCCATATATTATAGCGTTTTGTTCTGTTCAAACTCGAAGGAAACGGTTAAAATTAATAAAATTACCTGCATTTTATCAATATGGACGTCATCGTGTGTATATGTGTGTGTGCTATCGTAACACCTTATCGTATGGGCCAATTTGAATTTCCATTTACGTTTAACAATGGTCATTTTTACACGCTTTTTATTTAAATAAAATATATATTTAATAGTTTTACTTATGAAATTATATTGCAGCATGCTTAACATGAAGCCTTAAGGAAATTTAGTGATCATGTTTTCTCTTGCTATCTTTACTCTCTATTGCTCTCCCTATGTCGTGGGGTAAGTACTCTTTTCGGTACAAATAAGAAACTACCCTCTCGCGTGGCTGATACGATGGTATTTATTTAAACGGGTCTTGAACGTCGGGATTTTTTTTAAATAGCTGTCTATACCTTCAAATGCTACGCTAGGACCCGTTGAAAATAATTATTATACTATTTACGAAAGATGTTCCTTAATTTACACAGTGATGGACTATCCGGAGAAAATATTCAAACGTTTTAAATTACATTAAAATTTTGCAGCATTCGTTCAGTAAACAGGTGTTGTGTGTAACTACTGAGTTAACTGACTAAGAAGTAGGCACTAGCCGGTACCTACCGATAAAAAACCACAAAGGTTTTAAAATATATGTAATATGAGTAATTAATCAATCGTGTATTCCATTTCTGAAAACAAATTTAAATGGTAAATAAATTGCAATTTGGGTTGGCTTTAGTATCCGGGTGCAGGATTTTGCTGATAAATTTTATAGTAAACGTTAGACACTAGTCCGTATTACCAAATACTAGCAGTTTATTATGCGGAAATGCATAGTTTTTGTGAAAATAATTTTTAAAGTTTTGTAGGTTATTACAGTTGTAAACACACTAATATTGAATTAGAAAGAGACAAATGACATTGAACGTGGAACGCGACTAATTCTGTCTCTTTCTGACAAGTAGTTATATAAAAACGAAATGCTTAATATATTGTGCTCGCGTTACTGGAACGTTTTTTTCTTTACAATACTACTATAATTATTATTTTCCTATTCACAACTACCTACTTTCATTGTTGTTGAGTGCCGGCTGTGTTTTTATTGTGATCTTATTATCTCCCATTCGACCTGCTTACCTTATTGATATTGGTGGTGATTATTTTTTTCTTAACCCTCCAGAAGTAGGAACCTCATAAACCAAGGCTTATGCACGCGTGAGCGAGCGAAGCGAGCTCGGGATTTGGAGCACCCCGACTCGGACAAATTAGGTTAGAAGGGGATGGCAGGGTCAGTGAGCGAGCGAAGCGAGCGAACAGACCCTGCCATCCCCTTCGTGGTTATTTTTTTTTAAACCACCCAAAAAGTAGTAGCCCCGGCAACTACGCCTTGTTATTATTACTTGCTTCATAAGCAATTTTTGTTTCAGATATTTTTTAACATTGAATCAGGGTTCGAAAATATCCGATATTTATTATAAATATCAAAATATCGGATATTTATGATATATATCCGATATATATCAAGTTTGATATATATCCATTTTGTATGAAAGCCATATTATTATTTTATTGTATTATTTATGAATACTGTTTGCATATGTGTTACATACACATACTAAACTTATAAAATAAAAAAATCGTGTTTGGATAAGGCTAAATCAACTAAAAACCATAAACTCTTCTTTTAGGGCAGAAGTGTTGCCATTTATGGATTAGAACTTACCATTAGGGGGTATGTTTTAACACTACTCCCACGCCATCTATATTTGGGAAGTCGAAATACAGTAACAAACTCTAAAAATTACTTAATAACATAAATTTTTTAAACCATTTTTGTATTGAAATATAATATAAAAAAAATATTGATATATATCACAAAACCCAGCTTGATATATATCGGATATATATCATGATATATATCCATTGATATATATCCTCGAACCCTGCATTGAATATAAAGTAAACTGTGACTTTCCTCGCTCTCCCGATGAAAAATAGCCCGTGACCACATAGAAAATATCAATATGTGCTAAAATATTGTAAGCAGAAACCTGGAAATTTAAAAAAATCATATCTCCTAAACTATTGGTTTCCGCACCTCCCACCTTTCAGGGGGGGTTTTTTTTTTTTTTTTTTATCCTGGCTCGGCAAAGTGACTACGCTACACCTGATGGTAAGTGTTGCGCAATCCAAGAATATTGTCGACCAACGATAAACAATGCGTCCATCGTAGGTCGGCAAGATCATGCCAGCCTGCCAAAGGGCCAAGGGGGAGGGGAAGGAAAAAGGGATGGGAAAAGGGTTAGGATCAGGGGGCAAGCCCCCTGGGGAGAACCGGATATACACTGGCTGACCCTGGAACGCGACCCACACAAGGTGGGCCACTATGGCAGGTTTTAGCACCAGTGTACGGTGGTCGCTATCCGTTCGGATACAAGTATCCTCCCACCAGCATAACCACCGATAAATAAGAGAGGGTTTTATAAGCTTGACCTATCTGTGTGTGTCTCTTACTATTTTCTTCTGTTAGTGCTTACACACTGCTCCTTTGACAGAATAAAGGTGGTACCAGACGGCCTAGAAATCCACCACCTTCGTAAACCACCTAGTGTTGCTATATTTTCAATTGGTTCCATAGTCCACTCACTTATATAATTATGTACTTTATTTCCAATTTCAATCACCTCCCAGCTCAATATTTACGTCATTCATGTATAATATACGGTAGTTGACTTAATTTTTTTATTATTTAAATCAATATGTTACTTTAACCAAAACCTATTGCAGAAAAAAATCTCATTAAATTAGGTGCCATTCAAATCACTTGTCAAATAACAGACGACGTAAACTTTGACGTCACTGTGTAAAATGGCCGTTACGGTGATGTATGCGAGCGTAATAGAGATGTCTCCACTACGCGCCCACCTACGCTCATATCAATATTTAAAATCATTATTCCGGATTCATTTTTAACCGATTTTGACTGTCTTAACAAAAGTGTTTCTTTTTCATATCATTTTCTGTTGTGTATAAAAGAATTATTATATATTAGTATGAAATAATATTCAACTTAGAAAACTACTCTATTCCTTGGTTCGTTATATTAGCTGTGACATTATCATAAACGATAACGTTTGTTGTACAAGTAACCCAGTTTACGTGTTTCACCGATTTAGCGAACGCCTTAACTTTAAACTTGATACGACAAATTACCTATACTGTAAACTAGGTTGAGTAATAAGGTTGCCATTTGATAAGTTCATAATAAAATTATTAATTATTTGTTGATTTATAAATATTATGCTAATGTAGATATCTAAATAAACTGTATGTAGACGACAAAAAATCCTGTAGTCTATATACATAACGATTATTAACAATTGACATACATGTACACATTAAAATGGTCCGGTAAGCTGACAGTTGTATATGTTTAATATTATTGGACACATGTTGAATATACCATTTATTTATGTATTGTACAACCTACCTATGTTAGGTAATACTGGTACATTCTATTTGTGAAAAAAGTTTTAAATAGTCTTACTACATATACATTTCTGCATCATTGCATGTTTCCTAGCTGTAAGTTCTCTGAATAATGGAAATGGAATATAAAAAAGGCCAAATTCAAATTATTATGGGACAAATATTTTATTTTTAATACCAAAAGACGCTACTGCGCGTGACGTCATGCGCGATAGTGACAGTCGGAAGTAGGTAACGCACTGCCATTAGTTTGCTTAACCTCAATATTATTAACTAGAGTTGACCTGCTACTTCACTCACATAACAAGAAGCTTTTTTCATAAAACATTGACGACAGTTAGCTGAGACAATCCATTACCAAAATGTAAAGATCACGTGAGGATAATGATTCATATATTTTATACTGCCATAAAAAGTTCATTGGCTTTGCCTAAATATCTTCGACTGCCTTTCAAAAGATGACCTTTGAGATATTTAGAGGCGATTTAAATATAACGTCATGATGACGATGATTCACAATAATATGCTGTCTGCGTGGATTAATAGCTAGCAAAAAAAAAAAGTTTACGTCAAAAAAAAACATACACACGTTCGCCATATTAGCATAAGAACACTAGCAACTACTAGTTTGTTGGTTTTGATGCTGATCAAAATGCTGTATGCATTGAAATATGAGCCGAACTAACATAAATGTATGCAATTGAATTATTCATGCGTTGACGTCATGATACGATCATATATTAACCTAGATTATGTTGTCACTACTAGTTTTTCCTCATTAAATCTTAGAGCGAATTTTTCAATGCTTTTTCACGTGTCATCATTTTTATTCGCGCAATTAAATATGTAATTGATACAGCGGCCCTAGCGAATGGTAGAGAAAACGTATAGACTTCATACATATTTACAACGGATGACGTGCTATCGAAAAAACCCGCACTAGGCACACAGTTAACAAAATTGCAATTTTAGCTTATTATAGTACATACATCTATCAGAGGGTAGAGGGCCCTCCTTATAAAAAGAAACCCAAAAATGATACAAACATAACATATTATGTAGTTACCTACATTGTGTAAAATGCAAAGCTCGATGGCGATTGGTCAGAGAAATCAGGAACACCCAAAACCGGGAAATGAAAGGCATCAACTCGAAGTAGGAAGTAATTGTTGATCGTTAAGGATCTGAGATTTCCAACGAGGAAGAAGGAACGCTTAGTTAAAAGGACATTAGTGTTCTTTGTACCAACATAGTGCGTTTGAAAATAAGTCCCTGTAATAAGGGCCTTTCACTATGCTTGTTTGTATCCGCCATACAACACATTAATGAGACAATTTAGGAAGAATTAATTAATAATTACGCTACTCCAGAACTTCGTGATGATTTTGTATTTTGCTGTCTTATATTTCATGTCATAGGTATTGTAATATTTTACTTGAACTATCACATTAGTACGGATGGTTACGAGGTGATCACCCATAATTTTCTTAAGGTGCGGTCCCCGTCGACAGGGAGACGATTAGTGCAAACGGAGCTTTCGCGAGTTATCCGGAACATTCCAATTTTACCAAATTTGTACTTCTTCATTGTATAACAAAATAAACATTTTCAAGACTATCTTGACAACCATTTTTTGTTTTCTATTATGGAACATTGTAACCCCTGGTATTGGGAGGGCGTTGTTAATCGCGACCTAGTCTCGTACTTTAGCTAATAACATAATTTTTCACTGTTTGTCGTATTGTTTATTGAGCCAACAAAAAAATGGGCTTGCGAGTGTGAATGAAACTATGAGATCATTGGCCACCGGATAAGTTAATTTTCATTGTATTGTATTGCCACAAGAATCGCTATTTATTTAACGGCCCTTACGGAGTGAACCTACTCATACGTAGTACTATTATGATATTCTCCATTCGATCTTATACATTTTCGTAATCAAATTACATTTCTTAATTGGGCGTCTCTGATTGGTGTGATATCGATCTCACAGTACCTAAAACATTATCATTAACCTTGCTTTTGATACACACTAATTCTGTCTAGACAGTAGATGTGATAAACCGTTGTTTTAATGTCAAATACGCATAAGTTATATTTTACTAGATGCGATAGCACGGCAGCATAGGAAGACTCCGAATCCGCATTTATACAGGCCGGCATGATTCTGGTGACCACCGATAAATTCATTGTTTGTTTGTGCTCGCTGGACTTACTGACAACACCATCTCATTGGTAATAATTTAATTGACAATATATCAGATCTGTATACGTTTAATTTTATATGTATCGCCATCTTCCTAGGACCTATATGATACAATTTAATTGTCAATACCAGCAAATGTCTAATCGAATCATGTAGTCTGAAAACCACCTTAAATATTTTTTCTTCTGTATTTTGTTGTTTTAATTTAGTTTTTAGTAATGTCACATTGGCAATGTGAAACAAGCGTAAAGGACTTATAAAATAATAATATGTTTTAAATAACTAATAAGATGATAAAAAAAATTCACACAAAGAGTTCTGGTCTCTTAAAATTTGTTGTGTTAACTATTGTATATAATGTTTTAGGCTATGTTTGCTCAACAGAACAAACATTGGCACAATGTTCAAAACGCTAAGCAGATTTCGCAGAGCAGGTCAAGTCACGACTATAAAAACATAATTGTATTATTTGGTAAATTCAAACATATACAATAAACAAAGTATTAACTCGTAAACTTCCATAAACATTCGATACTGTTTCTGGACATTTAATATCGATTTCCGAGACAGTGATAGAGATGATAATACAACGTAATCGATTTGAGGATTAAATTAGCATTTACATAGAAATAATGATAGAACGCTGAACATACCATTTATAGTCAAGATGGGATGGTATTATCGGGGCATCAAACAGTATGTAAAAATGTTTAGAGGATCACCTCATTAGGCTAGTGGCTGTCTTCTAAAGCTGAGAACACGTGAGGTGCTGGATTCAATTCTCACGTCGGGCATTTGTATCGTATTTGGATTTGTAATCGCAATATCGTTATAGCTTCAAATTTGAACGAAAAACTTATTAGTCGTTGGATAATTCTGATACAGAAATTGGATACATCTAGGAATCAGTATTGAATGCTCATGATACTTATTGGTGGATGGTTTTAATGAGGGCTCGCGCATAATTTTACACTAAACACACAAGTTGTGTGACAATAATTGTGATGACGGGACACATTCTAGTCATCGACAGAGACTATCCTGCCCAAACACGCCACTGTAACTCCAGTAAAGACTGACAGTGGCATGCAATTTGATGATTCCGAGAATTGACGCTCGACAAGTCTGTTCTTCTTTAACCCACGATTAAATGAATCACAATCAAATTTCTATATTAAATGGGAGTTATAAAAAGTAAATAAAAAAAACACCCTTTCTATTCGGCAACTGGTTGGCATAAATCCTACTTTCTACCATATTATTACAAAATCGGACAGTTTGAATGTTTGTGAATTGGGATATTCGTTAGTGAATCACACCTCAAAGGCTGAACGGTATTGGATGAAAGTTAGCACACAGGTAGACCGTGACCCGGATTAAGACATAGGCCACTTATACCCAAAAAGTGCCTTTCACGCGGATCCGTGAGCAAATGCTGGTATCAAATCATAAAACCAAAATACGTAATAAGATTTAAATAAGTTATTAGTAATAAATTAGAAAATATATTAACTATTCATGAATACATTTATACTTGATATATTTTTGTATGACATGTATGTAATATGTAAATCAGTTTATCTTGAATGCGTCACAGCATGGCATTCTCATACGTCATCAACTGTCACCGAATTTTTGAGTAGGCAACGACTCAAGGTAGACGGGAAGCGGCCGCGCACCGGTTTGCTGAATTTATTATAAACTAGGTAGGTGATAGGTAGCAGCGATAGCTCAGCGGGGAGTGGTACGGACTGTCGAGACGAAAGTCGCAGGTTCGAGCCCCAAGAGCATACACCTCTGACTTTTCTAAGTTACGTGTATATTAATTGTTAATTATCGCTTGCTTAAACGGTGAACGAAACATCGTGAGGAAACCTGCATATCTGAGAACTCGATAAGATTTTTCGAAGGTGTGTGAAGTCTACCAACCCGCATTAGGCCAGCGTGGTGGACTAAGGCCTAACCCCTCTCATTCAGTAGAGGAGGCCCGTGCCCAGCAGTGGGGCATGTATAATACAGTGCTAGTAAAAAAAAAGGTAGGTGATCACGAATGAATGAACGATTTATGAATGAGACCTTTCCAATATGTGAATGTAAAGATCTTAATCATTAACGTTAATTAGGATTTGGTTAATTACAGAATTTGTTTCGCTTGGTGCTAGCTAAGTACAATGTAATCGGATTGATAATTTTAATGGCACGGTTACTTAAAATGCATAGCACGCGTTATTATTATTTTTATATTGTTAGGCTTAAGTTTCGAAATATTCTAGAAGTCATACAAACGTTCGAATTAAAGTTGAATTTAAAAAGAAGTCGAATCATATTAAGTATACGCCAAAAATATTAATTCAGGTAGGTATGTATCTAACGAATAAAATTTTAACATAACTATGACATACACAAGGTGAAAGTACGCGAAATGAAAGTTAATGAATTTGCAAATTCGCATAGCGATGTGCGCTCAGCTCGTGATCATAATGATGGTAGAATGTAATGTGTGTCTGAAGCATTGATAAAACTTCGAACTGTAATAAATGGTGATAACTGATAAGGCTATGAATCGATGCGAACATTGTCGACTTCGCCAGCCAAACACGCACACGCACTGTCGTCTAGGTAACGAATTTCACCATTCAATACCACTAAATTAATATCGACAGGTGTGCCAACATATACATTTGCAAGGACATTTCAAGAATGGCTCATAATGCCGCCAAACGGTCATTGTCATATACTAGAACTGCTCACATTCCTATTTCAAAGCACCTACACCGTTATGACCACGTGTTTTCCGTTCCACGTTAGGAGATTCCTTGTTACGAGCGAGAGAGACAAAACATCTCACATCTCAGTTTTACACGTCCCACGTCGGCTCAAGGACGGTTACAATTTGGCGGGAATATTTATAATTTTTTACATGTTCTAAAATATATTTTTTTGAATACGTTCCAACAACAGCTCACAATATTTTTTCACTAAAATAAACTGCGGACAGATGCTTTCCTACCTTTAGTATCCACTCCCATATGTCAACGTAAGAATCCATGTCCATACTGGTATTGGAACAAAGCTGCAGCCAGACTTAGACAGTAGTCACAACGTGTTGTGTGACAATCTATTCCTGATGGGACGTACCGTATGACTGGCATCGGTTGCGACCAGCCGTGCTGGCTAACCCGAATTTAGAATGCATATTTACCTTTGCCAAACATCGGCGGAATATGATCAGGAAATCCTCGAAGACATCGCCAGTCGTACCCGTGAAATCTTCCAATTCCAGAGACATTTTATCTATTTTACAATTAACGTAAATAAGAAAAATATTAACTACAATAAATAAAAAATCACAGATAATTTTCTTCTTTGGAACTGTATCAGATCGTGTAATACTTGGTATTCGAGTATGCGAGGGGCGGGAGCGCGATAACAAGAACACGTTTAACCCAGCCGACGAACGATATCACACTGAGCGTCGAGCGAGCGCGAGCAGTGTAGCGACTAGCGAGTGAATCGTGGTGACTTGTGATGAGCAATGCGAGCGACATTATTTCGTCACCACTGTGCGAGCGGCAGCCGGCGGGCGACAAGCGAGTAACCGCGTGGTACCGGTTCTGTCTACTGTACTGAGCGCTGAGGCCCCATTACCAAGATCCGCCTCAGACAATCACTTCGCGACTTTATCGCAACATACATTCATGATAAAACCTACACCACACTACCGCGTTTTAATCGATCGTTTTTATAGACCGTATTTCTACGATGTTGCGATCAGCGTTGTATACACACAGTCGCGTTTTAACCGCGCGATATTTCCGGCGCCTAGTAATGAGCGCCGTAAGTCGGCTTAGGTAGGGGTTCCTTTTAAGTTTTTTCGGGGATAAAAGTATTTTTTATACGAAAATACAGGTCATTTTAAATTGTATGTAATGGAAAAGGCAAAAAATACAAAGTTGAATTTGTTACATAAGTATTTTAAGAAAATTGTTTTCTTAAACCCCGAGAAAAATAGAAATGTTGAAGTTGAATTGGTATATCTTTTATAAATTATAATTTGGTATTTGTTAGAATTTTAGCAAAAGAATGATCAGGACCCGACTAAACTCCACAATGATTTTGTCAAACTTATTAAGTCGGTAACTACGTAATCTGTATTACCAACAGTATGATTAGATATTTTGACAGCTGGAAATGTCAAAAATTACTTGGTTCCACCTTCATACAAGGATATTTGTGTACAAAACCGAAATACCAAAATTCTTCAGAATCAGTTCAGAACCTACACCGCAGTTGTAAAAAAAATAACATTTAAGGTCATCTAGGAATTGCAATCAAGGCTGCCATTAAGATGTGCATGTTCATATCCATATTCAAAGATGTTACAGGAATGTATGAAGCTTGCGCCAGACACATAGGTAGCATAAAAATATAGCTAAAATATGTAGGACCCTTTTTACAACGACTGCAGATAATATGCCATTTCTGGAATGAGATACAAACACACACACACACACACACACACACACATTGTCAAAATTGAGCCGCTTGTTAGCTTTAGCCCCTTGTTACAAAAATGCGGGGTGCGCTCCCCTTAGCGCCATACGATGGAATCATGCAACAGTAACTTTGTGGAAATAGATATTTTTAACTATATTTTAGATGAGATTAAGAAGTCAGTGATTCAGAATGGTGAGTGCGGTAATGCGAGATAATAACAATGTTTCAAAAAATATAAACAAGATTTTCCAAAAAAAATATGTTATGAGTTTAGTAAAATAAACTCAATATCACAATTTGAACCTTCCATTGGTTGCGCAACTACGTCTTTGACTAGGTAACCGAATTACATCCAATTCTAAAATGCAACACTTCGCACGACCATCAATAATATCATAGATATGTGTAAGATAGTACACGTCTCCATACAAATTGTACGCACTAAAAACAAATAACGCAATAACGCTAGCGTTTAAAACGCTCCAATGTGTAACTTGTGAGATCGCACGCGGCGCCATACAAAAAGTATTAAAACGATTTATCAGTCGATTATGACTTATAATATCGCGGCAGTGAGGTGGAGGATTGAAATTTGAAAAGCAATCGGTTTATTTATACTGCTTCATATCATGATTACTAAGTATTTTTGGGACGACGCAACCTGCAGTTAATATGGGCAACTTTTAATAATTATACAATAGCTGTACTAACAGAAAACTGAAAAATAAAATAAGTTTTAACTAAACTTGCAAACCGACTCCAAAAAAATAACACTGAAAAGTCAAAAATAACAATTACATAGGTCACTTTGAGGTCGGTGCCATTTCAGTTGACCGACAGCGACACAGGCACCGACTCCAAAAACGTAGAGAAATTGTTATTTTTGACTTTACAGTGCTATTTTCTTGAAGTCGGTTTTCGATGTTTTCTAGTAATATCTCGAGAGAAGTCAACGGTGTATTAGGCGTGCGAGAGCCGATACCGCGTGGTGAAGGACGCACGCTTGTGATAAGGTAGGGGTCGGCCCGTTCACCGGGGGCTTGGCTCATACGTCGACGCTGCCTAGCAACAGGCTGGCATTCCGACAACGCGAGCGAAGGTGAAAGTTGCAACACGTGAATTGGAGCGTACTGTTGGAATCTACTGCAACCATGTAACATATTGGGCCTTAGTTATAACATTACTTAGCATTGATTAAACTTTTTTGTCATTTTCTGTCAACGCGATTTATAAAGTGATTAGAGAGAGACGAAAACAGTGTTTAACAATCATTGCTTAAGATAGTTTATAATTAAAGTCCATTGTATGTAGCATGTAAAGTAACTGACATCGGTGCAGTCTGGACATTAGTAGATAATGAACAGTAATATAATTATCGTATTTTATGAAGGTTGAGATAATTCAATTTATCAGTTTGAATAACCCCAAGAGTAAAATACTGAACTCAAATATGTTTAATTACTTACGAGCCGACAAACTACTTGTGTAGATTTTTTTTTATTCTTGAGTATTAATATTAAGTATTTCGTACTAGGTTGATCTGGTTAGATGTGGATTAAACTGACAGTCAAATATAGTTCACTTCGGTAAGCCTACGATTCTATGAATATATTGTCATAGTATGCAAATATTTAATGGGTATTAAGATCCATAGCAATTTTACTTCTGCTACCAAATTGTGATCGCTCAGCTCACCACCAGCACCACTCATTGATCACCAGTGCTCCATTCACTGATCACCAGTGCTCCATTCATTGAGCACTAGTGCTCAGGCCTCAGCCTCAGTCCATTACAACAATGGGGCGATACAAAAAGCTATTCTAATCGTTTATTTATTTACATATACGTTAGCGTTCCTGAAATTGAAATGTAAACTAAGACCTCTGTCCCCCTCTAATCCAATGCAAAGAAAGAGATAATGACAAAGCAAAACGAAACAGCGATCTTTTAGGATACTAGGAAATAGAAACAAAATGCCTTGGCACTGATACAGATGGAGCAAGGTTACTTGTCACTAACGCAACAATTGATGACGTAATGAGTTTTATGCGTTTTGTAACATTTGGTGTCATGAATCATTACATACGCATCGGATACTGAATGAGGAAATGAAACTACAATGCTTTCACTGTATCTATTCCAGAAATGTGAACAGATTTTACACACTTTTCAGATCGCTATTATATTTGGTGTATTTAAAGGTTTAAACAAAGGAATTGTTATTGAAGTAGGTGGATTTATGTTTACATTTTTGGTATAGGTTCGGTGAATAAACCATCACATCGTCAAGAAAGAAATAGCACAATACAAAATAATGTCAAAGAAGACTATCTCAACATGTAATTGAATTTACATTGGTGTTGAACAGAAACGGAGGCCCATAAATAGCAAACACTGATAAAAATACAAAACAAGAATGGTTTCAGAAAACAAATGAACCACGAAATTGCAAAGCCAATAAAATTAGTAAACACTTCTCAACATTAGAAACAAACAATAACAAGACATGACATAATTATTTTGTGGTAACTGACAAAAACGTTCAAACATACCGGGAGCATGACAATAGATAGGTCATAATAATCCCAATTTTCACTATTGTTTCCTTACAAAGGATAAATAGAAGAGATAAAAAAATATATGAAAGAGCAAATCTCGACTTTTTTACAAAATGCTTTTGGCACCTTTTGGCAAACGATTTCTTTGAATTTTAATTCAGACTTCTATTTAATGAATGAATAATAACAATTGGTATAAAATATAATTCAGCGCAAGCTGATATAATATATTAGTCTAATAGACTTATTAATTTTGAGCATAAAAGGTAGATAATCAATACATCATGTTTATTCTTCTTTCAGTTTCCATCGACTCATCTCAGAACTAAAATAATTGATTGACAATCGGGACATAATCATTGAACTACTGACCCTTACCTTAGAAGAAATTCAATGAATTAGAAGGCTTTGCCAATGTTCTTTTATAGGAACGATGCCCGAAATATATTACAGATGAAATGTGATGGCGTACCAACCTGACGGTTTAACGTTCGAGCACTGACAGTCATTTGCAGTGATCCTGTAACTGAAGGTCAGTGCTGAATGCTGATGTTTGGATTCAATGCCACTAATCCGTGTCAGCGGTCAGCGAGCACGCTCTACCGTATGAATGGAAACGGTCGATGTTCAGTATTGATTGATAGCCTCCGTGGCGCAGAGTGAAGCGAGAGGCCGCGGGTTCGATCCCCGCACCGTGACAAATGTTTGTGTGATCCACAAATATTTGTATCGGGGTCTGGGTGGAGTGAGACCAAGTCTCTCGTAGTTCCTGATACCCATGACACAAGACTCGTTTCTTACTTAAAGGAGAGGGGTAATTAAGGGATTTTTGTAGGGTATTTGGGCCTCCGGATGTCTGGATATCTCACACCATATAAAATGCAGCAGCAAACCGTTACTTTACGCCGGTTTTCTTTGATAAAATAACTTATGTCGATTTTGTTAAATTATCACTGTATCACCAGTATACTGTACATTGGGATTTCCATGTTGAAAAGCGTGAAGAAGCATTTGTGCCGGCTAACTTAATACGGCTTCCTATTTATAGGTTTTCCCACAACTTAACCATAATGTCATTGTCAATAATAGAACGGAGATCTTAACGTGTTATCTTAACGTGACATAGTCGTACTGCGAAGTTTATACCAACCGTGGTCACATATGAATGCAAATATGCAATTACATTTCAACCCACATTAAGTAAAAATTTAGATAATAATTTTGATTTTCTAAATTCATTAACTTAAATCAATAACTAAAAATTCTTTTTTGGATTACATAGGAAATGCTTAAATTATGTTTTATTTTTAAATACGGAATTTTACATACTTACTTATAATATTTTTTCTGCAATAGGTTTGGGATAAAGTAACTTATGCTTGTACCCTAATTATGACCGTACCCCACGCCAACGACTTTGATGATTTGTGCCACCTACCAGAATGGAGATTTCGCGATATCAAGATGCAACGTGGCGGTAGCGTTTTTAATAATTTCTATTTCTTAATTCAACTTTTCGTTTAGAATGTTGTAAAAGTAATACATACGTCGTGTTTTTTATTTGACTACAAGGTTATTTTTTCCGTCAAAGATTATAAAAAGCAGTAAGTAAAACAAGTTTTACTTAACTTGCGCGCATTTATACAAATTCTGCTTCGAAAGAATTTTCCGCAAAGAAACTATATTACACGTATATTTATTCAACAGCAATTAGTTCCGCATGAGTCTCAGAATTGTATCCCGACTTTACGATTTAGCCTTAGTAACAACCAAACCAAAGATACGAATAATAATTAAGTATGAGCATACATATTTCATAAAAAAGATGGTCCGCAAATAAACCTTTATTAAGCATGGTATTACAATTAACATTTTGTTGCTAAGAAAAGAACCAGTTTTGATAAGAGCGGTTCTGTAGAATTTATTCATGTGGATTGGGTGATGATAATTCGCCGAGGCTAATGCCTCGTTTTGATGATTCAAGAAACATTTCAATATCATCCATGGCAAAATCGCATAATTGAATGCTGAAATTAGCTGCGACAATAATACAGACTGTATTATACACGTCCCACTGCTGGGCACGGGTGTCCTCTATCTGTATGATAGGGTTTAGTCCACCACGCTGGCCCAACACAGGTTGGTAGACTGCACACTCACATGAAATTCTTATAGAGAAAAAGAAAAAGGTTTCCTCGCAATGTTTCCTTTGCCGTTAAAGCAAGCTATAATTAACAATGAAACCACACGTAAATCAGAAAGTCTTGGGGCTGGTATCGAACCTGCGATCTTCAGACAGTGCGTACCACTCCCTCAGCTATAGCTGCTATTCCATAGTACTGATCCATAATTCAATATCAATTCCCATGCAACTGCAAATAATCCAGTTGAAGTAGTATGCAGCACAAATCCGGTGCCACCCTGGCAGAAACCGCACGCGACCAGTAACACTGACCTCACCATGATTGTTCGAGAAGTCTTCTAAATACTAATTGGACGAGAATACATTACGAATCATTTAATTTCCTTTTCATTTGTGCCAGTTGTTTGAAACAAGTTTTGTAACAGGTTCTACAATTTGAATATTCATTTTACAGAAAATATAAATAAAAATATAACCTGTTTTTTACGAGAGCTGGTCATTCCAATTGACAGCACGATACGTTTTTTTATTTATTGCCTTGATAGGGAGACGAGCAAGCGGCCCGCCTGATGGTAAGCGGTTAACGTCGCTCATGGACATCGGCAATGCCAGTGGCATGGCCAAGCCACGGGGCACCTATAACCGTAACGTCTGAGGCAACGATTGTCATTTCTTCTATAAATCTATGAATCATATGTATTTTTTATTTTGACCTCATAAACTTCGAGTTAGAGCTGCCGTCATAAAAATCAACGCGTCGTCGTCGAATACGACGAACGAATACGCGTCGACGAATAGGAAACCTCCTTCGTTTTTTGTTGTTTTAAAGTAATATAAGTAAGTGTACAAAGGTATTGGAGTTGTTGAACTTTCTCGTAGTTTTTCTAGCAGAGGGCGACAAACTAGCAAGTGGGTCACCTGATGTTGACAGATCTACATCACCCATGACCATCCACAAGGGAAGGGGAGGGTGGATTTCGACCTCCGGATATCCCACTCACCGTAGGAAATGTCACAGCGCTTGCTATTACACGCTGGTTTTCTGCAAGAAAGTGGTAACTACGCGGTTGAGCTGGCCCTTTCGTGCTCAAGACAAAACTGCATACAGCTTCGCTCATTTCAATTCGACATATGAAATCCTAAATCACCGCCATTCGTATTTTAAAAAACCACGATATCACTGGAAACGTTCAATAACGTATAATTTCAACAAATAAATTGATCAGAGATATAAATAATATAAACAACATAAACTTGTAATTTGTCTAAAACAGTAAATATTTGCAAATACAAGTCCAAAGAACATTTTCGTGTTCTTTGTATTGTAAACAACCATTAATAAACAATTAATTTATAAACATTTAGACCATTACAACCATTAATAAACATTTAGTGGTTACATAATGGGCGACCACTTCGCATCATATTACATAATGCTATTAATAAATCGTTATAAATAAACGTATTCGTTTCCAATTTTTAATCAACTTCAAAAAAAGAACGTTTTTAATTTAACGCGTCGGGGGGTACATCCTTGTATATTCCGGTGCCTGCATCGGTCATCCGCCTGTCCTGTTGCAGGTCCCTCAATTTGCTTCTTCCCTCTCCGAAGAGAAAAAAAGCGTTTATAGATGCCCGTATGACTCTGGTGACCACCGATAAACTCATTGTTTGTGGGTTGTCGCTGATTTTTTGGATTGCACTACGCTTACCATCAGGTGTAGTGCAGTCACTTTGTCGTGCTCGGATAAAAAATGTACACTCGTCGTGATTATGTTATTGTATCCGAATTAATATGCCATAGCGTTTATGAATGTACCTAAAAAAAAAATTAAGAAAACCTTAAAAACTCGTTACAATTTCGTTTGACATAGCAGCGACATAATCATAGACTCCAAAGTGACCTCAAATTTTTTATTTTTGACTTATTAATTGCCGATTTTTATTTTTTTTGTGCTCACTATTAACATGTCGATATTGTCTTAATTTATTTATAGGCTTGTAATAAATAATAATGATCAATTCAAAAGTCGTATTTTCAGTATGACGTTGACAAACAACGCGACACGTTTTCAATGACGTTTGAGGCGGCCATCAAAGTCACAATACTAGTTTTACTTTTAGTGGAGTGCCTGGAGCATTCAAAACCGTAAAACCTCGGATTAGAGTTATAGTGAATGAATTAATATGATCGATGTGGGATATTGTTTTTTAAACTATAAATTGCAATGTTTACCCAAAAAAAAATTGTGCAAACCATTGTTTCATTGTTTAAAAAAAATATTATGAAAAAATAATGTTTGACCATATATTTTCACTTTAAACAGTTTTTTTTTTATTTATATGTTAAATCTTACCTGAGTATTCTTATCTTATCTTATCTTGTCTTTTTACGGATTGATTTACACGACTCAGTAAAAGTATTTAAAAATATCAATGAAGACCCCAATAATATATTGCAAGCAGGTGTAGCATGTATTTTGAGTTTATACGGAGCTCCGTCTAAAACTTATGATTTAAATACATTGAGGTTCAATTCTTTCATAAAAGCAACAGCCAAAAATACGAGTGTTCTTTTGTCATCACTGCCTCCAACAACTGATGCAGCGTTTGAGCACCTTAAAAGAGTGTACCTACAAATTCAGATATGGTTAGGAAATGACGTAGTTATTGAAAACTGGGGATGGAAGTATTCCATTAACATGTACATCCCAATAACAATGAATCAATTACCTGCTCCGGATAATTTATTGCAAATGTTATTTTGTAATTGCAAAAAGGGATGTGGAGCTGCGTGTGGATGCCGAAAAAGTAGTTTATACTGCAGTGTAGCATGTTTACAGTGCAGCGGAAATAGTTGTTCCAATACTTCACCTATTATACAGATAGATGAAGAAGAAGAAAATATTTGATGTAGACAACAATCTATAATTATAAAATAACATGTCCTGACTGACTGACTGATTCATCATCGCCGACCGCAAACTATCAAGGCTACAAGCATGAAATTCGGACTGTATATTCATTTTGTTATGTAGGCATCCACTAAGAAAGGATTTTAGAAAATTCCAACCCTAAGGGGTCAAAATAGGGGATGATAATATGTATGAAAGTCCGTCTTTTTGAAAGTTACATAAACAAAATTTTGTATTTCGATTATTGACGTAAAAAAAATAAATAGGTGTTTCAGGAATTTTGGAAATTTTATTTATTAAGGGATGAAAAAGTGAGTTTGTTTGTTACGCTTTCACGCCTAAATCACTGAACCGATTTTGATGAATTTATCTACATAGACCGATAGGATCCTGGAGACGGTTACAGGCTACTTTTATGCCGGAAAATGCTGTTCACGCGGGCGGAGCCGCGAGCAAAAGCTATTGTAATATATTTAAATATTTTTTTTAATTTTGTACTAATATTTTTTTTTCTTTTCATTAGTCGTAATTAATTACCTTATTTTTTAAATGTACACAATAGAGTACGTTTCATTTATAATTAAACTGGCCGAGAAATTCCATTGTACATAGCAGCTGTCGCTCCGCTCTCCCCTCCACGTTTTTCTACCTGTTCGAGATCCCTACTGCTATTTTTATACACAGGTATCTTTGAAAAATGTTCCTATATGTCTACTCAGGTAAGATTTAACATATAAATAAAAAAAATACTGTTTAAAGTGAAAATATATGGTCAAACATTAATTTTTCATAATATTTTTTTTAAACAATGAAACAATGGTTTGCACAAAAAAAAATTGGGTAAACATTGCAATTTATAGTTTAAAAAACAATATCCCACATCGATCATATTAATTCATTCACTATAACTCTAATCCGAGGTGAAAACCCCCAGGCGCTCCACTATTTGACGTTAATAAAAAAACCTTATCGTATCTCTCGTAATACAGTTTGCTTTTGATATCAACGTGTTATTAAAAAATGAAGTAATAAAAATTGTTTTCACGTCATATATAAGGGCTTCAGATAACAGCGAGTTAACTGTTACAGGTTATTACAAAGAAAAGTTTTATTTGAATAAGGAATACACGTATTTATAATTACTGCGCTTAGTTGTCACGTAATGGTATTGACGAATCGCGTTTATGATTTTAAACTAGCTTTAGTGTTTAATTATTACCGACTTCAAAAAAGAAGGAAGTTTTCAATTTGATGCGTACCTATATCTTTTTTGGTTTATCCCTTATTGTGTTTTTGCTCCATCTACGTATAAACATCCATTACCATTTTCTCAAAATTTAGATCTTTCTTAGGATGATATGTTTACCCATTCTTATTCAATAAATTAACCAGATATCTACGAGGTATTGATTAATTAAAATGTATAGCGGGCGGAGCCGAGAGAGGAAATCTCTTACTTAATATTACTAAGTTAAAGATTCTAAAATACTAAATGAAAACACGTCCTTACCGAAATAGCTCGATGAAAAGCGAATAAAGTAACAATGTAACAAAAGTATGTAATTGAAAAATCATCGATTTTTTTTTGACATTCGTACAGCAAAATTAACTGTTGATTTATTTATTGTTTTCTATCATTATCATCATCAGCCACAGGACGTCCACTGCTGAACATAGGCCTCCCCCAAAGATTTCCAGACCGCCCTGTTGTTTTCTATATGAAACAATTAATAGGGCAAAGTTGATATAATTAATTATAACTTTGATTTACTATCATTAACTCAACTAGAATAACATTAATTATAATGTCAGACTCCCGCGTCGCTGGGCGGATCCTTGAGCATGACGTCACCAGGCACTGCGCCAACACCACTAGTTCTAACCAGATCGGAATTTTACATACTGAACGAATAGTTTTCGAACGATTTATTAATTACCGACGTTATTAGATACATTTTCGAACGATAGTATGTTTATTAATAATGCTATTTGATTTATTTTCGAACACATTGTTAATTGCTGGCGCCGCGAATGGTCTAAGATCCCGGGGAACATTGACCTTCACCCATCTGTTTACCGGATGAAAATAATATTTTAGGGTATAAAATGTGTTGCTGAACACATTTTATACTGACTGACTGACTGATTCATCATCGCCGAGCGCAAACTATCAAGGCTACAAGCATGAAATTCGGATTGTATTGTATGCGTTTTGTTATGTAGGCACCCACTAAGAAAGGATTTTAGTAAATTCCACCCCAAAGGGGTTAAAATAAGGGATGATAATATGTATGAAAGTCCGTCATTTTGAAAGTTACATAAACAATCATTTGTATTTCGGTTATTGACGTAAAACAAATAAATATGTGTTTCAGGAATTTTGGAAATTTTATTTAATAAGGGATGAAAAAGGGGATGAAAGTAAATGGGAAAGTGAGTTTGTTTGTTACGCTTTCACGCCTAAATCACTGAACCAATTTTGATGAATCTATCTACAGAGACAGATGGGACCCTGGAGACGGTTACAGGCTACTTTTATCCCGGAAAATGCTGTTCACGCGGGCGGAGCCGCGAGCAAAAGCTAGTCAATACATTATATTAATTTAATAATCGAATTATAACAAAAGTAAATAAAAAAGTACCTTTACATAACAGACGAGTATTTGTTTCTCGCATATGAAAATATTCGTCTGTTTACTATGGAATATTCTGTTATGTTGGAATTTGTTTATATTTGTAATATCCGTTGTTTATTGAGCCGGCTGTTTTGATAAAACTAAGACGATACAGATTATTTTCTGCATACATCCACATGTATTATATAGCTCGTATTATTTCACTATGTTAATACATAAATAAATAATAAATACACCCAATAGGGACACATAATGCTGACCGCACACTAGGTTAACCTGTATCGTGGGTATCAGGGACTACGAGGGATTCCCTGTCCCACAACACCCAGACCCGTAATAAATACTTGTTGATCACGCAAACATTAGTCTCGGTGCGGGAAGCGACGGCTGCGATACTTAGGACGTGGGTCATAAGTATCGCAGCCGGCTACTCGCCTACTGCGCCACGGAGGCTGTCACATGCATATCGTATAATGTTTAAAAGACCTAGAATTCCGAGATATATCAGCGATATTTAAATTTTAAATGACAAATTATGTGTTTTGAAAGTCAAATTAAGTCGCTACACTTAGCCAGAGTGTGAAAACCATGCATATTTCATCAATACAATAGGGAATAACAAGATGGGTTATTACCCAAGTTTTTCTATAACAATTTCAATTTTCAGAAAGTATGGTTTCAGTTTTCAATTTGTGGTTTTTGATCTGTTTAATTCGTCCAATATACACAGAATGTTGATATTTTTTTTTTGGATTTGGTACATTTTGCTTCGACGATGGTCCCATATTTTTTACACGCTTTTTATTTTTTGGTTTAGATCTGATGACGAGGTTACTATGGGAAGTCGAAAAAAATCAACAGAAAATGTAACTTCTTTTAAGCGGCTGAGCCGCGCTGTAGATAGCTTTTACATCAAGACTAGATCGCTCTAGATGTTCATGAGCGGTGGAGATCACACACATGCCATCAGGTGAACCACTTGTTCGTTTGCCGGCCTCTGCTACGAAAAAACAGCAATCGCACCACGATTCGGATTTTAAATAGTATTTTTTGTAAATTTTAGTGAAATAAACGCTTATACACCTAAAGGTGAAAGTAATCAGACAATCCGTCATCCTTCCGGGATCACTATAAGAAAAAATATGCTAAAGTGAATAAATAACAAATTATTATGTAATAGAAATAATTCGTGATAAATGTTATCAGCGCGTCCTTAAACTCTAAAACTGACAATGGATTGTCAAAGCGATAAGTTTCATAATTTATCCATCGTATTCTCGAAACTGTAGCAGTAATGAAAATAAAAAATATCTACAAAGTGAAATTAATGTTATAGCGAAATGGACTTACAAAGTGTCGTAAGTAAGCGAGAGATTGTCTCCGCTTTGTCTATTTCCGCCGACAAACAGCAATGTGTTTGTTATATTTTGGTTAAAAGTTAAAAGCCAGTGAAATTACTAAGTATCACGTGACTTTATGTCTAGTCCAGTGCCATGCAGTGCTTTTTAATTCAAAGTTATGTGTAGTGTTGTGACTGTTTATGGGCAGGCGTGGCGCTTAGTATCAGGCGAGCGACCTGCTGGTTTGGGGGCCCCCAAGTACCTCGTAGTTCCTAATAATCTAATAGGTTTAGCCTGGTGTGGGGTAAGGACTATATGTGTGACTGTGGAGTGTATTTATGATTATTTTTCGTCATCCAGGCTAGTAAGAAAAAAAGGTCGGGCACACAGAACGACCGAGTCACTGTATTGTTAATTCAGAATTAGTAGCGGCATTTTTATAAAAAAAAAATTAGATCACTATGCTGTTACTGACAACACCGTAACCACATCCATGCAAACATTGGAACCAACATTTGACCGAACGTATCATTAAACTACGATGAAAAACATAAAAGATAAGTAAACTAAAGACACGAGGATAATAAACAGTAATGGCCAGAGTAACTGACTATATTTCCATTTAAAATTTAAATCAATATACTTCATAATATGGCGACTGCCTCGGTGGCGCAGTTGTATTGCGTACGCAGCACGACTGCTGTGCAGAGGCCTCGGGTTCGATCCCGGGTTGGGTAAAGTGATATTGGGTTTTTCTATCACGAAATGCTTAGTATCAACCCGGAGTCTGGAATTGTGCCTGGTATGGCGATAGGCTCGGTCGTATCACATCTTGGGACGGAAATGTGCTCGACGATGTGTGGGTGTACTGGTTACACCTCTGCCTACCCTTTCGGGGATTACAGACGTGAGTGCGTATGTATAAATGTACTTCATATATATATATTTTTACTAGCCCCGTATTATACATGTCCCACTGCTGAGCACGGGCCTCTTCTACTGAATGAGATGGGTTAGGCCTTAGTCCACCACGCTGGCCTAATGCAGGTTGGCAGACTTCATATACCTTCGAAAAATCTTATCGAGTTCTCAGGTATGCAGGTTTCCTCACGATGTTTCCTTCGCCGTTAAAGCAAGCGATAATTAACAATGAATATACACGTAACTTAGAAGCGTCAGAGGTGTATGTTCTTGGGTCTGGTTTCGAACCTGCGACTTTCGTCTCGACAGTCCGTACCACTCCCCGCTGAGCTATCGCTGCTCCATATGAACTGTACTTCATTTTCCATATGTACTTCATATGGAAAATGAAAATAAATGTACACGTTTATTCAGTTTTATTAACTCAAGTGAAAATATAAGGCACTGTTGCCAACCTACCTTTTAAATGGTGTATAATGAACTCGATCAAACCTTGACATTTGGTGCGTTGCCATTTAAATACGTAAGGTTAACGTCACAGACCACCGTGCTCTTCGGTATTATTCATCGTGTTACTAAAAGGTGTGGTCATGGTAATTTTTTTTTATTGCCTTGATAATAAATAATAAATACACCCAAAAGTCACATACATAGTCCTGCCCCACAGTAAGATACGAGTCTTGTGTGTGGCTATCAGGAACTACGAGACTTTCGGTCTCTCAACACCCGGACCCCGACACAAACATTTGTGGATCAGAAAACATTTGTCTCGGTGCGGGGATCGAACCCGCGGCCTCTCGCTTCACAGCCGGCTACTCGCCCGCTGCGCCACAGAGGCAACCGAGCAAGCGGTCCCGCCTGTTGGTAAGCGGTTACCGCCGCTCATGGACATCGGCAATGCCAGATTTATTTAAAGAACATAATATTTTAACAAAAGATGATGTCGGTATACCTATACTTATGTTGGTATTTCCTAGATTAGTAAGGTTTATGGCACACAGTTAAAGTTACTAAGTACTATTATCACGTTTACGGTTTATAATACTGTTCAAATAAATGTAGACAGTGCTAATGTGTTCGTAAGAGTATCAATATTTGACAAAGCAGTTGATATTTTTTATAGGAGGAGGTTCTCAATTCAGTGACTTTTTTATGTATGTACAAACTACACACATCAATTTGCGATTTGCTGAATTAATGGAGTGGATAATTGCTTCCATGAAGATTGCAAATTATTAATTACTGGATTCTATTTACAAAACATACGCACGCACGCCTGTAATTCCCGAAAGGATAGGCAGAGTTGTAACCAGTTCACCCACATTTCGCTGAGCGTATTTTCGTCCCATGATGTGATAGGGGCGATCCTATCGTCATACCGGTTACAATTCCGGACTACGTGTCGATATTGAGCATTTCGTGATAGAAATACTGACCCGATCCGAGGATCGAACCCGAGACCTCAGCAAACCAGTCGTACCGCGTGCGCAATACTACGGCACCGAGGCAGTCATTTACAAAACAAACGTAGACACACTACAAGGTTGTCAAAGTTCATTCAAATACAGAATGTTCATTGCCATTTGCACAACGTGTCACCTTGTTAGGTTTTATCTGAAGCGAGGCACGACACGTGAACACGACACGTCGCGTCGGAGCGGATCATCCGTAAACACGATTACACTAACTCACAGGCAGCATAACGTCACGTGCATATTTACTGATACGCAATTCACACTTCATTCGTCTAGCGGCAGCCTACTTAGGCTGAGATACCTGGGCCTGGATTGAAATCCCAGGTAGAGTAATCGAACGAAAATTAACATACGAGTTGCTCAGGATTAGAATCTGTGGCCGGTATGGCGATAGGCTTATCCCCTATCACATGATGGGACGGAAAACCTGGGCGAAGCTTGGGTGCCACTAGTGCTAGCTGCACTTTTGTTTATCCTGTTAGAGAGACAGACGTGAGTGAAGGTTACATAATGTATGTTTCATTACCAAATGAAAGCTGAATAAAAGGTAACATACATTTAGCAAGCAGTGCTAATTATAGAAAGAATGTCGCGACTCAACCTTGGAAAATAATGTAAATGAACACAATCCATACGAAATGGAGATAATTTTCTAAAGAACCACAAAGGAAATGTTACATTCCGTCGCGTTTACTCTAATCGTCTGGCTGATACGTAACGACAGTAATTTAATGAGCAATTAATGACATTTATTTACTCGACATTAGTCGACATGATATTAGCACTATCATATTAATAACACATTCATCCAACTCGTAACGCGCTGTAGAGACGAAATTAAAGTCGCAGGTTCGAAACCTAATACAAAAGCATCTCAGATTTTTTAAATTTACGTGTGTATTCGTTGTTAATAGCGCAGTTTCCTATGTTGAATATTATACATTATTTCATATGCAACAGAGAATAATACGAAGAAAAAAAAAATTTTTTTTTGCATTCCACTAAAAATGGTAAAATTAAAACTTTTTAACAAATAATAAAACTGATAAAAAGTCAAAAGCAAAAATAAAACGAATTTGAGTAGGTGGTATTATAAACTGTTCATAACTATTAAACTACAGTACTACAGAATATTTTTTTTGAATACAAATTAACTCGTAATCGCCTATGAATTCATTCGAAACGGGGTATTAAAGTACTAAGCATATAAATAGACCACACAACTGAAACATGTTTTCAGAAGCCACGTTAGATGTTATGAAACACGATCTGTCCAACACTATAACTAACGAGTGATGACTCAGTTATTGAAGGCTGGCTAGCTTGGTGTTTAGGTACCTCAGCAAATTACTTTCCGAGCCGCACCCACGATTTTGACGGATGACCGTTCAATTATCGTGTTAGCTTCCAGACTTAGGGCTGCCATGCGCCTTTCGAAAGAGTTATTTTGGCCAGAAACATACGCACTTACGCCTGTAATCCCCGAAGGGGTAGGGTGTGTAGGGTATTTCTGCCAGTCGTCGTCCGGCTTAATTCCAGGGTCTGTCTTACCATCGTTATTTTACAGTAGATCCCGCAACGGTAATCAAGTTTGGCCATTGCCTCGTCCGTTAACCAAGGTGTACCATGTGACGATGAAGTTGGGTTTCGGCCTAAGATTTTGTTGGCCCACTTAAACTCATATTCCTGTTATAAACAATTGCGATAAATGCGTTACAATACATAAACGCCAAATATGTCTATACCCACACAAGTATCAATTGTTAAACCAGACAACGTAAGACTATACGATTGAAAGATCAAGCTCATTGCAACCAAATCGAATGAATTATAAATATTCTTAAAAGGTTTTAGATATAATATTTTTTCTTTAGGAGACTGGTCCATTGAAATATCTATTCAATGACCTGCATTTAAATACGCTATATGCCTCATATTATTATGTGGGGCAGATGATTCCGGTAAATGCTGAAAACCTCTAAGTTCGCGCCATACTAAGGTCTATGATGTATGAAGTCTTACCGTTAATCATAGTATATAATAACATAGAACTGCATTTCGAATACATTGTTTTACCCTGAATATAAATTGGGCTAAATATAGCCATTTGAATTATCATAATTTTTATTCAATTTTCTTGATATAAATTACATTAAAAAAATAGCATTCCAAGAAAATGACTAATTGCTGTACATAAGTGCATAATCAAAGTAAAGCAATTTGTAAAAATTACTGTCATCGAAGCTAGATAAAAGCAATCTATACTAATATAATAAAGCTGTAGAGTTTGATTGTTTGTTTGTTTGTTTGAACGTGCTTATCTCAGGAACTACTGGTTCGAATTGAAAAATTCTTTTTGTGTTGGATAGTCCATTTATCGAGGAAGGCTTTAGGCTATATAACATTACGCTGCGACCATTAGAATCGAAGCATCACTGAAAAATGTTGCAAAAACGGGGAAAATTATTCATATTTGAAGGCTTCCGTTGCTAAGCTACCCGAATAATATTATTTGAAGGCTTCCGTTGCTAAGCTACCCAAATCTATACTAATATTATAAAGCTGTAGAGTTCGATTGTTTGTTTGATCACGTGGGCGGAGCCGCGAGCAAAAGCTAGTTCTATATATAGAGATAGTCTATTTAACTCGATTCATGCAAGGCTATGATAATGTTTTAGTATTTAATTGTGAAGAATTGCTGAATTTTTTGAATCTTCTTATTCCTCCTATCGTTGTTTCACCCCTACAATCGAATTAGGCCATGTCGTCAAAACAACCTCGTGACTTCGCAATAATGAATGTTTTGTTTGCAAGACACACCTACATTTAACCGGGGCCGCATTAAGACGAACGTAATGTAATGAACTTATAGAGGTTTGTTCGTTATAGCCGTATTTATTATCATATTGGTGTAGATTTGCACCTATGCCAATCAATGCATTTTAAAAACACATTTTTGACGTTTCAATAAAAGAAAATTCAATCTGATTAGATAAAAATATCCCCGAACTGTTACGCAACATGGAATAACAAAAACACGAAATACTTATTTCAATGAAATGAAATTCTAGACGTGATAATGTATTATCATTTTAATCCTTTGGATAATCCTATTAAAACATTATTTGGCAATAAGCAATCAGTGTTTTTAGTAAAACGTCATCATAATATTTTGCTAAGCATTGTATCCAATTTTTAAGCTAGTCGATACTGTGTTCGGTTGAATTGGGCCCAGAGCCCCCTCTTCGGTGTGTAAAGAAGCATTTATACAGGCCAGCATGATTCTGGTGACCACCGATAAACTTATTGTTTGTCGGTGGTCACTGGTTTTCTGTATTGCACTGCCCTTATCATCAGGTGCAGTGCAGTCACTTTGCCGTGGTCGGATAAAAAAACATAACTTCGAGATGAGTCTGAAAAGTCAGAGTACAGCTAGAATCGAACCTGCGTCATCATTCATCAGTCCATTCCACTAGACTAAGCCAAAGTTTTCAATGTATAATAATAATACTATTAGACGTTCAGTAGAAGTAAAATAAAATTAAGTCACATAACGCGGGAGTTTGACAGCTGACAGACAGAAAAGGGGAGGGAGTTATTATTTACCAATATTGAGTTGCGGTCAATTGAACGTGACTTAGTGGCGCAATTTCTATGTACCGCGGATTCGGTCTAGTAGTATACATTGAAATCATTCGGCTAAGCTATGATCAGTTATTACTTTTCGCACTGTAACTCCTAATCCTTCCCAGTAGACATCATATGACCAAGGTTAATAGTAAAACGATGGCGGTTGTGGGTCGCCACTAACAACCACTTAGGTGCTTGCCACGCAAACCACCGATTTCCGTCGTACGTTCAACGCACCCGGCAAATGTTGAGACTACCAATCTCCATTATCCTCTTATATCTGCATACCACGTATTATATGTTTTATAAACATGAACTTTACCACGCCTATCGTAAGTCAATATGTAACGTAAAACAGAACTGTTTTATGGGTATTGCATTATATTTTATTCCATATCAAGAGTTTTCTTAATAATACATTTGGGCTGTATGGACTAACAGTCCTTTGTGCCTTGTACAATAAATAAAAAAAAACACCTAAAAATAAAAGTGTGTGTACCCACACACACTTGTAGTATGTGAGTGTATAAGCGCACCGAAACGTCGGTACGGCACTAGTTACACCTCTGCCTACCCCTCTGGGGTTCAAGCTTGAGTATGTATGAATGTGTAATCACTAAAAACAATACATAAATAACTTAATAAATAAATAGTATCGTAAGCAGGCACAGACTAAACTCATTCGAAACGGGGCTTCAATCACATTGTCTCCAAATACTCATTAATATTCTTATAATTTATCAAGGTATAGTACTCCCGATGTTGTAACAAATTATTCAAAATAGAAATGACTGTGAAAATATTTATATCTTCTGGAGTTACACTGATGGATGTATCGATAAGATAGAGATGTCAATGCAACAATGTCAATGATGAATTATTTTACATTTATTATTTTTACGCAACATCGGATTTACGTAAGACACTACACGGAATGTAATCTAAATATTAGATTATTTGTTTTTATATTTTGAGCAGCATGAAAAATGCAGAATACAACATTTCATTTCGAATGAAGTGCTGTCAAAAGCGATTAAGGTGGTCATGTGTGGCTCCAAAACATTTTTTTATTAACAAACCAAAACTTAAGTACAGTAACGCGTGCTGACCTTTATTGATAATATAAATAAGTCCCATTTAAATAGTGATTTTCTAGTACAACACGGTGAGAGTTTACCATAAAACTGGCATTTACGAAGACAAGTGTTTAAGAATCTTGAAATTTCAAGACTATTCCTGACGTCTGGTAAATATTTCAAAATACATAATGGGCCTTAAATTACACAAATTATCATCTAGTTAAATTTCATGATTCTAGTTTTAGTAGTTTTATATTTTGTAATTAATTAGTGAGGGTGTGTGAGTGAGTGGTACAGGGCACAGGCACCCACGTACGCACGCCGGCACGCACACACACATGGGCTCTTGCACGCAAACTATAACATCTTTCATTTCTATGGAGGATTAAAAAAGGGATATACTACACAGACACACATGCACATATGTTAATGTGTTTAATAGTAAATATAGTAGATCGATCTCGTAACAGGAAGTTGAAGTGATATTTATCATTTCAAAATTAACATAAAATGTGATATGATCTGCTGTTATCAGTACTAGGGATTGCAATCCCGCATAATTTTCACGCCTACAGCATCCCCCACCAGCATGCGCATACGCACGTCATTAATTCGACGACAAATCGATTTAGCAACACAATTGATGGTGTTTATTTTATAAGATAATTTTTTAATTATTTTTAAAGAAGTTTCGTGATATTTTATATTTGTATTTGTTCTAATACTATATACATTCAATTACATAAAATGCAAACTACCTATGCGGGATCCCGCGGGATTGATACCAATCCCTGAACATATTCAAGAGATGTCGAAGGTCGTTTCATGGTAAAAATTCGACCGCTGTTCATTATATTAAGACTCTTTTCAAAGAGTACTTTAACTAAATAACCTCATTCCCTGCAATACACACCTATGAAATTTAAAATTAGATTTTTTTTAAAAATTTGATATGGCCCCACAACACCCAGACCCGAAACAAATATCTATCTGGCGATCACACAAACAGTTGTCTCGGTACGGGAATCAAACCTGTTTCAACTAAATGACTTTTCAGAAACTCGAATTGAATTGACAGCGCTGTCAAAATCAAAGTTCGGTTAGTTGAATTGATTTGATTAGCCTTTGATAAATCGGTCGTTAATCTTGTAAAGAAGATTGAAGTTATGTCTATATACTAAGCGCCTGTTTCACCACTTATCAAGAAAGGCTACTTATCGAATAAGATATTATGTTCAAATACAAGTCACAATTTGACATAAATGCCACCGAAACGTTGTCTACTAGGTTCAAAAATAACTACCTATGTGAAACGTTAATTCGTGGTTTAATCCTACTCAAACACTATGAGCTAGGTTTTAATATTATTATTATTAAATTTATAGGGTTGCATTATGTGAATATAAGGAAGTAATGAGAACTTAGACGCAGTTTAACGACGACCTCAAGAAAAACTGAATACAAACGTATCTGGTGAACGTCGAGGAAAGCGGGCCCCGAAATTTAAAATAAGACAAGTCTTAACAAAGAGAGCTTCCTGGAAAGAGGTACCTGAAACTCTAGCTAATGCTAGGACTAGAGCATATCCAGTATACCAGTATATATCCAGTTATTTCAGTCTGGCATAATTCCGGCTACCGTCGAAGGGCACAACATGACAGTAGACAATTTATTTCGAATGTGTGCCATTTTGAATTCACGTATTTTTATGGGCAGTAGTAAAGTCATTTAGTATTCTCAATCTGAACTATAAATATCAACTTACCGTGGAGTGTCGCCAGAAGCTGATGAGAGCGTGTATGTCGGTCCCCGGCGCGAGAAGAAGGTAGTCCCGCCATTCATCGTAGCTGATGTTCAGGCTTCCGTCCTGGTCCATCCTGCAGACAAACTAGTTCAATCCGGTGACCAATATGAATTCAACACAATCTCGTAACAATTGTAGAAATATTAATGGTTTGCTTATTATAGAATCCCGAAGCTGTTTGAAATTATAACACACAGAAATCAACTTGGCACCTCAGTGGAATGCGATAGATTTTAAGAACTGGTAGCCAGAATTTATAAAAAAACCTGTATATAAAAGAAACTATGGGGAAGAACACCCCCAAAGATAGGAAAATACATTTTGGAATAAGTAACCACCACCAATACACATATGACAAAAGATTTAAAGGTTACATTGAAGCCAGAGAATTTATTGACGGTTTTATGCTTCCTGACAAAGGTTTTGACCTATGTGCCTCAGGAATACCAACAATTTTATCAAGATATCTTGGGACGTCCTACTGTAGAGTGCAGTCACGATATTGAGATTGATTTGATAGATTTTTAATTAAAATATGTGTTTTTTTCTTTCTCTTTTTGTTTCTTAATATTTTGGTTCATTAAACGGAATAATTTTCTAAAAGTTTGTTTTTATTCCCTGAAAATCTCTATTAGATGTTAAAAGGGCGTTAGTCCACCAACTTAAAATAGGTATAACTAAAAAACTATATTATATAAAAGTAAATAAAATTCTGGAAACTACAGGGTTAAAGCATATGTATGTACCAAAATATAAAAAAAGAAAAGCTCCTTTGATAAATTTTTAAGGCCGAAGTTTTTTCCTCTTTTCTGAAAATTAGGGTATCTGGACTGACGCCCTTTTAACATGGATCGATTCAATTATTATATGTTTAGCGTCAGTCACACATTTGTCATCTGTCAGAGTGAGAATGAGACAAAACATATTTTAGTAACCAATTTAGTAGGTACGCACGCGAACCCGCGCCCGTGAACTTCGCTTGAAAACGTGCCCATCCACATTCGCAGTCACAATAACTTGTATCGATGGGTCTTATAAGGGTACTTGAATTTTTTATGCAGTTAGTACATTCCTATGACGTCATTACACCGAGGTGCCTAGTTAACTTCTGCGTGTTATAAGAAGGAGTGTGAAAGGATCTTTGTATGTGATACGTTTTTATTATTTATATTTTTTTACTCTTCGGTATTTATTCTGAAACAATTATTTGCATATCTTTTCTAAGGTTGATCATATATCTATCAATTATGTAATAGGTAATATGCGTGTAATTTTAATATAGGTCAATATTTTTATATCAAATTTATATTACTGTAGAATTACACCTATAAAATAATTTCATTTACTCGTTTACATTTAGAGATTTTAATTTAAAAAAAGATGGCGCTAAACACAATTAGATAGATATTGCCAGCATTGTGCAGTTCTAGGCTACTGCTGAGTTCAAAGGTCGCATGGCCGATGCCGTAAAAAGTATTTAATATAATAAAATGTCGTAGTTACGTCGTTATGTAGTTAGGTAAGATTAGCCGTTCCGTAATAAATCTAAATGGTTCACTGAATAATTGTGTGGAATTACAATTTTATTACAATTTTTAAGTACCGACTTTATTAAATAGTTATACTAACATTAAATGCAATAAATTGTTTTTCGACATAAACTCGGCAAACTGTAGATGCAGCACTAGGTGCACATCTACCTACCCTTTCGGGGACACAACCTTGAGCTTATGTATACTGCGTAAGTAAATAAATTACTAAAAAATATAATTCCTTTAATTCAAGTCTGCGTGTAAATAAAATTATAATATGTAATGTAATTGTAAATAAATTATGAACTATCTTTGATAAATGTGTTTGTACTTTAATAGCTAAATTGCCACAATTGTATTTTAGCTAGTTTAGGCGAGTCGCGTTCTGAGGTCAGCCATTTTATATCTAGTAACTTCACGCCGGCATAATGCTGTTGACCATCGAGGGATGCAATGCCTCTGGATGTTCAACATTATATTTTCACTGCACTGTACTTAACATAATGTCCAGTCTAGCCACTTTCATCATCATCATCATCAGCCACAGGACGTCCACTGCTGAACATAGGCCTCCCCTAAAGATTTCCAGACCGACCTGTTGGAAGCGGTCCGCATCCAGCGACTGCCCACGACCTTTATAACATCGTCTGTCCACCTCGTAGGCGGACGTCCAACGCTGCGCTTGCCACTTTACCAGGGCAAAATAAACAAAGGTATATATCCATATCTGCTTTTAATAATGGAAAATGTTTACCTCAAATCAATTAAATAAATAGACACAGGCGAACAATTAATTGCTCGCAATTGCCCTTGAACATTGTACTAGGCTAACATTACAAGTGTATTTAACATAAGGTCATATGAATTGCTCGATGCCCTAAACACTGCCGCCATTAATGCGCCTAGGACACGCTCTAGGTCGATTGTAATGGAAAGTATACCTGGAGCCGTAGTTAGAGGCATTAAAGCGCATTGCCCTTAAAACTATAGGGCCGTAATATAAAAATAAAGACTTCTATCCAAGAACGAACTTATTGACGTGCTAAATTTTCTTGTCGACCCAAAAATCACCAAAAAATGTATTCGCGATTTGAAACGCCCGGTTTCTGAAAAGCAATCAATGTAAAATTAACTAATCATCTGTCGTTTCTCATGTCAAATCACAATTGAGTTGATAGAAACGTCAACACTTGTGATTTGACACACCTTTAAGTCAAAACGGCTTTTAAACAAATATGAAAAATCGTATGTCGAACGCTAGTTTGGTGTTCTGGAAGATTAGTTAAGCCTTAAATCATAGATAATTCTATCGTTAAATGGTGTGTCAACTAATTAACAATTGTTTGCAAATAATATAAATTTTTCATTAAATTTAAAATTTATATTGTTTCAGAAACTCGAATTGATTTGACAGCGCTGTCAAAATCAAAGTTCGGTTAATTGAATGTTAATTTAATCAGCCTTTGAGAAACCGGGTTTCTAAATAAAACGGCAAACTCCGACGTACCTACCATGCATATAGCATCATACAACGTGAAAATCGATCAAAGCAAGAACATTTTGTTTTCTTTATTTTTTTAAAAGGAATTTAATCACGCAGTATCTATATCACACCCGTAATTCAACAACAAATTTCTCCACTTATACTATATGTATACATAATTATAGGTACACAATATATAATTTATACCTTCATAATAATATATATATGCACATATACACATACATACAGCATGAACAAGCATGAACAAATAAAAAACGGCTATAAATAAAGCAAGCTCGTTATAACGGCTATGTAACTTTTATTCAGTTCATTTATTATGTAATCGGTATGCCGTCATGAACCATTTATAAACTTCACGAAAGGGCTTAATGTTTTTCGAGTACGTACGTAATGTGAGAAAGCAACAATGGTCGGTGATAGATATCGCTTTAAGTGAATTAACAATGACAATTGTTTTGATTTCGCTCTACAATAGAATGTATTTAGTTTAATTTGGAAGAATTTGACGTAACAGGTCGATAGTGTTTAATGATCATAAACAATTTTTATGTGCGACTACGCGTAAGCTACCACATTTATGAAATTCGCTGATGATACTGGCCAAAAACAAAAATAAATCATTATTTCAAATTAAATTTCGAACACCAATCAGAACCCTATTTTTTTAAACCAAAGAGCAATGGAATCGTTTAATCCCCGTCGGTCATAAATTTGAATTTATGAATTACAACATGCCTAGTCAAGAGCTCACACAACAATATGTAAATCCTATACAAAGAGCCAATTAGTTATGTAAATATCTTTTTAAATTAGCGTATGTATGTATAGCGGTGGAAGCGAGAGACTACATGAGTTTTTTCTTACATTTTCCTCTCGACTTACCGCCAAAATATTGGCCAGAGGGGTTTTCTGAAACATTTATCATTATTTTATAAACTGTTACATTTGCCTTTCTTTTATGGCAATAACAGATCATTATAGATCTTACATCCTACTCTTGTAAATAAATATAAATCTATAAAAAAAAAAACAAAATAAAAATATAAATTCGCGCTGCTCTTATTAAAGATTGATAATGCAATCGCAATGCTGTTTAAAGTAATAAAAGTCAATTATTAAATTACCTCTTTAATAAATTAGTAGCTTCATTCCTCCCGATTGCAATTCCCAAGTCGGCAAAAGCCGATATGAGCTCTTCCAGATCCACTTTTCCTGAAATTAAAAGGGAATAAAATAATACAGACCTATTTGAGGATACATTTGGATTAATTATAAATATGAGAAACTCTTTTCGTCTCTTTACACAACAGCAAGGCATAAAATAGAATCGTTAGAACTCGGCACTGACAATGCTATTATATGAATCTGTGCACTATTCTATACCCTTATAATATAATATCATGAACATCAGATTACATGCTGACATGATCGATACATGGAAAAATAAACCTTACAGCAGCCATATTACATTAAGTAAGAATATTTATAAGAGTGTGGTAATATTACTTCGTATTATATGATAGGTACGTTATTAATCATGTAGAAATTAACAAGGTATAATTCTATATGAAAAAAGTACGTAGTTTCTATTAACTGACCATCCTGATTTTTATCGAGGTGCGTGAACTGCAACCGAAGGTTCTTTTCATGTTCTCTGACGTAATGGATGAATTCGGACAGCGTGACGTCACCAGCCTCCTTCCAGCCCGATTTGGCCAGAAATTTCTGGAAAAATCAAAACATGTTATGAAGTCAATAAATACCTAATAGCGAATAGTTGAAATAGATTGCGGATGCAATGTAAACTGCAAGATGGTGATGGCGTAAAGGGAAAATAACGCGGTATATTTAATACTATGGCTACTTATTGCCTTAACCAAAATGTATATATATTCACTTTCTTTTTTATACACCAGAATGAACTCCAATAAGATAATGTAATTTGTCAGTTGATCTTTGAAGAATATACACTGGCCTTTCGTTGTGCATTATTGACTTTCATTGCTTTTGATTTAATTTCTCGAACACATTTTGCAAAGGTCAACACCTGAAGTGAACTGCTTGTGAGTCATTCTACAATTATTATTCTTATATGCAATGGTATATGCTCACGTAATAATAATAGTAATTGTGAGGAGGTTCCTCACTCTGGGGTCCTAACTGCCAGTGGCTTGGGTCCTAGGCCTTGCCATTGGAAGGTGACAATTTCTTTTATTATAATTTTTTTTTTAAATATTTAAAAATGTAAAAATATCCTTTTAAAATAAAGAGTTCTGTATAGTAATTAAAGAGTAATTAATTATTATCTTATTCCTTTTCCAATCCCTTAATAATTTTTCCTTTCCCATAATGCATGCATGAATAATGTTATTATGGGTGTTCTACACTACCCATGAACATTTCACACAGTTACTATCAGGAAATCTACTTGTTCATGTGCTGACTTCTGCTATAAAAAATGATGGAATTGTATGGTATAGGGCTCATTAAATTTCATATTTGTTTTAATATTCAATTTAATGAATCTTTTGCAATAATTATAACCAACTATAGAATTATACATTATGGAATAATAATTGTCATTGCTATAAAATAACTAAATAGCAATAATTAATAATAATATAGTAAAATGACACCAGATGGGCTCTAGTTGTATTATGTGTAGTAATTATGTGTTTAATTAAATATAATGTAATTGCTCAAAGTAGTACATACAGTGCCAACCTATTATATGTTATTGGTTTAAACAAATGTTGGTGGCTAAATAAAAAAATAAAATGACATATGTCGATGTGCCCTGTATAGACACCAAGAGTGTGAATTTATAATACATATAGACTGACTGTGTCATTGCTGTGTGGCTTTATTAACATAATATATCATTGGCAGTTTGCATAGATTTTAAAGTGCATGTTTTGCCGAGTTGATCTTAATCGTGACAGGTGAAGAGGCATATATATGAAATCTAAATAGTATTATCCATGTTAGTGTCATATGATTTTGTCTATATTTGTCGTGATTAATATTATTGAACAACAGCTTGCTTAGGACTACATGTATTTTACTTTTGGCTTGGCAAAGTCATTACTTTCTTTTGTCCTGACTCAGCAAATTATTTTTTTTATCCCATAACAGTATAGTGACAACTGCACTTTATAGTAAGTACAATTCAGTCCAAACATGATAAAATACACAACAACAGTCACCAGAAGTGAAGTAACAGGACCCCAGCTTTTGTGTGTGTATAGTGGTTGCTCATTACACATATTACATGCTCTCAGAATATAGAATGCATGGAGTCTCATTACAGTTTGAAGATTTACTTTCTAGATTTGATTGCCAATATTTGAATTAAGAATATGTCAAGCAAATTATAGATGTGACAAATATCTATTGCATGGGAACCTAGAACAAAACTTAATTTCATTGGAATTACAGTACTGCCACTATACTATGAGTTGTATATCAAAACATGTCTGTATTCTGATTAAAAAGAATTCTATTGAATTAGAGGTTACTGTATCAGTGACTCTTTGAGCTTTGTCAGGGACATGTGAATATGTCAGCCCTCACCCTATCCTATACATTGAAGTTGGCTGTGGCAGGTACACATTGTTATTATCTCTATACAAACACCTCACAAACATACAGCAAGAAATGCAAGAATGATTTGGATTATTCACACTTTCCATTTTTCCATGTAATAAACTTTGTTATGTAATCTGTGCATTGTGGTTATAAAGTAAGAAATTATTTTTAGTCTGTTGCCAAAGGGTAATCACTTTTGGCAACAGACTGGACAGGCAATACCTATGGAAATATTTGCTTAACTGGCAGATACAATACATTGTGTTATGATGCAATATGTAAAATTATTATGTTATTACATACTGTTGGATTACATTTCATAGATTTTATGCGTAAGGATTATGATAACATTATAATATGCAAGTATTTTACATAATACAAAGATATACACCGTGAACCATATTAAATAATATATCTATGTCAGCAAGGAGGAAAACTAAATCTTGACATATCAGTGATTTATCTGCCCTCACACTTGTTAAATGTGGTTTAAAATGTTTTTGGATATAGAAACATTTTTGTTATAGTCACAATGTGTTGTACATTAAAACAAGAATACGTTATTTTAATTTATTGTTAATAATTAATACTCAATATAATATTCAGTTGAGGTGCTTCACACAAATTATTAAAATGTTTGATATAAAGATTTAGAATATTTGATTAAATACACCATGTGGATTGGAGAAAGAAATTTACCACAGATACAGATTTAAAGATGAATATTATAAATACCACTTTCTAACTTTTCAAAGTACATATTAAAAAAATGTGAAAGGTTGAGAAGAACTGAGAATGTCATGAAGGGTGTGTTCTATATTCAAAATTAAATTGCGAATGATTCACAGCACACGTGTCGCTGCGTTGCACAGGCGAACAACTCATCGTGAGGTGAAACCGTTAGTTGGTACTTAATTAGGAAATGTTCATTCTAACCTCTGCATAACTGCGATTGATGTGCGGAGCCAACTCCTTAAGGGCCACCGATAAGTCATGGATGTCAATCTTGCCATTTCCATCTGTGTCTAATTTAGAAAACAATGTTTCTAGTCTTTCTTCATCTTCTTTTGGCAATTCCTCTAACTCCAACGGCGGATGACACTGTACCATGGTGTGTATCGTCTGCGTAAGTACAGTTTTCTAAAGAACACGACGATATTGTATAAGATTTCACGCTGGCATACATTACTTTAGTCTAACTTGGAAATATACGTGGTCAGTAACATTTTTGAGAACCCGCACTCGTTTTTGCATTGAATGATTTTTGACAGCTAGCGCTGCCGCACTGCCGCACACACCCACATACGCAACACCACTAGAGAACGCCCGTGTCCTAATAAATATAATCAAATCACACGAAGCCAACTTACGTCCTTGTGTTTTCGAACATATTATTATCTACTCGAAACTATGCCATAGAGTAATGAATGTAAGGCTCAATCTGCGTCTATCATAATTTTATTGCAATTGTAAACGTGTGCGTAATCCATACTCATTGCACAGTTTACTATCGCCATCTATGTTGTATGTAGGAAGCTTCTATGAGGTCAAAGAATATTGATTTTGTTTTGCAACGGATAAAATTACGTAATCATGCGCCCGTCAGTTATAATTTAATTATATTGGTAGCAATAAACAATAAACTGCTATTGCATCCATGCATTAGTGAATTATCGATGTCTGCATCGATAATAGCATGTACTATTATATGAAATACTGTATTTTTAACCAATATTTGAATTCCAAGGACAAAATAATTATTTAAATGCATTTAACGCTATCACTGTTTTTTGTATAAAAAACAGTGATAGCGAAAATGAAACAGAATTTTATATAATTGTGAAAAAAACTTGAAAATTAACACCCTTCATACTTAGGGTCTTACTGGCACAATAGATGGCGTTTTTAACAAAATTGAACTAATATTTTGTAAGCCTATGGGAAAACGGTACCTAGGTCTTTGTTGCTACTTGGTAAGGAGGCCTTATCATAATAATATAGCAAACACGGCGTCCGCTCCCACGACAGGTCTATAAGCGCATGCACGCCACATATCATTATAGAGTTCAAGCTTTTGTATAATATTCTATAGCAAACCAAGCATTAGGAGATTAAACATCTTATTGTGTCACGAGGCAACAAGCGCAGTCCAGTGTCATGCAGTGCTTCATAATTGCTTCTGTTTATGGGCAGGCGTGATGCTTACCATCAGGCGAACGACGTGCTCGTGTGCTGAATAACGGTAATAGAAAATAATTAGCCTCAATCCGGTTTCATAATACATCAAAGGTAATATACGAAGAGGACACCCCACGAAAATATTTAATTCTGTTTTAGCGCCATCTTTTGATTCGATTTTTTAACACGCTTTTATTAGCTTCAGACGTATGTATGTTGGTATGTTGGTATGTTTGTAACTTGTCTTTGAACGTGATTTTGACCTACTTCAAAACGTCGGATAAAATCTTGACAGCGCGATGTAAATGTCCAGTGGCGCCATCTCATGATTTTTTCTTGTCAACTTGTAGCTTAAATGCAATAAAGGTGACGCTGGTTGTATTGTTGTGTTATTTTGATACGAGTTTAGAACAAAATAAATAAATATTGTAAAAATTAAAACGTCCTTAAATATTTCATTGAATAATTGTTATAAATTACAAATTTATTACCTATAACTGTTATTGAAATTACTTCAGTAGTAAGGGATGTTCGCAAAACACTTTTTTAACACGCTTTTTTATATTATTTACAATTAGTGGCAGCAATATAATAGAACATTGGATTATAGTCTACATGACACATTAAAATAAAACAAGAAAAAAATTAAGAGATGGCGCCACTGGCACATATACATCGCGATGTCAAGATTCTCCAGCGAATCATTACCTCCGACGCTTTGTATGAACTATGGGTGTTGTCCGATTGATCGGGTACAGTTTTGCAAATGGCTTGTTAAACAAGCCATTCGTAAAACTTGTTTCTTTCCTACCTCCTTCGTGACATTTTAACGTTTCAGCGAATTTTCCAATCACAAAGATGCGAAAGAAGTTTCACTTCATAAAATGGTAAAAAAAATTAAAATACACCTTTTTATAGAAAATCAAACTAAAAAATTAAAAATAAATAATAGTTTAAAAAAACTAAAAAACACGCTTTTACATAAAATCCAACTAAAAAATAAAATATAAATTTTAATGAATTCGAATTAGGAATAGTGTACAAAATTTAAAAATATATATAAATTAAGAATAGTGTAAATAAGAAAAAATATGTATTTTATTGTAAAAAAAGCGTGGGGTGCATGGTGTCAATAGTTATAAAAATATTTTATTGATAGATATGAGTAGAAGGATCATCATTTTGATAATGTCTTAAAAAGCACCCCACGTTTTTTTACAATAAAATACATATTTTTCTTATTTACACTATTCTTAATTTATATATATTTTTAAATTTTGTACACTATTCCTAATTCGAATTCATTAAAATTTATTGAAGTGAAACTTCTTTATCGGCGTTAGAAAAATAAAATCGTCACATTTTTCCGTTACGCGGCACGCGTCACGTTTTTGACTTTGACTGGATTTTGACCAGACTTTCACTGGACTTGACAGGACTTTCATCGGACTTCGACCGGATTTTGACCGGACGTTGACCCGACTTTGACCGGACTTTGACCGGATATAGACCGGATTTTGACCGGATTTTGACCGGACTTTGACCTAACTTTGACCGGACATAGACCGGACACAGACCGGATACAGACCGGACATAGACCGGACACTGACCGGGCTTTAACCGGACTTTAACCGGGCTTTGACCGGACTTTGACCCGACTTTGACCGGGCTTTGACCAGACTCTGACCGGACTTTAACCGTGCTGACCGGACTTTGACCGGACCTTGACCCGACTTTGACCGGACTTTAACCGGGCTTTGGCATAACTTTGACCGGGATTTAATCAGACTTTATCCGGGCTTTGACCTAGCTTTGACCGGGCTTTGACCAGACTCTGACCGGACTTTAACCGGGCTGACCGGACTTTGACCGGACGTTGACTCGACTTTGACCGGACATAGACCGGGCTTTGACCGGACTATGACCGGACTTTGACCCGACATTGACCAGGCTTTGACCAGACTCTGACCGGACTTTAACCGGGCTGACCGGACTTTGACCGGGCTTTGACCAGACTCTGACCGGACTTTAACCGTGCTGACCGGAATTTGACCGGACGTTGACCGGACTTTAACCGGGCTTTGACATAACTTTGACCGGACTTTGACCGGGCTTTAACCGGGCTCTGACCTAATTTTGACCAGACTCTGATCGGACTTTAACCGGGCTGACCGGACTTTGACCGGACGTTGACCCTACTTTGACCGGATATAGACCGGATTTTGACCGGACTTTGACCCAACTTTGACCGGATATAGACCGGATTTTGACCGGACTTTGACCCAACTTTGACCGGACATAGACCGGACACAGACCGGACTTTGACCGGGCTTTGACCCGACTTTGACCGGGCTTTGACCAGACTCTGACCGGACTTTAACCGTGCTAACCGGACTTTGACCGGGCGTTGACCGGACTTTAACCGGGCTTTGACATAACTTTGACCAGACTTTGACCGGGCTTTAACTGGACTTTAACCGGGCTCTGACCTAACTTTGACCGGTCTTTGACCAGACTCTGACCGGACTTTAACCGGGCTGACCGGACTTTGACCGGACGTTGACCCGACTTTGACCGGACATAGACCGGGCTTTGACCGGACTTTGACCGGACTTTGACCCGACTTTGACCGGACTTTGACCCGACTTTGACCGGACATAGACCGGGCTTTGACCGGACTTTGACCGGACTTTGACCCGACTTTGACCGGACTTTGACCCGACTTTGACCGGGCTTTGACCAGGCTCTGACCGGACTTTAACCGGGCTGACCGGACTTTAACCGGGCTTTGACCGGAAGTTGCCCCGACTTTGACCGGATATAGACCGGACTTTGACCGGATTTTGACCGGACTTTGACCGGGCTTTGACCGGACTTTGACCCGACTTTGACCCAACTTTGACCGGACATAGACCGGCCACAGACCGGACTTTGACCCGACTTTGACCGGACTATGACCGGACTTTGACCGGGCTTTGACCGGACTTTGACCGGACTTTGATGGACTTTGACAGGACTTTGACCGGATTTTGACCGGACTTCTTCTGTCGAACGTCCCGAGACGCACACTTTTTTTGTATTCATGTCTATGATAATAAAAGCCTTTTGTTTAAACTTTATCTGATTTAACTTTATTAGACCAATTTCTGTAAAGTTGCATATAGTAGATCATTTTTTGAAAAATAAGGTCATAAAGAAGTTTCACTTCCTACGTGTGTACACTAGTACACGCACAGTTTTTATTTTTTTATTTTTTAGTTGGATTTTATGTAAAAGCGTGTTTTTTAGTTTTTTTAAACTATTTTATGTACCAAATTGTGCTATAAATAGCTACGTATCTACCCATTTACAGCTATGCAGAAACAACCCACAAAATAAAACCAATTTGTTACAAAACATTTTCTGATCACAGATGGCGCTGATGAGATATATGCCATTGGTCAACGTCACAATGGAATAGGACATCTCTCAGAAATATACATTATAGGCACCGCTGGAGAGCGCTTCTTAAACTTTTAAAGGTTAATACAGAAAACTCTACATGTAACTAATTCGCGGAACCCTAGTAACTTTTCCTAGAAAATCTTGTGTTCTGCGGAACCAACTTTAGGAATTGTTGCTGTAGAATGTCAGTGGCAGTCACATAGGATAATTACCTACTTACCCTCTAGTTTATACGGTACTAGATGACCCGGTGAACTTCGTATCACCTACATAATATATTTGTGTAAAATGTGGTCAAAGCTTAATACAAATTATATAAATAAATAATTAAATGCAATTAAGTGAGGTACTGCGCCATTGCACGTGAGGTAGCCCGTCGCACATTTAATTGACTTCGACGACCTAAGTCAGGTCGTCTCCCACCTCCCTCCGGTTGGACAGTCCTGTCCCCGTCCCGTCCCCGTCCTGTCCCCGTCCTGTCCGCGTCCCGTCCCCGTCCTGTCCCCGTCCCGTCCCGTCCCCGTCCCGTCCCCGTCCCCGTCCCGTCCCCGTCCTGTCCCCGTCTTGTCCTGTCCCTGTCCTGTCCTGTCTCACTGTCCTGTCTCACTGTCCTGTCTCTCTGTCATGTCTCTCTGTCCTGTCTCACTGTCCTGTCTCACTGTCCTGTCTCACTGTCCTGTCTCACTGTCCTGTCTCACTATCCTGTCTCACTGGCCTGTCTCACTGTCCTGTCTCACTGTCCTGTCTCACTGTCCTGTCTCACTGTCCTGTCTCACTGTCCTGTCTCTCTGTCATGTCTCTCTGTCCTGTCTCACTGTCCTGTCTCACTGTCCTGTCTCACTGTCCTGTCTCACTGTCCTGTCTCACTATCCTGTCTCACTGGCCTGTCTCACTGTCCTGTCTCACTGACCTGTCTCACTGTCCTGTCTCACTGTCCTCTCACTGTCCTGTCTCACTGTCCTGTCTCACTGTCCTGTCTCACTGTCCTGTCTCACTGTCCTGTCTCACTGTCCTGTCTCACTGTCCTGTCTCACTGTCCTGTCTCACTGTCCTGTCTCACTGTCCTGTCTCACTGTCCTGTCTCACTGTCCTGTCTCACTGTCCTGTCTCACTGTCCTGTCTCACTTTCCTGTCTCACTGTCCTGTCTCACTGTCCTGTCCCTGTCTTGTCCCTGTCCAGTCTAGACGCTATACGACCCGTCATCACGGCAAGCTTCGCAACGACAACCATCCGGTTTATACCTGCGCTTATAGTACCCAGGAACAGTTTGTACTGGAACATGAACATTCCAAAATCAACAACTATTAATAAATTAAAAATTAATTAAAAAAACATTGTCCAGCGGACAAAATTGTGAATCTAAACCATTCTCAGATCCCCTTGAACACACACAAAAAATTTCATCAAAATCGGTCCAGTCGTTTAAGAGAAGTTCAGTGACATACACACTCACAGAAGAATTATATATATAAAGACTAGATGACCCGGTGAACTTCGTATCACCTACATATATTTGTGTAAAATGTGTCCTGTCCCTGTCCCTGTCCCTGTCCCTGTCCCTGTCCCTGTCCCTGTCCCTGTCCCTGTCCCTGTCCCTGTCCCTGTCCCTGTCCCTGTCCCTGTCCCTGTCCCTGTCCCTGTCCCTGTCCCTGTCCCTGTCCCTGTCCCTGTCCCTGTCCCTGTCCCTGTCCCTGTCCCTGTCCCTGTCCCTGTCCCTGTCCCTGTCCCTGTCCCTGTCCCTGTCCCTGTCCCTGTCCCTGTCCCTGTCCCTGTCCCTGTCCCTGTCCCTGTCCCTGTCCCTGTCCCTGTCCTGCCCCTGTCCTGTCCCTGTCCTGTCCCTGTCCTGTCCCTGTCCTGTCCCTGTCCTGTCCCTGTCCTGTCCCTGTCCTGTCCCTGTCCTGGCTTGTCCCTGTCCTGTCTAGTATATATACCAACAAACCGGTTTATACCTGCGCTTATAGATGTTTCACATCAAAAAGACATCAAGTGTTTCATACCCAGGAACAGCAAAATCAACAACTACTAATAAATTAAAAATTAATAAAAAAAACATTGTCCAGCGGACAAAATTGTGAATCTAAACCATTCTCAGATCCCCTTGAACACACACAAAAAATTTCATCAAAATCGGTCCAGTCGTTTAAGAGAAGTTCAGGAACATACACACTCACAGAAGAATTATATATATAAAGACTAGATGACCCGGTGAACTTCGTATCACCTACATAATATATTTGTGTAAAATGTGGTCAAAACTTAATACAAATGTTTTATTTACATTAAATGCAATTAAGTGAGGTACTGCGCCATTGCACGTGAGGTAGCCCGTCGCACATTTAATTGACTTCGACGACCTAAGTCAGGTCGTCTCCCACCTCCCTCCGGTTGGACAGTCCTGTCCCCGTCCCGTCCCCGTCCTGTCCCCGTCCTGTCCGCGTCCTGTCCGCGTCCCGTCCCCGTCCTTTCCCCGTCCCGTCCCGTCCCCGTCCCGTCCCCGTCCTGTCCCCGTCTTGTCCTGTCCCTGTCCTGTCCTGTCTCACTGTCCTGTCTCACTGTCCTGTCTCACTGTCCTGTCTCTCTGTCATGTCTCTCTGTCCTGTCTCTCTGTCCTGTCTCACTGTCCTATCTCACTGTCCTGTCTCACTGTCCTGTCTCACTGTCCTGTCTCACTATCCTGTCTCACTGGCCTGTCTCTCTGTCCTGTCTCACTGTCCTGTCTCAATGTCCTGTCTCACTGTCCTGTCTCACTGTCCTGTCTCACTGTCCGGTCTCACTGTCCTGTCTCACTGTCCTCTCACTGTCCTGTCTCACTGTCCTGTCTCACTGTCCTGTCTCACTGTCCTGTCTCACTGTCCTGTCTCACTGTCCTGTCTCACTGTCCTGTCTCACTTTCCTGTCTCACTGTCCTGTCTCACTGTCCTGTCTCACTGTCCTGTCTCACTGTCCTGTCTCACTGTCCTGTCTCTCTGTCATGTCTCTCTGTCCTGTTTCACTGTCCTGTCTCACTGTCCTGTCTCACTGTCCTGTCTCACTGTCCTGTCTCACTGTCCTGTCTCACTGTCCTGTCTCACTGTCCTGTCTCACTGTCCTGTCTCACTTTCCTGTCTCACTGTCCTGTCTCACTGTCCTGTCTCTCTGTCATGTCTCTCTGTCCTGTCTCAATGTCCTGTCTCACTGTCCTGTCTCACTGTCCTGTCTCACTGTCCGGTCTCACTGTCCTGTCTCACTGTCCTCTCACTGTCCTGTCTCAGTGTCCTGTCTCACTGTCCTGTCTCACTTTCCTGTCTCACTGTCCTGTCTCACTGTCCTGTCCCTGTCCTGTCCCTGTCCAGTCTAGACGCTATACGACCCGTCATCACGGCAAGCTTCGCAACGACAACTCAACAACTACTAATAAATTAAAAATTAATAAAAAAAACATTGTCCAGCGGACAAAATTGTGAATCTAAACCATTCTCAGATCCCCTTGAACACACACAAAAAATTTCATCAAAATCGGTCCAGTCGTTTAAGAGAAGTTCAGGAACATACACACTCACAGAAGAATTATATATATAAAGATATATACATACTAATCAATAAATCTTACAATTTTGATACACTGGAAACACACTGAACACTAAATACACTGGAATTTCGATGTAATGTATCTCCAGCTGTATTCTGGTCCCTAAAATAGTAGGCTTAAAATAAATTGGCCGGTCTGAAGTTAGACAGGAGCGATGTTGTGGCTTTTGTTTTCAGAGACTAAAGGTTGATGGAAGATATAGAGGGCGATTGACGCCGGCCAAGATATAGAGGGCCATTGGTTTCCGCGTTCCGCATACTATACGACTATTTAAGTACGGCAATTATTCTATGTAGTGATAGTAGGACAGCCGCCGTGGTGCAGTGGGCGAGTAGCCATCTGCGAAGGCGTGAGGCTGCGCGTTCGATTCTCGCATCAACGCGAATGTTTGTGTGATCCACAAATATTTGTTTCGGGTCTCTGTTTGTTTGTGGTCTCTCCCCAGAGGGGTTGACGTCAGTCAGGCGGCCGGTCATAAATACTACAAGCCAAATATTTCTGTAACATGTATTAAAAAGTATTGGGTGGCGACTAGTGGAATAGGTAATTCTTTAATAAATTCAACTTCTTTGAAACGCAGCAGCAAGCCACTACTTTACATCGGTTTTCTGTGATACAGTGGTAACGACCCGGTCGAGCTGGCCCATTCGTGCTATAGACAAAACTGTCTAACACTCAAAAAGATTTTAGACAGAGATTTAAAAACATTAACCTGTGACTGAGTTCGGTCTGACTAACTATCAGAACATTCTGGCACTTTGAATCGCCACCAAATACCATGTTCAATTTGTAGGGACGGGCAGCTCTATGTGGATGATTATTTATTTCTTGTGTTTTTTATTCTGGTTGTGCTTAATATGCTGATCTTGCCAGTTCTTCTCTAGCAAATCAGCCTTCCGATCTGGTAGCAGAGTTTCAATTTGACTGAAGTAAATTACATATGACATTTTATGGATTCAGTAAATATTTTAATTTGATTTCATAATATATTGTTTTGTGGAGACGATGGTTCATAGCTATATATCATCACACTACGACCAATGGGGTTGACTGGGCACGAGTGAAACCGCGCGGGACATACATTATATACTTGTTCACTGGCAGAGGCCGTGCAATTCCGACTCAGTAAATATCTTATTTATGCGGTTGTAATGGTTAAATTATAGTCAAGTTATCTATCAGAATGGATGCAGCGATATTGTCGTCACAAAAAGTATTGTCAATGAAATATTCCGCCAGAAATTTAACACAAAAGAATAACTTCTAATATCGGTTAAACATAATAATCCGTTGACAATAAAGTCACATTTGGAAATATTATCACGTAGTGCCCCATCGCGATGACATAAATATAAAGGACTGTCACCCTATTATACTTCATTAAATTCACTCAATAACAGGGCCATATTTCGCTAAGTAGGTTTTTCATGACGACACAATTCGTTTGGCGTCCCTTTTCATCAAACAAAAGCATGCTAGTGTGACAAGGATGGCTGATGCAGATTTGTCAAAAAGCCGAGGTAACTGTCATCGGGTTTCAACCAATAACTCGTGGGGATGGCATCACTATTATGTCAAAATGACAATACACAAATTGACGTGACCGAAAGACTATAATAACTCTAGAAGTTAAACCTTGCAATCAGAGATTTTCAATGTAAACTGAACTCTAACATGCGTCATATAACAATACAATTCCAATGGGTTTATGCAGTATTCGTTTCAAAAGGAAACTGACATAAATACGATATAATAAGGTCGTATTTTGCAGTAACGAGGTAGTTGTATTGTAAAGTTTGGGCGCAGAAAAAATTATCATTGAAAGGGAGTGAACAAAAGCCCATAAAAGTTAGAGATTAATCGGGGATTTAGACACAATATTCGTGGCGCACATGTTGACGGAGACAAGCCGACGTCCGCAGACCGTTTGTTTGTCACTGACATCCACACGAGGGTAGCATCACTTTCGCCAGTTAACTGTCAAATAATAAGAGCGGGAGACAATCTATTGATCGAACAATCAATGCATTATATTATATAATTATCTTTCGGATGTTTTTATTATAGGTCGTTCTTTTAATATTCGGGTACTTGTTAAAGAAAAATAATGAATAAACAATGTAATGGTTATTCACAAAGGCTACTTACTATCTTTGGGTATTAGAACTTAGAAAGCATTTTCCAGAGTTTTGGGATTCAAAAAATATCGAGTAATAGAATGCTGACTGTTTATAGAACCAAAATAATAATCTAAATTTATTAAACACCTTTCAATTGTAATAAAGGTAATTTAAACGGACTTTATCGCAGCTTATTTTTAGTTTCGGTTCCGGCGCGGCGTTTCGAAAGGTTTTCAGCCTTCGTGGTAACGAAGTGGACTGAGATGTGTAAGTTGTCTCGAAAAGTAATGTTACATTGCCTATCTTCAGTTTGAAATTAGGCAACTTCACCCGCACGTAACAGGTACCACTCTATTTACTTGGTTTCCGTTTTGGGTTGTGGGGGTTAGACCAAAAGGGTTATCTGTTACCATTAGGCGAGCCGCTCGCTCGTCTATCAAGGAAATAAAAAAAACCAAGTCCACTGTCAATTTGAGTGGTAGAGCCACGTTGTAGACAGTTTTGTCTACAGCATGAATGGGCTGACTCGACCGGGTCGTTACCACTGTCTCACAGAAAACCGACGTAAAGTAGCAGCTTGCTGCTGCGTTTCTTACGGTGAGTGAGATATCCGGAAGCCCAAATCCCCTCCCCTTCCCAATCCAATAAATATTCCTTTTCCTTTAAGGTCGGCAACGCGCCCACGATCTTCTGGTATTGTGGGCGTACATGGGCCGTGGAGATCACTTACCCACTGACACACTTGCTCGTTTGCCGGCCTATGCTATAAAAAAAAAATATGATGCGAATACGAACCCTGGTATTAAGTCGGGATAACGCCACGTCGCGTCGCAAGAAACAACATTGACAAGTAAAAATGTTTAAGCCTATAGGATTTACATAGATAAATCCTATAGGATATGATCTAATTAAACGTGGTGTGGTAGCGACAGTCGAGCCACGGACGGACAGACAGACGTTATTGAATATAAAAAAACAACATCAGTATCTCCATTTGAACTTGCTATGGGTTGGTTTTTGTTGGCGTAAGTAGGTCTAATTTTCTTTCTACTGCATTTAATTAGGAATATGGTACAGAGAACTAATCTTCACCAACCGACAGAGGAACAACATAGAGAACCTATAACGACTCCTTTTAATTTTGGAGTAGGGAACCTTCAAAAACATATCTTAATTCATCATCATCATCAGCCACAAGACGTCCCCCAAAGATTTCCAGCCCGACCTGTTGGAAGCGGCCTGCATCCAGCGACTTCCTGCGATCTTTATCAGGTCGTCTGTCCACCTTGTAGGTGGACGTCCAACGCTGCGTTTGATTAGGTGGTGTAAAATCCAAACGCTTAATGATTATAAATATTTATTAGAATGTAAAGATACAAATACTGTATATATTTCTACCTTGTACACGAAGTCTTCGCCTCCGGCCTACATCACCGATCATTACATTTATAAGAAGAAAAAACTACATTATTATTTCGCAATCTAAACATGGGTATGGAGAGTAATTTTGTGGGGTGTGAGATTGATTTTGTTTTAGTTTTTTTCTTTTATTTATTAGATTGTTTCATTTGTTTTAAGTAATACACATACTTGAACATCTGGGGATTTCATTTACCTTTTCTTCTTACAAACGCGATGACAATTGTAGCAATGCACCCGAATTCTACAACTTACATTTATTTATTGTATAATCACTAGAAACACTAATAGAGGTATTATAAATTTAATCCTTGATTAAACTTTTTCACTTGTAATTCACTAAAAATAACAATAATTACTCTATTAGGAATGTTATTCAAATTAAAGCTTAAACGAGCAACACTTTGCCACATAATAACTTAGTACAAGTTATTTGTACTTAACAAAATATAACTAGGTAATATATACTAGTGCTAATAAATACATTCTAGGTCTTTTATTCTAATTGCCTATAGGCATTACATTATAATATTAATACTACATATTTATGCTTCGCACATTTATACATATTAACAAAGACGCCGATGTTTGTGTGATTAAGCTTATTTAAAAACATCCAAATTTACAATCGCCAAGTCAATCGGCTTTAAGTTTAATATCAAAGAGAAAGGACATCTCTCGCAAACCCCAATTCACTACAAAGAATAGTTATACTACAATTATAGAGAATTGAAATGTAAACAGTATTCTCGGATTTATATTCAAGTATAACAATAACATCCATTATAACATTTTCCCCGTGTATGTCTTGGCTTATACAACGTGTAATAGAAAGGTGTTGTCAAAATTAAGCAATGTATAGTGTACGATGTAAGTGTTTCATCCCGCGTAGTGCCACATCTAATTGCATTGCTTGGACATAAACAATGAATTTTCTTTTTTACCGAATGATAACATGGCAATGTTCCACTTGTATTTGGACAACACAAAGTAATAAACAATGACACCTCATATCTTTCATTTCACGTTTATAATAAAATGTCATTTATAATTAATAGGGATGTGATCGTTCTTTTCGCAAGAGCTAAGTAAGTGATTAAAATTAACTTGAATTTTTAGGATGTATCGATTTCGAAAAGATCCAATTTATAAACATGCACTGGAAGGTGTGTCTAACGACTCTCAAAGTGTTTAGTTTTATGACCACACTTTGCTGAAACAAGTTGGATAAAGTATAATTTTTAAATGGTTCAACACTATACTATGCCATAGCTGGAATGGTATGATGGTACATCAAGACATTAGTCAAGTTATTTTTTGTTTTCAGGCAACATTTGCTCATCCATAATTTATGGAACACAACACATTGCCAAAATAAATTTCATTGGTCGTCTAAGCTTCCTCTATACATATCGCTTATCAACTGCGCCAGTGGGATATTTCCGATTGTTGTCTTAAAAAACAGCTCAATAAGCGTAGATCCCTTCACTGCCTTGATGAGGGACATGAGTTGTAATAGGCGTTGAGCTCGTCCTGTATCCATTGGGTACTCCCGCGCAGCGTACTGTGTAAGAAAACCCTGATTAGAGAAACATTCTTTGATATATATTTACTATGTAGAACAGAACCCTCGTATACGAGAGGCCGTCTGTACTATAATATGTACACGGAGTTCTCCGCCAATTGTGAACCGACAATATTGAGAAAAATATATTCGATAGAGTTTAGCTACGATGTGGATCAATAAAAATTGATTATAATTTGAAGTAAAGAAATGAAATTCACCAACAGATAATAGCACCTTCCTCGCGATTGTATCATTGTTTTACTTATTTACATGCCAATATCTATTACCAAAAAAATAAAATAAATTTAAACTAACTTAAAAAACGACTCAAAAATCACTGTAAATTATAAAATTCCTTGAGGTATTTTTGAAGTTGGTGCAATTTCTGTTGACCAGTAGCGGCGCCGGCACCGGTTTGTAAGTGTTTGATCCCATTATAGGCCCTTATTTCAATAAATAAATAAATATTCTTAAGCTTACCTCATTCAGAACAATTAGCACGTGTTCATGCGAAATAGCAATGCTCTGGAGATCTTGAAGCCTCCTATACTCCAAGCTATGTGAATCTCCAACTCCCTCAATGGTCGTCCTGAACAACGCTGAGGCTCGGAGGCATGTATACTCATTGAAGTCCGGTTGGAATTTTATCAGCTCTTCCATAGCTAGCTGGTACACCTGCACATCTAGATAATCGATGCGAGGGTTGCCCACACATAGCATAGACAAATTTATTGGGTACAAAAACTGGGCAGAGCCGATCACAAACAGATCTTTCCAGGACTCCTCCAAAAGAATAGTTCTGTCAGACATGGATAGTGATGAAAATGCTGGCACATTCTTGGCCCATCTGATATTCATGAACAGAAGACCTGCAGCTGCCTCGCACACGGCTCCAGGGTCGTTTGGCGCGCAGATAGATGGAACGATGGGTGGAGAGTTGTTGTTTGTCCTTTGTGGGAACCTTTGTTCCGGTGACGAACTCAAAAAATGCAACCTTGGTGCATAAGGAGCATATATTGGTATCGGCTGCGTTGGTGGCAACAAGTGCTGGATTGGTAAAGGTGCGGGCGCCGTGACTCTATACGGCGATGGCAAAGGGACTTCTTGCGGCTCCGATACCGGGTCTCTAAGGAAAATAGCCATCTGGCGTCGTAATGTGGAATTGCGTGGTCCCCTTTCGTGCTGCACGGCTGTAACAATAAAGAATATTATTCACTATTATCAGGTACTTGTTATTAATTAGCCCACATACACGTTTAAGGTTGTCGAGACATCATTAGACGATTTGAGCTTTATAGGTAAATGTGGTGATGTCAACCTACCATCTCTATTCATGCCTGAGGATACGCATTTGGCCAGCCTGCAAGCTCGACATTGATTCCTATGAGCCTTGTCGACGAGGCAACGTCCAGGGCGCCTCGACTTACACGCGTAGCGGCGGTCCCTTCTAACAGATCTCTTGAAGAACCCCGCACACCCATCGCAGGCGAAGATGCCGTAATGCTTACCCGACGAGTTGTCTCCGCAGACACTGCAAGCTACATCGTAGAGGATGCGGCCTGCATAAAAAAGAAACAAAAAAATGGATTTAGGGGATAGATTTATAGGGGAGGTAGGACGGGGGTAATGTGGGGGTTGAACTCAAAATAAACGGTTTTGCGATTGAATTTTGGCTTGATACTTCTCTGAATGTATATTAAATACACCTTGCACAAAATGCCCTTTGTTGATCATACTGGATGGTTTTAGTATAAATGACGATTTAACCACATTACCGGATTAAATAAATATTATTAGCGGTGTTATGAAAGCCTTACTACTACATTTACCATATTTTTGTATCACAGTATAAACTAAAACTCTCACCTCACCACCTCTGACTAAATGCTACTTATCAAATCCTAATAATAATATTATAATAATACCTATTACCTACATAGATACATGGGTTTTGGAGACGGTAATAGGCTACGTATCGCGAAATATTTTATCGCGAAAAAGATCATTCCCGCGGGCGGAGCCGTGAGCAAGAGCTAGTACATTGATAAAGACACATTCAAACACAAACATCACTAGGTGGCCTTATACCGGCAAAACATGTTTTAAAAAATATCTAAATGTTAATTTAGTCGTTTAAGCTTACTCAAGCATGTGAAATAGACCCTTAGTATTACTAAATTGCAGTAAATAAATGGCCCAACTTATCAATATAAAAACCACAATTTTTAGACACAAAAAGAATACTCCTCTGACAATACAGTTAAACTTCATATATATAAATAGTGTGAGACGTCGTGGTGTTGTGGTTGAGTGTAAAGCTTCGCTAACGACTTGGGCTGGCAGATCTCAACCCCGCCCAGGGGTGGGCCATCCGCTAATTTATAGCTAAGGGATCCACCGCGCAGTCAATAGAATAATATTTCACTTTTGTATTATTTATATTTGGATTTGGCACTACCAGCATCTATAATGTACGAAGTTGTGTACAGAATTAACGTTTTGTTGTTGGAGTTTTCGGTGCTAAGCTATGCTGAACTAATTCGACCGCTCAACTTTTAAAAAACTGGCTCTTGCCCGGCGGTACGATTGCTTGATTAATTAATCGTACTCTAGGGTACGGTATCTTAAATATTATTTTAGTATACCAATGCGCTATTTCCCTCAAAAAAAATATTTTCCTCGGAGTTAGAATCCAACCCGCTACTTGCCGGGATAGAAAGAACCTGTACCTTAAACCAGATCAGAGACTATATATTTGCCAAATTTTATTCAAATCCATTCTGAAGTTAATTAATCACCACACAACGCTGCGCCTTTGTATGCAATATTTAGGCCAGTTTTTGCACGTTGAATTTATACATTATTATATACGCATCAGAAAACAATACTAAAAAGAAACTCTTTAGTTAAAACACAATTACATTTAGTTCAACAATGAGCCTGCCATTACGATTATTGGTATAAACAAACGTGGGAGCGAGGTGAGAAGATCACACTATCCCGCTCGCACGCGTGCTACGTAATGGCCATATTGCACGGTGACGTCAAGGTTTGCGTCGTTATTAATATTATTGTAACTTATATACTTTTGAACAGATTTATTACATTCTTTCTGCAATCAGTTTTGAGTTCGGTACTTTATTGATTTTATCAATAAACTAAATCAAGTCAACTAGTGTATTATGCTAGTCGAACACCTTTTGATGTATGACTCCTTAGTCGATATAATATCGAATGACATTTGAAGGGTCAGTATTATCCAAAAATGAACGAAATACGATACAGAGTGAACGGGAAATCATCATGCCCAGTTTACAAAGTAATATTGTATATTACTGTACACACTGGGTTTCAAAACTCGCATCAATGAACACTATGACAGATATTAAACTAATGTAAACATAAATTGGCAATCGGTTATGGTAAAAGCGGCCGTCAAACAAACCAACGTACTGGAAAGGTAAATAAATCCTGGCACGGAAAATTATAGTAGGTACGTAACACTTATAATGTTGGCCGTCGTCAGACATTGGCGTTCATCGGCAGTCGTCCGAATGATGTCGGAAACGAAATAAATGTGCTTGGTGGTGGACTGCCTCGGTGGCGCAATTGTATTGCGTACGCGGTACGACTGCTGAGCTGAGGTCTCAGGTTCGATCGTCGGGTCGGGTAACGTGATATTGGGTTTATCTATCACGAAATACTCAGTATCAACCCGGAGTGATTTCAGGCATGAGCTCGTATGTAGATTAAATTTAAATTGTAAATCATTTGTACGCCTACAATGTGGCGACTAGGTGTATAGCTTAGTTTAGTGTTAATTCTGGTGTATTCAAAAACACAGCGCTGTTTTACAGTAGCCACTTACTTAGTAGTTTGCTGGTGGGAGGATACTTTTATCCGACCGGATAGCGACCACCGTACACTGGTGCTAAAACCTGCCATAGTGGCCCACCTCGTGTGGCCTTCCACTCCCCCTTGGCCCTTTGGCAGGCCGGCATGATCTTGCCGACCGACGATGGACACATTGTTTATCGTTGGTCGACACTATTCTTGGATTGCGCTACACTTACCATCAGGTTGTAGCGTAGTCACTTTGCCGAGCCAGGATAAAAAAAAAAAAAAAAAATGACGGATGTATGGAAGTTAAATCAGCCTATACCACAGAATATTGAACGTTTTCTTCTTCTTCCACCTCAGTCGGCGCCACATACTTTTGAACAGTACTACTACTACGTAATACGTATTTACTCATAATTGTCTCAAGCATATTATAAAGAATATTTAGGTATGCAACATGCATATACCGTGGGCGTAGGCCTTTCTAACAAAACTATACTGTTACTGAAGCCCGCCCGACTTTAAAGAAATCTCACGGTATCCCATTCGATGATGAAATTCGGTTCTTAATTGACTAGTTAATCTGCACACTTCCTAAGTAACCTTTCAGCCTAACGAGTCCAGGGATTGTATTCCCGCAATTATTTTGATATTCAGATAATTGACTATAATTTCATTAAAATATTCTCGTCATATTTGTTTTTTAAATCGAGTGCATTATGTTGATATTGACTGACTTCATCAAACCAAATAAAGCAGTAAAGACGAACGGGAAAATAAGTATAGACCCAATCCAAAGGAGCGTCCATACAAAACGTTTTTTTCCGTCTCATTTCGACTTAATAATTCTTTAAGAACGGTCCCACGATGAACGCATGGTATTTACAAGATAAAACGTCTTTTAATACACCTCACAACGTCTGTAGTCAAAAAGGCATAAAGGCATTCATGCCCATTCTAAGTAGTCGGTACACTTGCAGGGCAGGAAGCTCGGTGTCGAGTGAAATACGTTGAAAAAATGATATATACAAATCGAAAACAATATGCTTACAGAATGTACGGGAATAATAGCGATGGATGAAACGGTCGTGGATAATGACAGGTTTAGAACTGAATATTTTGATATCCGTGATGCGTTTGTCTGTTCGGTATTCCGTAATTATAAATTTACTTTTTGGACGTTTTGCTTATTCTCGATCTTGACTGTATACATGTTAATTACTATAAATTCAATTATATCACGTGTTTATTATATTACTAGAATGTAGCTTATATTATAATATTTTAAATATCTGATCTTTAGCCTCAGGGATGGGTGTGCGATACGTTGACATTTATTGTGAATAACTTAACGTACCGTGACATGAATATTTGTGAAAAGCAAAGTATAAATTTGGAGTTTGGGAAAACTGATTTTCTTAATCTCAAAAAACGATAGCATTTTTCGCATTTTTAAGCCAGGCAATGCTCGGTGATATTATAATATACGTTGGTAAATGCTATTCAATTCTATATACAATGAACTGCAGTTATGTTTCGGAGAATCACCTAAAATAAATTATTTATTAACTAGCTTTATATGTGCAAGTGCCGAATCCGAATATCTCGGCTATTCGTGCGTTGTGCCACGGAGGCTGTCACTTAAAAAAAACATGTATAATATCATCGTTACTATTTTAATAAACACGCATTTTGAGAAATTTAGTAATAGGCTATGTTTCGCGAAAGCATCGAGACGATACAGCTCGTTTTAATAAATAATAATTACTGGCAAAACGACCTAAAGCCGCGTGACGGATTCTGCTTACGTTCCTCAAAAGTCGCAACTCTGACCCCGAATCAAATGCATCATTCCACCGAACATTATTAACCCTACATTTGAAAATATATTGGCCTATCGTTTCAAATCATCCCTAACGATGATATCAACATGTTAACCGTGCGAACGGTCACCTGTGCTCTTTTGACCCATGCAATCCATTGCGTGACGCGTCGAGTGATTATCAGTTGCAACCGACGAGAGAATGTTTTTAAATTACTGTTTGTTTCGTATGCTATTTTCCCACAGAGTATATATTTTGTTCAAATATTTCTTTAAATTATTATGAGTAATCAATACATAGTTTAAAGCAAAATCGCTTTCCGCGTCTGTTTGTTCGCTTATTCCGCTTAAACTATGCAACGCGACGGTTTGTGATGTGGTTTTCACTATCATATAGAAGATTTATTCCGGAAGGTTTATGTTTATTAAGCTGTGATATATTTATTGTATTTACACCGCAGGGCTGTAACGTGCCTATATTACAGTACTATTCACGTATTATGTAGGTACATGTTATTATTGAAACATAAATATATTACAGTATACTTTATAATATAGGTAATAAAGTTTATCAATTTGGATTCAGAACATGATAAAAAAATATATAAATTAGCATTCCAATTAAAAAGTGAAGTAATTTTAGCTAATAATATTAAACAAATGAACGGTATCTATTCGCGAGGGTGTTGGGGATGCAATGAGAGTGAAAGCAGATGCGCCCGCGCACCGCGCAGCGTGGGAACCGCACTCTAATTAGTCACGTCATCTCGTGACGTGTAATTGATAAGCTACAAATTTCAAATAAAATATATTAGACTTGTTGATGCCGGCAATCAATTATCCATATTTGACCATACACACATTGAGAACGGAGTGCTAAGGTAACTTACATAATAAATATAGGTTTTTGCGATGAAAGAAAAATGGGCCAAGAAATTTAAAATACTTATTTGACATTGAACTACAACTAATTGAAACAGATTTTATCGCGGTATTTTATTAATTTTAATCCCGACGTTTGAAAGCTTTTCAGATTAAAAAAAAACCGCTATAAAATCCGTTTAAATTAGTTTTATTTCAATGCGTAATATTCGCGTAAACATAAGAAATCATTATACTTACTTGACGTTGATGTATTAGTGCCATCCATCCTGGAAGTGTGATCTTCTCTATTTTATCTAAAACAAAACAGACAATTCAATACTTATTAGTTAGTTAGGATTTAAACTATTTGAAACATTTTCACACACTATGTATCGTGCGAATAAATGTTCAAGAGGCGATTGTCGCGGTTCACGAGTGACCCTCAAAACTTCAATGCATAAAGAAAATCAAAAGAATTGATCAACAATAATTGCAATAAATGTAAGAAAGTAATTCGCCATTGTTACCGCAACTTACGTGACAGACATCTTTTCGTCATAAAGCTGAGTGCCACTTATAATATTGTTCATTATTCGCATTGTTCTAATTGTTTGTTAAACTAAAGCGCTATTCGTAGAGTAGTCGTAAGTGGTTACCGTTTAATTATTTTAAAACACTTGCAACAACTCATGTTATAATCGTGTGAATTAATTTCGCACAGTTACAGCTTAGCGGCTATATAATGGGCTAGTAACTTGTTCTGTCGTATGTTTAAAATACTTACGGTCAGTTTCCGAAAGGCTGATTAATGTTGAAATTAACTAATCACCTTTCAAATTTCATGTCAAGTCAAAATTGAGTTCCTGGTGGATATCGCTTTTGATTTGTCACACCTGTTAGTTAACAAGGCTTTCAAACTGATATGAATAATTCGTATGTCAAACGTGATTTTGGGTTTTTGGAAGATTCATAGATAATCCTGTGTTTTAATAGTGTATCAGTTGTTCGCAAATTAAATCAGTGAATAATTTAATAATAAGTGAAAAAATTTACGTTTCTGTGACTCGAATTGATTTGACAGCGCTGTCAAAATCAGAGTTCTGTTAGTTGAATATTGATTTAATCAGTCTTTGAGAAACCGGGTGTTACTGTCCTTTATAAATGTTTGCCTCCAAAAACCGATTTACAAAAGCCGACAAATAACGCATTTACTTTAGAAAACGACGCCTACCTAGCCAGAACAGAAGCCACATTGCTGGTCGGTCACTTATAAACTAAAATTGCATATTTTTTGTTGATAATTACAATTTCACAAAACAGGTAATTAGGTAGGGATAATCCTGGTAAGTATTGGTCTCACAAAGGCACGGATGAGCCGAGCCGGTCGAAAGGGCCCGGTGCACAACGGAGGGTTATAACAAAAGCCACTGCAATAATAACATCGGAAAGTCGGTAGCTTCTTGCTTTTAAAATTGAGATGGCACAAAAACTTGTTCAAAAACATTTTTTTATCGGTTTACTCGGGCGTTTAATAGACTGTCTACGAATTGCGGCGATTTTTTTACCTGTAATGATTTTCTGGCAGCTGTTGTGAACAACAAACAATTCATTTAGGACTAATGCTGATTGTCCTAGCCTAAATGTCAAATCAATCACATTTCTATTCATTCGATAAAATTCATTTATATTATTTTAAAAAAATCTCATATATAAAAGGAAAAACCGTAAATTTCCATGATAACATTCCTAAAAAAATAATGATAAATTATTAACTGTTGACAATTATTACACAAAATGGTATAAAACAAGTTTTTGTTCAATCTGACCGAGAACCATCACATTATCATCAAAAAGTAATTCATCATCATCATCATCATCAGCCACAAGACGTCCACTGCTGAACATAGGCCTCCCCCAAAGATTTCCAGACCGACCTGTTGGAAGCGGCCTGCATCCAGCGACATCCTGCGACCTTTATCAGGTCGTCTGTCCACCTTGTAGGTGGACGTCCAACGCTGCGCTTGCCAGTACGTGGCCTCCATTCCAGAACCTTTCTGCCCCATCGGTTATCGGTTCTGCGAGCTATGTGGCCTGCCCACTGCCACTTCAGTCTGCTAATCCGCTGAGCTATGTCCGTGACTTTCGTTCTTCTACGGATCTCCTCATTTCTGATTTGATCACGTAGAGAAACACCGAGCATAGCTCTCTCCATAGCTCGCTGAGTGACTGTGAGCCGTCTTATACGGCCCATATTCAGAGGCCACGTCTCAGTGCCGTATGTCATCACTGGTAACACACATTGGTCGAAGACTTTGGTCTTCAGGCACTGAGGTATTTTGGACGAGAAGACCTTGCCAAGTTTCCCGAACGCTGCCCAGCCGAACTGGATTCGACGATTGACCTCTCTCTCGAAGTTGGACCTTATTAATGTGTTTCGGTTACGGTTGTTAAAAGTTCATTTTTAAAGTGTACACAATGTTTTTTTTCATGTCAGTACATCTTGTGTGAAATAAGAAAATAATTTCAGTATAATGCTCGAAGACCTCAACAGAGTTTCTCAACGGGTGGGCCTCAGGATGAACATGGACAAGACGAAGGTCATGTCGAATGTCCATGTTGTGCCCACCCCGATTACTGTTGGAAGCTCATCTCTCGAAGTTGTCGACGAATATGTCTATCTAGGACAAGTAGTCCAACTAGGCAGGTCCAAAAAGTAATTATATGATAAATATTATTTCAAACGCCTTTAATGATAAAAAAAAATACCTGCGCAATGCCTATAAACCTCTTGAGTGATGTTTAGATAGTACGAAAAAGAAAAAAAAATAGGCACTCAAGTTTTTATGTCAATATCTTGAACAGTTAACAGTCAGATATTTCATCAGGGGTACAAGCAAAACGATACTGAAATTATTTTCTTATTTCACACAAGATGTACTGACATGAAAAAAAACATTGTGTACACTTTAAAAATGAACTTTTAACAACCGTAACCGAAACACATTAATAAGGAAATGTTTACGAGTTGACAAGGCGAAAATTAATTTTGAATTTTAACTATAAATCTCTGATTTAATAACGGACTTTATTTCTATGCTATAAATGTGATTATGGTTTTCAATTAGCCGAATTCATTTAACGCCAGCTTTTGATTAACTAATGTAAAGTACTTATTGGAATAGGTTATAACATCCACAAACTAAGTTTTAGTATATTACAGTATAAGTAAATGAACAGTGTGTTAACATGTTTCGGCAAAGATGCTGTTATAAATGCTGATAATAGAGTGTTAAAACTCTTTTAAAACGAATACTGAATAAGATATGTGTAAATATAAACAATAATAATAAATAATAAGAAACAATAATAAATATAATAAGAAACAATAATAAATAAAAACCAAAGTATTTAATAGTTTGAAATTCCATAATTTTTAAAAATGTATGACTGACATACATTGCAATTAGCTCTACCTTTCGCGGATATCGACTCTTCATCGATAAATTGTTAAGCATTTACGTAATTTGCTAACCAAATTATCGATTTTCATTCTTCTACTACTTTCTTAAAGTGACTATTGTCGTACTTGAAAAGAATAAAGAGTCAATTTTCCTGAGATATCATATTTCATTAATAATTCTCACAGAGAACCCGCATGCACATAAACGTTAGAGGACTGTGTCGTCACGCGCGACCTACCACTGGTTACTACTCGGTGGTCCATATTACATTAAAAACAGAGATATGAGAAGTTCTTCCAAATAAAATGTAAATATGAAAACAAATTCAGGCGGTTAAAATGGTTTTTTTAATCAATATGCAGTAGTACAAACTCCAAACCAGCCCTTAAAATTTACGTTTTCTGAAATAACAATGGTTAACGCTTAACTTAATTTTTTCTTCTTCATTTTTTTGTTTATGCATTATACACCAAATTATTATTATACACAAACCTCTATTTGTATTTAATATTATTAGAGGAAATCTGAAGGATGCAAACCCCTAAGGAGAACTGGATATACACAGGCTGATCCTGGAACGCGATCCACACAAGATCTATCTACCACTAGCTAAATATCATAAATCAGCTAATAAATAGTGATATTTGGAATACATTAAATATTATACATTCGACAAGTCCAATAACAGCCAACAGCGTTTGCACCGGATATGTAATAGACAGGACTTCATCAATTTAACATTCACTTTCCGGATGGACGCATGTTACGACGCAGCCGTCACGATTCGGAATTGACTGAATTCAGTTATGAAATATTTATTAAACCTTCCAACAAAATTTCAGACTGACACAAACCGCGCAGGATGACTTGGCAAGGTTTAGGATGGTCGCTCAGTCCACGGCTCATTCGTCGGAACTATGTTCAGAATTTTTAAGGAATTCGATATTTTTCGCGATTCAAATTTCAGCTGAAGCAAAAGATTATGCTCGTTCATGTTTATGAGATACTAGTATTTGCTCGCGGACCATGTAAAAGGCCATTTCCATACCACCGTTCATCCCTTATTTAAGAGGTGAAGTTTCCAAAAATCTTCCTTAGTGGTTACAACATAAAAGGCATCAACTGCCAAAATATCAAATTTGAAGCCCTTAAGCCCATGAGGTTTAGACTGTGTGTTGATGAATCAGTCAGTCAGGATAAGTAAATATATATGAATGAATATAAATCAGCAACACAAATTAAACAGTATAAGTATTATTATTTTACACTGTCGTGTAACAACATAAGTTAGGTAATGAAAAAGTCTCACTCAACTTACTTTGGCGATGCGGTTGCTCTACTAGCCGTCGGCCGCTCTTTTTGGACTAGGTACACTAATTTAATTAACAGTTTCGAAAATACTTTTTCAAATTTCGAATATTTTTTTGTATTTACACCCAATTTATACAATAAATGATATCCAATCTAATACCAGTGATAAATAAGACTAAACTCATATTTAAACTAAACGCGCAAAATAACTTGACCGGCCTTTTTTAATTGATTGAATGATGAGACGGGAAGTTCGCTCGCCTGATGGTAAGCGTCACGCCTGTCCATAAACAGAAGCAACACCACACAGAGCTTAGAATTACAAAGCATTGCATGGCACTGGACTGCGCTCGTCACTCCGAGACATAAGATGTTAAGTCTCATAACGCCCCGTAATTTCGTTGGCTTCAAAGTCCTTAAAACCGAAACACAAGTGCTTACACACTGTTGCTTGTCGACAGAAATAGATAAAGCGGTAGGATACAAACAAGGCACCCACCACCGAGTAAAGTTAGTACCACCTAATGTTGGTCTGAAGTTAAGAGAGACAATGCACATATCGAATTTCACCAAATTCAAAAAGGAGGGAGTTCTAATTTCGTATATTTATGTACCTATGTTCACGCATAATTTCACCGAATATGGACCAATTAATTGATGATTCTTTTACGGATTCTATAGCGTTTACTCCAATAATTAATGTGGTCTCATGAAAAGTTGGTTAAGATTTGATCACGGATTACGAGGAAAATGGGAAATGCCTCAACGAATAACAGAAAACGCACAGCAATTCGAGTTTTAAAGTTTTTATTCATTATTATCAGAGACTAAAGACCAGCAGCTAAATGGAAATGTAAAGAGCGAGTAAAGTATTAACTTTAGCACGGCCAGTTATTTTGAAATTATTTGTATTAAATTGTCGTTTGTTAAAAACGTTGGTTTTACACACAGCTTTAATGCTCTAATTTATATTCACTTATAATTCATAATTAAGCAATATTTATTAGACGTAATGTAGTTTTTAATTATGTCTCAAATAATAAAAGAAGCATGGAAATGAACCCACTTCAGTGTTTCGTCACGGACATTAATAAATAATCATATAAAGCAATAATATAGTAATTAAAAATATAACAAATTATGTTCGATATTTTATTTAAAGGCAACATATTGGACATTATCACTTCAATATACCTCTTAATCTATTAAATATAATCTATTTTATATAATACACATCATTGTAAAAACATAGGACTAAAATAATAGACAAATTCGCAAACAGTCTAGGTATTTTCCTTTCGCTTTTGCATTTTAATTTTAATCAGTTGAATTCGCGATAATAATTTATAAAATTAAATAGTACTTACATTTATAAATCCGTGATTAATCACTTCACTTCACCTCACGAGTTTTTGAAAAATCAATGAATGCAGTTTGAATTTCGTACCAAAATTCAAATTGCGAATATCCGCCAGATCGGCTCTTACGTCAGAGATGGTTTATGATGACAGTGACGCGCGTGTACACACTGAGCGGAGCGGACGGGCATGGGGCGTATAAACACAGAGGGTTGCCCACCCCGAATAGTTGCTTTTTGATAAGCCCATTCATTCAATAGCCTGCTACGCTTGCTGGGAGTCGGGAAAAGCGGATACAACTTTGAGTTTAGTTTTTTGTGTGTTTTTCTTATATTTTGTCACAGATTTATTATATTAGGAAGTACCTTTTAATACGGATGTGCGAATATTATGATATAATTCTAATCTGGGCATAAAGTTTCGGTTTAATAGATGATTATTTTATGATTACCTTTAAATATATATTTTGTGACAAGTTCTAAATATAAAATTTTTCATATTTATATATTTTTTATTCCATACAAAATAATTATGAAAGCTGAAGGACTTTTAACCAACAATTAAAGCTTATCCAATACAGTTGGTCATACCCTAAATTATAATAAACTCCAATATGCCGTTTAAATGAGTGGATATCAGGTCTCATATTTTCTAATAGAACTTTCTTCTTTTCTTTATTACGGATTCATTCATCCACTTCATTAACTTAATTTACGGATTTTCTTTTGTATGTACCTACGTAAAAACGAAAACTACAAAACTCCACATTTCACCTAGTTGTAACAATTACGAAGGCAGTTTAGTTTTTAACTATTTAGACAAAGAAAATTGCGGTATATTCCATTATAATATCGACAGTGTAAAGGCAAAAATGTAAATGCGCCAATACGCAAACTTTACGATAGAGCATTTTAAACTTGTTTACCACGAAAAAAAATCATATAAATTTACCCACTAGATATTTTACAGTAAAACTTATACTTTATTGACTCATATTGGTCGTCTTATATACATAATTATTATGATTTTTTATAGTACAAAAATACATTCTAAATACTCTATAGTAAAGTTCACATAGTGGCGCTTTAACATTATTGCGTTCCCACTATGTAAATATATGTATGTCCATATGTAAACCATTGCAAGTCACTAGGAAAAATATAAATAAACTAATATGAAAATAAAAAGTTATGAAGCAATAATCATATTCAGCCATATTTTTAAATAAAATTTCAAGTGGCCATACAATTTAAGTTTTTATTAGTAGTAGTGGAGTGCCATAATTTAAAACCACGAACATAATAGGGTGCCATCTTTAAATCGCTGTCATTTAACTGTCAATTGCGTGACGTAATCTAAAGACCGTTCTCTGATTGGTTGTCCCATCGAGGCCCCGTGGTGTAGGGTGACGCTTCATTTTAATTTGGGGCCACTTTGCGCATATCGTCCATTGTGACTGTGATTCTGGGGTTGCCTTTATGGCTGCTAGTAATTTTTTAATCGCAGCTCATTATTTTATTGTTTGTCTTCTCTATTGCATTTGGGTTGGTCTATTGTTGGTTTATAAGCGAGTACTTCCCTTTTTTATTTTGTTATTAATATTGAAGAATTTTACTAAATAAACGGCAAGGACGTAAAGCCATAAAAATATACGTATTCAAGCCTCTAATCACAGAAGGTGTAGGCAGTGATGTAACTAGTACACCAACATTTCACTGAACTTATTTTCGTCTCATAATGTCATAGGAGGTGAGCTTATATCGTAATATAAAAACCAAATACCACTTTTACCCCCCTTTCACTTGTACCCTCTCAACAAAAAAAATAATCATTTAATTTTCTCCACATATGGTGGAGTTATACATTCATAAAAAAATATAATATGTACAGACAAATTGAAAACTATCCTCCGCTTTTTTTGTCGGGTATAGTGGTGCATCCTTGTATCCCTGTACCTGCATCGGTCATCTGTCTGCCCTGTTGCAGGCCCCTCGAGTTGCTTCTTCTCTCTTCGGAGTGTGAAGAAGCATTTATACAGGCCGGCTTAACTCTGGTGACGACCAATAAACTCATTGTATGTCGGTGGTCGCTGGTTCTTTTAGACTACACTGTGCTTACCTTAAGATGTAGTGGAGCCACTTTGACGTGCTCGGATAAAGATTACAAAGGCAACAAAATAAACAAAAAAAAAATAACGTAATATTTTTATTCATTTAATATCCATGGTATAATCATAATAATTATAATTACTATTAATAAATAAATTATACATCTCTCACAATCAAATGCATCAAAGTAGAAAACAGTCATCTGTTACATTCTTTGATGAGGATACGTCTGAAGACGATTATGCCAAGTTTCACTGTCGCACTCATAGATGTCAAGAAAATTTTATTGTAATTAAAGAATTTCTTAAGATTCCAATACTTCCATACCCAAAGCCGATGCTTTATGCGTAATGCTTTATACAGAAAATGTATACTCAGTTACTGAGAACATTATCAAATTCATGGCTATTAGTACGTCAGTAGTATTTTGAGTCGTTTCAAAATCATCAAAAAATGTCAGAGACAATTTATTGCACATCTTTTCAATCATACAAGCGAATACACGAAGCGTACATCTACACACACATATTATGTAAAGTCTTTCTTTACAATCAAAAAAGATCATCTAATTATCATATTGAGAACTAGTAGCAGTCGATGAGACCATTTACGACGGCGACTGTACAGTGTCTAACATTGAGAATTCAAAAAAATCTAGATTAACCAAAGGCGGATCTATACCTTTACAAAGTGTGCATACAGCTACATTTCCTGCAGAGACTAGCATCGTAATTGGGTTTTAAAAGCTATTTATATGTATACGCTTCTATCCAATACATGTTAAATTTATATATTTAACTTCTTCTTGTTTCCTCGCTACTACTCCAACGCACCTCCCCCGGTAGATCCGCCCTTGGTAACAGTACAAGTATGACTATTTTGAGAGTAATTAGTCTTTGGGTAGAGCGCTGTCGCTCTTCCCTCTGGAGTAGACCCTATACGCAGTTTTCGAGCCCAACATCCTATCGAGTAGACTATGTTTCGCCCTCCGCCTCAGAGCCAGTACTTCCCGACACAAGTCGTGGAAGACCTCTCCAACCTGGTTAACCTGCTCTGCAGCAGCGACCTCTGCGAAGCTGCACTCAAAATCCTTTGCCAAGATTTCGCCTTCTTCCAGACTCACCTGTAACAAAAAAAAAACTTGTGAATATCTGTGCCCGTAATACTAGTCCTTGCGAGTCCTTCGATAGATGTCAGATTATTATATGAATATGTAGTTAATAAGTTAATACATCTCCAATACAATCCGTGTAGATTTATTCGTAAACACATGCTTTCGGAAACTCTCAAAAGCTTAAACAGCATTTACGCACTGCATTGGATTGAAATCCGAGATTATGAATTGGGGATATTTGAAACTTCCAAATACGGAATTCTGATCTAGTACGCAACCCGAAATAATGCGACGTCTATTTCAGGCGAAAATTTATCGAATGAGGTTCGGATGCAGTCCGTAATCAGTGCCATCGGTCATATATTCATTGACAAATATTTTGTAAAGCGAAACGAACCGACAAAGTTCGTAAACGTACAAAGAATAAAGTAGGTGAATAGTTAAATTAAGTCATTAGGATAACATTTGAATATAAATTACTACTACTAATATGAAGCGAGTCTGTAAATTTATTGAAATATTGCATATTATTATTATTATTTATTTATTTCGGACAGCATCCATATGTGTTAGTAACAATATTCTTAAGATTCATGTCAGTACCTAATATAAGAAGAAAAATAATGTTCATTTAAAATTAAACAATCGTCTGAAAATTTCTTAGTATAATATCATTAATAATATGATATAATAATACATATACACATCAAGTAAAAATTAGTATATTGATTTTATTTTGCTAATTCATTTCATTGAAGTACCTAGGTTAAATTCTGTATTTTATAAAAAAACATACGTGAAATATTTCTCATGTACGATTATGCAAAATAGAATCGTAATTTATCAATTTAATGAATTTAGCAAATGAATATCTTTGATTTACTCTACTACTAAGAAAGGTTAGGCTTTTAGTCCACCAGGCTGGTCTAATGTTCTAATGGCTAGTTGTGTCATTGCATATCTTCAAAATTCTCCTGGAGAACTTTCTGGTTTCCACGATATTTTAGTTTCGCAGTTAAAAATACACACACAGTACCCAGTCACTCCCACACTAACACTGTCCTCTCGACATTTCTTTAGATTTCCACAACTCAAGATCTGGGTTGGATACGCTCTGGTAAATAATAATTGAGTTTAAATAAAGGATAAATAAAGGACTACTAAGAGCATAAAAGCGATAATCATAAAATGTTTAGTAAATTTTCCCCGTTTTACCGACCCAGCTTAATATTAGTTAAATCCTGATGCATAACATAAAGGCATCGACACACAACTTATGTGTTGCGTTAAGGGTTAATTATAGCTAAACATAAGTTTCAAATTAATAACTAGTATCACAGTTATTCGTGTTTTTGTTAATCCTTTTTTTTATTTAATTATTAAAATTTAAAAAAAGAAAGTTCTATTAATTTCGTATTATTAAGTAAGTAGTTAAATTCCAGTTGGGTTGCAGTAATTAGTTTTTCTTTCAGTCTAGAGTCATGCTTCTATTTTCATATTCTCTGTTCTAGTCGGTGCTATTCCGGTAGCTAAGGCGTACCTGTCGCAAATGTACCATGTCTGCTTTATTGCCAACCAACGTCAATGGAATCTCAGGCTGCAGGATCTGTTTTGCCCTTCGTACGTAGTTGAAGGATTCTCTATCCGTGATTGAATATACGAGGAACAAACCGTCGGCCCACTGAGCTATATCGCTAGATGGTAACTCGTCTATACTCTGAAAAAAAAATATGTTTTATTAATAATCACCTTTTCTCAGCCTTTAATTACCTAGATTCGCTATAATCTATGGCGTTGGCCCCGAACGGAAAAAATATGTTTGGTATATGAAAAACAAAAAAAAAAATCTCAGTGATAGCAATCGTCTGGATCAATTTATCATTCAATTATGATAGCAGAGTACCCACCTCCAGGCTTAGTGGTAGTTGCCTGGAAACCCTCGGTCGCACTTCATCTCCAATATTGTTTAATGCCGCAGCACAAGTTAGGGAATAATCAGTACCGGCCTGAGAGTTCTTTAGAATGGAGCGAGAACAAAATATTACACTCCTTTTTATTAGTTTGATATATGATGATTTTGACAGTCTCCGTGGCGCAGCAGGCGAGTAGCCGGCTATGAAAGACGAAAGACCGCGGGTTCGATATCCGAAAGTCTCTCGTAGTTTCTGATCCACGACACAAGACTCATATATTACTGTGGGGCCAGGACTATGTGTGTGACTGTTGGGTGTATTTATTTATTATGATAAAGTCTGAACTCTAAAAATGAACATCTCCCTCATCCTCCCCTCGATTTGGGCCTAGAGCGACCGATCCATTTCATATTCTACCATAAGCTAGGGCTAGTGATGGGTAATGCTACGACTGCAAGGCAGTCGATCCTCAAGAAATCAAATCTACTTGTGGCTATAGCTGTCATAGCAACTATTTAAGAAACGTTTTATGAAATTTTTGAAAGTACATATTGAAAATTTAAGAAAGTTTTGTCCATATATTTTAGCGAAAATAAAGTACAATGCAATCCAATGTAATGTCAACATTAGACACGATGCATCTCTCCATAATCACCAGATTTATGCTTGCTTTAACACCCCGACTGAACCCAAAATGCAATATGCCGGAATGTGCCTTTATATAAATTTTTTCATCATAAATTCGGTATTCGCTAACTAGTTACGTACAAAGTAGCCGCTACGCAACAATATATACTGTTCTATAGAAATGAAATACTGTTCGTTGGTAACGAAATCACTTTACTCGTAGAATGGCTGGCTCGATTCGGTGGAAGTTTATTAATTCTTCGAAATAATCCGAAAGAGACACAAATTTTGTTTTGACTGAAACTATATTGTTTTGACTGTAACGAAACTATATTTTTCTTAAGCGTCTAATAGTCTATTAGGTTTCTAAGAAGGTAACATTATTTTTAATGCTTAGCCTTAGTTACACCATTGAGGATCTCTGACTTAGTAACTGACGATAAGTTTGACTTAAATTTACTTATCGGCGATACAGCTTGAATGTTTGCATAAGCGCCATCATAGTCAAATTAGAATTCTTTACGTTTCCCATACGACCGGAATTTCCAAAAGAAATAATGATAAAACAGGGAAGTGCTATTGTTTTAATATTTTTTTTTTCTTACCTTTGGGCAAGTGTCTAATATTTCGAAGAGTATCGGTTCACCATCCAATAGCGCCTCGTGTTTATACTTGCTATCTGTAAATAAAAATATTAAAAGTCAATTTACACACATACACACACACGTTTTTATCAACTAGGTACTAAATTGCGGTCGCAATTCCCTCTGGAGTTTTTCTGGATTAAAGAGTAGAATAAAGTATTATTTTAGCCTATGTGTTCACTAGTTTCGCTTAATATGCATCTACATCCCTATTTACGAGATTCTCCAGAGGTGCGAAGGAGTAGAATTCTTCGACTTCGGCTTAAGTTAAGTATTTTATGAATTTGTAGGAATGTGTATTATAAAATGACCAGCCTACTATTTAGGGGGCGGCAACAGGCCTGTGGACATCATGGCAGGGTTATGAACGGAGGTACAGAGAGATGGCGAATATTTGGGGGTGGGGAAATTGATACCCCAAGTCATCCCTTCCCTTTTTATAAACAACCCTGAAGGCCAAACTTGGCATTATTCAGTAAGGCACAGGAAATAGTAATGGGATCTTAAGAACTATAATAGGCAAAGGCGCGATCAAACTTTAAAATCTCTGTTATTTTTACTCTTTCTTTAGGAGTAAAAAGTTTGCACACAGAGTGAAAGAAAAGGGGCGTACAAACGTTCGTCCAAGTGTACCGACAAGATGCCATGGTCGATGCTACTGCGCAAGTAGACCAGGAGGCCTAGCGATAAGTTTTAACTCATGACTGAACGTCTCCGCGCAGAAGTTTATGAATATACGAATTGGTTTCAAGTTCCAGTTCATAGGGTCGGCTTGCACGCATACCCACTCATTGCTAAAACCCCCGTGGCCCCAGTTAGTCATCTATAGCATCGTGCAAGGGACACCGTGGAGAAATTCCCCAACTGCGCAACAGGTTTAGGGACACGAATCACTCGTCAACTTGGCCATTATTGATCGCAGGTGATGTGCTATCATTCTGCCCACGATCCCACTCGGTTCAGTATTATTACAAGATGACAAATTCACGGACGGGCTTTGAACACCACTGACTTCCAACGTTTGACCACAACAGGCCAGGGCCAGCTGAGGGAGGTATTTAAAAAAGATGACTACCTAACAGTCCGTTCACGATAGAGGCCACTTGATAGTACCAAGGAAGATGCCCAAAGCTAATGTGAAAAACATAGTTATAAAAATATCCAATCCTACAATAAAAAAATGGTCACCTAAATTCAATCTAGATACAAAACTTTTTGCAACGCTATTCATGCTTTCAGAATATAATTCGATCGCATCGCGCAGGAATATGAATTGGAGATCAAAATGGTATAAAAAAAATCGAGATATTTCTATCAACTGGCTCAGTTCCTTACCTTGCTGATGGTCGTATTCGCCGATATAACGTTTGGTCAGGAAGCGGACTGTAAGAGCTGAAACAAAACATACTTTTATGAGATCGAACACATGGTGAAAAACCGGCGAGTCGCCTTCGGGGCGTAGGTAAATCCGTTAGCCGCCAGCCAGTGTATATCCGTTTTTTTTTTACTTGTCGTGTGTTATACATGTCCCACTGCTGGACATGGGCCTCCTCTACTGAATGAGAGAGGTTAGGCCTTAGTCCACCACGCTGGGCTAATGAAATACCGAAATCTTCGTTCACTACATAGCCTTACATTTCAATGCCCACCCCATAGCAGTGACTTCATCTATTCCTCTTTTCCAGTTCAATCTATACTGATTTATGGAATTCACTTCCCCTCCAAATCAGAACATCCACCAAAAGGTATACAGGTAGTAAGCAAATGTATCTTATTGATATAATTGTTAAACTATTAGCGTTTGTTTTTCTTACGCTTGTTCCAATATTTCCAGTTTTGCTGCCAATTAACTATGTACACATTTGATTTACAAACTATTTTCAGAGCACGGCACTTTTGTATTTGAACGTGTAACATGAAATATCCGCTTAATTAATTACAGCATTACTAAAATTGGCACCGTCTATCTCATCGCCTTCCGAAATCCATTCTTATTTTCGGCCTTCCCGCACACGTTATTATGTCTAGTATTTTATAAATAATCAGCGACACGAGGAAATGTGGGCGGTATAATAGCGGGCGTCGATTGGGACACGCGCGGTGCTCTTGGCCAAGTTCCGTGCACTTGTCAATTTGAAGGAATTTATGATCAGGCGGTCGTGGTGCATTGGCCTTCGGTTCAATAAAATTGTGTCAATTTGCCACTTCAGTTGAAAGCGAAAGAGATTTCTGTAGGTCGTCGTCCTTTTTTAGGATATGCTTTAGAGAAGGAAGATGTTTGCGATATTGGAAATCTATGTAAACTACGGCGTGAACTACGAACTACCGTGAAAATGATTCGCTAAAGTTATTTCACCGTGAATTAATTTAAATCGTGTTATGATATCAGCCATCGAATCGTATTGGAAAATCTAATTACTATGGGTTTTGCTTATACTACATTGAATAAATTTACAAAAAATCGTACATTACGCATTGATAATGTAGTAAAATAATAAATAAGTGTTTTAAAAATCTATATCAAGACTAGGTACAAATAATTGCAGATTAATGTAGGGCGGATTAAGTTGGGATTTGAAAATTTATAATAAAATGATTTTCTTACGTGATATCTAAGAGACACACGTTGAATGCGATGATACAAATTTCAGTTATGAAATATTTCTTCTGTAATTGTTAGGTATCATCTCTCTTCTTCCATTTACCCTTATCCTACTCGCAGTGGGGTTAGCGCAACATGGTTTTTAACACATATTACAGAAGGATTTTGGCTTATCGTTTTTACGACCGGCCTACCACATTCAACCCATCTGGGGAGAAAAGACACTCAGACCCGATACTCGGAAGTTCGGCTCTCGTGCACAAACCCTTGTACAATTTATAGTACGACTGCTTCGGTCCGAGATTTATCGAATTGATACCGTGCGTAAACAGTGTAATCGCGTTTTTTGCTACAAGTAAAAATAAATGTTATTCATTAAACCATCAAAACATAATTAGGAAATCAACACGTAACAATTCGTATCATATAACACAAGTAATGTGAGCAATGTGAAAACTTCACAGATCGAGTAAAAGATAAACGACGCCGAATAATTTATTGGCCACTCAAGAAGTGAAGATATTGTACAAGCGCCAATGACAGATTTCATCAAGGTTATCAACCACAGCGCTTTTATTTTCGGAACATATCTATTCATTTTATACGAACACACTAAATTAGGGAATTCATCAGGTCATGTTTTTTTAATACCTACCATGCGTTATTATACGAATTTGTAAAATTTTTTTTTTATATTTTTTTAAAAATACATGCGATCATATTTTCATAGACAAGCCGTATTTTAAATATAAAAAATGCACTTCAATTAACAAGTAATCGTTAAACGTAGACATCACGCAGTGGGTTCCTATACTATAAACTTAATTAGATTACTTTAAAAGACTCTTGTGTTTGACGTCACCTAAGTTTTTATAAATTTACAATAGAACTCTTTGATTTGTAATATAATAATATGCAACCATTGTTTATAGATATTGGCAGCTTATATTTTTTTGAGGGCGGCAAACGAACAAGTGGGTCACCTGTCGTTATGTGAATTCCACCACGCATGAACGCCCACAGTGCTAGAAGAAACATGGACGCGTTGCCGGCTTTAAAGGAAAGCGTTAATTAAAGTATTAGGATGTCAAGTGATTTGGGCTCTACATATAACTAATTTCCGTCAGCGTACGAAACACGTCATCAATTCAATTACGTTACGTCGGTTTTGTGGTGACACGGATGAGCCGGTCCATTCATGCTGTGAGTAGACAAAACCTACAGCATGGGAAAAACTCGGACAGAGAGAACTCTGAACAGTGAAAAAGTAGAGCTCTTACATTTGCTAAACAGAGATTTGTAATGGTTTGTTTGCCTCGTAACGTATAAATATATTGGTTAAAATAGCTTATAGACATAACAAAAATACTAAATATAAAATAAATATACCTCTTCTGCCCGACACAGTTACTACACAAGTAATAATTATATCCGTACAATCGGGCGCGAGAATAACATTTTTCCAGCATAAATGTAGTATTTTATCCCACTCGCAACATGCTTATTAACACATGATACAGAAAGATTTGGCTTGTAGTTTTTACTATCGGCCGCCTACCCGACATCAACCCATCTGGGAAGAAAATGCACACAGACCCAAAACTAATATTTGAGGATCACACAAATATTTGTCTCAGTGCGGGAATCAAAACTGCGGCCTCTCGCAGCCAGATCAACATAACTGTTTCTATCGAATGAAAATACCATATTTTAAATAAAACGCTGCTATTATTTATGTCTACATCTACGAAAGCTACGAAATTTTAAAATTGTTTTGCGAGGTAATTACTGTATTCAAACGATATGTTTTATTGTTTACAACAAATTATAATTATATTACTATCGAGTAAAATGTAGCAACATATATTTTACCACGCTTTGCGTCTTAGTTATGTAAGGCAGCCTGCGTAGCGTAGCAGGCGAATGACAAGATATGAAACGAAAGACCTCGGGTTCGATCGCCGCACCGATCGGTGATGTTATTAAAACTTATTGTAATTACTGTATCAATTTTAGAGTGTTAGCGCCACGCTGTAGACACTTTTGTCTACAGCATGAATGGGCCGACTCGACCACGTTGTCACCGCTGTCTTACAGCAAACCGACGCGACGTAAAGCGGCAACTTGTTGAGTTTGTTGAACGATCGGTTGAAGTTCAATAATTAATTATTGAGCGACTCAAAACTGTTTACTTTTATTATTATTTTTTGAGTCAGTTTTATTTTGGTTAAAAAGTTTTTATTATTGTCATTTGTGTTGTACCGAACTTCTACTTCTCAATTACCAACTATAAACTTAGTAACCCAATCGATTCATTTGGCCTAGTTTGCAGCCCATGATGCAAAATTGTAAGCGAATAGAATGCCAAGATTTGAATATACCTTCTATATTAAAATAGATTTTACACACATGTACCAAACAAAGGCTAAGATTAAAGTGTATCTACTCGTATTAAAAGCGTTAATTCATTTAAACTGTCAAAAGTAAAGAATAAAAGAATCTTTTTCATCGTCAACGTCGTAAAAGATGAACCGTGGTTTTATGTTCAAATATTTTGAATGTTTAGTGGCGAAAGGTTAGTAAAATGAGTAATCCGACAGAATTTATATCCGTGCGGAGCTATTTTTGGTATACGGCTATGTGCTTACGATCGTAAAAAGAAAAATGTAATTTTCATTCATGACCGGTGTATTTCGATCGACCAGTTGCTTCTACGGAGAGCTTGATTTCACCTTTCGATTCGTGTTGGCTTGATTTATTTGAAGTTCAAGTTCAGGCCGACTTTTCTACCTGTTTCATAATTGATTTACCTTCAGTATTTATACATGAAGTCGATGTCAAAACGATATTTGTTTTGCGGTTAATGCACTCTAAAGGACGTCTTTTAATTAATATAATTCCACTAAGCCCTCGCTAGAAATATAAAGGCAGATTTCTGATGGTCGCGTTAAGGGCATACCCCCAGCAAAACGCCGCGCGATCGATGTTTTTAGAGGCTATCTAGTCATTACTTAAAATAAATATTGATTAAAAAAATATACAATATATTTTTACAATCTGTCAATTTTACTTTGTTCGATTCAAATTCATGTTAATGCTGATATATATTTTTAAATTGTCGTTATAAATGAACCATAAAAATGAGAAAAATGCAAACATTCCGTGCGTCTCCTTTTAAAGTACAGAATGTTATCAAATGAGATTAACATCACTAGATAGGCAATTTAATAACGAATATTTTGCCCGTTTTTAATTTTCGAAAAGACCAAAGCCTGATTTTTTAAATCAATTATTCGCTAAATACGTGCATATTCTGCACACGCTGAGTACACGATTCAGTATGGCGCGAGTCAGTCGAGGTCGTTTGCTCACGGACGGCCCTTAAGCGTTAGCTCCTGGTTTGAGGTGTGCGATCGAAACAAAAGAATGCGGTGCGCGACGTCAGCGACACGTCCATTTTGTATGATTGTATGTATATATTATGTATACGACCATCGGAAGTCTGCCTTTAGGGAGGCAAATGGATGAATTGCGTAATACGAATCGAAGTTGCGACACTAAAAAAATATTGAATCATCATATGATCATATCGTGAATTTGGTACATTTTAGACCCGCTGTAAATAGGAAACTATCACGTTGAAATGTAATCAATGTAATCACTGTCATGGTATGGTCGGAAACTTTATGTAGACACAGAATGATATAACCAAGCCTTCAAAATTCGCCGACGTCAATTACAAAAACCAATCTGTTATTTCTAAACGGCTGAACAAAATTTCTTCACATAAACAAAAAAAAAAACAGCTTTCAAATATAAAAATACCAAATTCAAATCGGTCTTCTTGTTTGACAATGTTCGTCAGACAACGGAGCCAAAGTTATCACAGTGATATAACACTGTTTTTTGACGGGTTTAAAAGATTTTGAGCGACGAAGATCCATCTGGATCTTCAGCGAATATCAGCGGTACAGACTTCAATCTACGTCGGACTAACACGTCAGCTTTTCCGCAATTTCGGTCATAGTATGGCTATAATCATTAATACATCCTAGAAAAGAATGAGACGAGAAATAAAACGTTTTAAACATGCGTGTTTAACATGTGTATTAGACTGTCTGTGGTGCAGTTGTATTACGTACTCAGTATGACTGCTCTGTTGAGGTCTCGGGTTGGATCCCCGGGTCGGGTAAAAGTAATATTGGGTTTTTCTGTCACGAAATGCTCAGTATCAACTATGAGTTAGCAATTGTGCCCGGCATGGCGATAGGTTCGCCAAACACCATGGGACGCAGATACGCTCGGCCGGATATAGGTGTATTGGTTTTACACCTCTGCCTGCCCTTTCGGGAATTACAGGCGTGAGTGTGTACATTTTTTTTATTAAATAATAATAACTTCGTTGGCGATTAATTTGCAAAATGTAAAAGACACAATATTCAACAATTTCAATAAATACAATTCGGTAAATACAGAGTCCATGTTCCATAAAAATTTACAAATTTATTTTGATCGTATTAAAACCAATGTGAACGGAATGGAAATGGAATTGCAATCAATTCGCGAAACATGCTCAAAGGAAATACCAATAAATGAAATGCAAAAAGTAATATAATTTCCAAAATCTTTGGTGTGAATTTTTAACTCATCTTCAGGTATTTGTCGAAAATCATAATACTCATATTGAAAAGTCCTAAATTCTACTAAACTATTTCGGTTCACAGAATTTATGGTACAAATGAAAACTAACAAGAACTAGGCGCTACATCTTAATGCAGTACTGTAACTACTGACCCCAAAGATCTATAATAATTCTGACTAAGGCATAAAATCTAAAACCAAACACGTGTATAATTCATGCTTGATGAAGCCCAGTCTCGATGATTTTTCTATCATTAAAAGTAGACAATGAAAAAATTTGATATGTTAACTATAAATACCGCATGAATGGTATAATATAATATCAATATGTAATTTAATTGACATTAATATAAAGCATATTTCATATTGAATTATATTTTTAACCTAGTTATGGTTATTAATATGCACATATAACGTGCGCACTGGATGCGAAAAAAATTAGGATCGTGATTTGCAAGAGGGCTTAAAAAATATAATTACGACTGCTAAAAGACAGTAGATAATTCTGCACTGTCTTAAAAGACAGTAGATAATTCTGCACTGTCTTAAAACACAATGTAGATATATATAAAAGTGAAAACACAGACACACACAATCATCGTTTAAATAAAGCACCGAAATGATTCGAGTGCACGTGCACTCAAACATCGGCATCTCAATTCGAAGCGGGAGACCGTGTCGAAATCGATGCATATATTATGACGCGATACAGGAATTCATACGGCATGCATACCTATTGACCCATATGCGTATAAAACTTAGTACCTAACGCGGTTACAACGGCGCCGATGTCTTGCGGAACTGTTTCTATTTTTAACACGATTTTATTAGCTTCAGGCGTATGTTAGTTTGTTTGTATGTAACGGAATCTTTGAACATGATTTTGAACTCCTTCAAAACGTCGGATTAATTCGAAATTTGGTATACCTATCAAGGACCGATGACAATGCAGTATTATAAAAAAAATGAAAAGTATTTTAAACACGCTTTTATAGAAAATCTAACTAAAAATAAAAAATATATATTAATAAATTAGAAGAAAACATGTATTTTATTGTAAAAAAAGCGTGGGGTGCATGGTGTCAACAGATATAAATATTTTATTGACAGATATGAGAAGGATTATATCATTTAGATAATGTCTTAAAAAGCACCCCACGCTTTTTTACAATAAAATTCATGTTTTCTTCAAATTTATAAACTTTAATCCCAGTACAATGTAGTAAATGTAACAAAACAGCTGAAACAGCACTTTTGCTGGTGGGAGGATACTTGTATCCGACCGGATAGCGACCACCGTACACAGGTGCTAAAACCTGCCATAGTGGCCCACCTTGTGTGGGTCGCGTTCCAGGGTCAGCCAGTGTACATCCGGTTCTCCCCAGGGGGCTTGCCCCCTGATCCTCACCCTTTTCCCATCCCTTTTTCCTTCCCCTCCCCCTTGGCCCTTTGGCAGGCCGGCATGATCTCGCCGACCTACGATGGACACATTGTTTATCGTTGGTCGACAATATTCTTGGATTGCGCTACACTTACCATCAGGTGTAGCGTAGTCACTTTGCCGAGCCAGGATAAAAAAAAACTGTTATTTTCTTTTATCTTGGACTGTGTTTGTTCAACATTATTTCGCTTTTGATTCGAAAACATATGCACAGTATTATTATCAGTAACAATACACGTACGTATTATCCCTTTCAAATATCAAGTACTATTATAGTTGTTATTTTTATTTATTTCTAATATTATAAACGAGAAAGGTATTATTATCCTTAGGACCATAAATGTTTATGTTTCTACTAACTAAATACTTTAAAGGAGGAAGAGAGCGTAAAAGATTTGGAAGAAATACTTTAATGATAGTTCGTTGAGTTCAATGATCTTATCAACATAGGCGACTAGTGCTGTAATCACGTTTCGCCGAGGTAAGCATCCCCAAAGGTAGGAAAGCCGTTAGGGGGTTACAGGTGTAATTTATGTTATTTAAATGTAACTTGTGTGACCGCCTTGTGCACTAGGCGGCTAGCCACCCTACGGTTAACCACGTATGGAACGAAATACGCTACTGCGACTATACAATCGCGCTACGCAGTTTTATGGGTCTGCGTGACGTAATTTTAAACATCGTGCTCTCAAATCGACCATAACTAATTTGAACAGTATTTGAATGTAGTCCTTCCTACAAAATTATGTTATTAAGGGAAACGTGAAATAACAATTTATAAATTGATACAACTACAAAGTAATGTTCTATTCTGCTGACGATTTATTGTCAGTTTCCATTAATATGTGTAACATTGAAAACATTGTTTGCAATAGTTAGTGCGGCGAAGCACAAAATATAGAAATAAAATAAAACACAGAATATGTTTTGTGTTAATTTAACTCGCAAGCAATGGATGCAACAAAGCTAGCTGCTAATGTTAGAAAATTAATAGTTTTCAGGAACCCATTCACGCGCACTAAATATTATAAAATAAATTGTTGGGAATGATAAAGCCGTACAGTTTGTGTAAAACAAATTGTATGCACTTTTCATATACCCAAGGTCCTCGTTTCATAGTAAAAGAGACTATTGCTAAAATAGCATTAAATACTCATACAACAACACTCACGTAGGTATACTATCCGCATTAACATGGTCCAAAAACGGGGTTCAATGCTTGCACCTCATAAAAGGCAACATTATTACCAGAAACGGTGAAAAAAACTGTTTAAGACTGTACTCTACCCTAATGACCTTAGCTATTTTCTCGCATCGAGATGCAGCGCGCTGACATTGCAGGGATTTTATGGTTTTTATCCGTTATTTTAACTTTTTGTCTTGTGTAAAATCAATACGCCGCGTTTCTTTATTTAAACGAACGATCATATGACTCGATTAATTAGTAATTTTAGCTCTACCGCAGTGTTTCCCAACCTATTTAGGCCTTGCCCCACCTTTAGATTTTATTGTTAAATTTGTCACCGATATATAGCATTGCATTTAAATAACCCAAAGCGAAAGGGTTAAAGTCGTATCGAGGCCATTTTTTAAATTGCCCCCCTTAATTATAAAATTGCCCCCCTGTGGGGCCTGGGCCCCACGTTGCGAAACACTCCTCTACCGCTATTTCGGAAGGCTGTTCTACTTGCGGAGAACTAGCAGTTCTAACATTACTCTTTTCAAAGTGGTTTACAATATTTGCATTTTACATTTTATTTCCACCGGTTAAGTTATTAAAAACTTCCATGATAAGACACCAGACAGACTACAAAGTTCACCTTCCCCCCACCTCCTCTTTTGCAAGTAGATATTTCCAAAAATAAAATATAGACATATTATACACGACGTGCTTTTGGCAGTTTGACCGCATTTTCCGATTTTCCTTTGCAATTCATACAAAAAACTCATAGAAAAAGCACTTTAAGTCTTTCACGAATTTAAGTATTTTTAGGGAAACTTTTCCATGTTTTTCTTTCCAGCCAAACATTACTCAGAAAAAAATACTTAACCGGACTAGCCATTCTCAACTGATGTTACCAACGAACAGCATTTCATTTTTATTTATATAGATTGCTTTTGTGAGTAACTCTTGACTTAAAATAGTTTTAGGCGGAATGTAAAAGAATGAATTCTTTATGAAGAGTTGGCTAAGAACTTTGTTGTTCATACTTTATTTATGTATTTTTTAATTAAAATATACTGTTTCTTAAGAAAATATTTACCACTATGTATTATACATAATACTAATAACCTAATCTTTAAAAACCCTCGCCATCAATTAAAAAAACATCTGTAGGTAACTTTTGAACACCGAATTTCGTCAAAAATAGCTAAAAACCGTCTCGATAAAACTACCTTCCGAAAAAAAATTGTATTTAAATCGGTCCACTAATTAGGCGTTATGGTGTTACAAACAAATACACAGAACCACAAACAGGCGAAGGGATCAAATTTATAACACTCCTCTTTTTGTCGAGAGTTAAACTATGTAAAGATAGACTTCAAGACATCACGTCAAGCGACAGACTTGCGTTTATACTGTGCACGCACCATAATAAAAACATTAACTACATGTGTTGATAGCCCACTATTTAAAAATTATATTTTAGAGCTCAGTTAAGAGAACGGTTTAAAAAAATCTAAACTATATCGTTTGAACTCGCTCGACCTCGTCACCATGGTGACTGAAATCGGAAGGTTAAAGAGTGAAATATTTTCTGGCTCCAAGCCTGTCTGGGACGGAGCCAGTGAGTAATTATGGGTTGTCTCTCATCGTATTTTTATGTGTTGCCTTTGGTAATTGCTGTAGAACATTATTTAAATATACAATACTAGCTGTGCCCGCGAACTACGTTTCGCCATCGAAAAGCTTTCATTCAAACTTTCATCCCATATTTGGGCCCTTTAGGGTTTGAAATTTAAAGAAAAAAATACCCTATGTTTAACCCTGGGTCATTAAATATATATTTGTGCCAAAATTCATTGAAATCGGTTCAGCGGTTTAGATTTTTCATACAAACTTTCATCCCCTTTTTAAACCCTTCAGGGGTTGATTTTTGAAAAATATAGTAGCCTATGTCCTATTCTGATGTATAAGCTATATTATTGTAAAGTTTCATTAAAATCCATTCAGTAGTTTTTACGTGAAAGAGTAACAAACATCCCTCCGTCTATACTTACAAACTTTCGCGTTCATATATATTAGTAGGATTTTTCATATAATTTGAGAATATTGACCGTATACTATCGTTGTTATTTGTAAAGATCGAGTTCTGATGGTGGAGTCAAGCGTCAGTGGGGTTCTCGTCTGTCCTATAATCTTGACAGCTTGAGATGCCGCACTGTTAGTGACGTGAATGGTATCCTATACATTACAGGATGCGTAATACTATAGCGCAGACGTCACGTCACTAGGGTTGCCAGACATCCGGGAAATCCGGGACTGTCCTGGAATGGGTTGCCTTGTCTCGTGTCTAGTATTTCCACTTTACTGTGTCACAATTGACGATTACTATATTTTATCACAACATTTTGGATGCCCAAATATGTACGGACAGCCCTGTGTGCGAACGGGGGTAGCTCAAATTTTGTTTAAAGTCTTATGATTCTTAGATGTGTATATTATATTACAGTAATACCCCGGACTTACGCGATAGGTGGGACCGAGCGATAACCGTGTCAGTCGAATTCGCGTAAGTCGGGGTAAAACTTTGCATGTAAATACATGTAAAGTATGTATAATCGGGACCAGAGTCTAAAGATAAATAATAATTTAGACGAACGAATGATACTTGAATTCAATTGAGAGTCTTTCACAGCTTCCATATTTTTTTCTTTACATTTTATAACCGTTCGGATTGTCGATTCCGGTAGGTCAAATTTCTTTGCCATATCACAAACATTTATTTTTGCTACAAAGTCTTTGATAATGTTCAGTTTACACTCCAAAGACAGTGTTTTTCTTTTCTTGTTAGGTTCAAATGACACATTTTTTCTTCTTTTGGGTCACATAATTTGAGGTTATCAATAAAAGGCACTGCGTTAGTAAAAAAATCCACGCGAAATACGTTCGAACCACAGAATTTACGTAAAACGGGGTAGCGTAAGTCGGGGTATTACTGTATTTTAGCCTAAATAAAAATATGTAAAGATAGACAAATTACTAAGATACCTAAATATAATTACAAAACAATATATAAATAATTATTTTTATATATTCATACTAGTTATACCTCTGCCTACGCCTTCGGAGATTACAGGCGGGAGTGCATATGTATGTAAGTGTACGTCATGCTTAAGTGTTTATCCTCATAATACGAAAAATATCAACATTTATTAACCAACATGCTTTCAACAGAAACCACTCAACATACTATAAACTACAACAAAAATTAAAACAACAGTATTTGTAAACTCAACGTTTGCCAAAAATACATCCATGATGGCGGGTTCATACGGTTCAATTTTAGTTGATTAACCGACTTGAATCAACGAAAGCTGATTGGTTTTTATTGATCAAATCAATTAAATGTATGTTCATACGGTTTAAATCGCATACTTTTAGCACTTTATCAACCAAAATTGAACCGTGTGAGCCCGCTATTAATAACGCAGTAATTCAACGGTTGAATACCGAGTGGTGACAGTCAGACACTAAGTGACGAGGGCGATAAATTATGAAAATCTTTATAAGACCGCAATATTTTGGCCGCGATTCTCTGTCTGCGCAATATAGCTTGGCAGGCGCAATTATAAAACTAACTCTTGCTCGTGGATCCACCCGGGTGAATGTTTTTTCCAGGATAAAGTAATCCAAGTATAAGTCTCAGTGGCAGAGCCAAGCTATAGATAATTTTGTCTGCAGCATGCACGGGTCGGCTCTACCGGATCTTTAGCATTGTCTCATAGGTAATCGACGTAAAGTAGCGGCTTGCTGCTGCGTTTCGTACGGTGAGTGATATCTGGAGGCCCAAATGGCTCTCTCCTTCCCAATCCCTAATTATCCTTTTCCTTTGAGGTCGGCAACGCGCCCATGTTTCTTCTGGTACTTTATCTCAATCAAATGAACAATATGGATTGTGGGCGTACATGGGCGGTGGAGATTGCTTACCATCAGGTGACCCACCTGCTCGTTTGCCGGCCTATACTATAAAAAAAACCTTATCTATGCTACGGACCTTATCTATGCTGTAAATTCACTAACAAACGTGATAGCATGGACTTTCCTGATTCATTAAGAAACACTTTAATTCACAAACTCACAGACAACCAAAAATTCCGACTATAATATTAGTAGGATACAATTAAAGCCGGAATCAGACATATCCAATTTTGTTTCCGACTGACTGATCTGACTATCGGACCGGATTCACGCACACGTTTGGCTTTTCATTGTGAAGAGCACATTCACTACAAAGAGTAATGTTTTTACAAAAATAAAATAGGTTTAAATTATTTACAAACCTAAGTTTGAGAATAACCTATTTACAGATGGTTCTTTACTACTAACTACCCAGTTAAATTGCGATAGAAATTTTTGAGTTCTTATAATTTTTTTATATTTTTTATTGACCTGACATTCTGACATCGTTTTTGACTCGGATGTCCGATCTTCAGACTATCAGAGAAATAAATCGAACATATATTTTTATTCCCAGACGTGTTAGGAATATATTCGCAGATAATCAAACAATTTCTATTTTTAAATAAAACATGAATTTTAATAAAAATAACTAGACTTGTATGCTGGTGTCGAGGTATCAACTAAAGGTAATTAAATCTTTATTTTGGATTAGTGTGTAATGCAAGACGTTTGATTTCCCAATAAAACCAATATACAACTAAATGTCGAGACGAGAAAGTCAGCCAGAACATTAAAATACAAAGTATTACATAACACTGAATTGCATGGCATCCTCTAATAATGCCCAGTAACATCACTCAAACTCAAATCCAATTCAAAGGTATCAACCCAGTAAGATTATCGCATACAATACAATGTAATGCAAAAGACCTACGGCTGAGTTTCTTGGTGATTCTTCTCAGACCAGTGGGCATTTCCGAAGCACCGGCAGAGACATTTCAATTAAATTTATCTATTGTTGACATGTAGAAGAGCCCTTCGTTACCTACTTGCAAAATAAACGTTTCGATTTTGATTAGTATCCAAAAGTGAAAGGTTTAAAGTTCGACAATACGCGCAAACTAACTTGGCTGGATCGAAGCAGCTTGCGACTGAAGTTCGGTCTAGTTATTCCGCTCGCTTTCAACTACCCCCAGTGCTACAGAGCGTTTTTTTTATAACGACTAAAATACTATTTTGTTATTTCAGCATAATACACACAGTAAGTATAAATATTACGTTATATTACGAAGATCAATTTTTTATCGACATTTTGAGAGTTTAATGCTTTTTTATAGCCTGTTACTTTATAGCATTTGAGCCTTGACGAGATGGTATAAAAGTAAATAAATTTGCCATAATAAAATGTATCGTGAAGCGATCAATCATGTCTAAAGACGCTTTGAAAACATTTCATAATTCGTGGCGTTTTGGAACAACAAGTCTTGTTGAGACTCTTGTTTCGACTTCCTCCGTGGCGCAGTGGGAGAGTGGTCACGGTTTCAGTCCCAGCACCGAGACAAATATTTGTCTTATCCACAAATATTTGTTTCGGGTCTGGGTGTTGTGAGAGCGAAAGTCTCCCGAGTTTCTGATACCCACGACACAAGACTCATATCTTACTATATGTGTGTGACTGTTGGGTGTTATTATTATTTATTAGACCATAAGTCTTGTTACAATGTTAGAGTTTCTAGTCTATTTTTCTTTAATTAATTCCTTTGATTAGTTATTCCAATTTATTATTTAATTTTTAATTGCGGATCAAAGATTATAATGCATTATGCAGCGCCCGGTTTTAATATATGTAGCCGACATATAGCCTGTAGTTTACTAACCAATACACATTTTATAAGTGACCTTAGTACAGGAAAATATGGGAAAAATGTTATCTCAAAAATTTGTGTAAAATGTAGAGAATGTAGAAAGATCCAAAAAGCAAATTGACACATGACACGTTCTACGAACGGCGTGTACTGTAGAAAATAAATACAAAATAAACTAAGCTCAAAAAGCTGTTAAAATAAAATTGTATCCCTAAACTGTAATTGAAAAATATGGCAGGTAACGATTGGATGCGGGTTGCCCAAGACCGAGATGGTTGGCGTTGACTTGGGGAGGCTTACGTTCAGCAGTGGACGGCAATAAGCTGAGATGATGATGATGATGATACTGTAACTAACCAGCAAATGCTGGTATGCTATGGTAGCTATGCACGCGGAAATATCGAACCCTCTCAATTATTAAAATTCATTTATAGTGAATAAATAAAACAACATTCGCACGTTGCATCGTTAGCACATTCGCTTTGCAATTTTGAAATCAAATTCATAGACTAGCTGTCCCTTGCGGTTTCACCACAGGCATTCTACTCTCATATTTATTACATACTTTATCTCTTCTCGTCTTTAGGCACCACTAAGCATAGATATACTTCTCGAGGCTAAGTCATCATTATCATCATTTATCGCCGGTTTCCTCCCACTGCTGGGCGTAGGCCTCTCGTTTCACTTGCTATCCACGTCGGTCCTGAACTAATTGAGCCCAATACGATCATGACATCTATTAACAAAATCATTGGCTCATTTCGCTCCCACGCGAGTAACATACTCTGTTTATGCCACTATGTTACTTCCCTATTGCACCACCTGTCATAGTTGCTAAGGCAGTTCAGTAGTTCAACTACTATCTTGCATATTACCAAGTTGTCACTCAAGAGGAGATTTGAACTATATAGTTGCGACCTTGAACTCGTTGCGAATAACCAGAGCACCAAAGCGCTCCCTAACTTGGAAAGTATATGGTGATCTGATGTGAAGTCTTTTAACGTATATATGGTGAGAATACTTGGTGTGTTGGTTCGATTTTAGCTAGACAAAAAAAGGCTCAGCAAAATCGCGTAGCATAGTTAATCGTCTTTTTTTTTAATCCTGGCTCGGCAAAGTGACTACGCCACACCTGATGGTAAGTGTAGCACAATCCAAGAATAGTGTCGACAAACGATAAACAATGTGTCCATCGTAGGTCGGCAAGATCATGCCGGCCTGCCAAAGGGCCAAGGGGGAGGGGAAGGAAAAGGGATGGGACAGGGGTTAGGATCAGGGGGCAAGCCCCCTGGGGAGAACCGGATATACACTGGCTGACCCTGGAACGCGACCCACACAAGGTGGGCCACTATGGCAGGTTTTAGCACCAGTGTACGGTTGTCGCTATCCGGTCGGATACAAGTATCCTCCCACCAGCAGATACTGCAGAGGTCAGTATCTCATTAGTAGGGACCCCTGCAGTTCATCCCAAGGGTCAATAAAAACTGCTCGTGTTTCGGTACACACACTACACAAAAATCCATGCATAAAACTTTGTTCTGTTTTTTACCGAGGAAAAATATGCATAATTGACTTGGCATGGAAATTCCGATACAATAACACAATCGGGACGAGTGTGGTGTTAGCCGTTGACGAGTTTACAAAATATGGACATTGGAAAGACTACATTGCAGCTAAACTCTATCGAACACTTTTTTTAACAAAATAGGTAATAGAATATATTTTGACATTAGTTAAATTAACTTAAAAAAGTCAGCAATAATAACTTCTAATTGTTAGGCGGTTGGTACAACTTAACTTGACCGGCGCGGCCGCGGCACCGAGACCACATCGCTTCTTAACTCTATCGAATTAATATTTTTCTAATATAATAAGTCCATTTTAATAATAATAAGAAATCAACTACAAGATTATCTGTTTTTAAATTCGGCTCCAATACTTCAGTGTTATAAAACATCAATGCTTAAACTCATTTCTGTTTCGTCCCTTGAAGGGAATTTTCTCCTACTTCTCTATTACTCTCTCTTTCTTTATAATTTCACGTGAATAAGAAAAAGGTAACCATAATAACTTGATATTATAAAACATTGAATTAAACAAAACACTGAAAAGAAATGTTTTTAAATAAAAGCCTAAGTAAATAAAGGATACTTAAGATTGTGTAAGTTCCTTTTTGTAAGAGTTTCTTTTTATAAACAGTATTCGCGTTCTGGTTAACCCTAATTAATCCAACTACATTGCAATTCATCATAATGTTACAACTACATTCGCATGGAATTTTTTTGCGTAAATAAGCCTCGTTCGCATGGAGCGAGGTTCTCGTATGGCATAGACGAGAATAAAAGAAAAACCGTCTTTTAATAGTCGACGTCATATGATTCTCCTCGTAAAAACGTGACATACATACGCTCAAACCTTTATTGTCGAAGGCAGATAAATAGTGCTGCAGCCAAGTTTCAACGAGCATAATCCGTCAAATGTTGTGTATAGGAGGCGACCCTATCGCCATACCGAATACATATACTAATCCGGGGCAATTCACAAATTGCAATTCGGAATTGATCCCAGGACCTCACTGTTCTCAGCCTCATTTTACTGCCACTAAACCAATGAAGCGTCATAAAGTTTTCTGTTACAATTTCGCCTCTATCGTGCGATACATTTTCTACATTTTAATGGTGCTATTTTCCAAGCGTATCTCTTTTACATAATGGATATTTCACACATGAAACTTCGTTACTTTTGAAATCCTGATGTTCAACAATGTACCTTAGAAATATGTGAGTCGACCTATATTATTTAACTATAAAAATAAACAGTATTTGCAAGCAGGGTTAAGGTAAAAAGTGACGTTAAAAGAAGTGAAAGCTTTGTGAAACATGTATATGCCATGTTGCGCCGACTCAATTTCTAATTACAGCATACTTCTATAGGTCTTTAACCTAATTACAAACGGAGTAAGGAAAGGAAACTGGTGGAGTGTTATATTCTGTATGGAATGTTTAGTGGCCAACCGCAGCACGTATGCAACAAAACGAATCGATCGAATCGAATTCCTTTTCATGCCGTAACGTGTTGTTAACAATTGTGTGTTAATGTTTCCTCCTCATAATTGTAATTTCTCGTCACTTATTAGTAATTATTGCTACTGTAGCGTTACAGCAGCTATGTACTAAAATTGTAACGCGCTTTTATACAGATTGAAGTACTCGCGTTGTCTATTTAGTTCGATGTCTGTGTGTCAAGTCAATGGAGCGGGTTACAGTGAGATAGTAAAGAATTAACCTAGAAGGTTGATAGATAAATAAGCCAAAACATGCTTATGAACTAAAATTGTAACGCGCTTGATTTTATACAGATTGAAGTACTCGCGTTGTCTCTTTAGTTCGATGTCTGTGTGTCGAGTCAATTGAGCGGGTTTCAGTGATATAGTAAAGAATTTACCTAGATGGTTGATAGACAAATAAGCCAAAACATAATTTCCTTTTTACTGCTTTTTAATACATTGTTTATATGATGATAATACGTGTGATGGAGATAATTTTAGTGTTTTGTTTTTATCTTTATGGGCTTTTAGCTCAAGTTATGTTTAAATCAAACTGTCGCGCAGGATGCAGTCCAGACGAAGACATCCTGTGAATACCAACAACTTATAATTATGAAACAAAAATCGCCCACACTTGTACGAATAAATAAACAATTAAGTTTAACATTATTTCCCAAACTCCTTTTGATAGAATATTCTGGACATATTATTGCTGGCGTGGCTTAGAAGACTACGTGCTATTTAGTTGAATATTAAAAAAAAACGAATCACACCGCAAATTACTAAAGATGGTTGGACCCTCGTATGCGAGATATTGATTATTATTTATTTGTTGATCTATTTAAAATGAAAGTACTCCAAATAAATATTAGTTTAACTACTTCTCTATTAAGTATTGCAGTCGCTATCGTAGAATCGAATAAAACGATAAAATTCAATCGTTTAACAAGTTCTTAAATACATATTGTATATTATGTTATTTTATTATCCCAGACTGAGCTTAAACCTAGACTTACCATACATAAGTGATATAAACATATATAATTCAGAATGTTATGCTTGTACTCTGTTTATTAAATAACAATGAACCATATAGCCTACAGGATATAGGTATTATAAACAGAAAATCACATTATAAAAATGTTATTTTGCCCTTCTATTACAATTTAAGCTATAATACCCAACATGATGCTGTTTTTAATTAATTAAAGCAAACAATTTATGTATTTGTTAAATTTAATAATTTCATCACGGATATTTTATTGAAACGCACACGGCATAATTGCTTTGGTTATTGATTTTTTATATTCGAGCATGGCAAAGTGACTGCATACTACACCTGTTGGTAAGCGCAGTACAGTCCAAAAAACCACCGACCACTGACGAACAATGCGTTTATCAGTGTTTACCAGAATGCCGGCCTATATAAATGCTTCTTCATACTCCGAAGAGGGAAGAAGCTAATCGAGGAGCCTGCGACAGGACAGGCGGATGACCGATGCACGCTCAGGGACACAAAGATATACCCCTATCCCCGCCCCTACCAACCATCAAGTTATGTCGCAAGCCCCTCGGAAGAACCGGATATACACTGGCTGATCCTGGAACGTGATCCACATAAGGTGTGTGGGTCACTATGGCAGATTTTAACGCCATGTGTACGGTGGTCGCTATCCGGGCGGATATGAATATCCTACAACCAGCAATTGTTTATTTACTTTCATGTAATTGGATCGAGAATTTGAATATAACGCGTTTGAATTACATAACACAATTTATAATATATTAAAAAGATAATGTGATAATGTTGTCTTTAAAAAAAGTAGCATACATTGAACAATTTTGCGGTTATTATTCAAAACATAACTGCAACAATTTTATGTGAACAGTTATCCGCTTATATTTCGAAAAACATTGCAAACCGTGCGAAAATGTAAAGGTAAATATGAATCCCGCCCAACTACATACATTATTATGATTGATAATAAATTTGCGATTTTATTGCATATCGAATTCGCTTTATTGGCGTCAGCCGTTAACGATCTGAAAATATTCGGAGCCTTGAGACAACGCTTGTACCTCATCGACTTTATTTTGGTAAAGGTGTTACTCAAATCTAAATGTAATGTCGCTATGGTGCTATGGTGCGTAGGTATGATTATTTATATATTGTTTTACTGACATGCTTTTAAAACTTACGTAGTAAAGTACAGTATTTTTACAGCACTGAAACGCAACCAAATAATTTTATGAGCAAAATAAAATGTAACATATGAAAAGGCGTTTAAAACACATTTATGCACAATTACATATCATTATCAGGTGTCACAAGAGATAGACAGGAAACACATCGCGAGAATGGCTAAGACTTGCCGAATGCCGAGGAAAGTGCCGGTATTTCGGCAAGATCCTTTCTGAGCCACGAATCGAACACGGAACACAAACACGTACCGCTTTTACCGACGGACGGCGCACCGATCACCGCCACTTTCACTTCCGACAGCGACGACTTCTTCCGCCTGATGCCTCTAGTGCTCATTTTCAGCGTTCATCGTCCCGCGGCCCGCCACGCGCGTCGGCCGAATGCTGGTCGCGCCACGGCCGACGTAAACACGAAACAAAACCCCCGCGCCCGCGCGCCCGCTAAAAATACATCAAGCGACAGCTCTGACATCGGTGCCGGTGTTAATGGGTCAAGATCTGGCCAAGATCAGTGTTGCAAATAGTCATGTTTACGTCGCATCTTCCCGTGACGGCACCGGCACGACGACGTGCTAAGTGCTATCCCACGTGGACGAAATCCCACACAGTTGCGGCTCCAGTATAGGCGATACTGTGTCATCTGTCGGCTCCCTCCTTCATTTGACCAACCGTCTTGGATAAATCCAAGATTGTAAATGTCTTATGTACATGGAAAATATTGTCAATGGCAATCGCATTTATACTGATGTATATTAATAATAAAAACAATTATTATGTACTTTTAATAATAAATATATTATTTACCGTACCTACAAAGTAATCAAAACTTTTTTGAAATAGCTATCTTCTGCTTAGAATGTTATGGCTATTTATGACTAAAAACTTGTAAAATCGTGTGGGCATTTTATATATTTATTAGATAAAAAGTCCCATAATTTAAACCAGAAAATATTTTCACCGAAAATGTGGTCACGGACACGTGGCCCAAGAATTTCAAACATACAAGCTATTTACGCAGGAGGTAGCCTCAAAATTCTCTAAGTTTAACAATTTATTTTAGGAATTGCTTGCTTCAACGGTATGCAAGACATCATAATAGTTTAAACACTACATTAGGTTCTGCGCAAATATTACTAGGTAAATAATAATTTTTATTTTTAGAAGTAGCTGTATCAATTAATTATCCGACAACATTTGTAGCGCTATACAAATTAATACATAACACATAAATAACATACACAGTATAAACAGCTGTTAGCTTCAACGAATTAATTAATCTTACAATCAGAGCGACAAATTGAACATGACCATAACGTGGACCAAGCCAACACCCTGCGAAACATCTCGCATATCCGGAAATTGTTTGCAGGAGTTATAATATTAATAATGACAGATGTGAAATTATTCAACCCGACGAGAGGAAACGAGTGTATTTTTTCACCAAACCGATAAATCTTGACCTTGATGTCTTAAAAGCGTTCATAAATCAATTGATTTTTAAGACGTATGCATGCGATTAAATTGTAAACACTCAACGCGTCAATGCAACTAAAGAAATAAAGGCTAGGCATGGTAATGGACGGCGTTTACTGATGTAATAAAGGTTTCATTATTTACAGCAGTCGTTAACCGGCTATTGATACTACTTTGTGACGTCTCGTCGATATTTTAGGCGACCATGATTTTTGTGGACTATCTATGTGTTTGCCCCAGGGAGAACAACTGTACTTTCCACCTTCATCATTCTTCTCTTCTCAACGTTGTCGCTTCATTCTTTAAACTTTAACCTACACAATTTATAATAGACTAACTATTAGTCCACGGCATTATTCAATAATTTGCATTAATATCTATCATATAAAGTGCGGACAGTGAAACAGTCTATCCATTAGTTAAAGTCAGAATAAAACATGTTTGTCTAGTGGGTATTTATTGAGATAAAAGCAGCAGCATTGAGCAGGCCACAGCGGGGGACTGTATTACTGTGAAGCTATTTAGAAACAAAGGGTAGGAGGCGGCTTTTGGGAAATGGGATTGATGATGTCTGTCCTAGATAGAGTGACCATCTGCATAGACTGCCACGATATCAGAATCACTTATTGTGGAAACAAAAACCTAACGATCTTTTTAATAATTACTTAAGATAGGTTTTTAATTCAGACTACTAATCGGTCGAATTATTTACGGATACAACTGTAGAATTAGACATATACTGCCACATTAAACAGCTTAGCGGACTGGCTTCCTCGAGGCGTATGATCCCAGATGTTGATTTTTGAAGTGGCATAGCCATGCTGTAAACAGTGTAATTTTCATCATGAATGGGCCGACTCTACCGGGTTGTAACTGTCTCATAGAAAATCGACGTGAAGTAGCAGGAACGAGATATCTAGAGGCCCGAATCCCCCTCCCCCTCCCAATCCCTTAATTATCCCTTTCTTTTACAAACGCATCCATGGTTCCTCAGGTATTGTGGATGTTCATGGGCGGTGGACATCACTTTCCATCTGTTGACGCAATTGCTAGTTGGATGGCCTCAAAAAAAATTGTAAATGTGATGATCATCTATTTCTACGACGACTGACGAGCAACGGGTGTCAAAAACGAACTCAGTTACACGAGATCATTGTCTGCATTTACTTTTTTTTAGCACAAAAAGATTTAAATGATTTTATATCGTACTTAATCTTTATATATTAAAATTACTTGTCACGTTATTTGTCCACGATGAACTCCTAAACTACTGAACCGATTTTAATCAAATTTTGCAAACTGTGTGCGATTTGATCCAACTTGATTGATAGGATAGTTTATATTTCAATTTATAATCGCAATATTTTTTATTGCAAATTATTAGTTATAATTATCTGTGAGTTCCATAAGATTTTAACACATGGCTGTAAGGTAATTTATCGGCTGGATTGAGTACGCTCGCAATATTTTTGAAGAAATCTTCTTTAGCCGCGTTGAGCACTTTTTGGTAGAGGGTAAACCTGTGGTTTCGCGTCAGCGACATGCTATTGTTAATTCAGACTATTCACGTATAACACATCGTATATACCTGACGCATGCTGTGCGCGTTAGACGCTTTTCACTTCTGCCTAGCGTGGCCATGTCCATAGTCCCGTCACGTTGATCCTTGGAGACCATTGTGTCACGAACATCAGGCGAACTACGCCCAGCCTGTGCGTAATACGTACCTGCTGCCTGGCCTTATCTGTCTGCATACTCTCCCAAACCCCTTCAGGATACGGGATCACTAGCCTTTCCTTGGCTATTTGTGGCAGCCTCCACCCTGAAGGTTTAACTGGTGCTCCTCCAGTGTGGCCACTTCTAAATTTCCAAATACTTTTGTTGTTTTGCTAAACCTAATAATGTCTCCCAGTTTTATATCTTGTAGTTGATCTTGTGCTATTCTGTATCTCCCATTTTGGCAGAGTACACTGAACCTGTCTAGACTGAGTAGGTACTAAACTTAGACAAAGATTATAAATAACTAGCTTTTGCTCGCGGCTCCGCCCGCGTGATTTTCATACAAACCTTCATCTCATATTTTATCCCCTTGGGGGTAGAATTTATCAAAATCCTTTCTTAGCGGATGCCTACGTCATAACATCTACCTGCGTGCCAAATTTCAGCCCGAGCCCTCCAGTGGTTTGGGCCGTGCGTTGATAGATCACTATGTCAGTCAACCTTTGAGTTTTATATATTTAGATTAAACAAATTAAATAACCGAGACTTATCCGAACTATTTGAAACGCAGAGCTACAAGTGCACGGAACACGGCTGGCCGTACGCCAATCACTTATCACCAATTAAAACGTTCCTTTGTTTAAACGGCATCATTGTTTGGTATTTTTGTAAAGAGAGCAAGCACACATGATGTACGAGCCCGAGAATGCGCGTATACGCTTTAAACTTTATAAAATGTGACTTTCCGACGTGTTTAAATGACGGATAAACGAATATTCGAGAAGTTTTAATTCCCATTTGAATGTAATCTTAACTGCGATATTCCATACACCAGCTGTTCCGAGCGTTAATGTTTAAGTTCGATATAAAAATAAATTATTAGTTCAGATTGTGCCAATTTAGCTTTTAAAGTACCTAGTTACGGAGCAATTGTTTTAATAACTGTTTGAAATTCTTTGGTAGTCAGAGTGGTCAAGGACGAACTACATCTAAGTAATAAATGGTGGAAGGGTACCTGATATTTCTGTACCCGACTGGATAACGACCTCCATACAAATGGTGAAAAACTGTTCAAGCGAATCGCGTTCCGAGATCAGCCAGTGTGTATCCAGTAACTTCAGGCCGGCATAATTCTGCCGACCGGTGAGTGACTCAGTGTCTATTGACGGTTGACGTTATGTTTGGATTGCACTGTACTTAAGACCAGGTCCAATGTAGTCACTTTGCTGTGCCAGGATAAAAAATTAATAAGAAATAAATACATAGTGCAATTAACAGAAACTTATATTGTCATGACTAAGAATTAGTAGGATACTACAACACACGTGTGTTGTGACTGCTAGGATTTGGGTACAAGGAACTTTCAATGACACAAGTGTCAGAATATGAGCGGTAGAACCACGCTGTAGACAGTTTTATCTATAGCCGGCTCGACCGGGCCGTTTTCAGTGTCTCACAGAAAACCGACGTAAAGTAGCGGCTTGCTGCTGAGTTTCGTGTTGTGAGTGAGGTATCCGGAAACCCAAATCCCGCCGCCGCTTTCCCAAACCTTTAGTCGGCAACGCGCCTATGATTATTCTAGTATTGTAGGCGTACATGGACGGTGGAGATCGCTTACCAGGTGATCCACTTGCTCGTTTGCCGATCTATTCCATAAAAAAGTAACGAAGGCTTGCTCTTTTCAGGCGTCTCAGCCACTGCACCAGAATCAACTACGAATATATTAGAATGGACCATCTGTACGATCCAAATAAATAGTCAGATTTAGCATGAGTAGGTCTAGTACGAATTGCAAATAAATTCACAGGTTTCGAACTCGTATAAAATTATTACTGTCGAAGTGTCAGACTAGTATTTCATACTGTAAGAGAGGAAATAATCGCTCGTAAATTAATTTCGTACTCGACTGATATCATATAAATTTAATCGATAGTATGATTAAGGTTTAATTCATGATAGTTAATGGCTACTGCTATGTATGGAGAAAACGAAAACTGCCATTGTTTTAAAAATCTATTACTAAGCCTACTGTAGGCCTAGTATACGTTGAGAAGTGTAGATGGTTACTACTAAAACGATGACAGTTTTCGTTTTCTTTCCACACATGCAGTAGCAGTAACCACTAGCCTATAGTCAGGTATTGTGCCTGGTACGGCGTTAGATTCATGGGATATCATAATCATGGGACGGAAATAGGCTGGCCGACATGTGGGTGTACTGTTTACACCTCTGCCTACCCTTTTGGGGGATTACAGGCGTAGATACGTATGCGTGCGAATCGGCCGTCCAACCGAGTTTTACCACAAGGTTAATAAAAACCGACTTTGTATGCAAAATAGTCTTCCTTGCATGCCTAAAAACCATGTAAAAAGTGATGAGTTCAAGTGACAGTTGACAATAGAGACTATCCCGCCCACATACCCGCCACTGTAACTACTGTGCACCAGGATCAACAGTGGCACGCATTTTTGTTGACACCGACCAGTGAAGCTCGGCGAGTCTCTTGGAATCCCTAAATGTCTTTGTCCCGCAACGAAATTAATCAGATAGAAGGTTAGGGAGGAGTTGGAAATATTGAACAGTTGACAAGACAACTTATTTGCAACCCATAATATCTCAATAGCGCATTCATACACTCGATTTATTTAAGTTGATCAACTGGTCAATCGCATAGGATTCTAGTCGTCTGAAAAATTACAATGAAATTGATTAATAAAAACCATACTTTTGTTGATTCAAGACAATTGATCAACTAATATCGAACCGTGTGAAGGCATTATAAAATTAAACACGTAATTCCATGATTTATTTTTTATTCACTCTTAACCATTATTTGTACAATTTATACATTTTTACGAACACAAATCATACTTCAATACAGGATATTATGTATTAATGTTCCCTACTATGTTTAGGATGTGAAAGGTATATGAGAGATCGCTATTTCATAAGAATTCTGGAACACACGACACATGTGATGTTCAATAAACCTACTAAACATTTATATAGTTTTTTTTACCACACCGTATGGATTTTGGATTCCCAGTGTATATCGCTAAAATGGGTTAGGCATCACAACTACACAAGCTTCCAAACATAATATTCCTATATAAATTATTGTCCGCATAACAAATTCGAAAAAATAATATCATAGATTGTTACCACAGGGCAATACAATACGTTCGTACTACTAGAAACTTGCATAAACCTAATGTGTAGATAAATATAAAGAAAATGTATAAATAATTGCTTTAACAATACAGGGAGATGCGACTGAGACACATACACAACGCTTTATTACATCTGGATACTTCATTTTATATGAAAATGTTCACACGTACTTTTCGTATGCAAAGTGACATAAAGCGTGTTTCTAATCCTTAGATTTTCATATAAAGTGAGGTGTCTAAATATAATTTTGCATTGCATACGTGCACCAAGGACACGCTGTTTCTAATATCGTATTCAAACTTTTTGACTTTACTTGATACAATATCGCATGCAACTTCAATCGTCTGAATAGACGCAATAGAATTGATCAAAGAAAAGCATACAGATATTGTTGGTTCAAGTCATTTGCTCCAATAAAATAAAGCCGTGTGAAGTTCGAACCGGCTATACTTTAAATTATTTGAATCGTTAGAATACATTGTTATCAAGCTACACTTATCTGGCGGTAACCATTTTAATTGCATATTGTGAAATAAGCTCTAAATCTAATAGTGTCGCAACACCAGTCGTAACTCATATATATAAAGAATATAAATGCACGTAAATTAAATTTTATATCATCATTACAAGATATTGATAAGAGATAATTAATAAGATAAAGAAAATATTTAAAATTGTTAAAACTATTGTAAACCGAATAACAATAATGATAAATATCATAACAATATTGTTATATTTAAACCAAATCAGGATGACGAGGGCATTACATTGACACATTACTTGTACAAATATTAATGTCTCATATTAAAAAAAAAACAATATAAAATTAAAATACTATAATCAAAAATAAACAAAACAGCTGCGTCATCAAAGTATGCGCAATGAAGTAAATTTTCAAACTACCCTCGTAATAAATGGATGAAAATATGCAATTTCAGCCCACATCAAGTAAAAATTGAGATTTGCTAAATTCATTAAAATATACAGGGTGTCCAGTAATTAATGGATAACCTTGAAATGTCTTATAGCAGAACGAATGGCCGTTCAGAGAAAAATACGAAAAAAAATATAACGTAAGTAGTACCTGAGGTACGTATTTTTTTTTAAAAAGTCGTAATTTTTTTGGTTTCTTTTACTTTCTTGGACACTACGACCAGAAAGGAAGGAAATCCATCGGTTTTTTGTTGTTTTATTATCATACACTAACTATACTAATAGATAGATAGTCAATAGTATGACAAGCTATTGCACTTTAAAAAAAAAATAAACATTCAAAACCATTTCTTTAGAAAAATTAGCAAAATTTTATTTTTAAACAAAGTTTAAACCTCTTGGGTATAAAAAAAATGTATGAATACATGAGTGACCAAAATTTTTTAAATAATGTCGGTTTTAAGTAGATTTTATAATGGTATAATTCATTATTGTATCTACTTTAAATAGCGATTTATTGCTATTAATGTAAGAAAGGAGCTAATTTGAACAAATAACAAAAACAATATAATTTGAGATACTTTTTAAAATAAAATTGTACTTGTCTAATGAGGTTTATTAAAACTAAGATTTGATGTTGATAAAAGATAAAAATGGCTTATTTAAACAAATTGAAACCAAATTATCAGAAATAAATTAACTTAAATTGAATACTCATAATGTTTAAAATGGTTATTTCATAAGCGTAAAATGTGTCATATGATCTCCATATTTGCTTCCTGCGCGCACGCCATTCCCCCCGGTTTGGTGTTATGTTAGACAAGAAGGGTCTGAGCTGGCTATGTGCGAGTGAAAGGAACTTAAAGTAAAAAAATCCAACCCTGTCAACCAACCAACCCAACCAATCCAACCCTGTATTTAAATATTCCCGAACAGACACAGCATAATGCGCAGGGCAGCCGTAATTTTACAACCAATGCGATTCCCTCAGCTCCTCGGATACTCCTTCTCTAATAAAGTCGGCAGATCATTTTGAAGAAATTCCAAGTAACTTTGCCTAGTTAGAATCCCGGTAATTAAAATGGGCCAATTATTTGTCCTTTAGGTTGTCCATTGGGTTGGATGGACAGGGTTGGATTTTTTTACTTTAAGTTCCTTTCACTCGCACATAGCCAACTCAGACCCTACTTGTCTAACATAACACAAAAACCGGGGGGAATGGCGTGCGCGCAGGAAGCAGATATGGAGATCATATGACACATTTTACGCTTATGAAGTAACCATTTTAAACATTATGAGTATTAAATTTAAGTTAATTTATTTCTGATAATTTGGTTTCAATTTGTTTAAATAAGCCATTTTTATCTTCTATCAACATCAAATCTTAGTTTTAATAAACCTCATTAGACAAGTACAATTTTATTTTAAAAAGAATCTCATATTATATTGTTTTTGTTATTTGGTCAAATTAGCTCCTTTCTTACATTAATAGCAATAAATCGCTATTTACGGTAGATACAATAATGAATTATACCATTATAAAATCTATTTAAAACCGACATTATTTAAAAAATTTTGGTCACTCATGTATTCATACATTTTTTTTATACCCCAGAGGTTTAAACTTTGTTTAAAAAATTAAATTTTGCAAATTTTTCTAAAGAAATGGTTTTGAATGTTTATTTTTTTTTAAAGTGCAATAGCTTGTCATACTATTGACTATCTATCTATTAGTATAGTTAGTGTATAATAATAAAACAACAAAAAACCGATGGATTTCCTTCATTTCTGGTCGTAGTGTCCAAGAAAGTAAAATAAACCAAAAAAATTATGACTTTTAAAAAAAAATACGTAACTCAGGTACTACTTATGTTATATTTTTTTTCGTATTTTTCTCTGAACGGCCATTCGTTCTGCTATAAGACATTTCAAGGTTATCCATTAATTACTGGACACCCTGTATATTTTTTATCCGAGCACGGCAAAATGACTGCACTACCCCTGATGTTAAGCGTAGTGCAATCCAAAAAACCAGCGACCACCAACAAACAATGTGTTTACCAGTGGTTACCAGAGTCATTCCGGCCTGAAAAAATGCTTCTTCCCTCTTCGGAGAGGAAATAAGCAAATCGAGGGGCCTGCGACAGGACAGGCGGATGACCAATGCAGGCACAGTAATATAAGTATGTACCCCCAAAACCCACCCCAAAAAACCATCAAGTCATGTCGCAAGCCCCTCGGGAGTACCGGATATAAACTAGCTGATCCTGGAACGTGATCCACACAAGGCGTGTGGATCACTATGGCAGGTTTTAACACCATGTGTACGATGGTCGCTATCCGGCCGGATATGAATATCCTACCACCAGCATCAACAATTCAAAGTTCTATGTCGCATAATCGTACATGGGAAATGTTCCATTTATGATTTTTTTGTAAAATATGGTGTTAAACCTACTTAAATCTAATGAATTTAGAAAAATAAAATCAGTGTCTCAATTTTTACTTGATTTGGGTTGAAATGTTATTTCATATTTGCATCGAAATATTGCAGTACATGCATAACCGCGAATAAGCGACGTTGACGCGTAAAAGACCTTAGTCCGTTCACAATGCGTATCCCAAAGGTCACCGCACGTCGCGAACAATAACATACACCTGCTGAGTGCTGACGCAATTCCTCCATAGTCCACCGAGGTTGACTATTGCGAGAGATTTATGCGAACGCCAAGATTATACTGGACTTGTTAAACTTCAATGTTTTAGTCCTATAATGGATATAAAGTTGCATTGAAACATTTTAAATCATTGTTAGACATTAGATTCTCTATTCGGAATAACAGCAAACAATTCCACATACACCATTTTACCTCTAAACGCGGTCAAAATTATAATAATTATGGAAATTTTGGAAGACCACCAAACTGATATAATGCAACTTACATATGTTAACATGTACACATTACGTAATAATATTAAATAAAATTAAACAAAACATGCTTTAATAACCACATACGATTTAGTATGATGTCACTTACGTTATCTTTTTTACTCATCAACCCCTTTCATTTGACATTCATATCAAGAAAAGAAACTATACACGCCACCATGGAGCGGCCGTGATTTTGAAATAAATACAAAACTGAGCAAATGGAACAACTATATCGTCAGTGGAAAGGCAAAAATACTAAAGCGGCAATACCTGAACTATACGGTAGAGCATTTTAACGTGTTTTTTATGATAATAATTCAAGATAATTATATTGCGAAAGCATAAGATCTTCCTTTTTAAAGCTGGTTGATAAAATGTATTAAATTATATAATTCATAGGTTACCAACTGTGAGGAATTTAATGCGTGACCAACATCTAGCTAAGGACCTTTGTATTATATATTTACTGACAAACCTTTTCCGTTATTAAGTATAATTAATCTTTATGTTATAATTAATTATCTTAAACTCTTTGTAATTATTCCATTCATACATACGGAAAGTCACATCTTTCGGCTGCACCCACGTTTCGCCAAGCTTATTTCCGTTTCACGATATGATTGGGGGCCGAGCCGGAATCCCGGGCCATTCAAGTATTAATTTTCGAATCGAAAACTATTACACACATTGTTTTTGCCCAACTTGGGAATCCACGGTTCTCAACATAATCTAGCTGCCAATTAATCGATATAAATATAAAAAAGTGTATGTGTGAAATTCACACACGGCAGAAGTGAAACTTCAGAATTATTAAAATAAATTAATTAACCAACGAATTTTAATACGCAAATGCAAAAAAATTAAACACGTAAATAATACACCACGTTATTTATGACACAATTTCCGAAGGCTTCGTTGTACCTAGGCGCAAAGACACGTGATAGCATACTTGTAATCTAAGTTATTCTCTTGCATGCTGAATCCTATTTATGAATATGTTTGTCTTTGTCGTGACGCATTTTCGTTTCATCTAGTTTCAAATCACAACAATTCTAAAAAAGTTTCACTCCAATAAAAAACTATTACGTTTCTCCTTCAAGTTCAAATGTTTGTGAAGTAATATGTACTTTATTGAATTGGCTGGTGTCGATTTGTAAGTCAGATGCATAAAGTAAGTAGTTAGTTATTGATAATGCATTGCTTTATAAATAATTCCTTAACCGCTTGCCATAATAATGATGTGGCGCGTGTGCCAATGGTTGGTTCGGTATCCCTGACCTAGGGTGTTAGGTAACACAACGGCCCATTGAGAAATTGACGTAAGTATGCTCTCAAAACTTTAATTACATTTTGGCATTTACCCAAAAACGTTGGCGTCTTAACAGTCAATAAATAAAAAAACTAGATCTACGCAATGAAAAACACGAAATAAGTACCAAAGAAAATTTACAAATATCTAATTCGTAAAGATGCGATTTTATTTAAAGTAATAAAACAATGTGATATGACTCCGTGAGCCATTCGATACATTATATTATCGAGTCTTTTGGTCCTTCGACTCACGACACTTCGGGGTTACTTCAATGTTGACGATCCAAGCATCGATGAGAAACAAGCTTAATATAAAATCGTGGAGTTTTGGCGGGAATTCTGACAGTGCAGTTCATCGCTTATTTTATTTCATAAACTAGTTTAGAGTTGTGTTTGTTGTATAAAAGTGGCGTGGCTTTGTTCAATAAACATTAACGGTGATGTATGGAATAATTCAATAGTGTATGGAAACATTTAAATAAGTGAATTAAGAATCGTACTGGAAGGAGTTAACACCAAAACTCCGGCAAGACCTTGAAATCGACCGCACCCGTGTTTCAACGTTCTTGTAAAAATAACCTGAGAATAAATTATACTTGACGCTAGCAAAATGCATAATAATGCGAAAGCCATAAATAAAAAAGAAAAAAAAAGAAATATAAAATCGTACTAACTCTAACAGTGTACAATGCCCTTTTCTATATAGTAGCAGCACCGTACATGTCACGAAACAACTTAGTTCTTTTTTCGCTTGAATGACAAGACGAGCATCTCACTCGCATTATAGTAAGAACGTTACCACCAGAGACTTTGAATGTCATTTTCATGGCGCTGCACATCGTACAGTGCCGCCACTATAGTGATGCTAACTAGGAATCTATTTTTATAGTCACAGTACATAAGAAGCAATGTTTACGGTCATACATAAAATACCAACAATTTTGATATGATTTATTGATGTTTGAGACATTTTTATTCATTTAAAAATAACATTGCATTACTGATTCATATTTACAGTAATATGATTTATTATTAATATTAACAAAAACTTATTTTCGGCTAATCATAAACAAACGCGTTTATTTAAAATATAGACACGAAGCTTGCTATATTGTGAGGCGTAATTGAGATCTCGAGTTATAGTTTACTAACTAATTAATTTGGATATGTTATATTTAATGGAAATTATTACATAACGGTTAGGCGAAGTGACGTCAGATAGTCTTTATATTTAAGATAGTCAAGAAAGATTACCAGTTAATTATTTAAAAAAATCGAAATAGGTTTTAATTTGATAGTATAGATTAAATTTTCAATATAAACTTTTTTATCGATTAATTAGACATTCAAAAAAGCAGAATAAAATTAGACATCTATTACGATTACTATTGCTTTTAAAATCTAGACCACCTATTAGTTTACCACCAATGATTATATTGTGTTATTCACGCTCGTCTGCACTACTCAGCTAAGTCGGAGTTTAACTAAGATCCTCTTAAACTGAGTCTAATAAGTACTAGACTCAGTACTAGTACTAGTCTGAGTACTATATCGAATGGTCAGTAGTCAACTTAGTGTAAAATTTTCAAACCGCCCGAATGCATGAAAGAATCGTCGAAATTCTGTTGATTAGCAATAAGCCTCAATCGGTATTTTAAAATTATTATTATTATGTCCTAAGCCAGCCGCATTAGGCCAGCGTGGTGGACTAAGGCCTAATCCCTCTCATTCAGTAGAGGAGGCCCGTGCCCAGCAGTGGGACGTATATAAAGAGGGCTAGTAAAAAAAATAAATGTCCTAAGCGCTTAGGACGCTGCTTATGGTTGGTACAACGCATTTTTAAGGTCAAATGTCTCCTAGTTATGAATTTAGGCGATGTGAAATTTACAGACGGGCATAAATATGTTACAGATATCCATAATAATAAACATTAAGACTAACACTGATATTTTTAATACGGTGACTATTTTCACTAAAAGGTTTATTTTTTATTTTTGTGGCACAGACTATTATGCAAACTACTTCAAACTGACAAACGCCCTATACAATGGAATATTTATTGCGATATATTTTATGTTCTGTCGATATGTTCGATACATTGCTTGCTAGGAGTATTTTGAAAACAATAGAAAAAAAAAATTGATTTCTTTAAGCACTGCATTCTTAATTCGTGTTTGAAATTTGAAATAAGAAAATGATGATGAAACGATCGGATGTCGAGGAATACAAAATCTACGGTATCTATCACAAGGATTATAATATAGGTCCCATTTCAAAACGTATTGGATTGATTGACAATCGTCCAACCTTCCAACCACCTTACCACCTCACTTACAACTTAACCTAGCCGATCTACACGCACCAACTGTTGGACAACAAGTCGATAACTCGTGTGGACACAGACTAAACCAGTGTTTCCCAACCTTTTTAGGCCATGCCCCACCTAAACATTTTTGTTAAATTTATCACCGATATCTAGCATTGCATTTAAAAAACCCAAAGCGACAGGGTTAAATTCGAGTCCATTTTTAAATTGCCCCCCTTAAGTATCAAATTGCCCCCCTGTGAAACGTTGGGAAACACTGGACTAAACTAAACATTATTGTAACTGAGTTTCAAGTCCATCGTGATATATCGTAAAGGTAATATTGTAGGATAGAAAAACTACAGTATACACACAACTAATCTGAGTTGTAATTAGTTTCTTGCATGAGAGGCTGCAGATCGTCACGTCTCCTCTCCCCTCGGTTCGGTATCCTGGTGATGCCCTCCAGCACACCTATGTCCGATAAACTGTGGACAATTAATTATGTATATTGTAAATGTAAAAGGTTCTTGAATGGAGGCCACGTACTGGCAAGCGCAGCGTTGGACGTCCACCTACAAGGTGGACAGACGACCTGATAAAGGTAGCAGGAAGTCGCTGGATGCAGGCCGCTTCCAACTGGTCGGTCTGGAAATCTTTGGGGGAGGCCTATGTTCAGCAGTGGACGTCCTGTGGCTGATGATGATAATGATTTTAAATGTAAACTATTGTATAGTACGACGACATAGATATTCCCTTCGGCAATGTTCGGTTTTTATTTATTTTAATGAATGACTAGACGGGCAAGGCGCTCGCCTGATGGTAGGCGCCACACCTGCCCATAAACAGAAGCAACACCATACAGAACTTTGAATTACAAAGCACTACATGGCACTGAACTGCGCTGGTCACTCTGATACATAAGTTGATAAGTCTCACAATACCCAGTAATTTCACTAGCTCCAATTCCTCAAACTGAAACACAACAGTGCTTACACTTTATTGTTTGGCGGCAGAAATAGACGGCGCGGTGGTACCAACCCAGACGGCCTCTGGCATACGAGGAACCTACCATCTTGAATGTCAATGTTAATGTTACGAGTAGTAGAGCCACGCTGTAGACAGTTTTGTCTGCATCATGAATGGGACGGCTCGACCGGGTCGTTACCACTATCTCACAGAAAACCGACGTAAAGTAGCGGCTTGCTGCTGCGTTTCGTACGGTGAGTGAGATATCCGGAGGCCCAAATCCCCCTCCTCTTCCCAATCCCTAATTATCCCTTTCGTTTAAAGTCGTCAACGCGTCAATGATTCTTTTGGTATTGTGGGCGTACATGGGCGGTGGAGATCACTTACCATCAGGTGACCCACTTGCTCATTTGCCGGCCTATGCTATAAATATTTAAAAAAAGGAACTAACGCTGGCTGGTTATGCGACTGTCGCGCATGCGCACGTCTCATTTAACGCTTTTATTCTTACGGTTTTACTATCACATTTTTTTCAGTTCGGTCACGCAGCGAAATCCCTATCCCCTCCAAGCCTGCCGTAAGGAACTTCGTTCCAATAAACTCACACTTGAGGCGGTTCATCGTCGACGTGGTTCGGCGTGAAGTACGGATTGGCGGCGGCCGGTCGGAACTTGTAGCCGGTCATCACGAAGAAAACAAGTGTCGCCATCTCGCGGAACATCTCGTCCATCCACGAATATTGGAAGGGCACCGTTATCTGTGAGTAATATCATAATAATTTATTATTATTATTTATTTTTATTTTTTATTGTTTATTTTAACTATAGTTATTATTTTATATTTAAACATAGGCCAACGCTACAAACTTTCCGCAAAACACCGTAAGAAATTAGGAGAGGCTGAAAACCAGCGCTGCTCGGAACTAATGTCCCGGTCAGCACGAGCTGAGCCGCCTCCTTTTGTCTGTATAATAGTTTAAGTATAAGAATATGTAATTATGGCAATATAATAAGACAATATGACAGTCTTTTTGATACACCAGTCGAGGGAGGATACCTGATCATGTACAGTGCAGTCCAAACATAATGTAGACCAGTGTTTCCCAACGTGGGGCCCACACCCCACAGGGGGACAATTTGATAGTTAAGGGGGGCAATTTCAAAACGGACTCGACACGACTTTAACCCTTTCGCTTTGGGTTATTTAAATGCAATACTAGATATCGGTGACAAATTTAACATAGAAATGTTAAGGTGGGGCATGGCCTAAAAAAAGGTTGGGAAATACTGTTGTAGACCGTCAAGAGACATTGCGTTCCTCGACGGTCGACAGAAATATGCCGGCTCAAGTGACTGGATATATAATGGCGGACTCCGGAACGCGCCTCGCTCGAACGAGCCACTATGGCGGCGTTTTCACCATATGTACATTACTTGCTATCCAGTCTGGTACAAATATGATTAGGTATCCTCCCTTTGAAATAAAACTAATTTAAACGGATTTCACGGGGTGGACCACGAAGGCTGAAAAGCTTTCGAATCGTCGCGTCGGGACCAAAATGAAAATAAAAAACCCCGATAAAATCCAAATCGAGTAACAATCGCGTAAACGTAATGGTACGATTCCACCAAAATAGTGTGCAGCTCATTTGTTTACAAACATTTTGTGCAAAACTCCAGCAGTGCACGTACTAAGTTGGTATCGCGTTTAGCTTCTGTCTCCACCGGCAAGGCTGTGCGTAACTTTTGTAAACGCACAGTGTGGCACACTTGTGCACGAACATGTTCGCTGAGAAAAGTTTTCTGTCTTCAGTTGTTAATATGGACGGGCGGGAAATAGTCTGCTTAAAAAGAAACGAAGGAAGAAACCACGTTGTTGGGTGAGACCTTTCCTACAGCGACGAAATGAAGAAACAAATAGATTTGTAGAAGAAATAAAAATAGATCCATTGAGTGGATTTCAAAATTGCATAATTTTATAGTCATTGTGACTTGAATCCCATAGTAGAGGATACGTTTCAATTGCTTGAATGAATTTAATAATTTTTTCATTCGCCCAATCCATATTTCAAACTTTATGTGCGCGCACAAATAAATGTTTTCGCTCCGGTAGCGGAAGCAAGATTGAGTTCGCGAACAACAAGCGTGTACGCGTCGATGCGAGTCCACTGCTTGCACATGTGCGCGCACAAAAGTGTACAGATGTGCGCGAACATTTTTGAAATGTTCTTATTCTGTTATTTTTGAATTTGTTATTGTTTGCCCGAGTGAGTCGACCAGCGTGAACATTTGTGTCGTACACTGTGCATTACTGTGCCGCACAGTTCAGCACACTGGTGGAATCGCATCTTAAGAAACCATTAAGTACCCTCACACCAAACAATATAGATAGATGGTTAATAACTCTTTATTGTACACACACACACACACACACGCACGCACACGTACGCACACATATACGCACGCGCACAAACACGCACACACACACACAAGAAGTAAGAACGATCTCTTTCAGGCAACTGTTTATATATCCTACTAATATTATAAATGTGAAAGTTTGTTTGTTTGGATGTTTGTCCGTCAATCACGCTGAAACTACTGAACGGATTTGGATGAAATTTGGTATACAGACAGGGAATGAGCTGACTTGGGTGATAGGCTACTTTTTATCCCAGAAAAAGCAGATCACGGGGGCGGAGCCGCGAGCATAAGCTAGTTATAAAAATAAAAACTCACCTCCAAAATGGACACGACGAATCTCGTGAAATAAATATAACACACGACCATCACGTAGAAATGTTTAAACAGCTTCAGTTTGCGTAGATTGATCGCGGCCTTGCCGTCGGTCGTCGACGCGTCTTGCAGGTGACGTATTGACCTGTCAAAGTGTTTGGCCTGTCAAACTGTATGTGACTGTTGGGTGTTTAAAAAAAAGAAACAAAATGTCGCCGATGTCAACGCGTTTGACATGTCCATCAGGCATCACGTAACCTGTCAATCATGCTCTACGATTATTAGCGGTGTGGTTTTCAATGTGTTGGTGGGTGTTTCTTTAATTTTGTTTTTTTTTTTAAATAGGTTTGCAAATGACCAAGAACAACGTCTGATGATCTTGGCCTCGATACTGAAAACCCAATATCACTTTATCCGACCCGGGGATCGAACCCGAGACCTCAGCACGACAAATAACAAAACAAGTTAAGTAAGTGACAGTCTACGTGGCGCGACAGGCGAGTAGCCGGCTATGAATCGAGTGGTCGTAGGTTCGAAACCGCACCTAGACAAATGTTAGACCTAGACTAAAATTTATTTCGGGTCTGGGTGTTGTAGGACCGCAAATCCCTCGTAGTATCTGATACAGGTTAACCTAGTGTGGGATCAGGACTGTGTGGGTGACTGTTGGATATATTTTACTTATGATTTATATTATTAAGCTCAAATTCATTACTTTACTAACTTGAAAAAAGAAAATGAAAAATACCTTGGTCGAATTTCGACCATATGTCATTGTGATAACAGTTATTATTAAATGTGATACAAACCACACGACGGGGAACAGCACGGCGCCGCAACACAGCAGCTCCACCAGTATGAATATGTCACGCCACGCGTTATGTTCGGCCGCACCCTCCTCACTCTCAGCGAGGATGATCTCCGCCACGTTGGCGAGTACCTGACGCCAACACGAATCATTATATCCTCGTTCGATAGTCAAACCCCTTAGAATGCAATAAAGTGTGTGTGTGCAATTCATACACGGCAGAAGTGAAACTTCAGAAAAGTAGCCTACAAGAGAATGAGATAAAAATAGAGTATCAGTGGTATTAGGATAATTATAAGGTTTAATATTTTTATAATACTTTTACGAAGCTTAAAAATGTCCAAGGCGCAAAGAACAAGTATCCAGAACCGTAAAATAATTTAAAAAAAAATATTTAAAATTTTAATGCGAAATATTACATTTCATATATTTACATACTTGAGATCTTGTTTCTTTCCAACCCCCTTAGTGACGCGTTTTTCGTTTCATCAAATCACAACGATTCTAAAAAAGTTTCACTTCAAAAATTCTAAAACAAAACAGTCTATCAAAAAGAACAGCCAGACTCATTTCGCGATAAATTTAAATGTATCATGTAATCTATGTTTAGAGACTCTAACGGCCATATTATAAAAACGTAGACTAACTTTAATCTAAGTTTAAGTCAAAAAGTTTGTATGGGGTACCATGGCAACCAGTTATAAAACCAGTTGACGGATAGTCTACGTTTTATAATAAGGCCGTAAGGAACTGTTAAGGACATTATCCTTTTTTTTTTACTAGCCCTGTATTATATACGTCCCACTGCTGGGCATGAGCCTCCTCTGCTGAATGAGAGGGGTTAGGCCTTAGTCCACCACGCTGGCCTAATGCGGGTTGGCAGACTTCACATACCTTCGAAGAATCTTATCGAGTTCTCAGGTATGCAGGTTTCCTCACGATGTTTCCTTCACCGTTAAAGCAAGCGATAATTAACATTTAATATACACGTGACTTAGAAAAGTCAGATGTGTATGTTCTTGGAGCTGGTTTCGAACCTGCGACTTTCGTCTCAACAATACCAATCCCCGCTGAGCTATCGCTGCTTAACAAACTCGACCAATCACAATCAAAAGGCACGAACGTTCGTGTTGTGTTTTTACGCCACATTCTCAACTCAAAGAATAGACACATTTATTTCGCGATATATTTAAACGTATCATGTGCGTAATACTTCATACCGGTTTACAGACTTTAAGGAACCGTTAAGGACTTTATTCTTAGGTCAATTAAACTTAATACGTAGAAATGTTAAATGAGAACAATATTATTTGTATTATACCTGTTACATTATAATTCATTATTAAGAACAAAGATCTTCTTATCAAGGCATAAAAAAATGTGCGTATACATCAACATTACCGTCTGTCTCACATTTTGGAAGCGTATCATATAAATCCTGTATTTGAGGCTGCTAGAACCAGAGTGACCTAACTGCATTTTGTTGACGTTTGACCTATTTGTATTTTCGTAATTTAAAAATGTTAATCTACAAGACCAGACCGGCCTAAAATTGGTAACACCATCGTGACATAGATGGCAGTACAAGTCCATTTCGGCCGTGGTTTAAATTGACGAAAATACATATAGGTCAAAAGTCATCAAAATGCAGTTAGGCCACTCTGGTTCTAGCAGCCTCATTTATGTACCTGCAGCGGTATGACGATCATGAACAGCTTCTTGTCCCTGTCGGATAGTATGTGCTTGATGAAGTTCCATCCAGTGCCGACCAGCACTATCGTCACGAAAAGCACGGCACCTTTCAACCTAACCAAAAAAATTTTTTTTTATCCCGGCAGGGAGAGTTCAGTAGCTGTACCATGTCGTTTCGGACAAATGTATGAAGATTTTTTTTTTATCCGAGCACGACAAAGTGACTGCATTACACCTGATGGTAAGCGTAGTGCAGTCCAAATAAATAATAGTTTTAAAAAAACTAAAAAACACGCTTTTATAGAAAGTCTAACTAAAAAATTGAAAATAAATTTGAAGAAAACAATGTATTTTATTGTAAAAAAAAGCGTGCGGTGCATGGTGTCAATAGTAATCAATATTATATTAACACATATGAGTAGAAGGATTATCATTTAGATAGTATCTTAAAAAGCACCGCACGCTTTTTTTACAATAAAATACATTGTTTTCTTCAAATTTATTTTCAATTTTTTAGTTAGACTTTCTATAAAAGCGTGTTTTTTAGTTTTTTTAAAACTATTATTTATTTTTAATTTTTTAGTTTTTAATATATTGTAGCAGAGAGTATAATTTTAACTTTAAACCCGAACATCAAAAAAGCGCCATCTATTGACACTATTAGATACTACGATATTCCCTATAATTAACGAAGATCCAGAGAGTACAATTTTAATTCCTAACCCGAATATCAATAATTAATTAAATTAAATTATTATTTTATTATTATTATTATTAAATGATTATTATTTTTTTTATCAAATTATTGTAGTGTCATTGGTCCTCGATAAATCTACAAAGTTTGAACAAAATCTGGCCGTTTAAAGTGGGTCAAAATCGCGCCCAAAGGAGTCGGTTACAAACAAACAAACATACAGGTGAAGTTAATAAAAAGCGTGTAAAAACCAGTGACCACTGACAAATATATTAATAATAATATTGTTTGTCGGTGGTCACCAGTCATGCTGGCCAGTATTAATGCCTCTTCGCTCTTCGAAGAGGGAAGAAGCAAATCGAGGGGTCTGCGACAGGACAGGCGGATGACCGATGCAGGCATAGTAATAATACAAAGATACCCGCCCTAACCAACCATGAAGTCATGTCGCAAGCCCCTCGTGAGAACCGGATATACACTGGCTGATCCTAGAACGCGATCCACACCACGCGTGTAGATCTCTATGGCAGGTTTTAACAATATGGTACGTGGTGTCGTACGGTGTCGTGTATGGTGGTCGCTATACGGGCGGATATGAATATCCTACCACCAGCAAAGTTTAGGAAATATTGACAACTAGGTGTGAAGGAACAATAGTTGTACTTCATTGTTGTGGTGTCATAGTTGTATTGTTGTAACTCCAGCAATACATCACCTCAATAGTGATGATGCAGTGCTTTGTGATTCAAAGTCCTTCATGATGTTGCTTCTGTTTATGGGCAGGCGTGGCGTTAAAAACCTGCTAGTTTAGTCATTCAAGCAAATCAAAAAATACTCACAAATGTGTAATGTAATACAATATAGCCCAGGCAGTTACATGCTCGCCCCTGATCTGTATGAAGTGATAATTAATCCCATGGAAGGCGAGAGATAGCGCCTTTAGGTACACCAGGATGCACATGATGATGTGGATGCGGTACACCGTCTGTCTGCTGGTTTTCAGGATGTACGTCCATAGCGCAGCACAGAAGAAGAAGATGAGTGACGACACGGCGTAGAACAGAGGCAGCGGGATATCACCAGCGGACAGATAGTTGCCGTTGTTGCTCTCGTATATTTCTATCTGGAATAAGATTAATTATGTTGGATTTTTCTTTACCTATTAAGATTTTCCAGCGATCGGGGCCGATTCCGTTATGCACTTCACCAAGTTAAACTATCCCTAAAACTCTCTCAGTTTAGAGATTTGCACTATGTTATTATTATTTTTTTATCCTGGCTCGGCAAAGTCACTACGCTACACCTGATGGTAAGTGTAGCGCAATCCAAGAATAGTGTCGACCAACGATAAACAATATGTCCATCGTAGGTCGGCAAGATCATGCCGGCCTGCCAAAGGGCCAAGGGGGAGGGGAAGGAAAAAGGAATGGGAAAAGGGTTAGGATCAGGGGGCAAGCCTCCTGGGGAGAACCGGATATACACTGATCGACCCTGGAGCGCGACCCACACAAGGTGGGCCACTATGGCAGATTTTAGCACCAGTGTACGGTGGTTGCTATCCGGTCGGATACAAGTATCCTCCCACCAGCTGAATGTGCATTGCTGTTGTTGTGTCGTATTATAATTCTCAAATTTTAGTTTAGTGATTTGGACTATGCTGTCACTTGATAGTAAGCGCTCTCCATTGCTTATGAACGCCCACAATATCAAAAAATCATGTACGGGTTCCCGACCTTAAGGGGATGGGGAAAGTTGAGGGGAGATTTGGGCCTCCAGATATATTACTTACTATACAGGAAGCTGCTATTTCACGCCGGTTATCTGTGAGTCAGTGGTAACAACCCAGTCGAGCTATGTCCACAGTGTGGATCAACCACTTTAAACCACGTATGCTAGGTGCATATCATTTATACAAAAAAACTCAACTTGCAAAGTTTATTTGGCTAATAACATAAACGCCTTTCCCCCCGAAGGGTGGATAGGGGTGCAACTAGTGCTACCAGGTTGCGCCGTGCTCATTTCCGTCCCAAGATATGATAGTGGACAAGCCTATCGCTATACGGAGGGGCACTACGAGAAGAAGTGTGGGGCGAAGAACTTGAAATATTATTGCATATAATGTCACTTACAATCATATTGACAGCGGGCGCGGTGCCCTCGGTTGTGTGTGGACAGTTGTTGAAATACAAATTGTAGAGGCCTTCCTCTTCTTTGGTCGCGACGTACAATGCGAACTGTGAACAATGAAAGGTTTATTGCTAAAAACGAAACTTTGTATATATATTTTTTATCCTGGCTCGGCAAAGTGACTACGCTACACCTGATGGTAAGTGTAGCGCAATCCAAGAATAGTGTCGACCAACGATAAACAATGTGTCCATCGTAGGTCGGCCAGATCATGCCGGCCTGCCGAACGGCCAACGGGGAGGGGAAGGAAAAAGGTATGGGAAAAGGGTTAGGATAGCACTAGCTGTCCCTCGCGGTTTCACTCATTTACTTTATATATGAGGCTGCTAGAACCAGAGTGGCCAAACTGCATTTGATGACTTTTAAAGTATTTAATTTTGTATTTTCGTCAATTTAAACCACGGCTGAAATGGACTTGTACTGCCATCTATGTCAAGATGATGTTACTAATTTTAGGCCGGTCTGGTCTTGTAGATTAACATTTTTAAATTACGAAAATAAAAAGAGGTCAAAAGTCATTAAAATGAAGTTAGGCCTCTCTGGTTCTAGCAGCCTCATATTGTATGGGCGCATTTATATGACAAGGAATCCCACCGCGTTGCGGCCGCGCGGGCGCCTCGCTCGAATCACTCGAAAAACTAATGTAAACTCTATTGACTAAGCCATAATGTTTAATTCTTCGCAACGCTCCAACCACGCGGCGACTGCGCGATCGTGGAAACGGGAGTGCGGCCGCCGCGCGGTTGGTTACTCACAAAGAATTTCAACGTTAAGTCCTAGTTAATAAGACATACATTTGCTATGACTGAAAAATTTCGTGCAGCCGCCGCGCGGCGGCCGCACGAAATTTTTCGCGTCGTCTAAACGCAGCCTATGTATGCATGTATTATACATATAAACATTCCTCTTGAATCATTCTATCTGTTCAAAAACCGCATCAAAATCCGTTGCATAGTTTACGATTCTATAAAGGACATGACAAAATTACCCACCCAATTTTTATACCCATAGATAGACCGGCAAACAAGCAAGTGAGTCACCTGATGGTAAGTGATCTCTACCGCTCATGTACGCTTATAATACTAGAAGAATCATAGGCGCGTTGCTGACCTTAAAGAGAAGGGATAATTAGGCGATTAGGAAGGCGAGGGGGATTTGGGTCTCCAGATATCTCGCTCACCATACAAAACGTAACAGTAAGCTGCCACATCACGTCGGCTTTCTGCAAGACAGTGGTAGCAACCCGGTCGAGCCGGCCCATTCGTGCTGTAGACAAAACAGTCACAGATACTCACAGTAGTGTTGTAGAAGTCAAATCCATTTCTCGTTTCTTTGGTGATCGGTAACACGCCATAATAACACTTGTCTTCTTCGTTTTCCGGTGGTTCTGGAATTCAACAATTTCCAAGAGTGTAAAGGAAGATATAAAGTACAATACGCGCAAAATAACTTGGCAGGGCTGAAATTAGTTAACCGGCCCCTACGCCTTTCATCACTAAAACCAAATATCACTTTTACCCGACCCGGGAATCGAACCCAAGACCTCAGCACAGCATTAATACCACGTACACAACACAGCTAGGCCATCGAAGCAGTCTGAGGCTGCGGTTAGACGACGCGAAAAATTTCGTGCGGCCGCCACGCGTTTAATTTTTCAGTCATAGCAAATGTATGTCTTATTAACTAGGACTAAACGTTGAAATTCTTTGTGAGTAACCAACCGCGCGGCCGTCGCGCTCCCGTTCACACGATCGCGCAGTCGCCGCGTGGTTGGAGCGTTGCGAAGAATTAAACATTATGGCTTAGTCAATAGAGTTTACATTCGTTTTTCGAGTGATTCGAGCGAGGCGCCCGCGCGGCCGCAACGCGGTGGGATTCCTTGTCATATAAACAACGCGCCCTGATAATAATTAACGGGTGCGAAACCGAGGTGGATTGATGATAAGATTTTGAATTACGACAATATGAAATAATAATCATATTTCTGTGCATAATTCAGCAAGTAACCGATAATAAGGCAATAGAGATAATCGTAATCATAATCCTTTATTATATCATAATAAGGTAATCGACTCGACATTATTATTATCTAAATCAATAAGTTACGTTACCCAAAACATATTGCTGAAAGAGTTTTATGAATCCGTCCAAAAACAAATAAGTAAGAAGCCATTAAAATCTGATGGAAGGGGTATTTGTCAAATGACAGACGGTGTGAACAATGACGTCATCATACTAAATATCCATCACGGTGCACGCGTGCGATCGAAATAGTGAGATATCCCCACTACTCGCCCACCTTTGCTCTTACCAATATTTAAAATCCAAATTGCGGGCTTAAACCAAATTTGACTGTGTTTTATCAAAAGGGTTTCTTTGTCATATTATTTTCGACTGCGTATAAAACAATGTATACATTTCAGTATAGAAAACTACCCTATTATTGTATTAATAACATCATTATAGACATGTGTATACTTACTGAGTGGTATCATAGATCTGTTTTGATAGAGATGCAGTATTTTCGCTTTGCAGGTAACATTTAATCTGTAACAAATAGCATAAACAAAGAGTTTTATACGATAAAATACGGAATTTAAAGAGATATCGAATGTTTTCAAATATGCTTTAAGTAAATAGTGATATATTTCAGGGATAGCTCATCAGTTTCGTAATACTCGAATAATTATTATCCATGACGGACTCACAAACTTTCACACTATTGGGTAAAGTTGACATCTCAAAATATCCCTGCACTAGCTCTTATATTTGTACAGTACCTTGTAGAACCATACTATAGATAGAATAAGGTATAAAATAAATTGTACCAATATATCACAGAAAACAAACTTGGAGTGGCACCTTGCCACGGTACGGTGAGTGAGGATTTCTGGGGGACGAAATCCCTTTCCGCCCCAATCCCCATTCCTTTCCTTAAGGTCAGCAACTTAGTCATGACTCTCCGGAAATGTGATTGAATAAGAGAGATGTTTAAGATATGGACAGTGGACAACACCACTAGGCCATCCACTGGATCATTCGCTATAAAATAACTGTCTTACACACAATTTAAAAACTTCACAATATTTTACATTACATCAATTTATTGAAGTCCATTTTGAAGAACACAACGGCCGGGTGTTGCGGCGACACCACATTCTCATTCAGAAAGCAAACGTCCGAGTTGGCCTGAGCCAGATAGGGGCTGATCGCGTCGTTGATTGTCCTGTCCAGTGTGAATCCGTACTGTGGAAGGAAAATATTATTTTGCATTTTATTTAAATTGAATGACGAAACGAGCAAGGCGCTCGCCTGATAGTAAACAGAAGCAACACCACAAAGAACTTTGAATTACAAAGCGCTGTATGGTAATGAACTGCGCTCGTCACCCCAAGACATTAGATGTTAAGTCTCATAATGTCCAGTAATTTCACTGGCTTCAATGTCCTTCAAACCGAAACTAAACAGTGTGTAAGCACAAAGCGGTGGTATCGACCCAGACGGCCTCTCGCATACGAGGGACCTACCACCTTGTAAATTGTATCCTTGTACCCTGTGCCTGCATCGGTCGTCCGCCTGTCATGTTGTAGGTCTCTCGAATTGCTTCTTCCCTCCTCGGAGTGTAAAGCATATTTACGCCGGCATGATTCTGGTGACAACCGATAAACTAATGTTTTGTCGGTGGTCGCCAGTTTTTTGGACTGCGCTGCGCTTACCATCAGGTGTAGTGCAGTCACTTTTCCAAGCTTGGATTAAAGAAACCCGTAAATCTATTAAAATACGCTATAGATACATTACTATTATAACTTTCTTAATAGTTAAAATAATAAATAAGAATCAGTAAGTCAGTAAGTCATAAATACAACCTCCGTGCTATTTCGGAAATAAGAAGAAAACCTGGTTGCGGGAATAAGAAAGTGGACGGGTATCGCGAGCGCAACACAGCCTTTCCGCCTTGCAAGAGATAAAATTGAATTTTCGAAGCCGACGGCCAACCTTCAACAGCTAGATGTACACAAAGAAGATCAGAACAGGGTATAGCTTACCTCTCCGTGGACAGGACCCGACGGCATCATGAAATCCACCATCCGCACTTCGAGGATGCCGCGCGTGAAGAAACCAAATGTTGTAAGATCCACATATCGACGCTCATCATCCTGTTGAAAAAAACATTAATTGATGAAGTGTACTGTGGTCTTACACAGATAAACACATTCGCTTAAAAAACACGTTATTTGTTGTAATGGGCATGTTTGTATGAACTAAGTTCTGAGCAGCTAAGTTGGCCACACAGCATTTAGTCTAAGCAGTTCGTGCAGTACTCAGTGTTATTGGTGTGTATTTGTGGCACCCAAGGTTCGTCGAGGTAATTTCCTTCCGGTGGTGTAAAAGGGCCTATTCAACCTTTTTTCGTTCATTCCAGGATACAAGTCTTCTTCATAGCACTTATGCAATTTATCTGCATAATAATGTTACTTATTGAAATTAATAATAACTGAAATGTTTCTAGTTTCAATAATCAAAATTATTCATTCGTTATTAGCAACAGAGTAGTCAGAGCGTGGAATGAACTTTCAGAGAACGTAGTCACAGCTCAAAGTATAAACTAATTCAAGAATCGACTTGACAATCACCTTAAAATCTAAAGATCAAATATCGCAATATAGTAAAAGAATGCCTGCCTGATTAATAAATAAAATAAATAAAAATAACACCGTCGCGCCGGCAAGGACTAATAAACCGTACTTCCACAATCCCAGTACAATACAGATGATAGGAAATAGATTTTCTGTTCCACTGATACGTACTACAGTCATTACCAGGGCGGCTAGATTGTATAAAGAGGTATAAAATAATCTGGCTCAACTGGCAGTCATGGTCATTACCAGCGAAACGTCCCAGCCAAGTGCGAATCTAGAACATTCTTTATATGCCACTTGTTGACAAAATTAATGCAGTGGCAATATTATTCAAATACAAGCATAATAATATCATAACATTCGCTTTAATGATCTCTGAAGTGCAGCAGACTCTTAGCTCAACTCTCTTCAAAGCTAACTCTTAGCTTTGAAATGTTATTGCGTATTTGCATCCAATTATCCTGTGCCCGTCTCTTTTATAACAAATACTTGCCAAGTTCAAATATGAAGTTTGTGCCCGTCGCATGGTCCTTATCAGTAGGTAACGTAAAATAAAATAGTTATTTATACACTATTGTAGACACATTCAACGGAAATGGATCGTACGCCGTAATGGGTACCAAAGCGACGTAAGCGCCGTACCGTATGTCTATCTGACGTAACCTAAGGGGCCTTTGTTTAATAAATCGTAATAGCGGGTTGAAATACATTGCTACTATTATTACTATATCAGGTATACACATGTTGGATCGAGGCAAAAAAACTTTACTTTGATCCCATATATTTTGAAAAGCCATGCCAGTGTATGCTAAATAAGATAAACTTATGGCATACGATTATATGTTCAGTCTACTGAAAAAAAAGATAAATGGCACATTCGCAATTTAAATTTATACACTGTTGTTGATCGACAATTTATCACATTCGCTGAGGCATATTAAATTTTGAATAAATACATACATCACCCATGACGTGTCTACATATATAAGGAAAATAGAGACACATTCGCTCTGCGTAAAGCCAGAAGCTTAAAATATAAATTGTTTGCATCATAAAGAATCACTTCCCTAGACATACTCCGCTTTGTAAAAATTATATTACCAACACAGCATACCTAGGTGGCCGGATAAAGAATAAGGTTCCCTCAAAGGTTTTTTAAGACCAGACAGGTGACATCAGTCACATGGCCGCTTGGTGATTAACTATATAGATATATATTAAAGTATGCAATCAGGACAGGGATCCACCACTCATGACCATTTCTATATGGTTTGGTCAGGCGGTTTTTTTTTGTTTTATTTAATTAAATGACGAGACGAGCAAGGCGTTCACCTGACAGTAAACGCCACACCTGCTCATAAACAGAAGCAACACAACACAGAAATTGGAATTAATTTAAAATAAACTAAAAAACACGCTTTTATAGAAAGTCTAACTAAAAAAATAGAAAATAAATTTGAAAAAAAAAAATGTATTTTATTGTAAAATAAGCGTGGGGTGCTTTTTAAGATACTATCTAAATGATATAATCCTTCTACTCATATCTGTCAATACAATATTTATAACTATAGGCACCATGAACCCCACGCTTTTTTTACAATAAAATACATTGTTTTTTTTCAAATTTATTTTCTATTTTTTTAGTTAGACTTTCTATAAAAGCGTGTTTTTTAGTTTATTTTAAAACTATTAATTATTTTTCATTTTTTAGTTAAAATAAAAACATATTGTAGCAGAGAGTATAATTTTCATTTTAAACCCGAATATCAAAAAAGCGCCATCTATTGACGCTCTTAGATACTACGATATTCCCTATAATTAACGAAGATCCAGAGAGTACAATTTTAATTCTTAACCCGAATATCAATAATTAATTAAATTAAATTATTATTATTATTATTTTATTATTATTATTTTTTTTAATTTTTTTATCAAATTAGTGTATTGTCATCGGTCCTCGATAAATCTACAAAGTTTGAACGAAATCTGGCCGTTTAAAGTGGGTCAAAATCGCGCCCAAAGGAGTCGGTTACAAACATACAAACAAACATACAAACCAACATACAAACAAACATACAGGTGAAGTTAATAAAAAGCGTGTAAAAAGGACTACATGGCACCGAACTGTGCTCATCACCCCGAGACATAAGGTGTTAATTTTCATAATGACAAGTAATTTCACTGACTTCAATGTCCTTCAAACCGAAACACAACAGTGCCTACACACTGTTGCTTGGCGGCAATAATAGACAAAGTGGTGGTACCAACCCAGACAGCTTCTCGCATCAAGGAGCCTACCACCTACCGTGAAGTTATTATTAACACTGGTGATTACTACCACATAATATACTACTTTGTCCAAACATGTGCTGTCTAGTCTTTATGGGAAAATATAATATATAGCTAATATATTGTCATTAACTTTCAAACACTGTTGTTAATGTAAATATTTGAAAATTCATATAATTTGATCACCTGTTGCCGCAAGGTCTGTTTGCCTGGTGCGTCATTTAAGAGAACACACATTTATATACGTATATATACATTTATTGTGAAGATTATGATTATTGAGCAATTTGATTGCAGCACAGCCACCGTGTTTATAAGGGTGTGTCATATATCATTACACACCAAGGGCCTTACTTATGAATGCATTAAGCACTGCATGGTTGAAACATTGTTTTTATCTCTTTCCAGACACTTTAAAAATTGTGTTAACAGAGAAAGACAAAAGAGTGTGTTTAACTAATCAATGCTTAAGTAAGGCCCCAATTGTGTTGTTATTTACACAAGTGTGAGAACCTACCCAACATTTTACATATTTATAGTGCGATACAAGCCTAGAAATTATTTTAAAGCTACCAAAAAGATGTTAAAAGTCAGTTTATTGTAGATAGGTACATCCCTCATTATAATATAAATGCCAATAAATACTTATACATTTTATCTATTGTAAAATATTTTCAATTGTACATACCATTGGTTACCATTTTGTACCTTGTGTTCTGTGCAAGTATAGAAATTGCATTTATTTATACTACAATTAAAACTAACTTGAAACACAAGGTAAGAGCACTGTTACTTTATGGGTTTAACTTTAATTTGTCATGTAGTAAAGGTTTCAGCAGCCTTCATAATGACACATAATCTTCTCAGTCATCATAATTTTAGCCACAAGTTTACATCAAGTAATACAAGTAACTTTGTCCCTCGCTCTATCTAACAGCGTGGTGTGATAAAGTTAAGATAAGTAAGATTTAAACACATATTTTATTTTAAGTATGGACCGGGACGCTTAGGAAGCAAGGATTAAAATACAAGTGCCATGAAAAAATTACATACCGTAAGATGCAATTTGTGTATCCGGCCAGACACAGTCACAACAACTAACAGGACGTACAAAAGAGTAGCTTTCATTATATAAAACATATTTCATGACTATTTACTATTAGGAAAATATAAAAACTATTGTTCTACTTTATTGCGAGATCCGAAAACATTTCAGTGGTAAGTGACGTTTTGAGTTTTGACCTGTGCCCAGCGTTGCCAGTGTGAAATCTCTAAAACAGTGCGTAAGTTCTCGAAATTCCCCCATAGCAGACCAAAAATTTTCCCAATGGCAACTTATTGTCCCATAGAAAACCGTAGACAGAGAATTTATCAAAGTAGAAAACCAACGTGAATTATACAGGGTAGGTATATCATCATCATCATCAGCCACGAGACGTCCACTGCTGAACATAGGCCTCTCCCAAAGATTTCCAGACCGACCTGTTGGAAGCGGCCTCCATCTAGCGGTAGGTATATGCTGAAGGCTTATAACTCAATATTTTTTATAAATTATCGAAATCATAACAAGTTCGATATTTCGATATTTTTATCAGTAGTTAAAAATGGACATCCGAATATCTGGCTGATATTTTGGTATATCGAGATCAACATCGATCCTTACTGGTCTTAACCCTAGCCGGCTCCCTGTGGAACGAATAAAAAGAAATATGTATGGATATGATGGATTGTCAAATTGACATGATTTTCCTTTTAAGCTTTAGAGTTTAGTTAAATGAAGAGTGAATTTCTATTATTGAAGACTTGCGACGTACAGTCAACCTGGGTAACTTAAGCTTTCAATGTAACATTGACTCACTAACTTGTATTTGAACGTTTAATAATTTCTCTTCTTACTGAATCACTGTATAATAATAAGTTGTTTAATTTATGAAAGTAAAAAGTGTTTTTAAACGAAACCTGCAGTGACAATTGATATTTATCAAATATATATTTTTTTCTCACCATTCAAAATTTGGGCGGTAAACAGAGTTAGAAATATACTTGCTAAAAAGTTGTGTATAGCGATTACTACAGAAGAACTACAGAAGGCGAGTTCAGTTTTATGTTGAAGAATCATATGTTTTTTATGTAATAACACTGAAATATCCCGCGATATTGATAGATTTTTTAAAAAATCTTTAATTTATCTTCGAGCCGTTTCATTTTCAGACCATTTGGGGTAACATTAGCTCGGGGCGAGGACAGACAATGCGTGAAAATTTCAATTATGCAAAAAAGTTTTGAAGGGTGAAAGTGGCCATCAAAGCTTGACATATTTAATTGTCACTCCCGAAATATAGTTAGTCGATTTGGAGGATCTAAAATCACAAAACGAGGCGATTCTTATGCGATTGATGATCAATTTCTATACATGGTATGGGGGAATTGAGAGCCGATATTATGTTTCTTTTTTATATGTAATTGAGTTTGTTTTATTATTTTAGGCATTGCTCAATAATTATAAGTACATCAAAACCTGATTAATACAATAATAACTTGATTTAAGAGGTCCATAAAATAGAAATTGATTTCGATAAACCAGGCAGTTTAATATTGTATTAATATGGCAACCCTACGTTGCCACTAAAAAGGAGATAGTGATATAAACGAAATGTATTTTTTTATCAATATAACAAGCTAATCTTACCGAGGAGTAAAAAAAACTACATAAATTAGAGATTTTCTTCATCAACTCCTCATACTTATTAATGTTACCCATATGTCAGTGTAACTTTGGCTCACCAAATTTTTGGTAATTTAAGGGTCTTTTATTTATCGTTTTGATAAATAACACAGGAATTTAGATTATAAAGGTCAATATCCCACTAGAAACACTCATTTATGACAAATAACAATAAAAGTAAATCCGTACTACTATAAATTACCTCTAAAGTGAGCCAAAATTACCCAGGTTGACTGTAACTTTCAATGAAGTAAATTTACTTACGACTTGGCAGCATGGTCTCTGACCTTAGCCAGTTCTCTGTGGAATGAATGAAAAAAAATCAAATTGACAATTGACATTTGACGTTTAAAAATAGAAGAAATTGCGTGAAAGGTGTGATATACAATTAATTTTGTAGGGGTACATACATATTTTAATTAGAGAATATAAAAATTTTAAGTGCTCTAAAATAAGAGTTTGAGTTGTTTTAGCAATATTAATTCTGGGTTTGTCTGCGTATTTACGTTCGACACTACGCTAAATTAAAATGATCAAGTCAACTTGGCAGTGTCTGTTTTCTCCACGAGTTTACCGAGTCTATAAAGAGGGACAGAGAAATGTAAGTAGATGTGATGTCTTTTAAAATTTGTTTAACTTTTAGACTTTTCAATATGATACATAACCTTTGCAGCCGGCTTCCGAGTTCGGACTAAAGTGTGTATGTTGCATCATAAATATTTCGAAATTCGTTAATCCTTACAAAATGGTATGATTTTATTATTCGTATTTAGCAATATACTTTGCAGCATATTATTTTAAAAAAATCGATGATAAAATCACTAATGTAAGTAGGGTTACCAGATGGCCACCTGCTGGTGGGACATCCCGCTTTTTAGCCCTTTTAGAACTCATTCCACCGAGACCCTTGGAGAAACGTTAAAGTTCCGTTTTTTTCAGCTACGTAGGTAATTTTGGTGTGTTAATATTTGTCTAAAAATAGTAATTAATGAATGAAAATAAATAATGAACTTGTGAAATTTCATATTAAAAATATAGTATTAAAATTTATGGTATATACAACATTTTAACATGTAAGGACAATAATATCAAAATGAAATGTATCTGTATTTGAGGATAACTTATTAATAATGAGAAAAATCTTAACCCAAGTTTGTATTAGCAGGGTATATTTATTATAAATTATATGCAATGAACTATGTTTGCAAAATATGCATCAAATAAACTGCAATCCTGAAAAAATACAGTGAACAAACTTTGCATTTTTGAAGTGATAACTTCTTATGGGAGGGTGAACCGAAACGTTCCGTAACGCGAGCGGTCCATCGACCAGCCAGCGTTAGCTGACCTCCCTGGAACATCGATTATTTCGAAGTCCTAGGTGGCGTCACACAGTGACCAGTCAGCTTGGACCGGACTTTGACCGGACTTTAACCGGACTTTGACCGGACTTCAACTGGACTTTGACCGGGCTTTAACCGGACTTTGACCGGGCTATGACCGGAGTTTGACCGGACTTTGACAGGTCTTTGGCCGGACTTAGACCTGACTGACCGGACTTACACCGGACTTTGACCGGACTTCGACCGGTATTTGACCGGACTTCGACCGGACTTTGACCGGGCTTTGACCGGATTTTGGCAGGGCTTTAACCGGTATTTGACCGGACTTCGATTGGATTTTGACCGGACTTTAACCGGACTTTGATAGGGCTTTGACCGGATTTTGACATGTTTTTTACAGGTATTTGACCGGATTTCGACTGGATTTAACCAGACTTCGACCAGACTTTGATAGGACTTTGACCGGGCTTTGACCGGATTTTGACAATACTGCCATTACTTTGACTGGACTTTAACCGGATTTTGGCAGGATTTCGACCGGTATTTGACCGGATTTCGACTGGACTTTAACCGGACTTCGACCGGACTTTGATAGGGCTTTGACCGGATTTTGACAAACTTTGACAGGACTTTAACCGGATTGTGACAGGTTATTGACCGGTATTTGACCGGATTTCGACTGGACTTTAACCGGACTTCGACCGGACTTTGATAGGACTTTGACCGGATTTTGACAAACTTTGACAGGGCTTTACCGGATTTTGACAAGTTTTTGACCGGTATTTGACCGGATTTCGACTGGACTTTAACCGGACTTTGATAGAACTTTGACCGGGCTTTGACCAGATTTTGACAAGACTGACATTACTTTGACTGGACTTTAACCGGATTTTGGCAGGACTTTGACCGGTATTTGACCGGATTTCGACTGGACTTTAACCGTACTTCGACCGGACTTTGATAGGACTTTGACCGGATTTTGACAAACTTTGACAGGACTTTAACCGGATTTTGACAGGTTTTTGACCGGTATTTGACCGGATTTCGACTGGACTTTAACCGGACTTCGACCGGACTTTGATAGGACTTTGACCGGATTTTGACAAACTTTGGCAGGGCTTTAACCGGATTTTGACAGGTTTTTGACCGGTATTTGACCGGATTTCGACTGGACTTTAACCGTACTTCGACCGGACTTTGATAGGACTTTGACCGGATTTTGACAAGACTGACATTACTTTGACTGGACTTTGACCGGATTTTGACAGGACTTTGACTGGTATTTGACCGGACTTCGACCGGACTTTGACCGGATTTTGACTGGATTTTGACCGGACTTTGACAGGACTTTGACCGGAATTTGACCGGACTTTGACAGGACTTTGACCGTACTTTGACAGAAGTTTGACAGGGCTTTGACATGACTTTGACCGGACTTCGTAACGTAACGCGTTACGGCGCCACTCTGGCTTCCCTTTTTCTCACGCATATGGCAGTAGGCAGGCTCCTCCACTCTCACTTTAACCCACATTAGTTTAAGTTATCACTTCTGTCGAGCGTCCCGAGACGCACACTTTTTTTTTTATTTTATGACTTTATCCAAATAGCTTCTTATCACCTGCTGCTGCTTTCTTGTGATCCTTCATTCCATATATAAGTTTCGGTTAAGTACTGAATAGTTATTGTTAATTTTTTTATTTTGTTTGCAACAGTTGTTAATTTATAGCAAAAAATACTTAAAAACACTTACCTTCGTTTCCACAAATAATAAATAAGACCTAATTTAAAATCTCCAATTAAATGACGCTAGTCAAGTAGGTAAGTGATATAAGCAAGATACAAAATTATCATGTTGTATATATAATGTCTAATTCATACACCTTAAATTGTTTTAAGTAATATGTTAAGTATCCAGTGGTTAACATTTGAATGAGAACAATAGGTTTCCCTTGTAGAGAGGTTATAAAGTCAGACATGTTTGAGCATGAGATCTTTATAGAGAAATGTTATATATCTTTGTTCCAGTTTATCTATGAACCTAACAAAATGGAGAAATATGGTGACAAAATCATTGTCTCGGTAAGTATACATTTCTTATTATGGTAGCCATTCGATTGTCATTTGTCACCCAACTAACTAAACTAAAATCGAATTAATAAATTTTTGGTAGTCTTGTTGATTTTCGAAATTTTGGACACTCTTGTGGTCTCTTTTTAGCCTTTTTAGAAATCATGTTGACAGAGAAAGTTAGAATGTTTGTAAATAAAGACCTAATTGGGGTACGTATGCTAATTAATTTAAATTTTATAAAGAAATTTGTGTCATGCTTAGTCATGCTCAGTCAGACATAAAGTCTTGGCTAGTATAAAGTAATTAGTGAAGTCACTTTGTTACACATCCATTTGACAAGACTACACCTAACCTACTTCTATTTAAGTTTAGTTTATGACAACTGAATACATATTTGGAAAGCTATTGAAAGTAAATGTTACGGAAATATTATTATGTAGAAAAAAAATCACCTTTTGAATTAAATCAGCTATCAGGGGATGGTAGAATTTCCAATTTTTCACTACAATATTATATCCTATGTCAAGGTGACAAGTGCTGTGTAGAGTCATTTCGAACTTTGTAATTCAAATTCTGAGTGGTGTTGCTTCCGTGTTGCTGCTTGCGATCCCCTTGGCCTGTCATTCAGGCGAATATATAGACCCGTATTATGTAATTTATTACTCTCTTTCAGGCTACCACAATACTGAACATCACCTACTACACTTCCCCATTCATATGCATGTACATTCTGAAGAGGGGTTTGTTCAGTATGAATGAACTCAAGTTCATGGGCAATCTATTTGGTGGCATCGGTTGCCTGTTAGCTTTCTCCCTTGTGCTGAGAGCGTACGGCCGGGCGACCAATCCGACATACGTACGATTCCTCAACGTACTTAACAGTCGTCCGATTAATCAGCAGGGTTACTTAGACCGTATCAGGAAATATGACTTTGATTTTTCGTCTTGGCCGGTCACTTACCATGTGGAGAATAGACGAGAGGTGTGAGTGTATTATTTAATTTTCATTATAGTATAATAAAGATATTCTCATTGATAAGGTGGCAGTCCGTTGTCTATTTAGGCTGCAAAACGTTAAGGTCATGGGTTCAAATCCTAGGTTGCGTAATCACACTTTTGTGTATAGAGTCGAAAAAAAGCCGAGATTGGATTTTGTGTCCGGTTTGGCTTAAGTGGTAAAATATTTCTTTTATAAATGAGGACGTCGTAGAACTGTCCGAATGCTATGTGATGCGAATGTATTCATAACGCTGTGGAAACCTAGTAACTCAATGGGTACATGATATTGGCGACGCCGCGCCGTGGTCGGCCCAGAAAAAGACAGTGTGATGATCTGGACATATTTGAGCCATAATAGCCTGCAGTGTCATTAGATCAAGATAACTGGAAAGAGAATGGATGAGACAGCTACTTGGCTGTATGTAGTAGATTAGAAAAAAAATGTATTACTCGTAATTTGAAAAAAAATATACAGTACTCTTTATTTTAAAAGTAATTATTACATTTCTAAATATACAAAAAATAAAAATGAGTGGCGAGGCTTATTTTTTACTATTATTACACCGAACAGTCACACATAGTCCTGACCTTACACTCGGTGAATCTATATCGTGGTTATCCAGATCTGTTAGGGTCTTATAAAACCCTGACCTGAAACAAATATTTGTGGATCACACGACCATTTGTCGCGGAGCGAGGATCGAACCCGCGGCCTCTCGTTTCACAGCCGCAATACTCACTCGCCAGGGAGACAGTCAAGATTAAAGTATAACACATTTTCGTCTAGGTCTTCGTGGATTCAGCAACATCCATTCAAGAAATGCGCGAATGAAGACCTGCCTGTGTATCAAAGGGTTCCTCTGCAATTATTGGCTTTCTTCGCAATTCACACGTTCGGCCTGCGACTCATATATCCTGGATCTCTAGCCCTCATACAGAGACTCATAGGTGGTACAGTTTTATAGTGGTGCAATGCTTGTGCTATTGTTTTTTTGAAAAACTATGCAATTTCTTCAATTTGCTTATTTATGTTTAATTTGCAATAATTTGAATTCTAGTTAAATATATTTTTTATGGTATCCATATACATTTGGCAAATTTAAACTATATTATTAAATTAAGCAGTACTAGCCTCGATTCGACCCATTGAAATATCGTTAATAATACGACGAATCGTTTCAGGAAGCGCATTAGTCTCAGGACGTACACAATTGGTAGAATATTTTAACGGGCAACGTGCAAAAATCGCAACAGCCGATGGCAACACGCTCGACACGATGTACATTGACAATGGCCGGCAGTCAGCCAGGGGGAAAATTCTGGTCATATGCTGCGAAGGAAACTCTGGATTTTACGAGGTCGGTCTCATGACTACACCGGCCAAGTATGGATATTCAACTCTTGGATGGAATCATCCTGGATTTGCAGGAAGCACTGTAAGTGTCGTTTTTTTACGAATTAATTGTAATATACAACCAATTTCTGGTGTTCAAAATTGTTTAGGCAAAATTATCATTAAATATTTGTATTTTCGAATAAGACTGCTGAAGAATATAACACTTTAAGTACATTTATTTTTAATTCTTTATTAGCTTGCATATAATATAAATTTTTCAAACCATTTTTTATATTTACTGTACATTTATTATTTTATTATTGTTGTTGATTACATAGTTTCCTTATGGATAAAAGCCTTTCCTCTTTCTTTTCTATTTTCGCTTGTTAGTAGTAATGCTCATCCATTTTTTATTATGTACCTTCACCACAATAATGCAGACCACATATGCTCTGAAAAATTGCTACTATTTGTACTATGCAATAACACAAGGGGAAGAGGTATTCAGAGGAGCACCAAATGCTGTACTTGTATCTCTGTCCTATGATGTCATAGACAGCGAGCATATCCCTATACCCGGCGCAAATACTAAGCCTGGCATTATTTTGTGATTTTTGAAATCGAAAACTCAAACCCAAATTGTGATTGAACCCAGAATCTCACGGTTCAGCCACAACACGCTTCAAAAAGACCAATTACGCGATCAGTGTGCATATTAATCATATTGTTTTTTTTTTCACCAGGGTCTTCCGTATCCGTCACAAGAGCATAATGCTATTGACGCGGTGATGAAATATGCTATCAACCAACTACACTACAAGCCCGAGGATATAATACTCTTCGGTTGGAGTATTGGAGGATATACGGCTACGTGGGCGGCAGTCAACTACCCCATCAAGGCTTTGGTAAGCAAATCATATAAATTATAATAAACTAGTGATTTAAATTAGCGTGGAATTTTAGGATATCTAGATTTTAATTAGATCTGGTACATAAACACTCACTGACAGGTGTATGTAATGACCCTTAAATGGATATAAATATGCAATAACATTTCAACATCAAATAAAAATTGAGATGTTGATTTTATGTTGCTAAATTTATTAGATTTAATTAGGTTAAATTCAGGGATTATAGGCGTAAGTGTGTATGATTAACAAATAACCACAAACTCACAAATAACTCATAATATTACTGGTAATCGATATTAAAATTCTATGCCTTTAATATTTAAATTGGTGTACAGTTTTTATAAGATGATTTAGCTGTAGCTCACAAGAATGTTCTAGAAGCACAGCGAAAATTAAAAGATGACGTAAAGCAGACTACTAGGTTCTATGTACTTTAGTAAAATTACTCCCGAAGATGTCAAATTTTTGACAATGTCGCCTACCGATATCTTCGGATGTACTTTCGATCGCTCCTGTTCGGCGACATTTTCGCAGCGGCTTGCGACAACACACATCCAAACTTCACATGTATATAGTGAGCTTTTATATTAGAACAATGGACTTAGTACTTATGAGTGGAGTTTAATGTTCAGATATTAGACGCAACCTTCGACGATCTGCTGTACCTCGCCCAGAACCAAATGCCATCCTCATGGTCGCTGCTGGTGAAGGAAGTCATACGCTCGTACGTCGATTTGAACATCGCAGAGCTTTTGAAAAGCTACAACGGACCTGTCCAACTAATCAGGAGGACTGAAGACGAGGTCATTTGTTTGAGGTAAGTTTAATGATGTATACATTATCTGTACAATAACCGGCATGGGTTGTGAGCACAGATTTAGAATCATACGGAAGTGTAGTGTGAACGACACGTGAAAGTCCAATAGACGACGAGAATCGACTGACGAACCAATCACGTGACTCGTCGAAAGAGTAGTAGCTTAGCCATTGCAGGATTAAAAAGCTCCAGCGTTGCCAGATATTCATATTTTAGCGGGACCTCCTTCTTTTGAATTCTAAAACAATGTCTCGCGCGGACGCTTAATATTACTCTTGTGCTAAATTGTATTTATTTTTATTAAATCTAAGCAAATAGTATTTTTGTTTCGTTCTTATGCCTTTTGTGTACCCAAAGGATGTCAACGAAATATTATTGCTTAGTAAACGCGCTGTCTGTCTGTCTGTCCATCTATCCCATCTTTAAAGGAATCAGATTATTCGAACCGTAATAAGAGCTAGCTGAGATATCCACATAATATGTTATTAAGGCAGATATTGTAATAAATAATAATAATAATAAACCCACCTTGGTCATTAGTAGTTAGATACTAACCCTATTAGCGCGCTTTTCAATACCTTAGTTGATTTTCCGGATAGGTCGAGCAATTAAGACACTATAAGCCACTTAGAATAAAGTTTGAGGGTCACGCGTATTAAGTTTGATTAATTTCCGGGATCTAACTATCCGGATGATCAAACTATCATCCTCTTTTGCAAATGGCGGCTAATTATTCTAATAACTAATCTCTATCATTCTAATAACGCGAAATCCATTTATCGTGTTTATACATAATAATATAACTTGTAATAACGCATTCTTAATAAAGTATTTTTTTTAGGCAAGGGCTGATTGGCACGAACCGTGGCAACTTCCTGCTGTCGGAGCTGATTATGCACCGCCATCCTGAGTTGTTTGAGAAGGGCACCAGCATGCGGCTGGCGTTGCAGAAATATGTCTCCATGCTCGAGACGCAGCGGCTTGATGTCGACACAAACAAGGAAGAAGAACAGCGGTTGCTGCAACTGGTATGTACCAATTACAAAAAACCTTTTTAACAAAAAATAAACTGTTGGTAACTATGGTATTACACAAAATATTTATCTATTTTCGGATAACCAAAAATGAAATCGTTTATTGAAAGTCTGATCACACATTCGCTAGATATCATGTCGTCACGATTCTCGGCATGCCAAGTAGGCACTTACATAAGGTCGACGCCTATGACTGTTATTTGATTTTATTTACTGTACTACGATTTAAATAATGCTCTGCGCCATTCTTCAGATATTTCTACCTGTTACATCACTGGATTATGTACTTATTTTTCTCTTGAGTTTCTGATCGGACCAAAGGGCCAGGCATTTGTTGTAAATTCATACTATATCTTTAAAAAGCCCACTTAATAAAATTATCTTCCCACAGATATCCAAATATATGCGCGACTTTCGAGGGTCGCACTGCGCTTCGATCTCGGATGAATTGTTTGTACAGATTATGGAACGTGTAGGGGCTGCGGTCGAATAATACGAGTTGTCTAGTATAGAATCTACTTATAGACATCGAGGATTATATATATATATATATATATATATATATATATATATATATATATATATATATATATATAGAGTGACGTGTTACGTATTGAAGTGTCGTAGTGCTCACATGGACACGTGGTCTACAGGTTATGGAATATTGTACTATAAAGGAGAGCTGTTTTAACTGAAGTTTTTAAAATGCTTGGTCTTGGTGTTTACTTAATGTTTATTAGATGATTGTTTATTTTTTAATCGGTGCAGTGAACACAGCTGTTTATTCAGGATCTATATCATTTTGATGTCAATAAATGTTTAATAATTGTTGATGTGAATATTGATATTATAAATACGGTCATATAAAAATATGTTATCACTCATCATACCATATTTTTGAAGAATAACTCAAGTGGCAGTGTGTTTTTTTTAATACAATAATAGTGAAATACAGTGCTTTGGCTAGGGTCATATTTAAATCTTGATGTCATTAAGCGCTTAGTATAAATTTATTGATTGTTAAAAGATTATAATGTTTCATAGTATATGATTGAATGTCACAATATATATTTTGTAATTATATAGAAACCTCACGACAATTTGTCACATTATATTTATGAGGCATAACAAAGCAAACAGTACCTACCAATTTACATACCTGTTGTCAATAATTGTTTAATATTAAATAGTTGTTAGTTAACTAATGTTCGCAATAATTTCTGGCATTGTATTTCTGCAGTATGCCTTATACCCCAGTCATTTTAGCTTAAATTAGGTAAGAATCTCGGAATTCGAGATACCCGGCTGTAACTCTGTAAATAGTTGTGTATTGACACCCTAAAAGTTGTCTCAAAACCTACATATGGTAGGGTGTGCGCAACTATTAAATTTCAAGGTCAAAGGTCACAAAAATCGCTTTTTTCGTAAATATCTCATTTCCTATGGGTTTTTTGCTATTTGTATCAATTATCAATATTGTAGAATACAAAATTCTCTACAAATTTTGTTTAATTTTTTTTTCATACGGTGAACCGTTTTCGAGATAGAGGGCGGAGAGCGCGCGGTCACAGGATCAGTTCAGGTCAAACGGTGCCTCCGGTCGAAAACGCGCCATATATAGTTGATGAACTATCCATAAATCAATGATTATAAATATTTGTCAATTTTTATTAACTATTATGTTATACTAGCTTTTGCTCGCAGCTCCGCCCGCGTGAACAGCATTTTCCGGGATAAAAGTAGCCTGTAACTGTCTGCAGGGCTCCATCTGTCTCTGTAGATAAATTCATCAAAATCGGTTTAGTGATTTAGGCGTGAAAGCGTGAAAACTTTCACCCCCTTTTTCATTCCTTAATAAATAAAATTTCCAAAATTCCTGAAACATGTATTTATTTATTTTACGTCAATAACCGAAATACAAAATTTCGTTTATGTAACTTTCAAAATGACGGACTTGTGACCGCGCGCTCTCCGCCCTCTATCTCGAAAACGGTTCACCGTATGAAAAAAAGTTTTAAACAAAACTTGTAGAGAATTTTGTATTCTACAATATTGATAATGGACATAAATAGCAAAAAACCCATAGGAAATGAGATATTTACAAAAAAAGCGATTTTTGTGACCTTTGACCTTGAAATTTAATAGTTGCGCACACCCTACCATATGTAGGTTTTGAGACAACTTTTAGGGTGTCAATACACAAGTATTTACAGATTTACAGCCGGGTATGTCGAATTCCGAGGTGAACCTACTAAAATGACTGGATTATTACGTGGATTTAAGTGATGGGAATAGTTTTAGAGATTCTTTTCATTCAGGTTCACTTGTACCTAACACAACATTTTAACTGGAGTTTATTTAAATTAATGAATGTTACATGATATTAATTTATTTATTTTAAAATAATTTATTACATGACTGATTGTTTAAAAAATATATACACATTTATTAAAACTGCTCACAATATATTCCCGAAGCATGACTTTAGTTCCTGTAGTGTTTATAATAATATGAATTGTTTACCATTAAAATAAAATTAATAGTGTATTTTAATTTATGACCCGCTTTGAAATAAAGTTACATTGGTGTTTCATTGTTTATGTAATGTATTAAATGTAAAATTTTAAGCTATTTTTACTACACTGTGTTAATAATATTTGTAAAAATTTTACGACATTCCTGTAATTTTCCTAACTAGGTTTAATTTTTGAGATCGAATTATATGGCCAAATCACAAATTATGACAAATACAGAAAAATCGAATCGCTCAGTTTATGCGAAAATAAAATGTCATAATAATATGTTTTTTTATTCTGTTAGTTGATCGGTTAATTTTTCAAAATTATGACGCTCTGTATTTTTACTCCGACAGACTTTGTTGTTAATAGAAATACTTGCAAAGGAATGTATTATTGGAAATGAAAGGTAGGTAACCTAAGATCGCTTTTCTCTATTTCTCGTAGTCTCGCATTTGGCCATATAACCATCTCAAAATCCTCCTGTATATTATGTTATTTTTTAACTACACTGCAATTTAAATATAAAGTATTTGCATTACAATGACTTTTTAAAACATGATGGATTCTAATTTATTTATTTTGTTTGGCATAATTCTAATTATTCTAAATGCTATGTGATTTAAATAATTATAGTCACATAATAATTATTACTTATTATATATATTTATAGATAGCATTTTATATTATTTTAGCAACTTAATAATGAATGTGTAATTGATAACAACATAAGAGAATAAATATTTAAACATAATGCCATGTGTTTGTTGGATTAATCATCTAAGATTGATAAACGAACTACCAGATATTGATTTTGCAGTCAAGTTTGCGTAGCATTGTACCCACGGAAGAGAATAATAACTCTGGAAGATCTTGATATTGGCCATAGCCCACAACTAAGTTTCATCGTGCTTGAAAATTATTTAGATAGAATAAAGCGTGGTAGAGCCACGCTGTAGACAGTTTTGTCTACAGCATGAATGGGCTGGCTCGACCGGATCGTTACGACTGTCTCATAGAAAACCGACGTAAAGTAGCGGCTTGCTGCTGCGTTTCGTACGGTGAGTTATCCGGAAGCCCAAATCCCCTCCCCTTCCCAATCCATAATTATCCATTTCCTTTAAGGTCGGCAACGCACCCATGATTCTTCTGGTGATGGGCGTACTTGTGCGGTGGAGGTCACTTACGATCAGGTGATCCACTTGCTCGTTTGCCGGCCTATGCTATAAAAAAAAATATCTTTGGCAGGTTTAAAAGACATGTATCCAGAGGTGTAAAATAATTATAATAAAAAGAGGCTCCTCTCATGGTAAGTCGATTGCGTAGACAGAGAATACTTATCTAAGGTAGATTGAGATATTTTTGAGGAAAATAAATATTCGAGGAGAAGAAAACGAGCAAGGGATTTGGAGGTTATTTTGAATGTTGGAATAATTTGTTTTTCTGATATTTGATATTGAATGACTGATATTTGATATTACATTTAATTAACGTTTTCAACTTAACAAATGGATGACGATTATCGAACATCTCTACTGCGAAGTGCGAATGCAACAGAGCGTATACATGGCCCATGAAATAGTGCATAAATGAAGACGAAGTGTCTGAAGTTATGATTATCAAACAAAACCACACCACTTTAAAACAACAAACACAACTCTAAACTAGTTTATGAAATAAATTTAAATAAGCGATGAACTGCACTGTCGGAATTCCCGCCAAAACTCCGAAAAGTTTCAAACTGGGTCAAGCATCTCTCATCTCCTTAGATTACATACTAGATGACCCGGTGAACTTCGTATCACCTACATAATATATTTGTGTAAAATGTGGTCAAAACTTAATACAAATGTTTTATTTACATTAAATGCAATTAAGTGAGGTACTGCGCCATTGCACATGAGGTAGCCCGTCGCACATTTAATTGACTTCGACGACCTAAATCAGGTCGTCTCCCACCCCCCTCCGGTTGGACAGTCCTGTCCCCGTCCCGTCCCCGTCCTGTCCCCGTCCTGTCCGCGTCCCGTCCCCGTCCTGTCCCCGTCCCGCCTCCTGTCCCTGTCCTGTCCTGTCTCACTGTCCTGTCTCACTGTCCTGTCTCTCTGTCATGTCTCTCTGTCCTGTCTCACTGTCCTGTCTCACTGTCCTGTCTCACTATCCTGTCTCACTGGCCTGTCTCACTGTCCTGTCTCACTGTCCTGTCTCACTGTCCTGTCTCACTGTCCTGTCTCACTGTCCTGTCTCACTGTCCTCTCTCACTGTCCTGTCTCTCTGTCATGTCTCTCTGTCCTGTCTCACTGTCCTGTCTCACTGTCCTGTCTCACTGTCCTGTCTCACTATCCTGTCTCACTGGCCTGTCTCACTGTCCTGTCTCACTGTCCTGTCTCAATGTCCTGTCTCACTGTCCTGTCTCACTGTCCTGTCTCACTGTCCTGTCTCACTGTCCTGTCTCACTGTCCGGTCTCACTGTCCTCTCACTGTCCTGTCTCACTGTCCTGTCTCACTGTCCTGTCTCACTGTCCTGTCTCACTGTCCTATCTCACTGTCCTGTCTCACTGTCCTGTCTCACTGTCCTGTCTCACTGTCCTGTCTCACTGTCCTGTCTCACTGTCCTGTCTCACTGTCCTGTCTCACTGTCCTGTCTCTCTGTCATGTCTCTCTGTCATGTCTCTCTGTCCTGTTTCACTGTCCTGTCTCACTGTCCTGTCTCACTGTCCTGTCTCACTGTCCTGTCTCACTGTCCTGTCTCACTGTCCTGTCTCACTGTTCTGTCTCACTGTCCTGTCTCACTGTCCTGTCTCACTGTCCTGTCTCACTGTCCTGTCTCTCTGTCATGTCTCTCTGTCCTGTTTCACTGTCCTGTCTCACTGTCCTGTCTCACTGTCCTGTCTCGCTGTCCTGTCTCACTGTCCTGTCTCACTGTCCTGTCTCACTGTCCTGTCTCACTGTCCTGTCTCACTGTCCTGTCTCACTTTCCTGTCTCACTGTCCTGTCTCACTGTCCTGTCCCTATCCTGTCCCTGTCCAGTCTAGACGCTATACGACCCGTCATCACGGCAAGCTTCGCAACGACAACCATCCGGTTTATACTAAAACATTCCAAAATCAACAACTACTAATAAATTAAAAATTAATTAAAAAAACATTGTCCAGCGGACAAAATTGTGAATCTAAACCATTCTCAGATCCCCTTGAACACACACAAAAAATTTCATCAAAATCGGTCCAGTCGTTTAAGAGAAGTTCAGGAACATACACACTCACAGAAGAATTATATATATAAAGATTTGATCTGAGCTCATCTCCCTCTTCACGTATAATCCTGACCAATGATTCATTCTCAATAACCCGTTTATTCAATGCTTTGTACTTCGACCCGTGTTATTTCAATCAATTAATCAATATCAATGAATCAAATAATTTTGTTGACAATTTATTTATTAAATTGTGTGGCTTAGTTGATCGTCAGTACTAGGTGAGATATGTTGCTCCAGTTTACTTGATGTCGTTCGCAAAATGTTATAAATGGCTAATGGATTTTGCAATTGCAGTTTTATTACTATTTATTTATATTAAAAACTTTTAATAATTTCTTTTATTATGGCAAGGTGACTGCGCTACACCTCGAGGTAAGTGTAGCGCAATCCAAAAATAGTGTCGACCAATAGTGCCGAATTGCTTTTTCATCCTCCATATTAAGGACCCCATATTGTAGGAAGATGGGAACACGTGGGCCAGCAAACTATTCCACATGATAATGAAATTAAGATTAAAATTCATACGCATCAACCTCAAGCTGTTATACTATTGATATTTTTTGTAATCAGTTCGTTTGTTAACGGTATAAGTCTTTTTACAACCTGTTTTTCATAAAATGGATATCGTTAGATCGTTCTAGTTCTCATGAAAAAGCTGCTTCAATAAGTCATTCAATGATTACAGACAATTGATTCATTTGCCCTGATTGCTACACTTGATGTCTACATTTTAATCCTTATTTTTGTTATTGATATTTAATTAATACTTGACATTGGTGAACTCTTCGAAAATTGAGGGTACCATAATCTAAATTTAGAATATAATCGATACATTTGCGCACGAACAATTTGCGATACATCGACCGGCTATTCAAAACGAATTAATTCAATCTTCTTTTACACGGTCGGTTTAAAGATTGAACCAATCATGTTTGCCACAGGTCTATTCACGTCAACTTGACACTTGAGTTTTGACATTTTCACAGTATTTTATGTTTCAAAATACAAGTTATAAATATTTAATTTAATATTTAATACTGAATGCATTCTGTTAGGCTTTTATGTGATACATTGAAGTGATTACATTATTTAACCATTTGATTATTTTTTGTTACGGTATGTATCTCCAACCTGCTGTATTTTACTGTCGTATTTACAATTGATATGTTCATTTTATACCATGCATATACGATTAATTTGGATTTCGTACATATAAAATGAGTAAACAAACTGATATAGCAATAATTATGACATTATTTTAATTTATCATTACGTAGTGTACAGGTGTTACAATGTTATGCAATAAGTCGCCATCCTTCCTATTATTTATAACCTTGCACCCACACGAATAACAACATTAATATTTTCAATTACTCACCTTCATACATTCACTACTTCCTTTCCCTTTATTTATTAATATATCCTCATAGAAATGGCTATTACAAAGTTAAAAAAAGACTCCCCAAAAAGGTTGGGGTGTAATTTAAATAATTTTATTTAAATTACCCGTTATTTTTATATAGCCAAAAAAACATTTATGCTCAGCTCCATGAGCTAAGTACTAAGTAAGAATATAATACATATATAAATACATAGACTCACTCATGTTTCCCATAGAGGTAGGCAGAGACAACAGACTTTCACTTGCTACAATCCTTACACACCATTTGATCACTCTCATTAAATGTAATGTTGTGTGAATCTGGTATATCACTAGTACTAAGATTATATACACACATCGGTTAATTATAAATAAATTAATTGAACTATTTTTGTGATAAATTTAATGATATTTTAAATTCACAATTTTTTCAATATTTTATAATGCTAAATCTAGATGGAATCAAGTTGTATGGAGCTTTAGCCATTAGTATCATTAAACTTATGTTTGATAGTTTTTCATAGTAGTGATAAAATATGTTTCTTTATTAGCACATTTAGTATGGGTGCATCATCCATTACTTAAAATAAAGTTAACATATCCAGCAATAGTTTACATTATTAAGAGGCTATTTCAGCAGGTACTAACAAAACTATAATGTTACCAATAATTTTTACAATGGTTAACTGACAAATGAGGCAATCTTGTACTACCCACTAAATCTTTGGTTTCTATAATATTAATAATTTTATAGCTTTTGCTCACAGCTCTGCTTGTATAAGTCTTTTTCTGGAATAATTGTGAAACACCTGTCTCACAATATTTCCAATAAGCAACATTTTTGCTCAATATCTCAGTCATATTCTATTTCATAAAAAGTTTAAGGTCAAAAGTTTTACTATGTAAAATATGAACTGAGTCTTGAGTGTATCTATAAACTAGTTCCAGAAGTATTTAGTAGTACTTTTATATGCAATATAGCTAACTATTTATAATACATGTTTCCAACCTATATTCACTGTTGAACAAAATACATTAACAAATTTCTCCACCAATTGTGAACCAATTTTATTGGAATAAAAATCATTTGATAGAGTTTAGTTTAGACAATTAGATGCCATATCAAATTGGTTCATATTTGATGATTAAGTATGAAGTAGAACCTCAAAGGATAACAGCGTGGTTGCACATTGAATTATTGCATTGGAATTTACATGCCATAACAGTGTCTACCGCTATAAATAAAAAAAATCTGCAGGTCCCTCATTGTGTAAATCAGTATACAGGGTTATTTTTAAAACACTGACAACCTCGCAGGACTAGATTCCTAAGGTCATTTGCTACTACTTTTGTTCTACGACTTTTCATAATTTGTTAGATTTTATTCTCATACTAAAATAATTATGAATTTAATTTCCGTCTTGAATTTTACCTACGCGCAGATTACGTAATACACGCGGGCGCACGCGTCAGTTCAATGACCGGCCGCGCCGTCTCGATCGATAATACCTACACTCAGACGTACGAACAAAAACACTACATAACAAAAACTTGTAAAATCATTTTTTTTCTTATGTATTGAGTTATGTCCAAACTCGTAGAACAAAAGTTGTTCCTTATGGGGTCAGCTATATGGCCCTGTGAGGTTGTCAGTGTTTTAAAAATAACCCTGTATAAGATTTTTCAAACTTATTTCCTTAGATTACCTGTTGTGATTTAACAATACTCCTTAATACATCTTTGCACACCGATATGAGACTTAATCCTGAGACGTCACAGCATTCCATTATATCCACCACGAATCGACTAAGTTTACATTCTTTTTTTGGTGATATGCCATGTATACAAGTCGGTTGCGCCTCGTCCGTAGTGCTATCACGCGTCGTTTAACTAGACCTTTAGTTAACCTTCACACCACCAAACCGATGAGTGCATTTTAACAATAAATAATGACTTCCAACAAGTAATGACTCATGTAGTTTGAATTGTATGATGTAAGCCTTTAGTTCTGTTTGCAGTGGTCATTCCACAACTAACTCAAATAATTCTTTGTGTTTTTGATTTTTTCCAGTCTTGGTTGTGTAGTGGTTTAAAGTTATAGATGTTTTTCTAATTGATATTGGACGTTTTTAACAGTTGGTTAAGGTTAAAAACGACCATAACAAAATGTTTAGAACATATTAATGTTCTAAGTATTCTAATTTTGATAAATTAAATATAAGTGAGGAAAGTTGGTTCAGTGTTGAGAGTGACATGAAGTGAACATACACCTATCCAAAAAGAAAGAATACCATACTTAATGTTAGGTCTAGTGTAGTGCTTTGGCATACCAAGATATAAGAAAAGCTTATTGATGTATAAAAAATATTTAGTGTTCCATAGTGATGACACCTTTTTAGCTAGTTTCATATATGATAATACAAAAAATACAATATTTCTTATTTTAATACTGAAGTTATTATAATAATAAATATAATATGCAAATACATATGGTTAAGGTATCATACAATGTCACATAGGACAACTTACTATAGTGTTGTATGTTTTATCAGACTGTAGTTTCAATATACTATAGTTCCAGTAGTTATCACTATTGCGATGCCTACAACAATAAAGTATATAGCTATTGTTCTATCACCAGTTTATGTAATATTTTGAGAATTGTATTAGTGTTTGTCCCAAGTGACATTATTCAATAGCACTACGGTAATAACAAAATACCCTTCTTTATAAGTTTATAAGCTATGCCTAAGCTTACTTTGTATGTATGTATGATATATCAACTGTAACTCACATAAACTAATCAAATTTCAGGGTATGTCACATATTAACGACTTGATAGGTGTAGTGCGCGGGTTGAGGCTCGTTGCAGAAGCGGGCGCTAAAGTGCAGCAAGAGGCATGTAGGACGCTATGGATTAACTCTAGCTTAAAACCTCTCATGCAGAACTGTATAACTAACCCACTTACTACTTACAAACTTAGTCCGGATTTTGCAAAAGACGTGCTCGAAAGAGCGGTCGTTGTCGCTCAAGGCATCAGGCAGTACACCGTCATGCATGTACCTAACCTCAACAATGACTTGGAACCAAACGCAGAGATGGATCCGCAAATGAAAGAAGAAATCGAAGAGCTGAACAGGGAGTTTAACAAAACGTTTGAGAGTTTGCAAAAAGCAGAGGCCAGTGTGGATCCTTTGACTGAATTTGTAGCACCAATAGAGACTATACCAATACAGAGTGAAGTGAGAAAAGCTGAGAAAATGGAGCCACAAAAAGTTGAATATGTTAGCAGAAAGCCTCAAATGGAACAGCCTGTTGCTTCCACATCTGCCGCGCCAAAACCAATTGCTAAGAAGAAAATAAGAGTTGCTGTAAGTTTTTATGTTTTATTTTTTAATCATGTATGAATTTGCAAGTGGTTGATGCTGATTACACATAACTATGAACATTTGCCTGTTCAGTAATTAACATTATCTTTTTTTTTTTTTTTTTATCCTGGCTCGGCAAAGTGACTACGCTACACCTGATGGTAAGTTTAGCGCAATCCATAAATAGTGTCGACCAACGATAAACAATGTGTCCATCGTAGGTCGGCAAGATCATGCCGGTCTGCCAAAGGGCCAAGGGGGAGGGGAAGGAAAAAGTGATGGGAAAATGGTTAGGATCAGGGGGCAAGCCCCCTGGGGAGAACCGGATATACACTGGCTGACCCTGGAACGCGACCCACACAAGGTGGGCCACTATGGCAGGTTTTAGCACCAGTATACGGTGGTCGCTATCCGGTCGGATACAAGTATCCTCCCACCAGCCCTGGGGAGAACCGGATATACACTGGCTGACCCTGGAACGCGACCCACACAAGGTGGGCCACTATGGCAGGTTTTAGCACCAGTATACGGTGGTCGCTATCCGGTCGGATACAAGTATCCTCCCACCAGCAAATTATTAATTATCTCATTAATTATAGTTGAAAAAAAGTAATTACATTTCTGCTGTTTCTTTGTGCTGCAGTATTTCTTCTTTAATTGGTGCTCAGTGTATTTTATGTAAAATAATATGACGAAATACAAGCATTGATTTTATGATTGTATTAATGGCATAGTCCCCTTAAGGGTATCTAAAATAATATAATCCTCCATCCACAATACAACCATTGTGATGTATTTATAGTGGGGATGTCTGCGAGTTGTACAGACTGATGATCGACTCACTTTGGTGAAACCATTTCACCCTTAAATCCAGTTTGGGTGGTACTCCCACTTTCGCTTCGAACTCCCAAATTTACCAGCATCCCTCTGCGAGGTAGTCGCTACTATAATACAACCATTATTGGTGTACATTTTCAGCTAAGCGAGAACTCTAAGGCGCGGGTCGTACCATCTTCCCGGATCGGTCGTATGATATCGTTCGGTTCGTTGGCAGCTGGTCTGGGTGTGGGCACAGTGGCACAGTACGCTCGTAACACACTGCAGTCTGTGACGGGACGAGTCGATGACTCGGCGAACGCTTTCCTATCACCCGCCAACGCTGAGAGGATTGTTGACACGCTGTGTAAAGTTAGAGGTATGTACAATGAAGTCGGATTGTTATGCTTATTTTTGTTTAGTCTGAATGAATGAACGTCGCTCGCCTCATCATAAGCGCCTCTAATTACGTAAGCCAGTGTAGCTTTGGACTGCGCTCTTCATCTCGAGAGATAAGATGTTAAGGCTCATGATGCCCAGTAATTTCACTGGCTTCAATGCCCTTGAAATCGAAACAGAACATCTGTCTGTTATTGCTATAAATAGACAAAGCGGTGGTACTAACCATGACGGTCTCTCTCATTCGAGGAACCTATCAACTAGTAAATATAATTCATTAATTGGACTCAATCATTAGGTGCTGCATTAAAACTCGGACAACTATTGAGTATACAAGACGACACAGTGATATCGCCGGAGATGCAGCGCATATTCGAGCGGGTCAGGCAGTCAGCAGACTTCATGCCGACCTGGCAGGTCGAGAAGGTGATGACGTCACAACTGGGCCCTGAATGGAGGGGCAGGTTGCAGAGCTTCGAGGAGAAACCGTTTGCAGCGGCGTCTATTGGTGAGTGGTAGGATGTGTCTGCCAATATTAAATTCTTAGCTCCATTTAGATGGAGAGAATTTATAACGACATAAACGAGATTACAAAAGAAAAATGTTCCTTATCGCGTCATGCAGTTTGAAAAACGAATTGTATGAAGCGGCCTCGTAAATGACAGTTTTCTGTTATTTTCTTTCCTAGGCCGTAAGAAAAACATTCTCCATCTATCTTAATGTAGCTTAGTTGTTAAGATTTATTATAATCGAAACAATATTGTCATATTAGTCTTATCTGCTGAAAAACCCAAATAAAGGAAAGAACAGAGAATAATATGTAGACTGATGGTGATTTGGTTTCTGCAAATCTCACTCACTGTAAAAAATGTAACAGCATGTTGCCACTTCACGTCGGTTTACTGTGAGACAGTGGCACTAACCCGGTCGAGCCGGCCAATTTATGATGTACACCAAAGCGTCTACAGCGTGGCTGTACCACTTCAGAAAATAATGACTGGTACTAATTTTGCTGCCGCACACAGAGGCTTGAAGCCTTTCGCCTTAACTTAACTGTTAATAAGAATTTCTTAGAAAATATGTATTATCAGACACGTCAATTAGGATAATTTCTGTATCTAGTAACAGAGCATAAAGCTCACTACTCAATAAAAGAGCATAAACCAATAAATGGCTAATTGTAGAATTTATCGAACACTAAGAAATGCTTAACAACAATCACTTTTTAATTGACTTCTCTGAGTGCGGTAGATAGACATTTCTAGAATGATTTTTTTATATTACTTTGACGTACAGACGTTTTTCGGTTACTATACAGGCCAGGTGCATCTAGCAGTGTTGCACAATGGTCAAGAGGTTGCAATGAAAGTTCAGTATCCAGGCGTTGCAAAAGGCATCAACAGTGACATTGACAATCTTGTGGGTGTGTTAAAAGTGAGTACTCTATAAGTTCAAAAAGGGGATAATTGGGCTTGAGGGTAGTGTAGAGTAATGTAAAAAAGAGTCAGTACATTCATCCCGTAAATGACGAAATAAAGTAAAAGCGGCTCGAACTTTGACCGTGTACTACTTCAAATTTTATGTGTCACTATTCTAATGACGCGGACTGCTGCTGTACGTGAAACAATGTGAACGAGCGAGTATACATATACTTCACTTCAACAGTAGGTGTGTCTTTTTATGTGTAACGTCAATCACATATTTTGTAAGCAATACAAACCACAATATAATTCAAATGTATCGTGAAGCTTCAAGACGCCTCACCTCATTTGAAGTGGTACATTGTACTGCCTCAATACAAAAAAAAGTACTCAATCCAAAAAGCAAAGTCATTTAAAAATCGTGTCCCTTTTAACACCAGAAGAAGATCACCTAATGATAAGTGATCACCGTCGCCCATGAACACAATCAATACCAGATGAATAGCGTGTATTGATTCCGGTGCATTGTCGGCTTCTTAGGTAGAAAGGCCGAAAGAGTATGCTCTCTCTTTTATGTATAAAAATAATATCAGTCCTGTATTGTATTTTGTCACTGATGGGCACAGAACTCCTCTACGGATGAAAGAGTTTCATTGTCCAAGACACTGGTCTAATGTGGGTCAGAAAACTGTAACATGAGACACTTTTGAAATTGTTGTGGAGAACTCTCAGGTGCGCAGAATTCCTCACAATGTTTCCTTCGCCGTTAAAGCTAGTGATAATGTATGAATGCGTATTCATTGCTAACCATTATCAACTAATCTTGATTGTATGAAAATATTATTGGTAAACAATGCGAATTTTAATTATTAAGAGCATATGAAGCAAATATTTGCACGAAATATATATGGAAATATTTCGTTTTGTGGCATCCGTTACGTGCTGACATATAGCTTGGTTCGCTGTGTACATATCCCCAGCTCAATCCCACTTGTGATGTGCGGTCCTTATACCCACGTTCACGATCTGCGTAGGAGAGCGTAGTTTAATGATTTGTCGTGTACTGAACACAAGTGTTATAAATATCATATTTTATTTCTATAGGTATGGAACGTATTCCCTAAAGGCTTGTTCATAGACAACATTGTGGAAGTGGCAAAGAAGGAGTTGTCGTGGGAAGTGGACTACATACGCGAAGCTGAATGCACGAGGAAATTCAAAAACTTGCTCGAACCGTATCCTGATTATTTTGTACCTGATGTTATAGGTATGGAACTATATTTGTTTGGCTGCTTACCGCTGTTAGATGCTTACGGTTTCGTTATACAATTTACAGTGATTTCAAGTGTAGTTACTAATTATAGTCACATCGCAATGGTTGTAAAATCATATAAACTGATGATTTTGTACATTATTTAATTTAGTCATTAAAGTAAAGCCTTATCATTAAACTTGAATGGTTTCTAAGTTATTTATAATCTTAACTTATATAAAAAAACTTTTAACATTCTTTGTCCCATGAATCTGCGCCAGCGCCGTCATCGTTTATCGAGTCAACATATCACTTATTTATTCTTTCTGGTTTACACATGTAGGCTATAAATTTTTTTCGGTATAATATAAAAATACCATTTAATTACTATCAGACAAGTTTAAATTATCGCATACGACCCATCTGTATATTTGTTTATGACCGGATTTAATAAAATATTTCGATAATTTTTAATAACAAAATTAAGTCGGGTTAACCATTCTCCTCAATTGCTTCTCTATTGTTTAAGGAAGTCATTCCATACTGTCAATAATATACTTGTTTCAGACGAACTTTGCGCCCCCGAAGTGATAACTACTGAATTGATTGACGGCATGCCGTTGGACAAGTTGTTCGATGCGCCGTACGAGATTCGTTTGGACATCGCTTCGAAGATCATGCGATTGTGTCTAATTGAAATGTTCGTATTGCGGTGTATGCAGACTGACCCTAACTGGGCGAACTTCTTCTACAACATGAACAATAAACAGGTATGTGTAATTGATGGCGACAAAAATAAGCCCGGAGTTTCTTTCTGTCTTTCTTCTTCGGGTCGTCATCAGTAGGCAGCTAGAGAAATGTTGGTAGGTTAGCTAGGCTAGGGATATTCCTGCCAGTAAGGTCCACAACACATCTCCTTACCTTTAAAACCCTTATAGATTTATTGTTAATTTACCCAACTCCTTCCTGCCCTTGTCCCTATTTGCATATCCTCCTAGTCCGTGAATCCCTACATTTAAGGATCCCCTCCCTCTTCCCCTGCTTGTTGGTGTGCCTTTTCCTGCCAGCCTATAGCGCGGCGGTTATTCCAAAGTTCCCTTAATTTTAAATTAATCTTATTAATGACAAATGTTCTGTACTTGACCTGTCATAAGCGTTTTCTTAGCCTACATGATGAATAAAGATTTTGATTTGATTAATGTGATATCATCAGCCTGTCCCACTGCTGGTCTTCCCCCACTGACAGGTTAGGCGTTATGGTTTAATGCACCGTCCTTAGCATGGGCGAGTTGAGATAATTTTATCGGTTTCTTTTTTTGGTTAAAATCCCGTTTTATCTGATTATCTCTGTATGTCTAATGAAGTTAAGATTCCAGCCCGATGTTCAGTCCACAAGAAAATGTTTTCCGTCTCGATTTCTCGTGTTATCTCTTTCTCTCTCTCTATTGTTACGGTACAAACGCGAAGTAGTTGATATCGACAAAGTTTTCCAATTTGACATACACTTCTGCTTTTGTATTGTAGTTTATTATATTTTTTTAATTTATCAACGTTATGCCCTCTGGGGAGAAAGCACACTCAAGCCCGAAACAAATATTTGTAGATCACAAAAACATTTGTCTCGGTGCGGGAATCGAACCCGCAGCCTCTTGCTTCGCAGCCGGTTACTCGTCCACTGCGCCACAGACGCAACAATGTAAAATGGCTTCATTGTACATTAGACAAAGAGAAAAAAAGAAACTTATACATTTAAGCATAGTACAATATTATATTTTGGTATACTTTGTTGAATGACTTTTAAGTGGAAATTGTGTAACAGGCCCTAAATATTCTGTTTATAGGTGATACTGTTGGATTTCGGCGCTACACGCGAGTACTCGAAGGAATTCATGGACCAGTACATAGAAATTGTGAAAGCGGCTTCAGTAGGCGACAGAGACGCCATCTTGCGTATGTCTAGAGACATGAAACTACTCACAGGATACGAGTCTAAGGTGAGTTATTATTTTACTACTCATTTTTATTTTGGCACGGCGAAATGCCGTGGACTTGATGTTAAGTACAGTGCAATTCAAACATAATGTCGACTGTCAAGGGGCATTACATTTTGCTGGTGGTAGGATATTCATATCCACCCGGATAGCGACCAACGTACAGATGGTGATCCATAATGGTCCACACACTTTGTGTGGATCGCGTTCCAGGATCAGCCAGTGTATATCCGGTTCTCCCGAGATGCTTGCGACATGACTTGATGGTTGATTGGGGCGGGTATAGGGGTACATCCTTGTATTACTTTGTCTGCATCGGTCATCCTATTCTTCTCTCCCTGAAAGTATACACTGGTTGATACCGGAACGCGATTCGCCTGAATGAGCCACTATTTTCACCATGCGTTCGGTGGTCGCTATCCAGTCGGAAATTAGATGATCAGTGCCCTCCCACCAGCGTGACAACCATAACAAACAACACCACCAACTTTATGGTAGGCAGCGGCTTTTAGGGTTCGGTACCCAAAGAGCGGCAACGATAACCCATTACTAAGCCTGCGACGTTTCTCGTCATTTCAGCATTGGTCGGCAAACGATTAAGTGCACGGCAATCGAAAGCAATCCACCTTCAATAGGACTTCAAAATGTCGGCTTCTTTTTGTTATTAACATTAAATCTGTCATTTCTGACTGCTGAGTCTCGCTAATATAGTTTTGAAGTCGGCCATTTTTTCATTTTATCATTTGACCAAGTCAATTGGTCTTAAAAAAAGAAAGTCAAGATGGCCGCCATCTTTTTTTTTTCATAACCACTTTGGTGTTTAGTGACCACATATGATGGTATATTTTTTATAGGTGATGGAGGAAACACAAGTGGACACCGTAATGATTATGGGCGAAGTGTTCACAAGTACAGGCGAATTCGACTTTGGCGCGCAGCAGACCACGAAGCGAATCCAGGCCCTGGTGCCCACGATCCTCACGCACCGTCTCTGCCCACCCCCCGAGGAGATATACTCGTTGCACAGGAAACTGTCCGGTGTGTTCCTACTGTGCTCAAAAATGAAGATCAAAATGAACTGTCGCGACATGTTCAATGAAATATACGATCAGTACAAGAGGGACAGCTTGAGGTAATGTTTGTTTGTCTAATAACGGGTTCACACGGTTCAATTTTAGTTGATCAACTGCTACTTCCTACTACTACTGCTGCTTTAATCGAATTCAACAACAAAAACTATATATCTATTGTTGATTCAGGACTCTTCTTGAAAGTGATTAGGCACGTCTGAACCTGTCATAAACACACGTTTGGCAATTTCCGTTAATATTGTATACACCAGATGACGCATTATTTCAATGTCAATTTAGCAAGTGTCAAATTGAAACACGCTTTTATTATTATGTATTTTAACGTCAAAGTCTTAAAGTCAATTTTATGGTGACAGTTTGCCGTATTTGTGTGGATATTTGCCTCATTTTGCTAGAATAATATCAACTGTGTGTGAATTAGCAAAATATTATTTACTACAATTACTATTTACAAAATAGTACATTTTTATATCATAATAATATTTTTAGACTCGGTTGAGGTCATAATCAAGTGCCCGTTTAACTAGCTAATAAATAACTTATTAAAACAATATTGACTAATGATAAATTAAAATAAAAGCTACAATTTGTGTAAATAATGTTTAATTATTGTAAATTTTCAGTTTGAGATTTAGTTTATTGGTGTAAAAAAATAAATGTGTGTACTAAACAAAAAAAAACATTGCTACATCATATTTTATGCATTTGTTATATAGTTTGATCTTTTTTATCAGTTGACGGAACTTAGCACAAAGTATTAACTTATTTCTTTTGTGATAGTACTGTACAAATTAAAATTAAATATAAACATAATTTAGCATTAAATCGATAAGTCAAATAATGTACACAGCCTTTAGAATGAATATTTTTTTAAACTTACGAAATATGACCAAGACCTGAACAATATTTTTTTGTAAGTTTTAGTCACTTAAACTAATTATGTAATTGTACTTACGAAGAGATTATTAACAGGAACCATCGTAAGTTGCTTATTGTGAATGTCTGGGGCGGTTAAATTTCGTAAGCTGTAAGTTGGGAAACATATTATTATGTCAGATATAGAAGTTCGTGCTGCCCGCTTAGCATGCATCCGACATGATAACCTACTTAAACGTAATGAATTTAGTAAAATAAAATCAATATATCAATTTTAACTTGATGTGGGTTTAAATTGCGTATTTGCATCATCCATATTTGTGTTTGTCATAACACGCTGGCGTGTGCCGTTCGTGTACACGTCAGATTTTCTTGCACCGTAATCAGTATTCGAGAAATGTCATGGTTTTTTTTTTATTAAAAATGGGATTGCTCTTGACCTCACTCTAGCCGCATGGACAAAGATGAGGTCGACGATGGAGCGAGCTTACCCAGATGGTGCCGATTCACACTAGTCTATTAAAATTATTTAATAGACTACGTAAAGTCACAAATGTTTTCTTTCTTTCTAAAGTGAATATTTATTTCTATTTATACGTAAAGTGTTGTTACTGTTTGAACTGCATTTTTGTACTACATTCATAGTATAATGGATCAAGTTTGATGTTTTATATGTTAGTGTCGAGTTAAACTATAATTATTTTAATTTGTTCTGAACTACCTCCTAACATTAAGATTATTCATACGAATTTGATAAATGTCTTGTAAACATCTTAATTGTTAATGTGTTATTAGAATAAATATGTTGTGATTATATTGGATTTTATTTTAGTTCTTGAAACTACGTTTGTGATGATTTCATTAAATTTATTAACGTTGACAATAAATAGTATATTTAGTAAAAATGATGATATTTTTCTTTTTAATTACTACTATTAAAATATACAGATAAAAGAAATGTTAAATTATTTTATTCACATACTGTTAATATTCAAAGATACGAAAAGAATAATAATACTATTCCTGTATTATACACGTCTTACTGCTGGACACGAGTTTCTCTACCGAATGAGAGGGGTTAGGTCTTATTTCACCACACTGACCTAATGTGTATTGGCAGATAAATACATAAAATAATTTTAAACTTATATTTTTACAAGTAGTGCAATACCAGAATAATACTATCGTTTTAAAGGTAGATGTATTTGTGTGAATATTGTTTATGTTTGATTACGATTGCCAGGGTCCACTAAATAAATTAAAACACTTGGTATATTATAGAAATTTTATTGCAGGTCGAAAAGACATTGGGGAAACTTTAAAGCACTCGTACAAATTAATCTATGACCCATCGGTCTTAAAGTATGATACATTCACAATAACTTTACACTGTAACATATACAATGGCGTATTGAAGTGGTATTGTATGGCAATGCACGGACTTATTATTTTCTGCTGAAATCGTAGTTTTCAACCTGGTCGATAGCAATGGATTTATAAAGGTAAAAAAATTAATGTTTACCAAAAATATATTTCGGTAGGTTTATGTTATTCATATTATATTCATGAACTGGCCATTTAAAGTATTCAACAGAACACACATTAACGTATCAAGTTACAATACTCTGCCAGTTCAAATTCGATAGTTTTATTTTCACACCTGTCGTGAAAAAGGACGTAGCGAAAGCTAGCAATACCATCAACCGTGTAAACGTAAAAATATAAATAACGCTGTTTGTAGTACTATAATTCCAATAAGATTTACCGTTGACTGGTAGCGATTAACTGTTGGTAATATGTTATATTTGTAGCAATTAATCTTTATCAAACTTAACTATAGTGTTTGTCGAAATGTAAAAAGGCGCCAATCCGCTTCTGCAGCGAATTTAACTATCCTTGTTCTGAGACTATTTATTGTTATAGCTCTCAGCAGTTTTAATTCAGTAAATAGTTGTGCATTGCTATATAAAACCACATCGATTCAATACCGATGTCAATAGCGTTTTCAAATACCTGTTATTGGTAATAACTTGTGCATACGGTTGCATTAGGTTTATGTTTCGTACATTATAATAGATTTTAGGTATAAACATACTAATTATTTCCTTAGTAGTCAAGTTAGGTACGTATGCTGAGATTTTAGCATATTTAGGCTTTGATTTATTGTCTATATATTTGAAATTTTAACCGTTTTTCGTCAGGACATGCAGTACTATAGGATATTCGGTTAGTGCAGGAACTTATTATATTTTGTTATGTGAACTAAAGGTAAAGCTTTATGTTTAAAACTAAACCATATTCGGTGTTTCGTGAATTGATTCAATATCACGGATTTTTTCTTAAAATTCAATAATACTGTTTGGCATGGAGACTCTTGAAGTGATAATTTTAAATCAATTCACATATGAAAAAATAAAAGAACGCATTGGTGTCTAAGGTAGTGATTTTATGATGCATAATAAAATATGTTACAATTCTACACGTGTTACGTCTATTTCCATTACATATTTGTTGATTATACGTGAAATGTGAACAACATTTATAGCGAAAGGAGGTGAGCCGAAATATCCTGACTACAGATTTAACTAGATCTCAGCATATGCTTATAACTTTCAATGTCCAATACATTAAGGAAAAGCATATAACTAGCTATATTAGGTAAGTATAGATCAAATAATAACGACACCGGCAGCACAGATATAAAGTTATTGCTGAAATGCTACGCGTCAAAATCCGTTAAAGCAAAATGGCGTCTGCCGGTGTTGTCATTGTCGATAAAAAATATACAAACGACAGTTTTATATGCAAATTACAGTCAACATTTTATGTGCCAATTTTGATACAGTGATAATATAAATCTACAGAGTGCTACGTTCCTCTCAAACATTTCATAATGGACATTGAAAATGACCCGGTAAAACATCACCGCAATGAAAAATTACATTTTGAATGAATATTGAATGATATGAGAAATTGTTTTTTTGTATAATTTTTCAAGTAAATTCAAATTGAATTAATTTTTAAATAATTAAAAGGCAATGTTCCCAACAGGCTTTTAATTATAATTTAAACTTATTGCAGTAACTAACAGCATAATATAACACAACACATATCTTTAACAGCTAACAATTAACTACTGTTGATATTTTACATATAACGTATAACTAATGACATTTATACGGTGACAAGTAATAGAATTCAGTTATTGTAAGGAAATTATGACTACTTTATTAACATGACGATTAAAATTCCTAAAGAACATTCATTAAATATTTAAAAATAACACTCGCTAACGTTCAAACTATTACAGTGGATTGATTATCTACGTGGTTGGATGCTAAAAGTCTCACTAAAGCGAATTATTTTTGTTGTTTTTTTATATTTTAATATTTTGCTAAAACACTCGTGAATAAATCGGTATTTAATATGTAATGATGACATCTGCTGGGTTTCTATGGCCCGTGATGAATACCCGATTTAACATTGGCAATACATTTTATTAATGATGTTTTTGTTATTGTAACATTATTGTGCAGGAAAGAGAAGTTGGTAACACCCTGTATCTTCCTAAGCCTATTTTCGACCACTGAACTTTTCCACTATGATAATCCGGTGAATGTATGGGCCTCTTCGAGACTATACCACAATAGAGGTGAAATTGTATAAGTCCATCTGTGTTTTGTAAATTTTTGTGGACCACACCCGGACACAACTGGTGTAAAAATTCAATGATAAAATATTGTTACATCGCATCAGGTCGCACACTTGTTGTCCGAATTTTACTACGTAGAAGATTTACATGTTCTAGTAAATGTATGTAAATAAATAAAACTCATAGTCAATCATCGATAATATGAAGAAATTTTTGTTTGGTCCAATATATACACACATATAATTAAATATATAATTCTGATTATTTGAAAGCTTTCGTATTATTTTAATTTTATTAAAAGTCAAAATCATTTAAATGTTTTTGATCCAAATTATACCAATGATATGCATAAAAAATGAAATACGCTCTTCCACAATTGTCTAGTGATACTTTAATTATATTATTTCGTTAAAGATCTATAGAGTGTATTTAATTACGTAACTATGCAAATATATTTGTAATTTAATTTCTTTTTTCAATAATGGATAGCAATCTAAAATCAGCTCGGATGTTAACTTAGACGAAATCATGAAAACATGAATCAATTAGTCGATTACGGTTGTATCCGTTGTTAATTTAAATATTAAGTCGTTCGATATTAGAAGTTCTTTACTGTCAATAATAAACTATAGTGTATCCCATACAAACAATTCTACAATTATTTCATAACCGTGTTCGCTTTTAGTTGTTCGTAGATGTTACATTTCAAAACAAGCCGTATATTACATTTACATTTTATTTAATTTAGAAAATTTATTTTGTTTAACCCAATAATCGTTTGGACAACGGTGGCGACCGTACAGCCCTAACATACACTGCTATCGTACCATCTATTCAACAGGTACTAGAACGTGCTCCAGTAACTCACTAGATATAAGTTTCAGCTATATACAGTACAATCTACAAGTAAGTACGACCGTTTCTCTTTATGTGCGCGCGTCGTACACTCCGCTAGAGATTCGGCTTTCTACATTCAGAAATTTTTTAAACGCGCCGCACATTTATTTAACCATTCACATATATATTATAATGTATAATTTTAGTAAACGTAATACAAAAGTCTTATATTGACATCCAATAATACTCTTAGACATGTAAATATAATATCTAAACCATATCGCAATGGCTTGTAAACGTCGCCAGAAAGTCGTATGCAAATTTCCATGGTATAATTTGTTTGCAGAGCGCTTTCTTTAAATCATCTTTCGTCAAGACCGAACCGAACAAAATATTCTCGTTTAAAAAGCTAAAATTGTGAACAGAGTAATAACTAAGGTGGACAAGGGTCTAGCTCAGCGCGATGTGCGCCCTGATTGTTGCTCTAGTAATATATAAAAATTTACTACGAAAAATCGTCAAATATTCGCACAACGCAAATCATAAGAAGAACATCGCATAGCAGAGAAACGGTCTTTGGCAGACGAATGTTACAATCGTTTGAGTTTTCTCGATACAAGGTGTTAAGTCATTCGTCCACACTCCACAGTCAAAGACTGAGTCGTCGTCCGGGGACGACGCCCCATCTTCGAGTGTACGCCTTAAGCGTTGGACTCCTTTAAATCGGTCAGCCTCGCAAGTTGCGCGGGCTCCAGCTCATCGGGGATGGAGGCGCGACCTGCGCGTGGAGCAGCGGGCGGTGACTGCGGGGCGGTGGGGGGCCCCGAGGCGACGGACGCGCCCGCCGACTCGCCCTCGGAGGCCGTCGAGCTGGAGGCCGGGTGCGGAGCGGAGTCCGCCGGGCCGTCATCGGAATCACGCAGACAGACGGCGGTCTGTTCCGAGAGTGATGATTCCTCGTCATCGTTGTCTTCGTTTCGCTCTGGTTCATCTGTTTGCGGTTCTGGAGCGGGTTGGGTTTCCGGCGGGGGGAATGGCTGGTCAGGCTCTTCGACCATGGGCGTGGCGGCGGTGATGACGATTTGCGCCACGCCAAGCCCGCACTCGGCGGCGGGCAGCTCAACTTTCGGCGGCGCAGGCTTGCTGGGCTGCGGCTGCTGCGGCGGCTGTGGTGGCTCCGCTTGTGGCTCCACCTGCGGCTGTGGCTGTGGCTCTGCCGGTGGCGGCGGCATTTCTTCCTCCTCCTAACGAGCGGCAATTTTTATTTTCTTTTCACATGTATAAAAAGTCGAGGCGTAAGGAAATTTGGAATTTTGTTTGCCGTAATTAATTAGAATTTTGTAAGCATAATTATGATCATTTTACGAATTGTGAAGCGTTTACTTTGAAGTTTTTAATATAATTTCTTTTCAATCATCCAATTTTGAAGGCCAATAACTGTTTACGCCTCGAGTAACACACAAGATAACAGGTAAGAGTAAACTTCACAGAAAATAAATTAAATCGAAGTATGAAACATGAGAAAAAACGAGAAGACAATACAACACAGAATTAAGGCTTCGCAGGCAGCGTTGAACATTCATATACATTCACACTAGGAGCATACAGTAAACATGCAAGTAAAGCACCGTGCCTGAAGTGACATGAGCTAAATGGTTACAGATATCCATTAAACATCATTTGCATACATTTGGCATAACGTACGAAAATCAAGTTTATTAAAAATTTTGCGATAAACGAACGATACGTAACATTAATACTGCCTATATTTATCGAAGTTACAATGTTGATTTTATAATAATATACTTAACAACGAAGACCTGCGTAAAAATCGAGATAAACAGTCGTACTAATTATTGTAAAATTAATTGAATATCGCAAAAATAGAGAAGTTAAAGTAAAAGTATTCTAGTATTTTTTTCTGTAAATAGAGAAGTACGAATATTATATGTGGCAATATTTTTTGAAATCAGATATGGGTTAAAAACCATTAATTTACAGGCGCCACGGAATCGAGTCCTCGCCCGCGGTAATAATCTATATTCCGTGGTGGAAATATTTTAGGCGGCCAAGCTTTTCCGGCAAAAATATCAGGGTACTTAATAACATTACTTCGCCGAATAACCCGAAATATATTAAACGGCAAAACCGATTATGAAATTGCAGATTTGATAAAAATTATGCCAAATCATGCAAATTTTGAAAAAAACACAGGAAAGCTTAACATAAACACAGCAATAAGCACCGATTATCTAAAAACATTTATCAGGGAAATAAAAGGGATTTAGTTTGTATTATGAAATCAAACCTCGTCCTCTAAATTTTCACCGACAACCTCATCGACTGTAGCATGGAAAAAAATCGGACACGATTAACTATTTTAGTTTATTTTTACAATAATATTTTAGACATTTACAATGTTTACCTAAATTAAAATACGTTATTAATACCTTTAAAATACGGTGGAGTTGTTTTACTTTTACACGAATTAAATGTAATAAAATAAAGGAAATATCTGGCCTCAGGCGCAATGCCACTTTTTTTATTTGCAGCATTTCGTGTCTCACAGAAAATGTGTATTTTTGTAAAAAATACTTTAGAATTTGGAACACGCTGTACTTTTACATTAACATTTTGATTATTATCCAATTATATCTGTGAATGCATTATCATGAATAACCAAATCCAATATGTTAATGGAATTTGAAAATTTGTATTTATTTCCCAGATCGGAAATAATTAATGTTTGAATTATTTCTACAAAAAACGAAAGTAAATTGCCTAATACAGTATATCCGTATTAAACATCTGACATCATCAATATTAAATATATATTATTTGTATCGATTAAATACATATGAGTTTAATTACCAAAAAAATAAATACAAAAAACACAAAAGGTATATTATACCTTTTCTACGAAAACATAGTTCTTTTTTTAAAACCACTTCGTTTTTCTCTTAATATGTATTTGTAAGAATAGCCGATATACCCTTACCGACAATAGTGACGGTTGGCGTGGTGTAAGATGCCTCAGCGAACTGCATACCGTACTGCTCCTGCTGATTCCTACTTAGCTCTAAGTTAAAGCTGAAATCGGGCTGGCTGTCCATAGAGTCTCCGCTGCCGGCGGGCGGCGGCGGTGGCGGGTTAGCGGGCGGCGCCGCGTTCTTCACGTTGTTGTTCTCCGTGGCGATCACTGGCAGCGTCCGGGGCACAACACACATCAGCCAACCACCAAACGCATGCAGTCAACTAACTTACTCTAAACTAGGACTAGATTAATTGAAACAATCACGATTCAAATCGTTGTTTTTTTATCCTGGCTCGGCACAGTGACTACGCTACACCTGATGGTTTAATTAAGATTAAAAATAGAACCAGCGACACCGAATTTATTTTCTTTCTGTTGAAGCCTTAAAAACTCTATTATGTAACTCGGCGGCCGTCAAGTTGCGTTGACTCCGATTGGGACCAATGTTTGTACTCGTGTTTGTGACGCCGTGGCCGGCAAGAGACTGCTCGCAAATAAACGAGAGCCAAGGAAGAGTCTCAAAACGCGTGCGCAGGATTACATCCGGTCCGGAAAACGTGACCTAAATGTATTAGCGCACAGTGAACGTTTCATTTAATTTAAAGCTGGCGGTGCACTATCGCAGGTTTGTAACTTTATTATTGATATAGGGTCACTTCCGGCTCGGGGCTCTTAGAGGCGGAAATTTAAAGTGCATCTATGTGATCGATTTGTTATTATCAAACAAGCTTAGAGTGACGTAGCCAAACATACCCCTTAAATATACCTACACTACCTGTCTGTCTGTCTGTTCGTCTGCATGACACAGCTATTATACTCGGAGATTATTGACATTGTGCATTAAATTTGGATAGTATGTGTATTTTATGTAATGTAATTGTAGTGAAATTAAGAAAAACGGGTATCTACATGTGTAAATGTAGGATAAAAAAGAACCAGTGCACAAAAACGCGTACGATAGGTCTCTTTAAAGCCTTCTAAACACAACGAAATTGATTTGAATAATAATGAATTATAAGTACACCCACTAGTCACATAGTCCTGACCCCACAGTAAGATATATCTTGTGCCAGGGGTATTGAGAACTACCAGAGACTTTCTATTTAAAAACTGATTGCGCAAATGTATCGTAAATATCAAATAATATTTACTGAGACATCGGGAAACAGGTCAAAAGACTCGAGTTTTGTCGAGTTTTTAAATTATCGTATAGAAGAGTAACCTATTACATAATTGCACGATACATAAATGTGGCTTATGGAAAATGAAAATCTATGCAATTTTAAAAGGGAAATACCGTCTATTAACAGTTTCGCGTCATCACTTGTTAATAGCAGCTCCAAATTTAATTGCATTAAGTGCGCAACGGTTCCATTTAAGCAACCTTACGGTGTATGGATTTCAAAGTGATTACAGTTTTGTTAAAGTAACAAAGTATATTATGGACCACTCCGAAACTATCTGAAGTGGCTTCAACTCGTAATTCAACTTCCTGATATACGGGCGCGTCGCATGACATTGGATAATTCAGTTTAACATTTTGCAAAGGAGTGCATCGAAGCACCGGAACCCTATATGTGATGTGATTAATTGTAACATGACTGCTCTTCGTGCTTGCTAAATTGAACTAATAATTAAGTACACCTTGTTACAGTTTAGACGGGCTGTGGGAGGTTACTGAATTAACTATAGAGCCATCGTTAAAGGTCACTAATTAATGCCCACTTTGCTTTAAAGATGAAATTTTAAACTATTCGAATCCCGTACACGTGTATAGTTTGCATGAGGATGAGTGTGGTGTAAAATTGAAACGGAGGGAGGATGCGACCTTAGGAAATATAGAGTAACGTTTATATATGCACATTCTATTCATTCCACAGATCTTTAAATTAAACTTATCAGTTACCTAATATTAAAGCACTTCTGAAATACAGCAAATATTTACGGTACAATAAATTGAAAGAAACATTGGAATTTTTAATACAGCAACAATTTGTACGTTCTGTTGAAATAAAGGTACAACAATTTTCAATTACGTTGAAAGTAAGCGCCAATTGTCTAACACATTCGTAGTATTTCTGACTTCATTTTGAGTTGTCAAAAATCCTGACAAGAATGTTTCTTTGTAAATATAATATCTAAGGCGAAAAACTTCATAACATTATTTCGTGTGTACACATTAACAATAATGCATAATTTAATTATATTTTCTATGGATATAATAACTTAAAATTGTATTTAAAAATATCCATATCTATTTACTGGTCGTGCAAAACATCATGCATTTGAATGTGTGATTTGCTTAGATATCCTATCTCCTCGCCAAGTTCTATAGCAACCGTGCCATACACCATGCCAATTGGGAATAAAAACCACAACCATAAACCCAATCAGCCAAAAAGCGGCGCCATACATCCGCACATTGTAGTATGTCGACTATTATACATTACGATACAAAAATTTACGGAATGGGAGTACGTAACATACTTATACGTATAATTTTGAATGTAGACGTTTTATACAGAACTTCATTGTTAGAACTACGGCATTCCTAACTTTAAAACTGTTAATCGATATTTATATGTATTTACGTATCATATTTTAAAAAAGTAAGGATCAAATAACGTATTTCTTATATGTACATCCCGCGATTTTTTATAATCGCGAGCATACAAAATAAATAAATAAATACAGGAAGGTATCCTACGAATCACATAAATATTTCAATTTACATTCTACCTTATATAACTTACTTATCTGTCTACAGATCAGTATAGTGTGTTAGTATATAAATGTGTACTTCAAATTATCTTGGCATTCATTAAGTATCCATCGTACACTTACAATTGCCGTTTATTATTTTTATTTAGCAACTCTACAAATACTTTGTTATAAACTGAATCATATTCATTATCATACAAAAAAATTGTCTCGCATTTCGCATGCATTTTTAGCTTGTTAATGTTTCAAAGCCTGATAAACATATGTTATATGTATGTATGTATGTTATGTACTCCCTGTAATGAGCATGACACTGACATTTCGGCACCCAAATGGGGACAACTCCGGCGTTGTATAAATTATTAAAGCGCTATTCCTGACAACTTCTGTAACTCCTGTGATTCAATACAGCGCACGGTGTGTAATCACGTTGAGTACTATTATACAAATTATATTGTATTCAATCCTCTCAGTTTATTCATTTCTTTATTTTAATTTACTGACTGTAGATCTATTTCATTTTTATTAGACACATTTGTCGCCCAATTTTGAAACAAAATATTAATTATTATTCTGACGATTAATCTCATTTTATCGCTATAAAAATCCTGAATCTGTATACGAGTTGTCCCCACGACGGAGCCGTTGCGTGGTGGCTAGGATTGCAAGGTGCTTACTTTCGTCATCGTAGCTGGCGCCGGGTGGTGTGTCGGGCGGGGAAGCAAACACCGGCGGCGCTGATCCCGGCGGAGTCCAGTCCTCACCACAGCTCAGCGGCTCACCGTACTGTTGGTATAGTTGGTGTACTATTCAAAATAGTAGTTTACCTACCTAACTCTTAAGGCTATTCCTACAAAAATTACCGCTTTCGATTTTAAAACAATATGTTTACGTTTGAACTAACACGACTGTCTTGCGAAAAAACATAAAATATTAAGTGACATCAAGAATATTTCTGTATGTAGTACCGGAGTAAACGCATTTTTCATATTAAGTAACTGAAGATAAAGTTAAAGCTGATTCTGAGTGTACAAATAATCGAATTCTAAGAAAATATTAATGACAATCGAGGTCTAGCCGGAGATGTTATGGACTGCAGACCCAAAAGTCGCAGGTTAGCATCCAGCCCCAAGAGCGTGCAGCGCTGCACTGGCTTTTCTAAGTTACATGTGTATTCATTTAGACTAAGGCCTAATCCCTCTCATTCAGTAGAGGAGGCCCGTGCCCAGCAGTGGGACGTATATAATATAGGGCTAGTAAAAAAAAAAAAAAATGTGTATTCATTATTAATAAAAAGTGAAGGATGCCTTGTGAGCAAACTTGAATACCTAAGTCCTTCATAAGAATTTCGAAAATGTGTAAAATCTGCCACCCCGCATTAAACCAGCGTGGTGGACTAAGGCCTTACATCTCTGCTGCAGTCGAAAACTGAGCATTAATTAGAATTTCAAAGTCTATTGGAACTTTTGATGTCTTTTTAAAATAATTTACTATAGCTTAGTAAGGTCCATATACGACTTAAGCTCTAAAATGTGGGACCCCTATTACTCGTGTCATGTTGTCTGGCGAAACATTGAAGTAAAGGTCTCTACGTAGAATAAATAAGTTGTTTGTAGTTCCGAATTACATTACCAATTACACCTGAAATGTTATTTTTGCGTCGTTGTTTGAATGTTTATAATAATTGTCTCAAATTAGGATATTTAATAATTCATTACAAAAATTTTAAAGAAAATTATGAGAATTATTGTTAAGTGAATTATGAAAATTGTTTTAAAAACTGGAATAACACCTTTGATATCTTACTAACACTACTATTACTATTCTCTACTTTACTATAAACTGATCCTTTTGTTTGTAATATTAGTTTTAATTATGCGTAGGTACTTAAAGTCTATGAGCTGTACTGTGTGTTATCCAAAATAAATGTAGATAAGGTATGATGTTAGAATATGGCAGTTAAGTAGGGAGATCAGTTTTCATAGTATGTTATGAATATGTACAAGAAGTGAAGAATTTGTGTTTGTTAAAGAATAATGGTAGGTAGGTTTATTATATATTACACTAGTAAATTTTGTTTTGTTTTATGATGCGAAGATACAATACTATTAAATTTATGTCGGGCATCTCAGGAGAGCGGCATTTCCCTCCAAGTTTTATCGCTTCTGCAGCTACGTATTGCATCTCGGAAAGCGCACGCCACTCTTTAAATATGTAATGAAACACGCTTCCGGCTGCAACATTTAATGCAGGTTTACTTCACCGCCGCTTACTTTATTACTTGCTTACAATCTGTCGTACCTGTAGTAATACATTTTGTCGCGTATAAAACGCTATAAAGTGTCTTTTCATAATATTTTATTTAAATTGTCATCTTTGTTGCTCTGTAAACTACTTTGACATTGCTACTCGCGTAGCCAATTATATTACACGGGACATTGAAAAAAAAGAATATTACATTTTATAAACTAATAGTATCTAAGAACTCGTTTTAAAAGCGCTTTAAAAGCTTTTTAAATGAGCATTCTTTGTATACTGTATAGATATTACATTTACATTTGAAGTACTGGAACAGAATTTACTCGGTATAATAAAATTAAATGCATTACTCAATACATTTTACATTATTGTCACTGGTAAGGCAAAAATACTAAAGCACCAATACGTAAACTTTACTGTAGAGCGTTTTAAAGTTGTTTTTTACTATAATTATTCATAATATAAATTATTTAAGGAAAAAAATATAATTCAATAATAAAATATAAATTTTCCTCAAAATTGTCCAATAGGTAAATTGTATGATTTATTATTTGAGATGGATATAATAACGATTAGGATTATATAATAGTCCGTTATGGGTTTTGTTGCTGAATTTGGTCTTCTTCACTACATTAAGCATTCCAGTAATATATTTATGAAGACATACTTATCATACCCAGGAAATACTATTGACTGCGGTTTACATACTCTTGTTTGAAATCTGAATCCTCAACACTAAGACACGAACAAATCGCTCAACCGTAGCAAAACCTTAGAAATAGAGGATGCAATATTTATCGTACCTACGTGTACGGACATATTGTCAAAGAACCTCCTAAAAATAGATAGATATAGGAAGATATATAATATGACTTTAACATTTCGGAACAACTTACATCTCAGTACACCCCGTGACCACGAGAGCTGATAAGTTTTCGAAACGTCGCGTCGGGACCAAAATTAAAATAAGAAACCCCGACAAAATCCGCGAATTAATTAGTTTATTCCAATGTGTAACATTCGCGTAAACGTAACAAATCATTATATAAACTTCCTTAATTTTTGAAGTCCGTTTAAAATGGATTGTTGATCTCACAGCGGTTACAGTCAAGAACCATAATACCGTATGTTTTCCTGTTTCTAAATGCAAAATGAATAATACCGGCACCTAAAAGTTACTCTTACATTGAGATCTTTGTTTAGAAAGTTATCTACAAAGTATTGCGTCGTTTTGCAACATCCAGGAGTTTTATTATCCCGATTTACATAAGCCCGCGTCTGTATCCCTGGAGGGGTAGACACTACACAAATACAGCTAGTGCTCATAAAAGAGATAGCAAGGCGAAGAGCCACGATGCAACACATCGTGTGCTACAACATTGTTATTTAATGTAGACTTTATGAATTATTTTCAAACTAGCTTTGGCTCGCGGCCCCGCCCGCGTGAACGTTTAAAATTGACAAAGTTTCATACAAACTTTCACCCCCTATTTTATTCCCTTGGGGGTAGAATTTATCAAAATCCTTTCTTAGCGGATGCCTACGTCATAACATCTACCTGCGTGCCAAATTTCAGCCCGATCCCTCCAGTGGTTTGGGCTGTGCGTTGATAGATCACTATGTCAGTCAGTCACCTTTGAGTTTTATATATTTAGAAGAAATATTAAATAGTGCTCACCTCGTCGCACTCTTCGACGATCAAAGATGGGAAATTGCCAATGACGCCATTAGACTCCCCACGCCACCAACCATCATCCACGCCGTGGGCATCCCGCGAGATCACGCGAATGATCTAGAAGATAACAAAAGCAACGAAAATCTTAATATTAACATCTCCGCAGTGCACTTATTAGTAATCAAATATTCCATAATGAAAAAAACAAAGTTTGTACGCTTGTAATGCAAATTAATTAGATTTTATAGGTAAACTAGCTTTGGCTCGTGGCTCCGTCCGCGTGAATGTCTTTTTCAAAATAGCACCCCAGTTTTGCTAGTTGAATTTTACAATAGTATGAATCACGTAGGTACATTACTTATTTGCAATATTTCTACTCATTTTGACAGCCTTATTCTTTTCCATAAAAATGTTTCATACAGTTGTCAAACCCCATTTCGTCCGTTAAAATGTAAATTTCCAAAAATATTTTTAACGTGCCCCTACATTAAACAAACAATCATCTGAATACATTTCAACATTCTAGCGTTAGTACTTTTGATATTTAATAATTAATCAGTGAGTGAGTGGTAATTCACTCTACTATATAAATTTACGTTTAATATTCCATTTGTGTGCGATGATTTCTCTGTAAAGTTGTTTACCCATTGCATAGTCTATAGTTACTTGTTTTCTATCTTGTTAAAAATGTATAACAGTCCGTACATTGTTTAATATATAAGGGCGCATGTTTTGGAATATAATTTACTTTTAATGGTTGTATATTATAAAGTTGTATAGTAATGATTGTACTCTGTTTGGCGTCTTAACCAAAATCAATAAAAAAGACATTGCAACGCAATAAGTAGTATTGAACATAGCCGAGTGACGACGGCGCGCCTCTTTGTCTTCCTCTTGATAATCACATTAGCTTCTATTTTTACTAACGTTTGCGGCTCCTTTCTTGTAGAGATTATGTTATATTCATTAACTGTATGTACTGTCTGATCTGTTGGAATTAGTTTTCTTGGTCTAGTTTTCAAAGGGGTTCAATTTACGCTTTATATTATTTGTACTTTTATTTGCAACTGGGATTAAAACGTCCCTGGTGGGAGGGTATCTATTATCTTTGTACCCTACTGAATAGCGACCACCGTACATATGGTGATAAACCCGCCATAATGGTTCGTTCAGGCTAGTTAATGGTGCATTACGCTGCCAGAGATACTCACATGCACAAACACACAAACGAGTCACTTATAAACACTTGTTTTTATCTAGGGTTAAAAATATACATTAACTTGCAACATCAGGATAATCTAATTATTTTAAATCTCCGTACCTGTCCTTCCTCGAGGTTAAGCTCATCGTCAGCCTCGACATCATAATCATAGAGAGCGAAGCAGTAGCCAAGAGTTGGCAGCTGTGGTTCCTTGGGCGGCTCGGTCTTGGTCTCCTCGGTCTTTGGCTCCTCGGGCTTGGCGACGGGAGCCGAGATCACCGAGATCTGGTCAGGCGACTGGACCACGTCAGCGTCCTCACCCTCGACGGTGTAGTCCACGGAGGAGAACGAGATCTGGCTCACCAAACCTGGGGTGGTGGATGCCTGGACGCCAAAATTGTTATGCAACTAACTAAAAAAGAAATTTCGTGTGTACTGTCTTTAATGTTAGGTTCAAAACAAGATTATATAAGTAAAGACGTAAAAACGGCCCAACGGAAGACCAGCGCTGGCTGTACTGCCAGCTTAGCCTTTTTATAACAAATATAGTTTTAAGTGTTTTGGCTGATTTTATTTTATACATGTGTATTTTGTTTTTGTTGCGAATAAATTTAATTTCTTTCTTTATAAAAATTGTGCTCCCCACGGTGCGGGGTATCGCGGATTAGCACGGACAAGTTCGCACCGGCGCGGCGCACCGGCCATGGAGCCACTACTGAAACGTGCGTAGGGTACGCTTATGTATGTTGCGAGTCGGTGACTTTAATGGTGCAATACGAGATCTTTTTCACTGTTGATCAGCATTACCACGTCGGACACGCACAGTGGGAAGAGCCTCGGTTCAGTGTGTGATTGTCGGCTATGCGTGGTATTATACAGGGTTATTTTTAAAACACCAGCAACCTCGCAGGGGTAGATTCCTAAGGTTATAAGCTACTACTTTTGTTCTACGACTTTTGATAATTTGTTAGATTTTATTCTCATACAAAAATAATTATGAATTTAATTTCCGTCTTCAATTTTACCTACGCGCAGATTACGTAATACACGCGGCCGCACGAGTCAGTTCAATGACCGGCCGCGCCATCTGGATCGATAATACCTACACGGAGACGTACGAACACAAACACTACACAACAAAAACTTGTAAAATCATTTTTTTACTTATGTATTGAGTTATGTCCAAACTCGTAGAACAAAAGTTGCTCCTTATGGGGTCAGCTATATGGCCCTGCGAGGTTGTCAGTGTTTTAAAAATAACCCTGTATAAAGCCGGCTTTAGACAATGACGATGTTCCATTTAACAAATAAAAAAGTCGCAGTCTTATGTAGTCTACAAAGATCCACCTGCCTGCTCTATTCATAATCCGTATTGTGTTGCACTATTTTAGTATAATCGATAAATCTTATGGACGCTTACGTTGTATTGAATTCGCATGTGTACATAAAACCGAGATGTAACATAAAATGTATTCATCAACGTAAAAAATGATAACAATTTGTAGAAAATATATAAAGATCTATGTACTTGTTATTTCCGCCGGATTACCGCTGCATGGGTTTTATAATCCAGTAGATACATAATCCAGTTAGTCCGCTGCTATTCAGATTGAATTCCATGGGCGTTCAACCGAGACCTCGTTAAATTAATTCTGTTATTATTTACGATAACATTGCGAGAATATGCTGAATAGATCTGATATACCCGCCGGTGATAGTGAATGCTCAATTAGTACCTATGGACTGGATTGTATTCTAAATTATTCATATTTCATTTGACCGATTTCAGATAATAGGTATCTTAATTAAAGGTTTAATTAGTGGAAGTGTCTGTTATATCAGGTGAGCCTCCTGCCCGTTTGCCCCCTATTTCCATAAAAAAAAAAAAAGAGTTACTATCTATCCAGGTAGCTCTGGCCTCACCTGTTCTTCCCTGTCCACGTCCAGATAGTTATGGGGCACGTAGCCCTCCTCGCCTCGGTAGTTTCTCGCACGCAGCCACCCGTCACCATCGCCTTCACCGACCACTTCAAGCTGTTCGTTCTCGATGATGGACAACTCGTCCGGGTTCTGAGCCTGTTGTAGAAATTAGTTTTTTGTAATCTGATTTGGATATTTGCTTAGATATATAACTATTTGTCTAAAGTCTTAATTCAATTCTCAATAACAATTAAATGCAACGTATCAAAGATATACATACAAATTTCATTTAGGATAAAATACCAAATTAGTGTTGGCGATATTTTAATTTAATTTAGTATAAAGTATCAAATTAGTGTTGGCTTCTCGTCTCTCTTTGCCATTATAGCCTAGACGAGATTTATGAAGAACAAACCTCGAGTTGATTCCACAATAGTCAAAAGATGTATCTTTTTTTCTAATTAAGGCAAGTCGTAATGAAAATTGTTTCACATCTATTCATATCCTACAGTACAGGCTGATGAAAGATACCTACATAAGATAATTTCGTACAGAGCCGCAACAGAATACCCGTATTTGCTAACAGAATTTATCGTCCCTCATGTTTCTATATCGGGCACAAACCTAATACCGGGTAAATCATGATTGTCAACCCACGAAACTCTACAAGCAAACCAGCTATACAAACGGAATCAAGATCACAAGTTATATGGCTAGAACACTAGGACAGTGTACTAAAAGACTAGGTACTGTTTCGAGGAAATTTCACACTGAATTCATGAATAAATTTCTACATTCTAAATACATTATCACGTGGAAGCTCAGAAATTGTAACTAATTTCAGTCGGGACGTGTGTAGTTTACTGCTTTTGAGCGAATTGCGGTGTACTTCGTGTGATTTTAAGCCCCGCATTCAATGTATATTTCATGTTAGCTTATTAACCAAATAAGACAAGTACCAGTTTTGTTTAACTTGTTACTTATTAATATATTATTATATACAATGGGATTCTTTGTTCATTATTATCAAGTCGCTTGTTTATAATGTAGTGTTAAATATTCGTTAATTCGACTAATAACCGGTACAGACGAGTAGAACTCTTCCAACAAGAGATTTAAATCAACAAGATCTGTAAGGGTTTTGCCATCATTGCGATTGAAAATCTGTTGATTGATTTAAATCGAATCGTGTGCACCCTCTATTTGCTGATAGATTTATAGATTGCGTAATGATTTCTTACGTTTACGCGAATGTTACACATTGAAATAAAACAGTTCACCTCGTGACCACGAAGGCTGCAAAGCTTTCGAACCGTCGGGACCAAAATAAATCCATTTAAAGTCTTTTTATTTGAATTATAGATTGCGTTTCGCCAGATTTTGCTATATTACCTGTCGTTACTGGTTGATGTATACGTATGTATAATCTCTTTAAAACTATCCCTACTAGGATAAGTAACATGTAACTGTCCATAACAAAATTAATATGAATATGATGATAATTAAGTTGTTTATAATTCAAGTTATTCAAGGTTGTCTGGTGGAGATATTTAAAAAACAAATTTAAATGCAGCGTCCTTATATTCAAATATTACTGCAAACTGAAGTACTTCCAGTGCCGCAAACTTTTTTAAGTTCTAACTTTAAAAACAAGTTAATAAAATTTAATTAAACCAGTACGTCGAAGTTTTAATTGCGAATAATATACAAGTTGATGATTTATTCTAAAGTAAAGACAAACTTTAAAATGTTCTACCGTAAAGTTCACTTATTCGCGCTTAAGCATTTTTGCCTTTGCGCTATCAGACATGTAATCACACACCTGTAATTCACGCAGTTGTAGGCAGAGGTATAACCAATACCCACATTTTATCGAGCACATTTCCGTCCCATAATGTGACGAGCCAATCGGCATACGGGCACGATTCCAGATTCCGGGTTGATATTGAGCATTTCGGGATAGAAAACCCCAATATCACATTTACCCAACCGGGGGATTGAAGCCGAGACCTCAGTCTCATCAGTCGAACTGCGTATGCAATACACCTACGCGACCGAATACTATATTTATAAATAAACTTTTATAGCAACAATATATCAATGCTCATTATTATATCCTCTTTAAGTATCAGTTAAGGCCGGTGCCAATAATTGATCTTAATTTTTCGATTCTCAATCAATACCATAAATTAGCCAATCAGAATACAGTTTGAAATCACGCGTCATGTACAAATAACTCGTTTGATTGGTTTTCGTGATCTATTCGGATAGTCAATCTAAGATCGTATTAGGAACGTTATTAGGAACGGCCATTAATGGCAATCTTTCTTTCTGGCTTGCGTTATCCCGGCTTAGTGCCAGGGTCCGCCTTCCTATTTAAACGCTTCCACTTCGCCCGATCTTGAGCATCCTCTATAGTGAGACCATTGGCTCTCATCTCTCCCTCCAATACGTTAAGCCAACGCTTTTTGGGCCGTCCACGGGATCGTACCCCTGGTACGATCTGGCTCAATGGCAATAGAGCTAATAATAAAGAAGTTCCTAATATATAATCCACACCCAGATACACAAAAATAACACATATTCATTGTGACAACGTACTACGAGCGACGGGTATAACATGAAACATGCTAGGTTCAATCAAATAATGCTAATATTAATAGGAATGTCCAGTATCGTATTTCACACTATGTGGTTTCAACCGTATTTATTATGTAGATCTAACGTTCATTTTCTGGTTTATTGCACGACCAGGCTGTTTTCGAAGGCCTATTAAATAAGCTTTTTACACATAAATAAATAAATACACCCAACAGTCACATACATAGTCCTGACCCCACAGTAAGATACGAGTCTTGTGTCGTGGGTATCAGAAACTACGAGAGACTTTCGGTCTCATAACACCCAGACCCCGAAACAAATATTTGTGGATCAGATAAATATTTCTCTCGCTTCACAGCCGGCTACTCGCCTGCTGCGCCACGGAGGCTGTTAAAGTTATATCGGTTGGTCGAAGTTAATCGGTAAAGTCAGAGTAGGACATAGATAAAATACAGTAATTGTGGGCAATAGACTTACATGCAAACAGAGTAGATAAGAAGTATATTAATATCGTTCTATTAAGGCAGTAAAATTTACACTCTGCCTGTGGCGCAGTTGTCATGCGCACGCGGTACGGTTGTTGATCGTGGTCTCGGGTTCGATACCTGGCTAAAAGTGTTATTGGATTTTTCTATGACGAATTCTCAGTATCATCCCGGAGTCTGGAATTGTCGGTATGACGATAGTGTATCACATCATGAGACGGAAATAAGCTTGTTGAAATGTTGATGTACTGGTTACATCTCTGCCTAAACCTTCGGGGATTCCAGGTGTGATTGAGTAAGTGTGTAGTAATGTTTAGAATTGACTTTTGTTGTACAATGCAGATAAGTCGCGCTGTTACCACGTGTCTACAGCACAAATGGACGCTCTGAGACCAGTGTCATCAATGTCACAGTAAACTGATGTAAAGTGATACAACGCAACTTTAAGTTGCGTTCGGAAACCTTAATGTACTTACCGTGTAAGAGTATAGTGCAGTGCACTTGTACAGCGGTGGGGCTGGTTCTTCGGCAACCTCCTGCGGGGCGGTCTCTGCATCCGTCTCGCCCCAGTTCACCTGAGTGGGATCATCCCAACCCACGGCCAGCTGTTCAATGCGCATACGCTCCTCCTCCAAAGCGACTGTACAGAAAAACAATTTATTACTTTTGATAAAGGTTGACGCCGTGAGCTAACGGTCAGTAGCTTTTACCTCATCATCATTTTAATAAGTAAATAAATACACCCAACAGTCACATACATAGTCCTGACCCCACAGTTAGATACGAGTCTTGTGTCGTGGGTATCAGGAACTACGAGAGACTTTCGGTCTCACAACACCCAGACCCCGAAACAAATATTTGTGGATCACACAAACATTTGTCTCGGTGCCGGGATTGAACTCGCGGCCTCTCGCTTCACAGCCGGCTACTCGCCCGCTGCGCCACGGAGGCTGTCAAATTATTAAATCCTAATTCTAACTAGTACAAAACTATAAGTTTTTTTTCAAGCATGTAAAAATGGCTGGATAGAGTTTATCGAAACTTTTTTGTTCATAAGGTGAACCCGGTAGTGGGTTAAATTTTCGCACCAAAGTATATCATTTTTTCAAATGTTGGGTTAAGGATTCCTAAAGTGGCTTCTGCGGAACCCAAGGGTTCCTTGGAAAAGTCATTAGGGTTCCACGAATTAGTTTCATGTGTCATTGCGACGAATGTCTGATCGGATGTACAAAATATCCGACCCACATTTAAAATGTATGTAATGAGTTTAAAAAAATAAAAGGAATTTTTGAGCTTTATTCGTTTGGGAACATTACATTAACCCAATCATGGAAATAGCTACCGAGCGAATGCTAGTGTTTAATAAAATGGTACTTACTATCAACATCTTCATCATGCTCGTCTTCATTCTGTGAGCCGGAGGTGGTGCGCTGATGGCCACCCGAGGCAGAGGCGGCGGCCGACGTGCCCGCCTCGCCTTCAGTGTTGTCGCTGTCGTAGAACGAATCCGAGCTGGGCTGATCCTATACCACCAAGCAAATATTTTTATATTATTTTTCTCTATATTTTTTAGGTTAAGAGTAGGTCATAATCTAGTGTTACTTTACAGCTTGTTTCACGGCGGTTAAGTATGATTAAACCAGTAAATAACACATTTTTTTTAAAAAGAAGTTACTTAGTAGATATGTAGACATCATTCTGCCGTGATGTCCGGGCATCAATTTTATAACCGTGTTATGTTTTATTTGATGAGTAGCATTAACTTCGACATGTTAACATAGGCGCAATTAGAAACCTCCTTTCTGAATTCGGTTAAAAAGAAATTCGTGATAAAAAGCCACTGATGTCATACTTACAGCAGCCCCAGAAGCATCGGTCCTCACGCTTAGCAGACTGCTGCTTCGCGGCAATGTCTCTTGTACCGCGAGCAGGTCGATCTCCTTCAACCACTCGTCGACAGGGGCACCGCTGGCCTTCAAGCACTCCAGCCGAGCCTCATACTTCGCCTTGGATGTCTCCGAGCGACGGATGTTGGATCGCAGCTCGTCCATCCTCACTTCCAAGTCGGGACCATTCGGGTCGTTCGGGTCAACCTTTTTAAAAAACTCCACTTTAGATAACATTAGTCGCATATTAAGAAATTAAGTTAATTAAATTATATTGATATTAAGTTTCATTGTTAGTGAAACTTAACTTACATCTTATTGTTAAATTTAATACAATCTATTGTTTTTTTTTTCTCTCTTATTTTACGACGAAGCTGTGTATCTTGAATGCTGTGTACAGTAGTAAATAGACGCCAGATTTATATCATGTCTTCTATAAATGTAACTTTATGTAAAATGTAGTCTGTTGTCTGTAACTGTACCAATAAATAAATAAATATGAGTTATATGAAAGGGATATGTCACGGATAAGAAGAACGTATGTATGCAAACTAATATCATTTAGCAAACACTGAATAATTCTAGGTTTACCCAGGCCCGAAAAAACATTTTGGATTTTTAGCCAGAATTTGGATAAATCCGACGTTACCATTGAAAAGCTAAATTTATCCTTTCTCCTAACATTACCCGCAACAAATTTAACTATGCATATTTACAAGAGATTGTAATAAATTATGATGTGTAATGCAATTGGTACTTGCAACCGATGTTGAATAGTCATAGCTGTTGTAAAGTAAGTTTTGATGACTCATATCTCTGAATAATGAAATAAATCGTGGAAGTGAAATTCGCTTTACAGCAGGAGGCGATACATTCGCATAGCTTTCGATTAATTCGACTGGTTGCAATGAGATCTGACCTTTTGTCCGGCGTCGCGCATCGCCTGGTATAGATGGAGCTTGCGGGTCGCGTCGCGGACCAGCGCGGTCTCGCGGACCACCCGCGTGGCCCAGCGGCGGGACTCCTGGGCCAGTGTGGTCGCCACGGCGTCGTGCTCGATGGTCACCGTCTCGATAGGATCGTTGTCGCACGCCTCAAACTCGTACTGTGTGGAAAAGGATTATTTACAGTAGGCATGTTCTGTGCTTATAATTAAGTTACAAATAGTCATAATAAATTATGGCTCAAAACTAGTTGTAATTACATAATTTTGATTGTATCCTAAAATTGTTGGAGTGTAACTAACAACCAATATACATGGTGACAAACGCTACATAACGATCGAGTCGCGTTTCGGAGTTAACCAGTGTATATCCATTAGCTGCAGGCGGACATAATTCTGCAGACCATCGACCATCGTTGACACTGTTTTTGGACTGTACTGTACTGACTATTTAAAAATGAATGAATGCTATTGATAGGTTTTGGTGATATAACTTGAATGTCCATATGAATACGCGTGGGTTTTGTAAATGCTACTGAACAACGTGGGTGTCTTTTATGGATAAATTTAGAAAAACCAATTTACACGTAGTGATTGGTTGATAAACACACGGACATATGTATTGACGGAATAATTCAATAGTAGCATAAATACTGTATGATCCTTACTTTTAAGTTACTTTATTTGACGTCAAATAAAGAATGTGCTATCTATCTCTATATCTACTCAGTAGTAGACAAGAAGAGCATAAAAAAATTCATTCATAAAACGAAATGACATAGTTTTAAAACACATGAATGAATTATAATCCATCATATTTGCTTAATTGGACCGTGTTGTTTATAAATGAACACCTGGCGCTTTACAGGTTGGATCATTTCTGCATAACACACTCCGATTATAGTCGATTTGTCAACACTGTCATATGTAAGGGATACCGATTGTACTAGTTAACCCTTGATTGCAACCGAATGATCCGTCATCATTATTTGTTGTGTAATATCTAAACACAGCTTGTATGTACAGAAGCTGTGGCCATATCTACAGTTATACGGGATAGTGGTCTTGTATTATAAGTATATATTCTTTATTTCAGCAATGTTGCTTTATTATCTTTATAGATTATTTTTAGTTTACAATACGCTTCTACCTAGAGTGAATATCTGAAGTGTATCGATCTTCCCATTAAAGTTTACCATCACACATGTGAAATTAAATTAATTATATTCATTCTATGCAAAATACGGTCATATTGTCACAATAAAGTCACAAAATATCCTTCTTTTCTGCCAATAAGTTCCAAGCAAGTCCCTCGCCATTTCACCTGCATGTTACTGCTCTGCTCCCATGGGTCATAGCGTGATATACATATAAACCTTCCTCATGAATCACTCTATCTTGCTTGCTGAAAACTACATTAAAATCCGTTGGATAGTTTAAAAGATCTAAGCGAACAGACAGCGGAAACGACTTCATTTTATACTATGTAAAGAATATGTTCAATGTTTACTATGAACTTGATATTAGATATACGATATTACATTGTATTAGATTTTTATTTGAATATTTTTATGACGCAACTATAAAAATATATATTGAAGTGTATTTCAATTGTAAATATTAACAGACAAACTTTATAGACAGACAATGTAGGTGCTTCCCGACGGTAGAGAATTGATCCCAACAGTAAATACCTTTGTTACGTCTATATTTATATTTCACGTAACGCGACAAATAGCACGATAAACCTTACAAAAATCCCTATTTTCGTCTTATTCTATCCTAACATTGTGTTACTCGAACAAACTTGACTACATTTTATGACTTGGGGATTTGACAAGAAAAAAGTTACGACCATTGAAAGATAAAAATAGAGGCTACTTAGAATTTTCTTTTCTATCGAGAATATTTCTCATAATCGTGTTTTCGCTCTCGACATAATTTTAATGTGAATTAATTATAAATCAAATAATATTAAAACATATATAAAAATAAACCTCATAGACTTAGTACTTTTCGCATTAAAAAATTTGTAATATATCAGTATGGATAATTGAATGTAATTAGAAATATCAATGGCGTTACTGTTTACAACAAAGGTAATCACAACAAATAGACGTAACTAAATGTTATCTTAAACTTAAAGTTACATTCGAACGTCTTCCACGAACAAATTTAGCTCTAAAATAGAAGAAGAGCGAAGTTCGCTTCAAGTTCCAGTAAACAAATATCCGAATCTACTTTAAGTTTTTCATACTAACCTGGATGTGTTGTTTCAACACGGGGTAATACAAATACAGGCACTGCAGGTTGTACTCCCTGGTGAGTTGCTGGGCTTGGTCTCGGATCTTGCCGAACGAGTGCTGGGTGGCCGAGCATGTCAGGAGTTCCGTACGACCCATGAGAGTCAAGAACTCGGAAACCTTCTCGTAGACAGCTGCCTCCATTCCATGGAGACAGGTCTGCAGCTCCACAAGAAAGTAGCGGTTCTGTCAGATACAAATAAATAAATACATACAAAAGTTTCATTTATGGTGCTGCCACACCGGTGTTATAAAATGTTTACAAACATTTTCTAACATTAAACATTTACTAACATTATCTAACATTGTGATAAAATGTTACCATATGTTTGTTAACAAATGTTTAATAATGTTTGTAAACATTTTATAACAGCGGTGTAGCAGCACCATTATTCTTTTAAGTAGGAAATTACAGATGATGGTAATAATTCACAATACTGACCCCCGGATTCATAAACGTTACCTTGAGGCCTTATAGTGAGCGCGAACGCATAGCGACGATTTCTGTAAACGTCATTGGTTAGGTTTTGGCGCTAAATAAAAACAGACCAATCATTTGGTTCTTTCAAAGACTTCTTCAAAATTTGTAATTTAACCGTTTCTCTTTTAGTAATATAGAGCATAGCGTGCGTCTGAATGGCTGGTTGTCTGTGGCTTTGGTCCATGAGAGTTGATTCGAAAATTGCTACATAATTGCTTCTATTTGCTACATATAATAGATAATTGCTACATAGGATATATATTTAGAAATTAAATATTTTTTTTGACCAGCCATCCAAACGTTTGAATGGCTGGTCAACTTCTAGTTTAAAGTCAAGCATGCAGAATTTCCCGAAACGTATTGCGCCAATAATTGCTACATATTTGCTTCATTTATCTAATTTAATTGTAACTTCAAACATATGTTAAATAAAGCATGTAGCAATTATTTAAATTATCCCAAGGAAAAGTGCCTGATAAAATAGTAAAGGCAAATAGTTGCAGTGTGTCTTCACTCAAATTTATTGCCATTTTAGGAGACAGGCGTTTTAAATTGTTGAATGGCATGTTATGTTATGAGTAGGTAAGCGGGTAATAAGCACATTAAACGGGTACCTATCGTAAATAAACACAAAATTTAGGTCGTTCATAAGATTCAGTTTAATATTATTCAAAAAAAGATAAATGTTTAAAAGATATGCACACCTTCTCATTTTCCCCATCTCACACATATGTAACCTCGCAATATCAAAAGGGGTCTTTCCTAGAGCATTCAAAACAGCACTTATTAAACCTATCTACAAGGCTGGTGAAAAATGCTGTGTAAATAACTACCGACCCATCTCTATTTTACCAGCTTTGTCCAAGATCCTAGAACGCGTCATAAACCAGCGTCTCATAAAATTCTTGGAGACTCATAAACTCCTATCTCCTGCACAATTTGGATTTGGAACTGGTAAAAGTACAAGCGATGCGGTCCATGATTTGGTAAACTCTATTGTAGTTATAGTCCGGTCAATTTAGACATAAAAATAGTGGTCAAATAACAAAAATTCTCCTAAAGCCAAATTTTGGTGGAGGGCTGGGGATTACTATTACAAATAAAGTTTTAAAAATCCCCATTGATGCCATGTGTGCTTCAAAAGTTATTCGGGGTCAAAGGTTAAAATTTTGACTGACTGACTGATTCATCATCGCCGAGCGCAAACTATCAAGGCTACAAGCATGAAATTTGGACTGTATAGTCATTTTGTTATGTAGGCACCCACTATGAAAGGATTTTAGAAAATTCCACACCAAAGGGGTCAAAATAGGGGATGATAATATGTATGAAAGTCCGTTATTTTAAAGTTACATAAACAAAATTTTGTATTTCGGTTATTGACTTAAAACAAATAAACACGTGTTTCAGGAATTTTGGAAATTTTAGTTAATAAGAGATGAAAAGGGGGGTGAAAGTTAATGCGAAAGTGAGTTTGTTTGTTACGCTTTCACGCCTAAATCACTGAACCGTATTTGATGAATTTATCTACAGGGATAGATGGGACCCTGGAGACGGTTGCAGGCTAATTTTATCCCGGAAAATGCACTTCACGCGGGCAAAGCCGCGAGCAAAAGCTAGTATGTGCATATCATGTATAATGTGACTCTGAGAATCGCGATATCTCAAGAATGGTAACTCTTAGGAAAAAATTATTAAGACCATTTTTGTAGAGAATTTTAAGATCTACAACTTATGTTTGAGGGTTTTTTTGATAAAAGTTACCGTTTTTGAGAAAGATCCAAAACACCTCAAATTTTAACCTTTGACCCCGAATAACTTTTGAAGCACACATGGCATCAATGGGGATTTTTAAAACTTTATTTGTAATAGTAATCCCCAGCCCTCCACCAAAATTTGGCTTTAGGAGAATTTTTGTTATTTGACCACTATTTTTATGTCTAAATTGACCGGACTATAACTACAATAGAGTTTACCAAATCATGGACCGCATCGCTTGTACTTTTACCAGTTCCAAATCCAAATTGTGCAGGAGATAGGAGTTTATGAGTCTCCAAGAATTTTATGAGACGCTGGTTTATGACGCGTTCTAGGATCTTGGACAAAGCTGGTAAAATAGAGATGGGTCGGTAGTTATTTACACAGCATTTTTCACCAGCCTTGTAGATAGGTTTAATAAGTGCTGTTTTGAATGCTCTAGGAAAGACCCCTTTTGATATTGCGAGGTTACATATGTGTGAGATGGGGAAAATGAGAAGGTGTGCATATCTTTTAAACATTTATCTTTTTTTGAATAATATTAAACTGAATCTTATGAACGACCTAAATTTTGTGTTTATTTACGATAGGTACCCGTTTAATGTGCTTATTACCCGCTTACCTACTCATAACATAACATGCCATTCAACAATTTAAAACGCCTGTCTCCTAAAATGGCAATAAATTTGAGTGAAGACACACTGCAACTATTTGCCTTTACTATTTTATCAGGCACTTTTCCTTGGGATAATTTAAATAATTGCTACATGCTTTATTTAACATATGTTTGAAGTTACAATTAAATTAGATAAATGAAGCAAATATGTAGCAATTATTGGCGCAATACGTTTCGGGAAATTCTGCATGCTTGACTTTAAACTAGAAGTTGACCAGCCATTCAAACGTTTGGATGGCTGGTCAAAAAAAATATTTAATTTCTAAATATATATCCTATGTAGCAATTATCTATTATATGTAGCAAATAGAAGCAATTATGTAGCAATTTTCGAATCAACTCTCATGGACCAACGCCACAGACAACCAGCCATTCAGACGCACGCTAGAGCATAGATAATAAATCTGATGAAATAGAGAGCGACTACACTGATTTCCGTGCGATGTTACCGTACTCTATAAGTTGAAACGCTGTGTATAGTTGTAAGTGGAATTCAGACTTAAATAGCTTATATCATACATAGATCTAATACTGTCTAATCTGTAACTGTACCTAATAAAATAAAATAAAATGTATATTTAATGTTGTTTACGAATACGAGCATAGCACTGACTGACAAACATACTATAATACTCACGACAGTATAAACATGTTCCCGGAGTGAATATCGCATCTATCACCTCTTGTTACCTGCTGCGTCATTCGTACTATCTCACAAAATTATGGTACCGAAGTAGCTACGGTGCATTTTCAGAATACTATCAACATTTTCGGAGGACAGTGGCTTACTAAGTCAATCACCGACACATTTGCATGACGGTGCATTTTCAGAATACTATCAACATTTTCGGAGGACAGTGGCCTACTAAGTCAATCACCGACACATTTGCATGTAATGACGTTGGAACTACAGCGTTAGGGCGTGTGTGTAAGTACGTGTTCGACCTGACAAAGCCTATGTATATTTGTTTTTCGATGAACACCCAAGTGATTGGCGCCAACGCTGAGCTTGTCATTCACAGCTTTATAGTATGTACTGCAACACGCTTTAGGCGTGGACAATGGACATTTCGAATCTAAAATTCTCAATTGCCAGCCTCGGTGCCGCAGCTGTAAAGCGTATGCGTCACGACTGCTTAGCTGAGGTCTCGTGTACGTTCTCCGGGTCGAGTAAAAGTGATATTGGGTTTTGCTATCATGAAATGCATAGCACTAGCTCGGAGTCTGGAATTGTGCGATATGGCGATCGGCACTCTTTCTATCACATCATGGGACGAAGCTCGGCGATATATGTCTGCACTGGTTACAGATATATATATATGTCACCTCCGCCTACAGATGTATGTGGGTTTACCTTCTAGGTTGGGACATTAGTATTTTTCAACATAGAAATTGGCTATAACATTAAAAGTTCGAGATTCCTAAATATTTTGCAGTAAGATTCCGGCGACTTCGCAGAGAATATTTCAATATCTGAATTACTGCAGAAAACGTCTCCTATTACAAAAGTATTTCAAGAATTTGAGACTCGCTTATACGTAAAGCTGAAATCTGAAAATGCGAGACTGCACGCCCCGGATTCTACACGAGGATGCAGAATTTTATTACGTAAATTTGAACCAAACGAAAAAAGCTGTAAGTTCGAATTGATTATATAAATTAGTTATCTTATGTGTTAATTGATTAACACTTATTTGGCCTAAGAAAAATCGGTTCTATATCGGATAAAAGAGGGCTAAAGACGAGGGAAATAATTACCCTTCTATAAAAGATTTCTACGTCTCTTAAATTCTTACCTGGTGTGCATTAGCAGCGGCAATGCTCAGAAGATAGTCATTCCTGGCGCCAGTGGACTTTTCTTCGAGCTGGTCGCGACGTGAGGAGACCTTAGCGCTGTTCTTCTGCAGCGAAGTGATCGATTGGAAGAAGGAGCCCTTCTTCTTCTTTAACCTTGAGAAAATATATACATGCTTTTATTTGGCAAATAAATATATAGTTCTTATATTATATTTAAACCCTGATCATATCATCACAAAACGTAACTGATATGTCAAGGTCTTTTTTATTTTATTTTTATTTGATTGAATGACGAGAAGAGCAAGGCGCTCGCCTGATGGTAAGCGCCATGCCTGCTCGTAAATATAAGCAACACCACACATAACTTTAAATTAAAAATCACTGCATGGCACTGAATTGCGTTCGTCACCCCGAGACATAAGACGTTAAGTATCATAATGCTCAGTAATTTCATTGGCTTCAAACCGAAACACAACAGTGCCTACACACTGTTGCTTGGCGGCAGAAATAGACAAAGCGGTGATACCAACCCAGACAGCCTCTCGTATACGAGCGACCTACCACCCTGTAAACTCCTTTTGGCAGATTTTGCTCTTAGTAATATAATTTTATTGTAAAAAAGGGAATTTATTTTTAAAACACGACGCTGGAGACATAAATGAATTGAAAAATTCAATTAAAGAAGAAATAAAAGTGTACTCAAAGTTAAACGGATCGAGATATTCTTCAATTTAGTTTATTCATATTTCCTTTACGATAAATTGAACGCGTAAATACATTTGCAATGCTATTTTGCTTTAACAATATTCCGCGTACTTTCTTGGTGAAATGCATCGGGGCTGAGAGTCGAGTTGCAGAGTAACTTTTCTGATGAAAAATTGTATAAGGATATGAATTCGATAAGGTGTATACAATGGAACGTAAGTCGACGTTAAACTTTTATACCACCGGCTCCTACTTTATTTTAAGATATTTTTTTATTTGATTGAATGATGAGACGAGCAAGGCGCTCGCCCGATGGTAAGCCTGCTCATAAACAGAAGCAACACCACACAGAACTTTGAATTACAAAGCACTGCATCGCACTGAATTCCGCTCGTTACCCCGAGACATAAGATGTTAAGTGTCACAATGCCCAGTAATTTCACTGGCTTCAATGTCCTTCAAACCGAAACACAATAGTGCATACATCGTTGCTTGGCGGCAGAAATAGACAAAGCAGTGGTACCAACCCAGACGGGCTCTCGCATACGAGGGACCTACCACCTTGTAATTTTAAGAGATCATTGATTCATTAATTCTTCTATCGTATATACCTATAAATGTTGCATAAGTTCTATTTGGTTCGTTAAAAGTTAAAAATAATCTTTTTTGGACATTCACTCGTTGATAAGCTCCGGCCAGAAGTTAAAACCGTTTTATTCCCATTTATAGAGGATTAAAATTGCCCTGACGTTTGATGTGGATTTTGCTTTCGTTTAATAAATGTTGAAGTATTTTTTTCGCCACTGACATAAATAATTATAACTTGTACTGCTTGTACTGCTGTAAAATTACGAATTAAAATAAATGCTTGTAAAGCTTGAATTCGCTAGATTATAACCAAAATTACTACTAATTTCTTGTTTTCTGATATCTACTGGTAACTAATTTCTTGTTTTCTGATATCGACTGGTATTTTATGACAGAAAATGTATCGCACTGTGCACTCTACTTATGCCACAGAGGTTAGACGTATTAGTGTCATTTTGGGAATCGAATATAATTTTTTAAACAGTTTCCTACAAACTATGCGTTTGGACTTACTTTTCCTCGATATCTTTGGCCTTGTCCCTGACGTCATGAGCCGTGTGTTCCTCGTCGAAGTACAGCTTCTTGTTCTTGTCCACCTCCACCACTGTCATCTGAAGCTCTTTGTGGGCTTGGGCCAAGCAATCGGTGCACTGTTGTGAGAAAATGAGCGAATAAGAAAACATCTTATTGGATGAAATTAAATATTAAGTACATAGAGCGCGTTCGGAAATCGGCCGACAGTAGTGTTAGTACTGAAGTTGCTTGCTAAAATACTTTCCGGTATGATTGATATTACTGAAAAGTGTCACTATTACGTTGGTCATTAACAGAGAGAGAGAGGGAGAGAGAGAGAGGTCAGAGTCATGCCGTCCTGTATAAAAACTTCTTCCCCCTTCGGAGAGGGAGGAACCAAATCGAGGGGTCTGCAACAGGACAGGCGGATGACCGATGCAGGCACAGTAATACAAGGATGTACCCCTACACCCGCCCAACCAACCATCAAGTCATATCGCAAGCCCCTCGGGAGAACCGGATATACACTGGCTGATCCTGGAACGCGATCCACACAAGGCGTGTGGATCACTATGGCAGGTTTTAACACCATGTGTACGGTGGTCGCTACCCGGGCGGATATGAACATCCTACCTATCCTACCACTAAAGTACTCAGTAATGGAGTAAAAAAAATTTTCCGTATTCTGTAACGAACCGTAAAGTATTAAATAGCAGTGAGTGTGGAAATAATTGAATTCTAAGAAATTACTTAACGCCTCTGAGCGCGACAGTCAGTCAATTACCGAACCCGACCTTAACCTATTCAATTATTAAACAGAGACACAGCCGGTTTCTATCTGCTTGTTAGTGTGTTCTTTATCCCGCGACTCAAATACTTTATGTCAAATATAATCACGTTAAGGGTACAGGCGGTCAAATTGCAAGGTTTTTTTTTTATCCTGGCTCGGCAAAGTGACTACGCTACACCTGATGGTAAGTGTAGTGCAATCCAAGAATAGTGTCCACCAACGATAAACAATGTGTCCATCGTAGGTCGGCAAGATCATGCCGGCCTGCCAAAGGGCCAAGGGGGGAGGGGAAGGAAAAGGATGGGAAAAGGGTTAGGATCAGGGGGCAAGCCCCCTGGGGAGAACCGGATGTTGCATGGTTCCATGTTGCATGGAGATAAGACGTATTTGTCATAAAGCCATAGAAAGGATCGGGCCGTATATAAGTTGAATTACATAGAAATTATTAATAGAAACAACACTGTCATTAGTTAGTGTAAATGTCATTTTTTATTCTTTACTTGTATGACGAGACGAACAATTCGCTCGTCTGATTGTAAGCTTTACGTATGTCCATTGTCCATACATAAAAGCAACATCACACAGCACTTAGATTAACAAAGCCCTACATTTTTTTTTTTATAGCAGAGACCGGCAAACGAACAATGGGTCACCTGATGATAAGTGATATCGACGGCCCGTACGCCTACAATACTAGAAGATTCATAGACGAGTTGCCGACATTAAAGGGAAGGGATAATTAAGGGATTGGGAAAGGAAGGGGGATATGGGCCTCCGGATATCTCACTCACAGTACTAAACACAGGAGTAAGCCGCTACTTAACGTCGGTTTTCAGTGAGACAGTGGTAACCACCCGGTTGAGCCGGCCGGCCCATTCATGCTGTAGACAAAACTATCAACGACTCTTAGAATTGAAATTCCAATGCATGTCACTGGACTGCGCTAGTTAACATAGGATGTTAAGTCTCATAATGTCCAATAATTTCACTGAATTCAATGAATTTATACCCGAGTCACATAAACAAGTCTTATTTAAGCAGTACGTAATAACATTTTACGTAAATTAAATTTACAAATTATAAAGTAATTCAGGCCTAAAATAATTTAACAAACTATTTTCTGACATTTTTCATATAACGTATAAAGTAGAAGAATGTATGCTAAAAGTGGAATGCGGCCTATTTCCCAAGGATAGTCTCAGATCATTGACACACATATTAACCAGTTTTGGCAAACGTCCTTGTCTGCCTTAGCTTCGAATTTGGGACAAAACTTTGTAATATAAGATATACGGTAACTGAATTTATTCGGTATTTGTTTTGTCAACCAATGAACTAGGAAATTGTATCTAAAGTAGTACTAACTTCATAATAATTATAATACTAATCACCATGTCTAGTATTTATGGTTCTGTATAGAACGGAACCACATTACTATGCACAGAGTACATTATTATTCTACAAAAATTGGGTAACTCAATGTCACCAGCCAATATATACAAAGTCTTATTATATTGTATTGAAATAACAATTTATTTTAAAACAATGAAAAGTCCTTTATTTGGTCACCCAATTTCACTTCTTCATTTTAAATACAAGTTAATAAAAAAACAAAATTAATACTCAAAACGTCAGTCCGTTGGCATGTCACAATCCCGAAAACCAACAATCAAGTGACTATCCATTAAACATTATCATTGATTTAGGAAAACTTACTAATTTACTACAATCTGTGATGTACATAGTATTATATACTACAACTTTCATAATGCAATGTTCTCTATTTTATTTAATAAAAAATAAGAAACTTTGTGTTTAGTTTCTTTCGTCAGTCCGTTGTGTGTTCTTTAAATTTAAAATTCGCGGAGAATATCACCGAGTCAAGGTGAAATCCCTGTTTAAGTTTTAATGTTGGTAATGAAGTTAGTTGCGGACCGCACAATTTGACGGCCGCCATAATAGTACCAGTGTTTGGGTTGTGTTTGTCGTCTATACACGTGCGAAGCCAGTCAAAATGTCAGTCCCATGGTGAGTCGTTATTTTCTTGTTAATCTGAGGTTTATTTTCATTTATACATAGTTAACTATGATTTGTTAAAATGTAGTTTGTTGATATTCGAAATTACCAAAAAAAACATTAGTTTTGATTATAACCTCAAATTATGTCTATTTCGTCAGTCCGTTGGCGTCAGTCCGTTGTCAGGTACTGATGTTTTTTTTTTTGTTTTAGAACACTTTTATCGTAATTGCTACCGTGTGTAAGCATTTCTATTTTATATTTCAGTTAAAAACATCATGCGGCACGCTAAAAACAATTTGACTAGGGAAGAAATATTAAAAAAAAAAAAAAAAAGAGAGAAGCCAAAAAGTGACTGGCCCGATTTGGAACAATATAATCATTAGATTAGCCATCATATAGACCCGAATTTGTAATAATTTGATTTGATAACTATAGTAAACAAAATATCCTCAAAAGTTACCCAACTTTTGTATAATCACCCATAACTGAAATTACTATGTTAGACTATTCGACAAAATCGATTTATCAATATATGACGCGTAGACAATCGGGTTTCAATACCACGGCTATGGAAACATAGACAACGTCATTCTAAATATGAATAACATTTTAAATTAGTGGAGGCTTGTAATTAGCTATTAGTTTATACCATAGATTTTATAAATCATAAATATAGATAGTCTGTAAGCATTCCTAAAATAAATAAATTAACAGGCGCCAAAAATTGATCAGTATCATTATTTTTGAATTAAATAAAATTTATTATTATTTAATTTGTGGATTATATGTTTTATTTTTTTAAGAATAATTAAATATTTAGGGTTTAAGAAAAACATACAGAGATATTAAATAAATAAAGTTAGATGTTAACAATGCTATCTTTTTTATCCCTTATAGGCCATAAAATAAGCTTTCTTTCCATATTTGGGTTGTTTAAGAAAACAATCGTAATTTTCATGGAATCTGACGTACAGTTTCTCAGTATAATAAACAGGCTTAAACATTTTTGAGGTGTGTAATAAAAAAACAAAATGTTGTGACGGTACGTAACCCTGCCATTATTAAGGATGATTACTACTTTTGAAAGGTATTGAAACTCAGTGAAACCTTCCTAGAATTTGGTTACAGAAGTTAACAATGAAAGTACACGAAACAAAAAAGAGTTTATAGTTTCCAAAGTTGGAGAATGCTTTGATAGCGACATATGGTGTGACATTATTGAAAAGTTAACTCCGAATCGTAGAAACTAGTATTGCGGGTCAGCTTTTCTAAATAAAGTAAGTGAAATAGAAATATATCAAATTGTAGGTTTTTGTCACCAAAAGCATTTCAAACCTGATATTAATATATGATTTTATACAATATAGACTTACTGTATCCTATAGGGGTAGATATAGTAAGTGCAATCAAGATCGTCAAGCGATTTCCATCCTATGGTGTTACAGGATTCAGCAATGACCATATAAGTAGTGAATTCAATTCCGGGCACATAATGCAATAAGCCTCACGGTTTTCATCGGAAAAAAACTAAGTTCTGTAATAGCTGAATAGAATTTCATCAAATTTTGCTGAAAATTATTTAAAATAAGCCAGAATTCTAATGTAAAAACCTCACTAAAATCGGTCCATCTATCTAGGAACTATGATGTCACTGAGAGACACAATACAAAAAGTAGTTAAACTTAAACACTTCTCTGTATTGTCGGGTATTAAAAGTCCCACAATCGGTCACGGAATACAAATCGTGCTTAAAATTTTCGATGCCCAAAATGAGACATGAGTTACCTGTGATTGAAAATTGTACGATGATAAGCTTGTAACAGATAATAAGACGGTAATAAGATCAGCGAAACGTAGCCGCAGCACTAGTTGCACCACTGCATACCCCTTTAGAGATAAAGGTGTGAGCAAGTTATGTTAAATGTCCCCGGTTTATATACATGAATGCTGCAAATCGAGGCGAATATCTGAATTCGCACTATATTAAAGCAGTTGAGGGTTAAAAGAACTAAGCTGAATTGAATGCCAACAGTTATATAGCAGACGACGTAACATTATAGGATCAACTCGACGTGGCACTCTGCAATGAACTGATAAACTTCGATGCTACTTTTTATTCGTGTTTGTTTGACACCAGTGTCCCTATTCTATAAATCCGAAACGAAATTCAGAACATACGTAGAGTATATTGAGTATAGAATAGCCACTTTAATAATAATATTTAATTATATACTAGCGACCCGCGCCGGCTTCGCTCGGGTAAAAAATATGTTTGTTACGACATCACATTACAAATCTATGATTTTTTCGGCTTTTCCATTAGCCGCTATTTTTTTTATGGGCCAACTGTTAGCGACGAGATAAAGAATCATTAACATCGAATTATTCTAAAAAGCTACGCATGGTTAAGTTTGAGTGGTCCAAAAATATTTGTTACTCTCTGGTCTCTCGTAGTTCCACGACGTTAACCTAATATGGTATAACCAAACCCTTCTCTCTCCCTACGATTTCTTCCCTTAAGGATCGGCACCTTACGCCTATAATTGCTGTAGTTTTGTGTGTGTTTCACTCACAAACCATCAGGTGATCCATTTAAATCGTCTGCTGGCTTCTAATAAGTAAAGAATACAGCTCTGTCTTGAATACACAAACAAAACATCAACTAACATTCATGTCCATTGCATGTTCAATTAAATACATTGACATCAGTTTGTGTTCAATGAATCCTTCACACCTGACTAGGTGATCGGATCTACGTAAAATATTCCATTCGCAATGTATTTTCTGCGTCAAATAACATTCATTCTGGATTATTGGGCGTGTGATACGTTTACAGTTGATAATTGTTGAGTATTGGTATTGATAATAAAAACGAGAATTTAATTGGATAACAGCTTTTTGTTGTGCGCTCTTGGGTTTGTTTTGATTTTGTACATAACTGAATTAGTTGGGACAGGAATGACGATTTATTATTATAATTTTGAATAAAAATAAGTGATTTGGTTACTTACAACTTATAGAGTAAGTTTTTTTGGGTCAATATATATTTTATCGGACTTTTTAACCCTCTACAAAACGAAGAGGTGTTTTAAATTTGACGCCCTTGAGTTTCTCACTTCCTCTCTTTCTCGCTTTTCTCTATCTACGGTAATTTAGTCGAGATAGTTCATAGCTATGTTTAAAAAAATCTGTTCAGTAATGTAATAGTTACATAATATTATGTTTTTCTGTTTGACATCGGGAGTTTTGAATGGTTAGGATTTTCGTCATTTTTTTAAACCCACCAATAAATATGTTAGCTTGCACACAGGATACAATAACACAAACAAAAATGCATAAATCCGATCATTGGGTAGGATAATTTCAAATCAAATGAAATTGTTATTTCTTATGTTTACGCGAATATTACTCATTGAAATAAAACTAATTTAAACGGATTATATCGCGATGTTTCGTTCGTTTCGTATTTAATCACTAAACGTCGGGATCAAAATTAATAAAAAATATATAATCCGTTAAAATAAGTTTTATTTCAACAAATGAAATTGTTTAAAGTAAAAAAAATCAAATTGTGTCAAGTACTGGTTTTAATGAATATTTTAAATTTATAATTGTATTGAGTTTAGTCAATTAGCAAGTCGAAAAGTAGTGATAAAGTACTATTAATTATCTACTTAAGGCCACACTATCGACATCGCGTGTGCGCTTTACGTAGCACGTAACCGTATAAAATATAATTCTATTTCTCTAAACAAGTAAATGTAATTCTTGTAGAGAAATAAATACCTTAAAACCTATTTTATAATTTCGTCTCCTATTTCGTAAAGACTGCAGTCATGTCGTAGAAGATATTAAGTACAATTATAGCATCACTTCTATTTATAAAGTAGATATAAATAAAATAAATTGTTCCAACAATGTTCAATCGCCAAGGCATCGTCCATTCTTGGAATTGGGAGTTGCGATGATTTTCTCGCTAACAATATCCACCTCTTTAGCGATAACAAGGAAAATTATGACTGAGGTTTGAAGCAAGATTAAGAAATAATGAGATGGTATTAGGTAAATTCTGATACGAATAGTTTTGATGTTATAACGATATTTTTTCTCACAAAATATAGACAACTAAAAGCATGGTTTATCCACAAAAAAAAGTTACATCGTTTTTGGTCATTATTTTTTTATGGAACAGGTTGGCAAACGAATAAGTAAGCACCATCACCTGATGGTAAGTGACCTTCATCGCACATGCACATCCACAATATGTAAAAGATCATGTAAATGATGCACATCTTAAGCGAAAGGGATAATTAAGGGATTGGGAAACGAAGGGAAGATTTGGGCCTACGAATGTATGTACAATAATTCAATAGGTCTATTAATCGGCATAAAAAGTGTAGTCATAAACAGTACTGAACAGTAATATTGATAGTAGGTAGTTAATTATAACATAAAAAAAAACTAGACGTGGTAGAAACTATTTAAAAATGGGTTACTATTAGGAATAGTTAAAGATATTAGAAATAGAAAGCATGTTGACTGTTACAAAAAATGTTGATTACTTTTTACTGCCGTACTCAGAGACGACTAAGGTTATTTTCTATACTCAGTAACACAGAATAAAACATTAACTGACTCGTGAGTGTGGGCATAATCGAATATCAAGGACTGACTTGTTGACAATGATTAAAGTATAATGAGTTACTAACTACCACTATAGTAACTTAGTTATTGAGAAAAAATAATGTTGGATTAAACAGTACCTTCTTAGCCACGTTGAGTTTATGCTGACGCAGGATCTTGGCTTCGTCAGCGATCTGTTGTTGGAACACTTCGACTGCCGCAAGTCTGGCTCGAGCCAGCTTCTCATTCTCCTCGAGCACGGTGCGCCACACATTCCACATGTTCCTAGGTAAAAGAGAATTTGCAAATCAATGTGGCGTTCAAACATTTGCCTGTGACAAATAGATTTTTTTAATAGTCTTAATGATGAAATGAGCAGGTCGTTTACGTGATAGTAAGCGTCATGCAGTGACACGAAGATGAGATGATGATAAGATGTTAAGTCTGATAATGCCTAGTAATTTCACTGGCTATGTCTTTTAAATCGGAACATAACAATGTCAATCATACTGCTGCTTGTCGGCAGAAATGGACAACTCAGACGGCTTTTCGCATACGAGGGAACTACCCGAAGCGCATAATTTAAATTTATGAACTTTAACATTTTACATACAATACGATTTAAATAAGAAAAGGAATATTTTTTCTGTCAAATTGTTACACCATAGATAGCAACATGAAAATATTCCAAACGAACATAAAAATAATTTTAAAAAACCTGCTTAAATAAAACACCGATCTTGACAGTTGAAAAGGTCGACTTTTCTATTCATAATTGGATTGCACGGCAAACTACATCATATTTAAAATGAAATAAAATTGTAACATTTATTTTAATAACTTTATTGAACATTAGCATTGTATTGTCTACTAGCTTTTCCTCGCGGCTCCGCACGCGTGATCTGCTTTTTCCGGCATAAAAAGTAGCCTATGTTTATTAGGGATAATGTAGGATTCTAATGGTGGAAGAATTTTTCAAATCGGTCCAGTAGTTTTTAAGTTAATTCGTTACATACAAAAATACAAATATTTCTTCTTTATAAATTATTGTTTACAATGAAATACTCTTAATCAACAATACATTTATTTGGATAAAGTAATATTATGGTGATAACGCTTTGGAATCAAACAATTTGATTATAGCATATAATTTGATTACCATAGCAACGGAAGCCTTCAAATATAAATATTTTTCCCCGATTTTGCAACATTTTTCACTGATGCTTCGCTCCTAATGGTCGCAACGTAGTGTTATATAGCCTAAAGCCTTCCTCGATAAATGGACTATCCAACACAAAAATAATTTTTCAATTCGAACCAGTAGTTCCTGAGATTAGCGCGTTCAAACAAACAATCAAACAATCAAACTCTACAGCTTTATTATATTAGTATAGATTTAATTCATAAAAAGAATAATTGAAGCCTATATGTAATACGTATACGACTGAAATGCTTTAAAAAATATTCACCGCATAAAAACGTCATTCAACGTCAATATAAAAGTGCGCAATGCAATACCGCAACAATAATCCGAATCGAAACCGACAACCGACCTACACATACACCTGTAATTATGATGGACAGGTTGTTATTCTTTTATTATTCTCTTTTTATTTACAGATTTTTGTACGTTACTTGTATATAACAAACTCATTATATCTTTGAATAATATTATGAATAATATGGACTAGGCTTTACTATATCTGCCATGTAAGGAAATGTGTTATTACGATGATATAATTTTTGAGCGGTAGAACCACGCTGTAGACAGGTTTGTCTACAGCATGGTTGGGCCGGTTCGACCGGGTCATTACCACTGTCTCACAGAAAACCGACGTAAAGTAGGGGCTTGCTGCTGCGTTTTGTAAGATAACGGAGATATCCGGAGACCCAAATCCCCCTCCCCTTTCCAATCCCTTAATTATCCCTTCACTTTAAGGTAACGCGCCCATGATTCTTCTGGTGTTGTGGGCGTACATGAGTGGTGAAGATCACTTACCTTTAAGTGACCCACTTGCTCGTTCGTCGGTCTATACTATAAAAAGTATCCTTTAAACATGGCTACGCACAACTTAACAAATCTTTCATTGCGTCAGATGTTGGATCAGTCGAAAACTTTCACTTTTATTCCCAGAGCTACTTTCTCAAATTTATTTTGAATTCTCGGAACTTCGTGTGACTACTCGGAAGTTAAATAAAATTGGTCTTTATTTATTGTTATTTTCGACTTTGATTTAACGCTTTATTTTTATTTATGAATCGAAATATGCAACCGTGTTGAATTCACATTGTTCACTTTTATATGATTATTATAACGTCTTTCTAAAATAACGAGAAAATTGTGGATATTATTATGTTAAAAGGCCTCGTTATTTAATGTAGATTACCGGAGGTGAACTCAAGTCCTGTATGAAGGGTCTATAGGTGACATCCAAGTATATTCAAAGAGGATTTATGTCTCCGAATACTGTAAGTAACTAGTAATACCATTAAGCTAATAATTACATTCGAACGTGTTGCACCGATGGTACGTACACACCCAGTCTAAAGCTGATCAAATTAACATTCAACTAACATAACTTTGATTTTAACCGCGTTGTCAAATCAGCCATGACAGCCTCCGTGGCGCAGAGGGCGAGTAGCCGCCTGTGAAGCGAGAGGTCGCGGATTCGATCCCCCCACCGAGACAAATATTTGTGTGATCCACATTTATTTGTTTCGGGGTCTGGCTGTTGTGAGACTGAAAGTCTCTCGTAGTTCCTGATACTCACGACACAAGACTCGTATCTTACTGTGGGGTGAGGACTATGTATGTGACTGTTGGGTGTATTTATTTATTTATAGTTCGAGTTACAGAAAAGTTAATTCGTAATAGTACGAGAGCTAGCAACGTCAGGAAAACAAGCATTTCAGGTAGGCCAGTTCTTAGATATCCTATCTCTCTTACTCTTCCGGACGTCATATGGACTATCTGGCTGGTGGTAGTGGTTGCGTTCATCAGTGCGCATCCTACCTGCACAGGTAAAATATCGATTTTTTTAATCATTTTAAGAAGTTTTTTATTTTCTTTATTATTTTTATTGAACTTTCCACAACGTAAATCTAATATTGCCAGACATTTTATTGCTGTTTAAACTGTTCCAGACGCTAATTTCGAATTAAAAAAAATTTTTTTTTTCAAAATAATTCAGTATGGCTGAATTTTTTTTATAATATTATTTAAGTATCTAAAAACTTAAAATTAATTTGCCAAACAATAATTCGGTTGTTAAACCTTCAGCCAGACCGATATAAAATTGAAAATTTATTGGGCATGTTGGAAGAGTACGGACAATGACGTGTTAGCTGCGCGAGCGCGATAGACGACAGCAGCTGTTTGGAGTCAAGATGGCGTCAGTTTAGTCACATTGGTGTATTCGTTGTTGTTATTTTTAATGTTTTTAACAAAATTGTGTTACAATGGCTAATGAAAAATTAAAATGTATTTTTTGCAAAGACAGAAATGGAAAAACAATAACTTTTGTAGAAGATAAGTTAAAAAAGTGTAAAGAAGTTCTACAAATACGTGTAAATTTTAAACTGAAATATGATAGTGTACAGTTACCGGAGCAAGTTAATGACACTGATGGATATCACAGAAATTGTTACAGCAGTTTTACAGCTTTAATGGCAAAATACTGTAATTTAAAATCGTCGAAGTCCGGTCGAAGTCATGACAAAGTCGTGTCAAAGTCGTGTCAAAGTCGTGTCAAAGTCGTGTCAAAGTCGTATCAAAGTCGTGTCCATGTCGTGTCAAAGTCGTGTCAAAGTCCGGTCTAAGCCGACTGGTCACCGTGTGACTCCACCTGGTACTTAGAAATTATCAATGTTCCAGGGAGGTTGGCTAAAGCTGGCTGGTCTTATCACTTCAAAAATAAAAGTAGTATTTAATATATTTAGATGTCAGGAATCTATACTTATAAAATAACATGTCCTGACTGACTGACTGATTCATCATCGCCGAGCGCAAACTATCAAGGCTACAAGCATGAAATTCGGACTGTATATTCATTTTGTTATGTAGGCACCCACTAAGAAAGGATTTTAGAAAATTCCATCCCAAAGGGGTCAAAATAGGGGATGATAATATGTATGAAAGTCAGTCATTTTGAAAGTTACATAAACAAAATTTTGTATTTCAGTTATCGACGTAAAACAAATAAGTACGTGTTTCAGGAATTGTGGAAATTTTATTTAATAAGGGATGAAAAAGGGGGTGAAAGTAAATGCGAAAGTGAGTTTGTTTGTTACGCTTTCACGCCTAAATCACTGAACCGATTTTGATGAATTTATCTAAAGAGACAGATGGGACCCTGGAGACGGTTACAGGCTACTTTTATCCCGGAAAATGCTGTTCACGCGGGCGGAGCCGTGAGCAAAAGCTAGTTAAGTCTAACCTCAAAGCAAACTCTCATTGACTTCATGTTACTTAACAACGCCATCTGCTGTTGTGCTCACAAAAAAGTAGTATTGATGATATAGCCAATAGATGTCAGGAAGAGTCATATTTTTCTTCCAAGTTTATGTTTAAGTTGATAAAACACGAATAAAATGACATTTTCTAAAAATGATTCCTAGCTAGATCGATTTATCACCCCCGAAACCCCACCTATACTAAATTTCATGAAATCGTTGGAGCCGATTCCGACATTCCAATTATATATATACAAGAATTGCTCATTTAAAGATATAAGATAAGATAAAGATATAAGATTATAAAAAATTTCAGCCATACTAAATTATTTTGAATTATTTTTAATTCGAAATTAGCGTCTGGAACAGTTTAAACAGCAATAAAAATGTCTGGCAATATTAGATTTACGTTGTGGAAAGTTCAATAAAAATAATAATAAAAAAAAGAATCTTCTTAAAATGATTTAAAAAATCGATATTTTACCGGTGCAGGTAGGATGCGCACTGATGAACGCAACCACTACCGCCAGCCAGATAGTCCATATGACGTGCGGGAGAGTGAGAGAGATAGAATATCTAAATATTGGCCTACCTGAAATTCTCTCTCAAAAACGTTGCTAGCTCTTAGAATATAATAAAATATTATTTACTTATTTAATTTTCGAACAATTAGTAATTGATATATTATTTGAAGACAGAATGATCTATGAATCTTTGAGAAACCCATAACACGGTTTGCAAAACGAAATTTTCATGTTAGTTTGAAAGCCTAACAAGGCTTTTTTTAATTGATTTAATTGTTAGCTAACAAACTAACAGGTGTGTCAATTCAAAAGCATTTACCACGCTTCTAGAAAATCAATTTTGAGTTGATATGAGATTTGACAGGTCATAAGTTAATTACGCCATAGTCAGTAGTAACGTCACAGTATTCAACTATTACGTTAGAACCATGAACTTAGAACACGTAAAGTTATTCTGTTTAAAAAATACCTAGAAGTTGAGGGGGGAAACACTCTATAGTCATAAATTATTATTTGCTTTTATAGCACATCTTGGAATAATCTATAGTGTTGAACAAGATGACGTTAATGCTTGCAATACATTTGCATATTAATTTTTCCGTTACGTAAGAAACATTCTAATAACATTTGGTATTCGTTACGATTTATTCTTGAATAACTTACTACATTAAACAGAAACGTATGCATTCGCATTATAATTAATTAAATCGCATTAGCAATGTAGCAGACTGCCAGCTGACATGCGGAGGTGTACGCAAAGTTCATTCGCTTTGTGGAATACATGAATAAGTAATACCGATAGTCAGTGTTGATGCTAGTACGAGTTTTATCGATATCCAGTTTTTCGGTCACGTTAACCGTGTTTACGAAAATATGAATGCAGATCCGTACGGCGCTCCTAGCGGATTGTACTGCAATTGTTATAATTTCATACGTTCTGGTAAACCAATGACGTGGCAGCTATCGAAATATCTCGCACTAGTCTCACAGTGTTGTGTTTGCCGCAAAACATCCCACTTAAATATCAATATCATTAAATAATATAAAATAAAGTCTGTTTATCTGCTACTTTTTCCTATACTATGTAACGAATTGAGATGTCGTTTATATTATTATAGAGAAAAAGAAAACCGGAAAGTTTATGTATACGCTGTGACCCATGGGAGCGGAACAGTAACGTGCCTGCAGTAATACCGCGAGGAGAATATATTTATAACTAAATTAAATTCAAACCTATAAGGCCCCTAAGTTTACTCATCCAGAACAATCAAAGGATTTTTTAAATTTAATAGTTTTTTTTATTATTAGTTTTTATGCTTCTACTGTAGTGCATTTAGCTAATGACAAGTTTTAAGATATTTCAAGACATCACAAGGATGACGAAACAAGGGTGTGGCGGATTTCAAGATCTTTTCAGAGTTTCGGTGTTAATTCGTTACAGTTCGATGCTTCTAAGACGATTTTCTCGAAGCGGATCAAAGGGAACATGGTGCCTTAGCTCGCTTCGAGGAAACTTTACCTTTACCAAATTCATTAATTACAAAGTCTCAATTGTGCATCATTGTTGATGTATATTGTACAAACACACATTACTTTTATACAACAAACAAAACTTTGAACTAGTTTATGAAATAATTAATTTATGCGGCCAACGGCACTGTAATGCATTAGGGCGATTTGGACGTTTTTCACATTTAAATAAGAACCAATTTGAAATTAATCTAAACTAGTATCGTCTCTGGCTCTAACTCGACAAAAAAAACCCTAAAGGCTATGGAGAAAAAGAAGGAAAGGGGAAATGCATTGTCATAAAAGTGATTTCATTAGATCGTTTAAATAGTTTTGTATTGAATAATTACGTATGTATGTTTATTTACTGGTACTTAATTTTACATGCTTGGACTTCAACTCAACTCATGATTTTATTTGTGCCTACCTATGGCTTTTTTATAGCGTTGACCAACAAACTTGCAAGTGGGTCACCTGATGGTAAGTGACTTCCACTGCCAATGTACACCGCCGTGGCCGACCTTAAAGGAAAGGGATCATTAAAGGATTGCGAAGGGGTTTGGGCCTCCGGATATCTCACTTACCGTACGAAACGCAGCAGCAAGACCGTACTTTATGTCGGTTTTCTTTAAGATAGTGGCAACGACCCGGCAGAGCCGCCCCATTTAAAACTATCTACAGCGTGGCTCTACCACTCAGTATGTATGTGGTATCATAATACATTTCGCATGATATAAGTAATATTACATTCTTTTTATAATTAATTAAAATAATGGGAAATTCTTTAAAATTAATTAATTAATTTACAAAACTATAATTCAACCCTGTACTCCTGTATGGGTGTGAGACGTGGCCGGCCCTTAAGCGCCATGTCGGTGAAATCCATGTCGCGGAGATGAAGATGCTGCGGTGGATGTGCAATGTTACACGATTAGATCTTATTCGTAACGAGTACATCCGCGGTAGCCTTGGTGTCCGCGACGTGGCTGATAAACTCCAAGAATGTCGCTTAAGGTGGTTTGGCCATGTTTTAAGGAAACCACAGGAGTACGTCGGTCGCAGATGCCTGAGCTAGATCGTACTAGGGGTACGATCCCGTGGACGGCCCAAAAAGCGTTGGCTTGACGTATTGGAGGGAGACATAAAAGCCAATGGTCTCACTACAGAGGATGCTCAAGATCGGGCGAAGTGGAAGCGTTTAAAAGCGGACCCTGGCACTAAGCCGGGATAACGCTAGGTAGAAAGAAGAAAACAAAATGGGAAATTCTTTATGTTCACATATATATTGTTTCGGATATTTTCGCCCTCGGATAAGCTATTGAATTCGGAGATTCACCCGGATACACGATAGTTCCCCACAAGCTAATTAAAACGGATTTCGTAGTGTGAGCATTCCATAACAGCTCTCACCGCATTATTTAGGTTAACAACCACCTATTGTTTTCGGTTTTGCGGATATAAATAGATCAATTAGAGCTATTTAGAAAAAAGCTTTCATTTTTAAGCGTTGTGCGTTTATCCATTGCTAATTATCGTTCGGATCACGCATCATCACATCTTATCACATAAATAGAGGAGGACAGTGTTCTGCAGTTGCATGGCAACAGGGCCGATGCACCATTACATTTCAACACACTTTAATATCTCTTATAACTGGGACCTTTTGGCTAAACTACCCAAAAGCATTTGATATGATGTTTTTTGTTTTATTCGGGCACGGCAAAGTGGATACTACTAAGTAAAGTGCAGTCCAATTTTATAGATTCATTAAATAATCACTCATGCTTTATGAATTTTAAGGTACTTTTTAAGCGCGAAAATCATTAAACCAACGACTTAAGATTTTGTAACAGTATCTAGTACCAATCCTGAATTTGCGTTGTTTTAACCGACTTAAAAGAGAGATACTTTATTCAGAACGCGTTTTTTTTTTAAATAGACGAAGCCTTTACTTCATTGGCACGGTCATGAGAAAATTGTTATTAAATGTAAGTTTTCATTTTTTGTCATTTTTGTTATCTTAATATTAATAAAAGTTTAAAGTCAAGCGAGAGTTAAGCTCACACTTATACCCCGTAAGGGTGGCTGGATGAAACTAATGCTGCGCCCATGGTTCCCCGAGATTATTTCCGTCCATAAAGTGATGGAGGACCTATCACTATAAAGAAATTCGAATTTCGTCATCCATATACGAAAATGTATGTAGTTAATACGCTTCCAATACGATCCGCTAGGGGCGCTGTAGGGATCTGCGTGCATATTTTCGTAAATTCAAATTACGTAACAGCTATTCCAGAACTCGTACAATAGCTACAGGTTTAAGTTAAAGATACATGAATGTTGTGAAAGATTTTGCAGTAATGTTTTATAATGAATAATACTGTACATTTTTTGAGACCTTTTTATACAATGGGGAGAATTGGGGAGAAATGTTGCATTAAGTAAAACAACTACGACTAAAAAATATGAACAATTGGCACTGATTTCTATTAATTACATTATTGTCCTTCACCAACATTCAACAGTCGGCCTGTATTCGTAGATGTGATCACTACTACGCCATTCAATCAGTGCTACGTGATGCTACGCCATCAAATCTACGATATGCGTAGCTCTGCTACAATACAATGCAAGCAATAGTGAGTAAACGGATAACTCGAGTAATTGTTGTATTCTGGAATTGAAACACGCTACGAGATTGTGTTATTTGTTTGTGCAAATAGTTTACTGCTATAGGAAATATCTATCTATGATACCTGTTGGCCTAGTACAAGTTTTGATAGCTTTTAAAACGATCATAGTTTTCGTTTACTCTCCGTACATTAAGTAGCAGTAGCCATGTAACTAGTGGTAACTATGATGAATTGAGTAATTGAATTTGAAATTGTAAGTGAATTGCTAGTAGGAATAATTTTATACCACATTACTTAGTCGAATACGAAATTAGTTTTTGAGGGATTCATTTGAGATTTCTTCTCAGATATATCAAATAGAGATCACATCAAATGTCACATTCGCGAAGCCAATATCGCAAAACGAAATACTCAAGTTGGAAATAGATTAAAATAACGTTATAAAATGCGGTGGTTAACCTACGTTGAACTCGCTATTCAATGCGTGCTCATCGGTCACTGTCGTATGATACCAGGGTCGCAATAAGTAGCTAACGGTGTAGGAACAAGGTCGGAGTAATACTTATAGTAAACATCAAAAACAATCAAAAAATTATTTTTAATTTTCTATTTTATTATTTTTTGGTTGTTGATACGGGCTATGACGCGACGAATGTGTTGTTATATGTTGAGGAGTTTCATTCTCTACTCCGTTATCAGTGCGTCCAGTAAACTCTGTCGAATGAAGTATAATGACTATCGTTTTTATATTGAGAGAAAAATCAATGTACATATAAATAAAAGAAATGCACCGAATTGAGCGTATATTCTTATTTGTTAAATCAGTTACTGTTATGACCATTGATATTAAAACTCTAAGCAACAAATAGTGCAACCCACATTTACAGATTTTTGTATTTATTATAGACACATCCTAGCGTACTTAAATACGGCCCTGCACTCTGTCAACGATTTTTAGAGTTCTAGTACTGTCGATGCGTTATCGATTTCAATGGTTATTTATGACCGTGCTGTGTTGCACTGTTTACGTGTAACTGTGAAGAACATTCGTGAACTGCGAAGGATTCGTAATTTTAAAGAGCTTTTTTGTCAGGTTATAATATAGAAAAAATTATGTGATCATTCACATTTTTCTATCAAAAAGAACCTTTCTAGATTGTATAGATATAAGAACTTTAATGCGGTTGTTAAAATGTATGCGACATTTTTTGGGAATCAGACCTTGATCCAATAGCGTCTTTAATATCGGGTTTATACCACCAGTCCCGTTGTATTGTCCCGCGACGGGACAACAAACACTATTTTGTTGCAGTTTTCTCATGAGACAAGTGACATAAATATTTTTGGTATAGAAATGCCATCAGTAGCCCCATTATTCACCATACACAGTTTCTTACTCCTTTATCCGTGCTGTTGATTTATGGTTTCAGAATCATTTCATAATGAAGTTAATAAAAAGTGTGAAAATATTAATTTAAACCCAATATTGAATTATAATTAGTGCATTATTTTAAATATTTAATGCATTCTGATAATAAATAAATCAAAGGAAAATAACCTTTCGAGTACTGTACAATAAAGCAAAGGAAATATTTAAATAAGAGAATTGCTGTTTTGTATTCTTCAAATAAGATAATTTCTTGCGTTTATAAAAAGGTAAAAATATTTAATAAGATTGGAAACGATTTCCATAATTAATTTTTGATGCATATCGGTAGTTGTATGCCTTATAGTCACAATACTGAAAACACATGCAAGGGTAGATTTCAAAGTGATATTGAAGTGAGGAATTTCACAGCGCAGACGGCTTTTATGGAGTTTCCGGACACGTGTGTAAAGAAACTTGAGTGGAGTTCGATATGCAACATGCTGTTAGAGGGCACAACTGAGTGGCAGACATTTGTATATGGCTGACGAACATGGAATAACCAATGAAATTTACGGAAGCTAAGTAACTGTCTGTTTAAATTTTCATTTCCAGCTCTAGTATTATAATTTGATCGGGTTACCTATTATTTCGGGATAGACAATTAGAACACGGGGGTAAGCTAAGATGGTTTATTTGCGACTAAACGTATACTTATACTACTTACTGGCTGGTGCAGCCGCCTCTACATTATACATAAATATAGTATAATATACTAAGTTTCTATATTACATTGCATTCGTCACTCATACATACCTCACGCTACCGCAACTAAACCTAATTATAGATATGTGTCCCTACAATCCATTAGTATTATTATATAGGAATAAGAAGCTGCAGTTACATTATAATGTTAATAATAATTATATGATTATAATCGATAATTATCGATGAAATTATCTTTAAATGAGAAATAAACAAAGTCATTCGTTTAGGAGCTACATTACCTCATATTATAGGTGGATACACGCAGACAGGCAAAGGGACCAAACTTATAACAGCCATCTTTTTTGTCGGAGGTTAATAAGTACCCGTGAAATGGAATTTGTGAAAATTTCCGTATAAATACAAAGCATATATGTAACGTTTGTTCCCAGAAGGCTGGTTACGGAATAATTAACTTATTGGAGTACAAACCCGATGGATCTAAGTTCGTTATTTTATTATTTGTTTTGGGTCTGTAACAAACAGCTGTCAGATTACGGGATAATTTAATATACGTTATGCTGTATGTTTGAAGAGCTATTTAAATTTAAATATTTTTCCATTATAATTAACACTGCCTCAGTAGCACAGTTGTATTGCGTAAGCGGCACGACTGCTATACTGAGGTCTCGGGTTTGATTTCCGGGTTGGGTAAAAGTAATATTAGGTTTTTCTATCACGAAATACTCAGTATCCGCCTGGAGTCTGGGATTGTGCCCGGTATGGCGATAGGCTCGCCCCGTATACATCATGGGTCGGAGATACGTCCGTGAAATGTAAGTATACTATTAACACTTCTGCCTACCTCTTCAGGAATTAAAGGCGTGAGTGCGTATGTATATTAAAAAAAACGTGATGAAATAAAAAAAAGTTGGTCTAGTAGAAATGCAAAAGTTTGCGGCAGGCCTAGAAGGACACGGTGTGGCAGGGCGAACTTGACTTTTTTTGGAACAACGACTGGGGAAAAAGAAAATATCATTACGATAATTAAGATTTACAGAAATTGACGTAGGTTTTGAATATATAAAAAAATGTTGAAACTTCTATTAAAAATAATATCAATGTGATAGGTATTATTAAATCCACCGCAAATTAAGTTAAAGAAATAAAAGATAGCAACTTTCTATAAACTGAAAATAAATCGAAATACTTGTCTGAAATAAATCTAGTTGCATATTTATAATTATTACTTTATTTCTAATTGCATATTTATAATTATTAATTTATTGTGAACTGTGACTAATAAATTGTCTTTCTTTCTTTCTACATAAGTCCTTGGATAAAACAATTGTTCTATTATAGGAAAGTGCAGATCAAGGTAATCGACCGATGAATTGTATAGAAAGGAATGTGGCTGGAGGTAGGTCGGGGAAGGGAGTGGATGTTAATTTATGCTTCCGAGAATCGATATCACCATTTGGAATGCAACAGATAATCTGAGTGGTTAAGCTATACTGTAGATAGTTTTGTCTAGAGTGTCGTAGAATGCCATTACTACTATCTCACAGAAAACCGACGTAAAGTAGCGGCTTGCTGCTGCGTTTCGTACGGTACGGTTCGGTACGAGTGAGATATCCGAACGCCCAAATCCCCTACCCCTTCCCAATTCCTAATTATCCCTTTCCTGTAAGGTCGGCAACGCGCCCATGATTCTTCTGGTATTGTAGGCGTACATGGGCGTAGAGATCACTTACCATCAGGTGACCCACTTGCTCGTTTGCCGTCCCATGCCATAAAAAAAATTATAATTAAAATATAAGCTGCTAATTCACGTCTATTTTTTAAGAAACTACTACCAGCCCGGTGAAGTTTATACAGGTCATAGACAGTTTTAGACGACACTGTAGTTCCCGCAAATACGTATTCCTATTAATGCGTGGAGACATTCGATTAGTATTGTTATTCGTATGACGTCAAACTTAATGTCTTCGAACCATTTGTTCTGCGTAAATAAAACGATGTTTGCACACGGGGTGATTATCGAATTTGTAATAGACGTTGTTACTAACACAGACATAGCTCAGCGGATTAGCAAACTGAAGTGGCAGTGGGCAGGCCACATAGCTCGCAGAACCGATAACCGATGGGGCAGAAAGGTTCTGGAATGGAGGCCACGTACTGGCAAGCGCAGCGTTGGACGTCCGCCTATAAGGTGGACAGACGACCCGATAATGGTCGCAGGAAGTCGCTGGATGCAGGCCGCTTCCAACAGGTCGGTCTGGACATCTTTGGGGGAGGCCTATGTTCAGCAGTGGACGTCTTGTGGCTGATGACGATGATGTTGTTACTAAACCCTCCACCCTTGTAGTTGTAGATTAAATAACATTTTTATGTTAGATTTCGGATTTTTAACCCAACCGTTAATACCAAACGCAAATTTAAATTTAAACCCAAAATTTTAAGAGTTATAGTTTGTAAGTTTGAGAGTTTGATTTTAAGTGGGTAATATACTGGAACTTATGATACAATTTAGAAAATTATATCACCAATAGAAAGTTATACCGAAAGGTGTTTAAGGTGAAAAACTAAGTTGTTAGTAAGAAAAAAGTTTACACGCAAGTTATAGTATATAGTCGACGAACTTTTCATTGAAGCAAACTCTGACGCCGCTTTATAAGCTTTAATGAATTATTAAGTGGTTACATTGATGCTTAAAATCTAAACGTTTGGGCGAGAGTTAAGCTAATTGTCTGTCTCTACTTAAAAGTTCACGGCACATTTCACAAACTCACATCACTATAATACGAGAATTAATAATGTATGTAATATATGATCGCCCATGTAAGCCTACGCCTGCCCATAAACAGAAGCAACACCACACAGAACTTTGAATTACAAAGCACTGCATGCCACTGAACTGCGCTCGTCACCCCGAGACATAGGATGTTGAGTCTCATAATGCCCAGTAATTTCACTGGCTTCAATGTCATTCGAACCGAAATACAACAGTGCTTACACACTGTTGCTTGGCGGAAAAAATAATAAGTGGTAGGTAAAAGACGAAACTGAATACCTATTAAGTATGTTAATACCGATAGATACCACTGGATTTATTGCTGCCAAAGATACGATTATTTTCGTCGAACCCTTCGATAGAGGACCTTAATTGGCGAGGGCCCTAGAAATAAAATAGGTGCCGATAATATTGGCAATGAAATCACGCACTGCACTTTAGAAATGTGATATTCGCCTTAAAAACCTTTCAGACTAGTATCATTATTAATATATCACGTAACAGACCATAACGATATAATTATACATAAAAGATACAAATATATACATACAGTCACGCCTGTAATCCCCGAAGGGGTAGGCAGAGGTGCAACCAGTACACTCACATTTCGCCGAGCGTATTTCCGTCCCATGTCATAGGCGGCGAACCTTTCACCATATCAGGCAGGATTCCAGACTCCGGGCTGATACTGAGCATTTCATGATAGAAAAACCCAATATTACTTTACCCGACCCGGGGTTCGAACCCGACACCACAGCGCAGCTGTTGTACCGCGCACGCATTACAACTGCACCACCGAGGCAGATACAAAAAAAAAACATAATTTATAACATCAATTACAGTTGCCACCAATGCGATGTTATAACTAATACAATAGGGTTAGCTTCTTTCTACACACTTATATGCAGCTTCAGTGAATTTCGGTAAACTACAATTAAATATATCAATATCTTGTGAAATAACATCCAAAAATCTAATACCCCTTGTGTTAAGGGAGCGTAGTGAGATAAGTTAGTTTGATGTTTTTGATGTTTTCAGAAAACCTTTTACCGATCTTAAAGAAAGGGATAATTAACAGATTGGGAAGGGGAGGGAGATTTGGGCTTCCGATACTCACCGTACGAAACGCAGAAGCAAGCCGCTAATTTACGTCGGTCTTCTGTGAGACAGTGGTAACGATCCGGTCTTACCGGCTTATTCGTTCTGTAGATAAAACTGTTTACTGTGGATCTACGACTCAAAATCCTACTAATATTATAAACGCGAAAGTTTGTAAGTATGGATGGATGGATTGATGTTTGTTACTCTTTCACGTTAAAACTACTGAATGGATGTTAATGAAACTTTACAATAATATAGCTTATACATCAGAATAAGACATAGGCTACTTTTTATCCCGGAAAAAGGAGATCACGTGGGCGGAGCCGCGAGCAAAAGCTAGTATTCAAATAATTAGTATATAATGTTATATTCTGAACTTTGTCCTGCGATAAAGTCAATAAAATTTCGCGAACATTGGAGAGTTAGGTATTTCCAGTAGGAAGCGACCCGGATCTGTCCTTTCCAAACTGTCCTTAACACGGTCAAATCTAGATAGTCTAGTCCAGCATATCTAAGATAGACGACCTACTTAACTTAGCAACATCTTCCGAAAGCTGGAATCCCGATTGCATCTGACTGAAGGAAGTTAAAATGAAAATTTATTGTCTACTGGTGGTAGACGAAAACAATTGACTTTAAGGGTTTGTGCTGTCGCAACACACATATACCGTTGTTTTAGTGTTGTTAATAAAAAAATGTTCATGTACAGCATTCGAATGTAACTATAGTCATACTCGCTTGTTCTCCCGAGTGTGCAGGCGTGGATATCTTTGCCGTCACATATCTGGGATAAAAGTAGTCTATGTCACTCTCCAGATATATACAAACACACACATACGTCCGCGCACACACACACACACATACACACACACACTCACACACGTACGCACGCACGCACGCTCGCACACGCACACACGCACGCATGCATACATTTATTTTATTTTGTTTGGGAGCTTGAGGCTAATTTTAACAATTAGAAATAAGTATATACATGCCAATTACAAGCTACCGTATAAAACATCTTTCTTGTTGTTATAGGTGAAGAAATGGCTGAATACATTATACACAACAGCGCACGGAGATCGATGTATTTATTCGGTGCGTATGCAACTGTAACTGGGCGCCGGATATTAAAAACGGTCGCGCAATCTCGAGCGCAATGAAGCCAGACATCCGCTATTCAATGTAGGAAATATTGCACTCATACATTGCATTTCGTATTATTATATTCTTGAGGTAGGCGCTGTGCAGCCGGAGATTTAGTGGAAATGACATTTTTAGGTTTCTCTATCTAATAGGTGTTAACGGACCTCATTACTAAGCCTCTACTTATGTCTATCTGTCTCTGTCTGCCACTACATATGTCTCACCTTTGAAGACCTCTATCTTTCACTTCTGACTTCAAATAATTGTAAGTCATTCATTATTTCACGTGGTTCGAGTGGCACTCCAAAACCGGTGGTCCCCGCCCTCTCCGCTCCGCTCTAGCTATGCTACTGCGTGTAGGTTTATTTTACACTCCTAGGACCGCGCGGCGCCCCGACGAAATGTATCATTGATAAAGACGACAGGTTTTACGATAGGCGGCCGAGTCACGGAGACCACGGCGCGTGACCCCAGTCAGGCCATAGCAACATGTCTGATTTGTACGAAATTATACGGAAATGGTTGCTTCTTTCTTTGCCATTTACTTTAATTCACAAGGTGGTAGGTCCCTCGTACGCGAAAGGCGGTCTGGGTTGGTACCACCGCTTTGTCTATTTCTGCCGCCAAGCAACCGTGTTTAAGCACTGTTGTGTTTTGGTTTGAAGGACATTGAAGCCAGTGAACTTACTGGGCATTATGAGACTTAACATCTTATGTCTTGGAGTGACGAGCGCATTTCAGTGCTTTGGAATTCAAAGTTCTGTGCCGGGTTGCTTCTGTTTATGGGCAGGCGTGGCGCTTACCATCAAGCGAGCGCCATGCTCGTCTCGTCATTCAAACAAATAAAATAAATCGTACGTATACAAATACATACAAAGTGTAGTCGCAAAGTGTAGTCGGAACCTTAAATCTATTTATCTATCTGTCTTTACGATCACCTTTACAAAATAATGAACGTGGGAGGTTTACAACATGATTATAAGTACTAGGCGATGAAAGAAATCCAAAGTAAAATCTCTGTACAAATATAATCAACTATATTAATTTTCAAGAATTCCAAAACACTCGAGGATTACATGTACTTGAAAGTTACGAGCGACCGCCTCAAATATAGCTTTGACGAACTCTCTGATGTCTGTAAATAATAATCCCGAAGAATTGAGGTTTGTGGGCGTTTACAGAACCAAATTAAATAGGTGCTTAAAGCAAAGGGATTAATTCCAACACTAGACTGACGCGTGCCTTCACTTGGATTGCTTTATTTTTTATTAACTTAAATGAAAAAGCCAGCAGGTTGCTCGCTTGATGGTAAGCGTCACACCTACCCATAAACAGGAGCAAGAATTTTGAATTACAAATCCCCGCATGGCACTAGATTGTCATCCCGAGGAGTAAGTCGTTAAGTCTCATAATGACCATTGATTTCATGGGCTTCAAACTGGTTAGCGATGGTATCAGCCAAAACGACCTTTAGCATACGAAGGACCCACTATCTAGCGGTCCAGATAGTATGAGAACTCAAAGTTTGAAGTAAAGACGTATGGCGATAGTGTTAAAATCATGCTAAGCATGTATTCACTTCTAGAAGGTGCAATTCTACTTTTATATAATGTTACTTTGCTTGTAAGTTACGTGTAGAGTCCAGTTTAGTGAATCTAAAAAACAAACAATTAATGTATTTAATTCATAGTTATGCTCATTTAAAAAATGCGGTCAACTTAGAGTCGAATGCGGGTACCGAGATATGTAAATATATAAATACACCCAACAGTCACACACATAGTCCCGACCCCACATTAGGTTAACTCTGTATCGTGGGTATCAGGCTAAGAGGGACTTACGATCCGACAACACCCAGACCCGAAACAATTATCTGAGGCAGAAATCGACCTGGAGTTTGCCTAATTTAAAATGATTCAAGCAACCAACTTCAAAATGATTAAATCCCTCGCTTGTATACAACTTCAATCTAGTATATGAAATGGAACGGAGCGAAAATTAATATTAATATTCAAAATATATTCGCCGTTGCACACCGAGACATTATTTAGAGCTATTACGCACTGTCGACTTGTCGCCGGCGACTCGGTCGTTCGGCGACCAAAACAAAGGCAACTAGGCCCAGGAGACCAAGCCGAGCGAAAGTATTCCAAGTACATTCGTGCAGAATGGACGTCGAAGAAGCTGCTATAGTAGCGCTACTAATAATGAAGAGAAAGAAAAATAAAAGAAAATCAAGAAAGTATTGACTACATCCTTTGTTACAAGAACGGAGATCAAAGGGAATGTTTAAAATAGTTTATGAAGACGTGAGAAAATGCCCTCTTAAATGTTTTAGTACGCCTGAGCCATTTTTGTGCGCGAGGTCCGGTCGTTACGACAGTTGCTCGCGGTGTGAATGCTTCCATTTGAAGCCGTGCTCCTATTGGTCGCCGGCGACCGGCAGTCGCTTGTGCGTCGCCACTACGCGGCGAGTCGCCGAGTCGCCTGGGCGACCGACGACCAAGTGCGTAACCAGCTATTTAAACTGTAGTAAGTCACAGTTGCCAGCGACCGTGTCGCCGGCGACTAGTCGACAGTGCGTAATTAGCCTTAATGAATAGGTCAAAAGTTAAGATCCATAATATGGGAACACCCAAATACTCCGAAATATTTTATTCCGAATTTCGATGTTCCGATGTTCAAAAGTCCGAATTTCATAATACCTAAAAATTATAATGTCTATTATTCAAATTTACGAAAATTATTTTACCGAAAGTTGTAAATACGATCCGTTTATTTTCCGATTTTTATATGTTCGAAGAGTCAAATGCTCGATGGGTTCTCTGTCCGAAAAACGACATCCCGATTTTCAATATTCCGAATTAATTGCTAAAATTAGAATTTTGATTCAGTTAGTATAATCATTACATACATTTGGGTTAGGTTAGGTTAGAACTGTGACCATTAAAAGCGCGAAGGCGAGCGAGCGCAGCGAGCGTGCCGCGGCAGCGGCCGCCGAGCGCCAGATCCTCTCTATTGTTGGTGAATCATTTGGGTTAGGTTAGATTTGTGACCAGCGAAAAAATATTTTTATTGGAAGGAAAATATTTTTAAAACGCGTTTTACATTAGATTTTTAATTCTACGTCCTCATACCATTATACTTCTCTTTGACAGGCAATTATTTGTTGATTTGTCTTTTTATTCAGTTTTACAAGGCGTTTTTATTTTGGAATTTTAATTAATAGGTATTTTAATAATCGGAATTCGTATTTTTCATGTTTCGAATTATCATTAATTCGGACTTTTTGTTATTCGATCTATTGAAACTCGGTATTTCGAGAATCGTAATTATATACGTTAGGAATATTGAAATTTTGGAATTATAAAAATAGGATAAATGATACATCGGAGTTGTTATATTCGGAATTTTAAATCATTCGGAATTATGAAAATCGGTATTTTGAAATTCGTATTTGTGACTGTCGGAATAAAGTTTGTCGTATTATTGTAGTGTACCCCCATAATATACTTGTGGCTTTATTTAAAAACAAATCCTAGATGGCATTTATTCAATCCCCTCGTCAAGCAATATCCACTTGCGCACTAAAACGAAGCAATATTTGCCGTTGTAATCAACAGAAATCATTTTCTTTTATAACAATTCAAAAGGGGCGCCATTTTCATCCCGCAGTTTAATTTTCCGCGAACTTCTAGTGTGTTCCTTTGGAGTGACGATCATTTTTTTCCAAATGAACAGTTGATTGCTTAAGCCACCGAGGCGACATAATCAACATGTTGTTCGGGCTCGGCCGTTCCGTCTCACGCTGCAATCTCTGATATTTTTTATACGATGGTAAATATAGCTTAGCTGTGACACAATTCGTTTCTAAGCACGGTCTTGTATATTACGGTTAAAGCATTTATTTTCTTAAATGATTATAAAAAATCATTCACGGAGACAATACGATATTTAATCTTAATTTAAAAGTATTAATTGATTAGCCTAGGTAAGGTAGGTAAGGGTAGGACTGTATCTAAGGTTCGATTGTAGCAGTTCGAATAATAAAATATTCTGCAGCCTGACACTTGTACGTAATAATAGTGAATTAATTTATTTATACATAAATAAAGAAAAAAATATATTGCAAGAAATTGGACTTTTGTAACTTTTTGAATTAGTACACCTTAACGGCTGAACGAATTTGTATAGAATTTGGCACACGAGGAGACCATCACCATGATTAGAACAGATGCTATTTTTTATTACGGAAAAAGTTTCACATGGGTAAAACTGATAATAAAAACTAGTATTCTTATATAATACATGGGATTTATGACGACTTTATTCAATTGCGACTACTGTTTGGAGTTGATATTACAGTTGGCAAGTAATAAATAAATACACCCAACAGTCACATACATAGTCCTGACTCCACAGTAAGATACGAATCTTGTGTCGTGGGTATCAGGAACTACGAGAGACTTTCGATCTCACAACACCCAGACCCGAAACAAATATTTGTGGATAACACAAACATTTGTCTCAGTGCGGGGATCGAACCTGCGTCCTCTCGCTTCACAGCCGGCTACTCGCCCACTGCGCCACGGAGGCTGTCAAATATTTTATATTTTTTTGGTGCGTGGATTTCACTTCATCTACAGATTCATCATTTAAATAAAAATCGCAGTCGAGCCAACTATTCGTAGGAATAAACATTCATGTATGACACAATCAATTTCCAATTGAATATGAATAATGCTAAATGCCTCAGCTTATTATTCGAGTAATTATTACTAATTTGGTGCCAAATAATTGGACAACAGTTACGACGTAATGAAGAACCAAGCCTGTCGTATTACAACTCCTGTTAACCGCTGACGAAAACGTTAATTATTTACTAATAGCACCTGGATTATTAGACGTGTTATTATCATTAATTTTACTGAGCTATATGAATAGTTTGTTATCTCCTGTAATACTTATCGGATTGAAATCATTAAATTACTAGTTCTGATAATCTACCAATTAATTAAGTTCCAATAACAAACATCATCTTAACAAACTTGACCGTCTTCTCAATAAATTCGATTTATTTATAATCTTAGTAAATATGACCATGTCTCTTCCTATCGTGCGCAGTTAAAATGGCTACCTATTCGCCAACGCCGATCTTTGCGAGCACTCACAACTCTCTTCTCGTAAATATGCCCGACCGGGGGTTTGATTGCTTGGACCTTACGGTTTCTTAGCTTAAGCGTTGCCACTAGACAAATGAAAATATTAGTCACATAACATACATACAATTCTCATAAAAACAATACATGGAATACTATACTCGGAATCTCTGCCGAATACCTTAAAGACACGTGGTCCGAAGTTGATGTAGCTCATTAAACTAGCAAGCTGAAACATCATATTTGCCGAACAGAAACCACAAGGGTGGCCACGTCTCGGCAAACAGCTTAAAACTTAAACGGCTCTTGCACCAACCAATCTCTCGGGTCAATTTCTCGAGCGCTCTGTTTCCTAACAGTTTTTTTTTTCTAATGGACTTATTCTGTTAGCCTATATTACTTCTACAGCTTAGATAAAACACAAGCCAAGGGTCATTCGTTTCATTATAATATTTTAATTACAATGTTGTCTGTTCATCTTTTATTAAAATATGCTTTATGCTTAACATGCCAAACGAGACGGAATTATGCCAAATTAAGCATGTAAAATGCTAAACTGTCAGCACTGATGAGCTATCTGCCTCGATATTTATCGTGACACCTGTGACTAACTCTACTCTACAGAGTGACAGGCACCTAGAGAGATCGGGCTCACTCGTTCGATCTAGTTACATCACCCTGTCCTGACAGATTGGGCCAGAAAGATCGTGTAATATAATAGCGACTTTAACCTGACGTTCTACGGAGCTGTAGCTTAGCTGGATAAGATAAACTGAAAATCGATCCCAATTGAACGCTATAAGCACGTTCATACGGTTCGCTTTTTGTTAATCAGCTGACAAAGGAACAAAAACTGTATGGTGAACAATTCGATTCAAAGTTTAATCAGACGGTACATTACACATGCGATTTCGCAGTTCATCAATTAAAATGAATCGTGTGACCATGTTATATGAGTTTTTTGCGTAGTAAGACAGTATATAGTAAGACACGTTAGACACGTTGACTACAGCATGAATGCAACGGCTCGAAGGGGTTGCCACTGTCTCATAGTAGAAACAATGTGGAGTAGCAGCCGGCTATTGCGTTTCGTGTGGTGAATAAGATCATCTGAAGTTTCCAATTTCTCTCTGTCATGTTTATTGGATATACATTGACACCAGAACACCACTCGCAGGAATGAGCCATTATGGCGAGGCTTTCACCATGTACATAGTGGTCTCTATACAGTCGGATATAATTAAGTTTAAAACACTCTCATATCAGCAACTTTACCTATTCAATGAGTAGAATATATTATGCTATACGCTCTAGTAGTTACCATAATGGCTTTGTGTAAGAAAATGTTGTGGGCAGCCCTTTGTATGGCAATAAGGGGCAGCTAGAAAGTAATTTATTAAAAGTCTAATGACGTGCCACTCATTCATCGAAAAAGAAAATGTCACGCAAATTTCTTTGATCATTGAAGTGATATCCAGATCTACAATATATTTAATTAATAGTGTTGCGATCCACATTTAACGTTTGTTGGTAATTTTAGCCATAAATGAAAAACACCATAACAGAGATTTAAGGGAAATTTTATTATTAAAGCAAAAAGAAATATGTTTAATTACATCTTAGAACGGTAATTGGATTTAATCGGATACTGGGAAATGAATTCATATTTTAATTTAAGACACAGTTAACAAGAAATTTACGATTCGCGCCGACAAAAATCGTGTAAACTAATACTTGCTTTATAAATGATTTTATCTCCTGGAAGAGTATTTTTATTTTCATTGAGGTATTTGAAATTAAACTGCCTTTTATAATCACCGTCCTCTTTTGCTATTAGTAAGATTATGTATATAAATTCGAATATTTTACATAAAAAAACCTTAAATACTTATTCTTTGAATGTATGTTGAATGGTTTACAAATTATTTTACCTAATGTCGGTGATGTTTGCAAAAACCATGAAGTGAATTGGCTTGTAAGTTTTGATGTTTGTTGATTCATAATCTTTGAACTGCGCCTTGTCTATTTCTGCCGCCAAGTAACTGTGTGTAGGCACTGTTATGTTTTAGTTTGAAGGATATTGAAGCCAGTGAAATTATTGGGCATTATGAAACTTAACATCTTATGTCTCAGGGTGACGAGCGCAGTTCAGTGGCATGCAGTGCTTTGTAAATCAAAGTTGTTTGTAGTGTTGCTTGTGTTTAGAGGCAGGGTTTGCGCTTAGCATCAGGCGAACGTCTTACTCGTCTCGTCATTCAATCAAATAAAAAAGGAGTTTTCGGGGTGTGTAATTTTACGTAATCCTATTCACACTGTTATAAATAAGTCAGTAGTACTCAATAAAACCTTGAGTCGAAGGAACAATGTTGACCTTTACCATTCTTGTTAGATACACCCACGTAAGTAAATAAAGACATGTCTGTTATTTACGCAAAGCCGCTTCACACCTCGCAGGACGGGCGAGAATAATGCGGCAAGGAACCAGTGTTGCCAGACTCAACAACTAAGGGAAACTATACAAATCACTGAGGAACACAGATTACGGATAATACACTCCTTTGCAAAAAAAACGGGCGGGTTTGATTTTTTAACATTATTGGTAATAATTTAGTTCTTCAGAGGTTTTAATAGCCAAACTATGTTACTGGCACTTAATAAAGAGTCTGGGTATGAAAAAAAGTTCATTCCAAATTCAAAACTTTTGTTTTTTAAATTATTAATCCCTTTTTCATTTTGTGACACTTTTCGCGGGTTTGCGGTTAAAAGGTTATCAAGCAACTAAAAGTAACTTTTCGTTATTTTTAGTACAACAATTTATGTTTATCGCATAATTCTGCCTTATTGTGACTTAAAACAGATATCTTTGTGTCTATCGTAATGGCAGAAAAAGCAATGAGAGCTAGTAAAATTATAGCGCTGCTGGAATAGGGGTGTAGCCAATGTTACGTCTCACAGCGGTTAAACGTGAGTCGTTCAACCGTACAAAGAACCTGGACTCGATACCAAGAGACAGGTTCCGTTCAGAGAAGGCAAGGTTCTGGGAGAAAACGTTGCACACAGCCGCGAGACGATCGCTTTTTAGTGACTCAGGCGCTGAGGAACCGCAAATGCAGTTACATAGACCTCAAAAGAAACCTTGAAGAGGTACGAGGAGCACAAGTTAGCCTATGGACTGTGAGGAGAAGACTTTTAGCTGCTGATATACGTAGTCGACGACCAGCGCGGGCCCCCAAGTTACTCCGTGAGCACCGGATTGCGCGGTTGAGGTTCGCTAGAAATTGCCTATCTTGGACACCAGGTAACTGGAGTAGCGTACTCTTCTCCGATGAGGCTCGAATTTGTCTGCATGGTGAGGACCGACGTCGGCGAGTGTTACGAAGACCAGGGGAACGCTATGCCGATGTGTGTTTTGAAGAAATCACCCCTTATGGTGGAGGGTCCGTTATGTTTTGGGCGGGCGTAACTTCCAACTATCGTACCGAGATAGTATTCATAGAAAATGGCTCACTAAATGCGCATAGGTACATAACAGAAATCCTTTCTCAAAATGCACAACCCGCACTGACTGTAATTGGTGAAGATGCCATTTACATGGACGATAATGCTCGGGCCCACCGTTCTGGCGACGTAGATGCTTATATGCAAGAGGTCGGTATTCGTCGTTTGGATTGGCCAGCGCGGAGCCCCGACCTTAACCCCATTGAGCACGTTTGGGACCTCCTAAAAAGGCGAGTACGATCTGTCCAACCACCTCCACAAAACATCAGAGAGCTTAAACGTGTAATCTCGACTGAGTGGGAACACATTCCACAGGACACCATCAAAAGCCTGGTGGGAAGCATGCCAAGACGATTACATGCCGTAATCGCTGCAAGAGGAGGTCATACTCGTTATTAATTTTTATTTTTTAATGTCTCTTTTATTAAAATACCATAAAAATACTCGTAGTCTTAATTTCATTATACCCATAAAAATGTCCATTTTAACACGGCTCTCTGTTTACATTGACTAAAACACCAATACCAGGATAAAAGTGTTAAAAAACTAGATTCTCATTGATAATAAGAAATTTCTAGTCATCCAAGCTAATGACATACTAAAAATATAATAATATTTACCCATAGAAAAGCTAAGGTAAAGTGTGTGTGTAAGGTGCCCGTTTTTTTTGCAAAGGAGTTTATATCAGACATGACATGTGTATAGAAGCCATGTGTGCCAATATTTATGATATACGCTTAAGTTATAATTGCTGTACGCATAGGGTTTGTAGGATGTTTTTCTTTGTGATGTATCATTACTATAACTTCGTATTCCATCTTAAAACATGTAATTTACCTACCCTTCAATGGAACCCTGTATTACATATATCCCACTGCTGGGCACGGGCATCCACAATAAATGAACTACGTTGACTTTATGCAGGCTGGTAGAGTTCACATACCTTCAAAACACTCATGGAGCACTTCTGAGATATTCAGGTTTCCTCACGACGATTTTTAAGATGATTATGCAAGCGATAATGGGAGCGAAGCGATGCTTAATTAAAACACGGAACTCGGAGAAGTCAGTATGTCTTGGAGCTGGCTTCAAACCTACGACTTTTTCCTACAGACGTACCACTCCCCGCTGAGCTATAGCTGTAATTATTGCTACTCATTTTAATTCATTCAGGCTCTGCAGAGGTCTTCATTGCATTTTTATAATAATAAAACCTATTAATATCGATCACCCCTCACAATAATCCTTACGTGAGATTAATAATTACAAAACTGGGAATTTATGCAGAAATCATGAAACCTGGCAACACTTACGCAAGTAAGTGAATACATTCGCTACTAAATAACTATGTACTGACCATTTCTCTTCGGCGCCATCCACTTTAATGTCGGGAATGTTCGGAATTTTCTTGTTGAGATATGCCGAGGATATTTTCAGTAAGGCCTGCGAACAAAAACATGTATTACTGATTGACGTTTTCATTGTTATGCCTAAATCATTTCGGGATATAAAATTGAAGGCTCCTCAATACATAATTATTATCAACAGTAAGTTTGTGTTCTGAAGTTGTACATGTTATCATAAATATATTACTAAAGGTCATGAAAACATCAATAAAATGTCATGAAAACATCTAATAAAAGATATAATAGTAAAATGTTGGCTTCATAACGTGATATAGAAAGATGTATCGGGTAGGTACCTACTTCAATATTTAAGAGTCATTACATACATCTGACAGTGAGTGTTTATGTACCGGATCTGATCAGAAAACAAATATTGTTCTTAAATTTCACGCTAATTTATTCTCAAATTTATTTCAATCATTAAAATCCCTCCCCTCACGGACATCGACAATACCAGGGGCATAGCCAAGCCGCTGCCTCCAGCAATAAAAACCGGTTAGAAAGATGTCTACGTTTAGATCTTTATTTTTAGTAATTGCTATATAATACAGTTAAACCTGGATTAAGGAGGCCTTGGATATGTGAGACATCTCTGTCATTGATAATTACAATTCGACAGCAGGACACGTACCGAAATGTGAAATATATTAGAACTAGTTTCATTATCTCCAGTTATATATCACATTAAGTCAAGATAAGTGACTAGAAGGTTTGTTCGGAACTGTAAACCAAATATTCTTATGCATTAATTTAGCATTAGCATTATATGTAAGAAATCCTGTTAGATTTATTTTACTTTTAAAAACTAAAACGTTTAATTATACATTATTTACTCAATTTCTCACGCAAATATTACAGACACTTACACAATACCACATAACTCTCACAAAACAACGATTGGCCAATCTCATAGTCGTGAGTGTTAAAAAAATAAATAAGCCTACTGTTAACTACAGTCATATGATTGAGATATCTCACGGTACCTTTTTTCCCTGCTTCAAATTGTTAACTTTCAAATTTAACTTTAATGGATAAGGACACTATTTATTTCGTCGATGATATCGATAAAATTACGAATTGTGCGTCATATGTCTCATCTCCTGAGGATTGTCAGTTGCATATAAAACCTGATGTCAGTAGCATTAAAGTACTCCATCTTAATATACGCAGTATTAGCTGTAATTTTAACCATTTATTAGTGCTCCTAGAAAGATGCAGCTTAAAATTTAATATTATAGTCTTGTCTGAGTGCTGGTTACGTAAATGCCCAAATATTCCGACTTTAGATGGTTTTGTTTCCCATACTTCAAATAACAGAAACCAAAATGATGGAGTAGTCATTTACATACAAAATAACTTAAAGTGTTCAGTTCATATTCCGGATTATGAGTCTTGTAACTGTGTTGTGCTCAAATTCTCCAACGATATGGCCATTGTTGGGATGTATCGCTCACCTGCCAACCGTAACGTGGATAGTTTTGTTGACGACCTCGAAGCAATTGTGACTTCCCTCAATTCCTCTAAAACCATTGCGGTTATCGGCGATATAAATATTAACATTGCGAGAGACTCAAATGACCCAAATTCTGATATGTATCTTAATCTAATGGCGTCACATGCTCTTCTGCCTGCCCACACGCTTCCTACCCGGCTTGATAACTGCCTAGACCATATATTCCTAAAAACAAACACTAGTGCCACTGCTCTAGTTCTAGACTGTTTCATTACGGACCATGCACCTATAGTTCTTTCTTGCGATCTCAATCTTGCGGCATATACACTTCCACGAACTGTCACAAAAATAAATATACCTGAAGTCGTAAAACATTTGGAAAATACAAATTTTGAACCGGTCCTTACGAACTCTAACGCTAATAATGCTGCGGAAATATTTGTTACTATTATTTCTAAAATAGTTGACGAACACACAAAAACAAAGAAAATTTCCTCTAGACGCAGAATTAAAAAGATGTGGGTAACACCTGGCCTTTTGAGATGTATTCGTCATAGGGATAAACTACATCTTAAATTCAAAAGGGACCGCAATAATGAAAATTTGAAAATCACATACTATCGATACAGAAATTTTTGTAATAATCTTCTAAAAAAAGTAAAACGTGTTTATGAACAGAACGAAATACAAAAAGCTAAGGGTAATCCTAAGGCCACCTGGGATATAATAAAAAGTCTTGCCTATTTACATAAAAAAAAGGATACTTCCAGTCATTTACTGCCTCCATCATCTAACCCATTGGTGTCAGTAAATTTGGTTAACCGATTCTTTGCACGTGCAGGTAAAAATTTAGCTTCTAAAATAACGCCAATAGCAATTCATAATGGAAATACACCAAGGAAAAAACCCTCGTCTCAACTTAATTCAATGGGAATGCTAAGTACTGACAAGGATGAAATTGATAGAATTATTATCTCCCTGAGAAATAACTGTGCTATGGGTTGGGATAGCATCTCTACTACACTAGTTAAGGCATCAAGGCATATTATGGCACCAATTTTAGAACATATTTTCAATGTTTGCCTGTCAAGTGGTGTTTTTCCCACTGTCTTCAAACAAGCTATAGTGCATCCTATTTATAAAAGTGGAGACAAAGACAGTGTTAATAACTATAGGCCCATATCAGTACTTACAACTTTCTCTAAAATTCTAGAAAAAATTATTAACAATCGACTGACTAGGTATCTCAGCAAATATGATATATTATCACAAAATCAATTTGGATTTAGAAATAATAAGTCGACAGAAGACGCTATAATGACATTAACTGAAACCATTACAAAAAACTTTGACAAATCACAAAAGACAATTGGCGTTTTCCTTGATTTAAGTAAGGCCTTCGATACTGTATCTATCCCTATGCTGCTTACCAAACTGGATAAAATTGGAGTACGTGGCGTTTGCTATGATATCCTCAAGGACTACCTAAGCGATCGCACCCAGCGCAGTAAAATTGACAATTACTTGAGTGATGAGGAACCCATTACATATGGTGTCCCACAAGGTAGCGTCCTCGGGCCTACCTTGTTTTTAATATATGTTAATGAGCTATGTAACTTTCCTCTAAACAATTGTAGTGTAATATCTTATGCCGATGACACAGTTTTACTTGCACACGGCAAAAATTGGACAGAAGCTAAGCTCTATGCAGAGCTAGCACTCAGGGAGGTGATCTGTTGGCTCTCAAATAATCTCCTCACGCTCAACCTTGATAAAACTGGTTTTGTTACTTTTGGACCTAAAAAATCTTGTCAACCATCTTCAAACTACACAATAATTGGTCATAAATGCAATTTTCCCATCATTACACCGTGCAATTGTGTTAGTACAAAACGTATGGATTGCATCAAATATCTTGGTGTAGTCGTGGATAGTCGTATGTCTTGGTCCAAACAGATCGACACAATTGTTTCACGTATCAGAAAGCTTATGTTTGTATTCAAGAAATTACGAGATACTTTAAATCGTTCAATGATCATGACTGTATATTACGCTCTAGCTCAATCGATATTATCCTACTGCGTAACTATCTGGGGTAATTGCTCAAAAACTTTGATGCTTCGGTTGGAAAGGGCCCAAAGGGCATTATTAAAAGTAATGACTTTCAAACGCACTCGTTTTCCAACTAGTAAACTTTATTGTGACTGCAAGGTGCTGACTGTGCGCCAGTTGTTTGTGTACCGTACTATACTTCGCAAACACTCGCAGCTTACCTATGATCCAAATCATGCCTTAAGGAAACGTAGATCGGATAAAGTCTGTGAAGTTGAGTACAGAAGGACAACATTTGCGAGTCGACACTTCTATTTTATGAGCTCAATGATTTATAATCACGTAAATAAAATGCTGAATATATATAGCATGACTTACAGATGTTGTAAAAAGGCTCTTCTTCAATGGCTAATGACATTCACATATGATGATACTGAAAACCTCATATCCAACGTGTACTAGTTCTCGCTCTAGTATAAATTTTTAGGTAACTAAATTCGGTTCGGCCACTTACATGACACACACACACACACACACACACACACACACACACACACACACCCTTTTTTTTAATTTCTCAGTTATTACTATTATAATTTTTTAATATTGTTTAACTTCTTTTTTAATTTCAATGTTCCCTTAAATTTTGTCAGTATCCGGAGGTGGGCGCTGTTAACTGCGACACAGTTAGATTACTAACTACTGCAGTTAGCAACATAAAATTGTACTATATGTTATATTGTTTTTGTACCAATAAAGATTTATTATTATTTATTATTATTATTATTATATTCTAATGTATAGTCATTAGGTGTTGCTCAATTCAGTATTAAAGAGGAAACGTCTAGATATAACTAATTGACACTTGATGTGCTCATGTTTAATTTAGAAACTAAACGGGGAGGCCAATGGACGTCAAATGCATAAGGAATTATATACGTCAGTGCATGTCCATTTACTAATCGGTTATTCTGGTTCTATTCACGTTGGCATTTAAACCCACGCCAACGTAGACTATGTGAAGATATAAAATCACAACAGTTACCTACTTATAGTTGCGCGGTGTCGTTAAATTATCCTCCTAAATATCTATGACACAATTCGCTGGCATTTATGAAAATATCAGGTTTCGCTCGCGCCTTCTTGTGTTTTTCGGGATAAAAAGTATCATCTTTGTCCTAGTTCAGGTTTACTCGTGTGCTAAAATTCATGCAAAGCTGTTCAGCTGTTAAGGCCCGATTGTTTAACAACCATCCAATCATTCTCATTTCTAACATCAAAAGGATATTTTCTTAATCCACAGTTAAAAGGTAAATTATACAGCGCCAATACGTAAACTTTACGGTAGAGCATTTTTTATTACGATATTTTTTTTATCAATAATGATAAACGTGAATTCGATAATCTTTGGTTCGTAGCTATATAAAATCATGCTATGTCCCACGGTAGCGGAGCAGTAGCATGCAAATGGGCGAAACCGTGAGTGATAGCTAATAACATTATAAAACAATTCAATAAGAAATATGATCGACACAAAAACTAATAAAAAATATTTATTTATAAGCTGCGTATATAGCGGTTCAAAGCAAAACACTATTTTTGTAGTTGATGATGACGTATGATGATGATGATGGTGATGAACTCGTCATGATGATGGTAAACCTGTGGCGGTTTGGTCAAACTTTTTTTATCCGAGTACGACTGCGCTACACTTGATGGTAAGCGTAGAGCAGTCTAAAAAACTCGTTACACGTCTGCCTATCTCTCCAGGAATTACAAGCATAAGTGCATATGTATATGTCAATCACTGTATAAAAAAATATGTGCGAGGCCAGTTTTAATGTTCCTGCTTGTCACCATGGTCAATTAAGTTATTTTCTTTCCTTCTTTCATGTCTATTTTAAACTGTATGAAATAATATTACCAATCTCTCAAATGGTATTTGAATTGCGGAGTAAACAATAAAACAATAATTTGAAAAAAAGGCGTAATATCCGGATGAATATGGCTTTTACCACATCTGTGTGTTGGAACTTTGTTGCGCTTTCAAATCCCTCACAATAACAGTTTCTTGTTTTTGTTTGGGCTCTTTTTATTCACGTTGGGAGTACTCTTATTTGATTGACGTTTACCGTGAGAGAATTTCTCGTGAAAATATTTTCTATGAGGTAAAGGTATAAGGTAAACTAGTAATTGATGTTGTTCCAGATATTGACTCGTAGTAATAATACTTATTGACTAAATTATTAATTTCGATTCAAATAGTGAATACTGTTGATTAAGATAAGAGTTTTTTTGTATGATTATTCGGCAAAATATTGCATTAAGCATTACTTAAACACGACGTCTAATGCGTACCGCGTGATGGTGGACTTAAATGGAGTTAATATATTTTTTTTTATTCTGGCACGGCAACATTAAAGTCACTGGGCTTGGGGCCCGTGTCTGTTAATCTAAGAAAGGTGATCGGTATTGCCAGTAGTACAAAAAAACTTTTTCCGAAGTGATTGTCGAAAAATTACGAATAAATTTGGGCTTATAAGCAAGTTTTTTTTATGTAATGCCAGTGATACTCCATTCGAAAACCATAATGACGCTATTAAATTAGTATATTACAAAAACTGAAAAATCTCACAACTATGGAGTCAATGATCGACCATTGCGAGATAATTGCAAAAGCACATTCGGGCCCGCGACGATTCGTACAGTGCAGTCCAGTACTGAAACCTATATTGATTCACACGGCCCACCCCTCCATCAACGTCAAATGATCAACACCCTTTGAAATCTGTTCCGAAACACAAGTGGATTAATTGTCTATCAAAACTTTGCCACCTAGCCGCGCTGTTGAAAATGCAGTGGCGTCGTTGCATACCTCGTTATTTTTCTTTTAGCGGACTTTTACAGATGCATTTTTAAGCATAGACCCGATTTTAAAAAGTATAAGTCTTTCTTTTAATTGTTATCTACACTAATATTATATAGAGGAAAGATTTGTATTTTGTATGTAACGAATAAAGCTAAAAACTACTGGACCGATTTCAAAAATTATTTTGCCTTTAGAAAGCTTCATTATCACTGAGTAACATAGGATACTTTTCATCCCAGAAAAAGCAGATCACGCGGGCGGAGCGGCAAAGAAAAGCTAGTATATAATAAGAAGATAAATTTCAGTTATTTTTTTTTACCTCCGAGTAAGACTTCTCGATGGCGGAGCGCTTGATGATGTACGTGCGCAGGTCCTCCAGCAGGTCGCACTCATGCTGGTTCTTAGCGTGGAGCTTCGCGATCTGCTCCGTGTGAAGATTCTTCAGAAATTTCGTATAGTTACTCTGGAACAAACCAACTTCGCTTAGCAACTGGTATAAAACTTTTTTACCGTCTCAAAACTCAAATCATAACTGAAATGCTAAAAATAAAATTAAACAAGTAAGAGTCGGCGCCATTGCAGTTTAACGACTTCAAATTTAACAATTTTATTTTTAGCCTTTATAAATCAGTTTTAATGTTGTTAAAAGGTGTTTACATACATACATAGACTCAAGCCTGTTTCCCATAGGGATAGGCAGAAACAACGGACTTCCACCTGCTACGATCCTTACAAACCTCCTTGGCCTCGTTCACTCTCATTAAATTCTTCATGCATGCACGTCGGTTTATGGTACTACTGACCTGTCCATTCTCAAGAATATCTCCGACTGGATCTATGAAAGTTCGCCGAGCCCTTCCTCTCCCAACTGTACCATTCACACTCGCCATGTACATTTCTTTCGTCAATCTTTTTTCATCCATCATCTCTGCATGTCCAAACCATTGCAAAAAGGTATTTATTTTACTATTTTTAATCGAAGTATGTTAAGTCTGCTAATTCGTATCTTAATGCGAATTAGCGTGATAGATAGCTCTATCCCTCTCATTAGAGTAAAGCCGTTGATTTTATCAATTCGTAACTTAGTAACTGACACTTCTATGTTGTTGAGTTCTATTCCCGATTCAAATGTTTTTGTGGTCCATACATATTTCTTGACGATCTGGGTGTTGTGGGACCGTAAGTCTCTCGTAGTTCCTGATACCCACGATACAGGTTACGCCTAATGGTGTGACGTTTCCACCGAACATTCGACGATGGTTTTCTGTGAGACAGTAGTAACGATCCGGTCGAGCCGGCCCATGACAAGACTGTTTACAGTGTGGCTCTACCACTCATAATTTGCCAGAGCTGCCCTAAAAATGTACGAATAAACGCCTCGTTTTTAAAATATATATGTTCACTGTCTTATTTAACTATACTACAAGGAGAATAATCTTATTACCAGACTCGCACAAATATCAATGCGAGACGATGCTAGCTTGATATACTGTCCTATAGCTTACGGACTGTAATCATTAATATAATGCCACGTAGGTAATTAACTGATACTGAAACTATATTCCAAGCTGCAATGACCCACACTGTCCTATTCCGTTTGCTAATGATTATGCTAGAACATCAACATTCAACATGCATCGAATGAGCTGATTTGAACACGGAAGGAAATAAAGGAATACGGATTGATTATAAACTAATTATGTTACATAATTACAGCGCTAGAATAACCTTAGTAACAACCCAGTAACGAACCTTATTAATTAATATTTCATGATAAAAACTATAACATTATTTGCCGTATGTCTTCAATTTCCTGCCACATGTGTTTTTTTTTTATTTGTTTGAATGACAAGACGAACTAAGCGCTCGTCTGATGGTAAGCGCCACGCCTGCCCATAAACATAACACCACACAAAATGTTGAATTACAAAGCACTGCATGGCACTGAACTGCGCTTGACACCCCGAGACATAATAGTAATAGAAACACAATAGTACTTACACACTGTTGCTTGCCGGCAGAAATAGACAAAGTTCAACTAGTTTTACGAGGGAACGTACAACTGTGTACGAGGACTCTACAATTAACGGTAAGTGTTGTCACCGTATATGAATTACTTTTAATGACGACTTATTTTTTAATGTTTAATGAAAAATATTATTTCTTATTCTTTTAATGTTATTGCCTATCTATTTTTATCCGTGCTCGGCAAAATGAATAGACATGATGGTAATAACATTGTAGTTCAAATATAATGTCGATTATAGAGTGCGCGTTTCTCTACAGACGGCACAATTATGCCGGCCTGAAGTTAACTCATCTAGTAAACAATCTTATGTACGAATAATATAAAACAATAATGTAGGTGTTAGCAAATTTAATATCAAGGTATTAATAAAATATAGCGGGTTTCTTCAACACAAGTTGGACCACGAATTCCGTTATTGCCGTAAGTTTTAAAAAGTTATAAAAACTGAACGACTACAGGTCTTCGTTTCTTCGGATAAACTTTGAATTTACCTCGATATTGAGATGGAAAAATCTTTTGCATCGCTTTTGTCTTAATATGGCGCATTGCATTGCGAGAAATTTGTGGAAAGGTTACTTAAAAAGAAATTATAAAATCTTAATTAAAAATATTTGTAACTCCCTCAGCTAGGGTTGTCAATGACATCTAGAGCCAGGAAAGTGTGTTTATTTTGTATCAAAAGGTTTAAAGGTACTTTTAAAACACCAACAACCTCGCAGGACTAGATAGCTAACCCCATAAGGAACAACTTTTGTTATACGCCACGGAAGAGTTTACACAAACATTTGTGCGGGAATCGAACCCACGGTCTCTCGTTTCCCTGCCACTCGCCCATTGCGCCACGGAAGCTGTCAATATTAATACAGTGACTTTACATTTGATAGTAATATTACGTCATAGAATTTTATTATCATTGGAAATGGAAGCCAGTGTTAACTTCAACTTTGTTCTATAATAAAATCGACTGGCCATATAACTGTGTGAACGGCACGCAGGCAACGGTCGCGGTTCGCACACTGTCAGAATTGATTGATTAATGTAGAACTACGTATAGAATACGTTTGAACTCGCTAAAATTTATGTATATCATACATATAAGTAGTTTTTTTTTCTTGCATAGGCCGGCAAACGAGCAAGTGGGTCACCTGATGAAAGGGATAATTAGGGATTGGGAAGGGGAGGGGATTTGGGCTTCCGGATATCTCACTCACCGTACGAAACGCAGCAGCAAGTCGCTACTTTACGTCGGTTTTCTGTGAGACAGTGGTAATGAACCGGTCGAGCCAGCCCATTCATGCTGTAGACAAAACTGTCTACAACGTGGCTCTACCACTCCAATAATAGAAGTATCAATAAAATGGAATAGGTAGTCGGTGGTATTTTTTTCCTTTAGCCCATTCTTCTCGGAGCTGGGCGAGACACACGGCCTGGTACAATGGCGACAGTTGGGGTATCGCCATTGGCAATGTATTTTACATCAGGTCCAGTGTAGGCACTATGCCGTGCCAGGAAAAAGAAACTTGATTACTTATTCACGGTTCACTAAGAAGCCACTAAAAATACTTATATTTGATTTAAAGACTTTCGACATTCAAAAATAAACAAAGCTGTCTATCGAGGGATCTCACAGTCTATTATTTAATCCGTTTTCCATCAACCTCGTGGCCGATATGAAATTATATCTACACATTATTTTTGATTGGGTAATAATAGCCACATATATAATTAAAGTACCGTTGCATTGCTCGAATTTACTCATTGTACACACTGCTAAAATTTGCCTAGGTAGTTATGCACCCTAATGATGTCAAGCAAATTGATATCATATTATGAACTGGTGCCATAATATGATATCAATTTGCTTGACATTCTTATTTACTAAAGTAAGGTCTCTATGTAACTCTATCCATTGAAAACATGATAATTTTTCGCTGACCAATGAATTTTGCAGGTGTTCATGTTTAGATTAGAGTTCTTGGAACTAAATGAAAACATGTTGACAATAAAAATGCTGACCACTGTCTAGCAGGTGACCTTATTATGATCATAATTCCTGGAACTGAATATGCATTGTAAATAAGTTAAGAGTATAAACAAGGACAATTGTTCGATTTAATTCAATCTCAAATAAATCTTCATCATGAAGAGTTGGACTCTACATTTTTGATTTAAAAACCTCCTCGCACTCCCGCGTAACTTTCGTCTAGGTATTGTTGAAAATGCATTCCATTTAGTTCTAGCAAACAAGGTTCAAATTAAATATTAATTCATCGTGTTTTCCCCGTGTTCCGTTTCAAATAATAATCACAGTATTCGCTGGTTCGAAACCAGCACAGCCCCAGAGCGCGCAAAGATGACTTTTCTAAGTTACGTGTATTTTAATTTTATTATCGCTTATTTTAACGCTGAAGGAAACACCGTGAGGCTATCTGTATATATGAGAGGTATCAATAAGAACTTCGGAGGTATGTGAAGTCTGCCAACCCACATTAGGTCAGCGTGGTGGATTAAACCCCATAATATATATAATAGTAGAGTAATTGTATATAATATACAGGGTTACTTTTAAAACACCAGCAACCTCGCAGTACTAGGTAGCTAACCCCATAAGGAATAACTTTTGTTCTAAAAGTAACCCTGTATATTGTTATGGAATAAGCAATGTTTTATTAAATTATTTCCGGCTGATACCTAAATGTAATGAATCTTGAGCCACATCATTTATCATTTCAATATAAAGCTTCATTTACATGTAGAAAGTTTATTGCAAGCCAGAGACGATAATATTACGGATAACTGTCATTTATGAGAACGGGTTGACAGTTTGACTGTTAAGAATTGTATAATGCGGCCTCGTAAATAACTGATTCCGTGATATTGTGGCCTATGTCGTACTACATCTTCTCTACATCTTATTGAGGCTTTTTTTTACTAGCCCTGTATTATATACGTCCCACTGTTGGGCACGGGCCTCCTCCACTGAATGAGAGGGATCAGGCCTTAGTCCACCACGCTGGCCCAATGCGGGTTGGCAGACTTCACATACCTTCGAAAAATCTTATCGAGTTCTCAGGTATGCAGGTTTCACAATGTTTCCTTCAACGTTAAAGCAAGCGATAGTTAACAAATTAATATACACGTAACTTAGAAAAGTCAGTGGTGTATGCTCTTGAGGCTGGTTTCGAATCAGCGACTTTCGCCATACTCCCCGCTGAGCTATCGCTGCTTAGTGAGGCTTAGTCTATGTATTTACTAATATAGAGGTAGACTTAGCCTCCCGATGATCATTCAGTCTCGTTCAAGATAAAGGATGGTTGACCCGAAATCCGTTTACAGGCGAATATAAAGCCATTTCAATTAGCTCCGCGCTAAGATCCGAGAATTAATTTCTGGATCGCATTGTTTGAAACTTGTCTAGTTTAGTATGCTGTCCTTCCATTTCCTGTTCGATTAACTGATCTAAATATCATGCTGGTAATAACTTCTAACCTTCTTCCTTCGCTAAGTACACGATACATTCGTATTCGTTATAATAATGTGAGTGTTATCGACCGATTACTTAATTTAGTTTTTTGAAATAAAAACCTAAATTAATTAAAAAATATTTTCTTTTATGATTTCACGCAATGATGATTATTAACGCAAATTTGGTATAACAAAAAAATTAACCATAAACGAATTTTAACATAAACAGCCGTACAAATTGTACGATCGTATCAAAATACGATATTTATAAAATAGTAATATTCAGCAATTCTAATCTAGTACTCCTTAAAGGCTTTTGTCTAGTCCTTTACAATTCTGAAGCATAGATTAGCGTGAGATCTTCAAGATGTTTCTATAGTTAATTACTGTTTCTATAATTCTTTTATTTATACTTACGAACCTCTTTACTTTTACTCTTTATTTTAAAAATACGGTGTTTTCATAGAAAATACGTTACTTTTGACTTTCTACGGCCATCAAGACGGTAGCTACTCTTATACAAAAGAGCAAAATCAACAAAGAAGTTGATTTTGCTCTTTTTCATCCTCTCTAAGCTCCAACAGGAAAGAGGAGCGTGGGCTGCGGGTGGGTGTATTATAGTGGCGTCTAAACGAATGAACCGATATGCATGTTTTTTGTTTAAAAGTTGGTTTAATCAAGTTTCTTATTGTTATTTTTGATAAAATTCTGTTTTTAAATGTTACGTATTTTTCGGAATAACGCGAAACGTTCTTTAACCATTAGTTCATTTATCATTTATATATTGTTTATATTTGTGTAAATAAATCGTAATTTTACGAATTTATTTATCGTTTTATTAACTATAACACTTCCTTAAAATCAAAAACTAACTTTTATAAAAATAAACTGCAGCCTTTAAGGGCATTTACAAACCCCTTTTGATTTTAAACACAGAATATCAGAAAGGACTATTCGTCATAACTGTTTCACAAATGACTGTTTTGTGAAACATTTTCAAATAGTTTGGACCTGTCAATTTCATCAAATATAATAAATGCTACTTCTAACACAGATGAAGAATGCGAAAGCTCGGATTTTAGTAAGTTTGAGAACTTAGATATTTGTTAATCAATGACTCTTCAACGGCTGAACGGGTTTAGAGGAAATATGGACTCTTAGATATTGACCTGGTTCAGAACATAGGTTTTTCATGTGGGAAAAAGACAATCACACATCTACTACAATTATTGCTAGTATCCTACTATAGATACCGTTACAAGTCACAGTTTTCAATCTCAACTTCTACTACAACTTCTTTTCTACAATATATTTTTCATTCGCAAAACCTTTACTATTTAGAGTGCTTGTGGGCGCTTAATGTGCACCCAGACAAGGGCCGAAGGAGCTTTAAGACGATTAAAATAACCTCTAAAAGGCAAGGACTCCCTATTAGAGCTTAAATATGCGGCACTCAACGTAACCACGCATTACTTATTATCAACTATCAAGTGTTCTTGTAAACCCCTAAAAGTACACAAAGAAAGCATTAACAACAGACTGTAATACTATACGTTCAGCTTTTTAATGCTATCAGATAGAAAACGTATTTAATTTCAGTCGCTTGGTGTAATTTAATAACGCATTAAATTTTGAAACGGTCTGTGACGTGCACAGTGCACGCTGTTACTCGCACTGGCCGCTAATCCTCTTAACGCGTCCGTGCAATAATGTTTAACCAGAGTTGATCATTCACACGCGACGTATTTGATGCAATTACTTCCGATGGCGTATCACATCACCCGGTGCACGTGTCATTCAATTATAAATGCGTCGTACATAAACACGTGTTTGCCCATACTCCCCGTGTAGCCCCGTGCGTTTCCGCGTCTCTACATACACCGCCCGTAGAGCGCTGCATCTACGGCTCTATGGGCAATTTAATTAACATGCTGCTGCAACGGCGCTCCGATACGCGAAAACTTTTGGCAGAATAATCCTTTTAGAATCTGAAATTGTTTGAGTTAAAATATTTGACTGCATTCGCACTATATTATTTACAGGAGTCACAATCATATAAAACGAATAAATAGAACGATATATTACAAGTTGCAACCACTTTTTTATAAGCCTAAATTTAGGTAGAGTCTTGCTACACAACGAGGGAGATGAATATCTATAAGGTACCGAAACTGGGAAGAATATTGGACTATTAAGATATTTCAAAGAGGGTCACACATTCATACGGATATATAGTCGTAAACATTTTGTTATAACATAAAGTACAAACACATAACTTTCCGATTAATTGTAACACATTGTTAAATGGACCAAGTAATGCACTCATTATCCTTGAAATAAAACTAATTTAAACGGATATTATCGCGGTAAAACTACCGCATAAAATCCGTTTTAATTATTTTTATATCAAAGTGTAACATTCGCGTAAACGTAAGAAATCATTACGGTCTTATAACCCCAAGAAAACAATATAATGTTATTCTAAGTAAGTACATATTACTTTTGCATTGTTAATAATTTCAAAAGCAAGAAATTACATTAAATTACTGTCTCCCTCTGTACATTTATGGTTTGACGCTTTGTCAATCCAATCTCGAAGTGAGGTCAACCTGCCGTAATCTCCCGCAGCGTCTTATGATAAAAGTATTACGGATATATTCCCGCTGGATCACTGTCATCTTTCGCAGTAGCACGAGAATTAGTTTCAATCGCCAGCTGCAGCGGAAAATTGATGACGTAACTGGCAAGAGTGCTGTAAAACTCAGCGGTCACTCTTTAAAACGAGCACATTTCTTATGTACATTTTTGCTTGCATTTTACTCGTGAAACTTTTTAGTCTATTTCTAAAAATAAGTTTTTTCTGTCGCTTTTTTAGATTTAGTAAGACGATACTTCATTTATCATTTTTTTACTCATCAAAACCTTTTATTTAACGTCCTTAACAAGGGGGTTGTAGAGAAGGTATGTTCGCCACCATGGAGTGATAGTGACTTGAAAAAATACTTTACCGAGTAATGTGCAACCCTAACCCTTCTACAACTCAAAATATGTCTCATAATTATATTTTCTGACATTTATGGTTAGTAATAATGCAGTTAATCAACTTAACTTTAAACAGTTTTTGGTATCAAATTAGTCGAATGTTATTTATACCTATAGACCTATTGTACTACCTATTGTATTGAACTTAAGAACATAAAATATATAAATATACCCAACAGGCATAAAATATATAAATATATTCGTTTATGGTTAATTTTTTTGCTGGTGGGAGGATACTTGTATCCGACCGGATAGCGACCACCGTACACTGGTGCTAAAACCTGCCATAGTGGCCCACCTTGTGTGAGTCGCGTTCCAGGGTCAGCCAGTGTATATCCGGTTCTCCCCAGGGGGCTTGCCCCCTGATCCTCACCCTTTTCCCATCCCTTTTTCCTTCCCCTGCCCCTTGGCCCTTTGGTAGGCCGGCATGATCTTGCCGACCAACGATGGACATATTGTTTATCGTTGGTCGACAATATTCTTGGATTGCGCTACACTTACCATCAGGTGTAGCGTAGTCACTTTGCCGAGCCAGGATAAAAAAAAAAAAAAAAAAAAAAAAGACTACAATCTCAGCCTCAGATGTGACGTGAACTCACCATCTGCGTTGTGGTTTGGCGAATATGCCATGACCTGGTTTTAAGGGTCAATAGTATTAATTCAGGGTACTTCCGTGACTACGCCCATGTTGAAGAACGATATTTATTTGAACTCTTTGCTGTGCGTAGATTTCCGTTGTTTATTGGTCTATTTTAAATTACTGGTCCATAGAATCGATCACGTATACAGAGATAGTCTATATCGTACATACAGGCTGAATTTTTCTAAAGAAGTTAGATCCTTTAAGTCTTCTTTTTTAATTGTAAATCCCTTTGTGTTTGAAAAAGTAAGAATTTAGAACAGAGCATGAAGTTACAAAAGCAATAATTACTCGATAAAATGTTTATTTTTGTTTCATAAAGAATGTTTCGTTACAAGTTGAGATTTATTGCAATATTGGATATTAATCATTAATTATATATAAATATAGTATAGCGTTAGGCAGAGAATAATCAGGAGCTAAAGCCGACTAGCACACAGATTCCTTATCGTACTTACATACGCACTCACGCCTGTAATCCCCGAAGGGGTAGGCAGAGGTGTGACCAGAGCACCCACATTTCGCCGAGCTTGTTTTCGTCCCATGATATGATAGGAGGCGAGCCTATTGCCAGGTATTTATTATTACTTACCTTTAAAACCGAATCAGTGATGAATGTTCAACTGTTTAATCTAATTATAATAGTAAAATCAACATGTTCCGTTTGAACATATCATAAATCTGCATTAATGGCGGTTGTTGAGTGGATATCGGCGTAGGCAGCGGTGCTAATTAACGTGAGAGTTCATTAAACCACACTGTAAAACCGCGGCACTGCTAAAAGTACAATTTAATTTAATACGATACATTAAATGCATCTCTATCCATTAGAATAAAATCGTTATTTTTAATGTGCACGAATATTTCGCATACAAGTATTAAGAAACTTTTTTGTTGTGGATATACACTGAACGGAATCGTTCTTTCGCCCTCGTCAATGTCTTTTTCCGAAATAAAAAGTATCCATGTCCCACTCCAGGTCAATCTCTACCCGTGTGCCTAATTATATCCAAATTCATGCAATTATGTTAAAGCGTGATTGATTTAACAAACATTTATAATATTAGTAATATAATAAACAGTAGTATAAGACCCCGCGTGCACTTTTGTAATAAATACTCGCGTTATGAAAACGTGACGCACGATTTCATTATCGCAAAACGCGCTAGTTCTACTGAAAAATAAGAGAAGGTATGTGCTCGCGCCCACACCTACGGCATAAGGGTTAGATAACAACATTCCTCTAGGTACTGCTTAATCGGCTCGGTCCAGTTTCTCTGAAGGGCCTGGTTGGTTTCCAGCCGTTCGATTTACCCTCTGATAGTGTGTTTAGCATTCCTTGTTTACGTTTATTTAATACTAGCTTTTCCTCGCGGCTCCGCCCGCGTGATCTGCCTATAAATACAGGAAATAAATAATAAAAGGAATAAAAAGTAGCCTATGTTACTCAGTAATAATGTAGCTTTCTAACGGCAAAAGAATTTATGAAATCGGTCCAGTAGTTTTTAAGTTTATTCGTTACATACAAAATACAAATCTTTCCTCTTTATAATATTAGTGTACTTTAGCTTTTGACTGAGGGGAGAGACACAGGCTCCACGTACGTGGTTGGGTTTAATAGTACCCTAGGGAACTAGACTATACATTAAAATATATGTATTAAATATATCTAACATTATCCTACAAAAATATCATCCGCGGTATGATAATCGAACCCGCTACTGTGATGACATGTATAGTAATTTTCAAGTCTAAGTAATCGTCTGAAACCCAAAAAGTTTTATCAAATCGTGAGAGTAGTCTTTGCACGATAAATAAGATAGAAAGTGGATAGGCTCACAGATTTTAACTTATTTAATAACACGGTGCATCTATAAATATATCAGTCAGTTTCCCTTTTAATGGTAGGGGAGCCCACGATGCTAAATGGGGATTTACTCGAGCGTCGTAGAGACCTATTGGGATGCAAAGCTTAGATGATATGAAGAAAAAAATGTTATATGATATATACCTTTACATCGGTGGGGGAAGCGGCTATAGATTTTTAAATATGTAAAAAAAAACTGTTGCATGGACATCCTCGAGCGCGTCAGATATTGATAGCATCAATGCCCTACGTATTTTTAATAATGTACGTATGTTAATCTGATCGTTTGCATGATGCGGGTGGTTGTATTTAAGAGTTGAAAATGAAAAAAAAAAAAAATTAATCGAGCGCGTCAGATTTTCTAAGGGAGTGTTAAGTGCACCAAAAAAAAGCTCTCATTCACTAATCTGATGATTTCGATGGGACGCAAACTCGCGGCCATTTTCATAATGTGCAAAAAAAATTCGCCATTTTGAAATACTCAAGCGCGTCAGATTAAGATATATATGGTTCATCTTTATGTTCTAAACGTACTGTCTCATAATCTAGAGGGATTGGCCTGATCTGACAAAAAAAAATTAGAAAAACGGTTCACCTTAAAGGCCATCCCTGCAACTTCCCGCTAATTCCATTCCTGGGCTCTTAAAATTGTACTTATGACGTTTTTGAACTCAAAATATAATTTATGTGATATTTTGAGCTCGCTGAGTTCAAAGAAATAATATTTCTATGCATTTGAGCTCTCCCAGCTCGAAAGTCTGATAGAAGTTTCATAGAACACTATTTTTGGAATTTTCAAACCGCAATAACTTTTGAATGGATCAACCGATTTTCACGCGGTTGGCGGCATTCGACGCAGTTTTATCATCCTCATAAGTAATTTTAAATTGCATAATGCAATTTTAAATGATCGAACCACAAATTTCGGAGTAATCCCGAAAAAACACTTTTTCGGGTTTCTTTCGTTCACGATATCTCTCGAACGAATCAACCGCTTTTGACCAGCTTGGTGGCGATCGACGTGGTTTTTCAAGCTCAAAGGCGGATTAGTTTTTGAAGTTGATCGATAAAGCCGGTTAAAAGTTATTCCAAAAATTATATTGCAAACACGTTGTAAACAGTATGCCACGAGTCTTTATGATCAATGATGGCGTCATGGCAACAGAAACCAGAGTGGGGACGGAGTGAGAGAGTAATAGATAGAGAAAGAGTGAGAGAGGAATAGAAACGCGGAGAAGGAAATGTAGGCATCACGCAACTGCACGCATTTAACTTTATCGACGAATTTTTGTTATTTCGGCTTGCGGTAATCGTCAGATTATATATTTTTCATTATTCTTGAATGATTTCCTTCAAAATAAAAAAAAAATTAGCTACGCTCGAGAATGTCGAGATGACGTTTTTTTTACAACTTTGTTGCCCTCCGCTTTTTTTACGTCACTCTCAAATTGTCAGATTAGTGGAATATACACTTTTTAGGATGTAATTAACTCACCCTACCTTAATCTGACGCGCTCGAGAATTTCTGATGGTCAATTTTTTTTTACTAATCTGATCCTGTATCCTTCACGGGCGGCCTTATATATGGGCCTCATGTTTTGTGGAGGTACTTAACCGGGTACAAGGTATCCCCCTGTATATTAATCTGTCGCGCTTTAGTAAATCCCGAAATCCCCGCTTGGGCTCCCCTACCATAAAACGACGCGACGCGAAAAAGACTGAGGGAATTTCCAAATCGACACGTATATATGTTTTTTTGTATGTGTCACCCCGCATATCTCTTCACGGAGTAATCCACTGATACATACATGTTGATACTGACCAGTCACTAAAAATAAGAAAGATAATCCATAATAATCATCTCTTAAAGAAGAAAATCGAGCCCTAAGCAGGTGAAATCGGTGATCCTTTTATCTCGTGACCACGGCCGATATAACTCGGTTGAAAAGCCCAGAAATAATATATTGGTATTTATACCTTTGAATATTATGCGATTAAGACTTTTTTATACATTATAATAAATATTAACCCGATTAAAAAAAATAGCATCAAATAAAAGTAATTAAATAAGCCAGTGCTTTCTACCAATAATTAATTTTTATAATACAATTTTAATTTATTTTTATTTTATTATATTTGGGAAACAAACAGAACAATTACATATACAACAACAATGGCAGTGAGACTAACACATAAACCAGTAAAGTTTCCACAGATAAATATACAAAATACCGCAATATAAAATTAAGAGCAAAACTAGTACAAAAATAAAAGAAAAGTAACATTTTGATTGGATTACATAGTTTAGCACCACAATAGCACTGACTTTAGTCGATTATAAATAAAATTTTACGATCTTCTAGTACTTGTAGCGCAGTTAGAACCATATTGCGAGTTATAATTTTCTGACAATATTGTGTGCAGGAAGATAGTAGAAAGCAAAAGGAATTGAATAAGCCGATTACCTTCCTACCTACATATTAGTAGATTCAGTTAGTACGTAGGTCGTACATCGTACCTTACTGATAGAGTAGCGTATGTTATAAAAACTACGTATCCATACCAATATTATAAAGCGGAGAGATTTGTATTTTTGTATGTAACGAATAAACTTAAAATAATACAATAATACAATAATATTATTGTTACAAACTTTTAAACTTTAACTTGAACTTTAACTTTAAACCCTTATATAAAATGCAATCTTGACTTTCTACTTTTAGAACAATTCCTTGAGGTTGGTTCCATAATAATTATTATTATACAAACGCTTTTCCGGTTTTTATAGGTATGGCTTCGCCTTTGCCTTGTTGCTTTTCTACATAAGTTTCTATCGTATACCTTTTATCCGCAAGCCGGACGAGACCAATTTTAAGTGCAGTCTTTTCATGTTCTTTTTTTAAATCTCTGGGCTTTCATAGCTGAGATTCTGTACTTTTATTCGTTGAAAAAATGTCGCGTAATAAGTGAGTGGAGTTTGATTCTGCTAAGCAATTGATAGACGTTGTACATACACACTGTTGCTTGGCGGCAGAAATAGACAAATAGAATATAAAATAGTTGTTTTGTAAACAGTGCGCCGTTTATTCACATATATCTACTATTCCACAAAGAATAACTGTTTTTTTTAATAACCAAGACGAGTGTTCATAAAAATCATTTGCGTCAACAGTAAGTAACCCACGGCCTGGCAAGTTGGTAAATGCTTTAAATATTACAGTACAAGAATGATTGACTGACAGAAATTGCCTTTCACTGAGTATATAGCTAACGGGGCTCGTTTACCATGTCACCCAGAAAAGTAAATTTAATATACGACTTAATAATAAAGAAAACATATACATAACTGTAATCCCTAACGAGGTAGACAGAAGTGTCACCAGTCCACCCACATTTCACCGAGCTTATTTCCGTCTTATGATGTGATAGGAGGCCAACCTATTGCCATACCGAGCACAATTCCAGACTCCGGGTATTTCTTGATAGAACCCAATTTAACTTTTACCCGGCCCGGGAATTGAACGCGAGTTCTCAGCACAACAGTTATACCGTATATCTACGTATTAGAGTTGCGCCACCGAGGTAGTCCAAGTCAGTCAAATAAAATTTTGTTTATATTTATGTTGACTGACAATAAAACATCTACTTTTATATTCACCAGGCAGGCAGGTCACTGGTTTTTTGGATTTCACTATGCTCACCATCAGGTATAGGGCAGTCACTTTGCCGAGCCCGTATGAAAATAAGGCAGGTTGCCTCTCATTGTGGGAGCTGAGAGGACTTGTGAACCAAGACAATCAAAGATATCAATTCAATCAAATCAATTAAAATTATATCTATACCTGAATACTGGTACAATTATGACAAAAGTACTGTATAATAAGAAATGGTTTGATTAACCACGTGGACAATTCCCAGATACCTAAATACAAAGTGGAATAATCTGTAATTACGTGATGTTCGTTCAAATTAACAAATAGACAGTAGAAACTCTACTGTTCTATTATATGTAGGTATCGAAGAACATCTACCTACTTAAAAGATTTTATTAAATATACAAGACCTTTTAGACATTGTACAAAAGTACAGGGAATTGATAAAGTTACGTTTGGCGAACGTTTTATCGAGTCCAAAATTCAATAAAGTAGATAAGTTGCCATCTTATTTCTCCTTTTAGAGTATTGTAGGACTTCAGAACTATAAGAATAAGCATTTATTAACTTCGTATCGATGCAGTTTTGCAAAAGACGTTTATACATTTGTGTACTGACATACCAACTTTTTAAGTTATATTTGTAGTATCCGTAGTAGTCGAAATTGGATTTGTAATTATATTCTTTAAGTTTGAATGCTATACCTTTGAGAAAATCTAGAGTTACCTAACTTTAGTTGTCATAAAGTCGTTTGTTAGATATTTTTCCACACTCACAGCCAGTACTTATGTTCCGTTACTGAATACGGATAATAATTAATACTCCGATACTGAGTACAGAAAAAAATATTTGACGTCTCTGAGAAATATTCGAGTTCTAAGAAATGTCTTAATGACAAAGTTTAGTAAGGTCTCTGAGTGCTGCAGTAAGACTAATTTACATTTTTACTTTGCGGTATAAATGTAAACGATTGAATATTTTATTTAATTTACATTATATATTTGTAAAACATATTCTTATATATAATTTTTGCTTTCGTACGTATTAATACAACTATATAGAATATTCCCAGAATTGCTATTTCAAGCCGCCCGAAGGCCTCCGACTTGGCATAGCGACTGCTATCACTTGATAACAGCCGGGACCGAGTTTTCACGCGCCCTCCGAAGCACGGAGGCGCTCAGTTGAAATGCGACTAAGCGGTCACCCATCGATAGACTAACCGCGTCATAGGTGGCTTAACACACAAATCGTTTACCGATCAGAAAATTCAACTGGATATGAGTGCCTCAAATCTACAAGAAGGTAAAATTAATTTATGGATATTTTGTCTAATTACAGCTTTTATCAATATTTTTTTTTAAATATTTTGTATTGTTAAGAATCTTCCATTCGTATCTACGTATGTCTTCAAGTAAGGAAGCTGACAGGGTAATGTATAAATAATTCCACCCCTGAAGCTGAAGGGTAAATGGGGGATGAAAGAATGAAATACCTTTACGCTCTGATTTATGCAACGATTTTGATAATTCTTTTACTAACAATTAGTTAAATAAAACTTGATGTTTGCCCAATAAAGCTTAATGAATGCAAAAACTTTTAACAAAAATAAAATCTACTTCAAAAACTAAAAAGCATAAACTATTTTTTTTTTAAGTTTAACAATCAATGATTGATACCACCGACTCAGAATTGTGCAGTTTTATATTTAACTTTTTAGCTTTATTTACGGTTTTATTTTTGTTAAATGTTTTTATATTCATTAAACTCAATTTGCCAACCATCAATTCTCTTCCGCAAAATATTTATTTATTTATCATTATTGAATGTACATTGGAATAAATATATGTAGGTAATGTTTATAAATAATGTAATGAATATAAATAAATAAAAACTTGAGAGGTGTCAAGGGATGGAACGAAGTTCTTTTCGATTAATTAGTGAAGGAATTGTAATAATTTTTTTTTTTTAAGTTATAATAATATTTTTTTTATTATTAACAAATATAATGTTATATAAACTTAATCAGTAGGCTCAATTTTCGTAATAATATTATTTACAAATAACCTGTATACACTCAACAAAAATAATCGTCGCGACACCACACTGTTCAATGCGAAATAGAAATGAAATACACCGGCTGCTACGTCGCCCAGCCCGTAAATCGTGTTCGATATTCAAAAAAAAAAACAAATGCAAACTTCGAACCGCGTCTACATTTCTAAATGTCATAAGTTTTCAGATTAAGTCCTTTTACTTTTATTAACGGAATTTTGACTTTAACTTTGTGTAATAGATATCAAATTATTTAAACAAATGTCATAAGTTTCACACCCGTCTGGATGGGATTATATCCTTTTACTTGTATTAACGGAATTTCGACTTTAACTTTGTGTGCTAGATATCAAACTAAGTTATCACTTTAAAAAAGTGTCGTGACAAGTTTTCGTGACAACTTTTCGTGAGATTTTTTTCCGTCTAGCCCCCTTTCACAACGCGCGATAAGGAACTTCGTTCCAAAACTTCGTTCCAATAATTTATATTAAAAATTAAATAGCTAATATATTTTGATCTTCTTCCAAAAAGCTAAAAATAAGTCATCGACTAACTCCCGTACGAGGTGAGGTTTTTCAAAAATAGACCTAATCTGAGTGCTAGATTTGCAAATATTAAAAAATTGGCAATGTCGCAACGACAAGCGGTCGATGTACTCAGACGCCATTTATATCCATTTTACCAAATTGCAAAGGGATATAATGTTTTAAACAGATATGTACAACTTGTAAATAGGATAAATATCATATTCTTTGGAGCTCGGCTCGCTGTTTCGGTAGATTTAATTTTCATGCCACTCGGCATGTGAGTTGTGGGTTAAATTTACTGCCTCCGTGGCGCAGTGGCTGAGTAGACTGCGAAATATTTGTGTGATCCACAGAGATTTCGGGTCTGGATGTTGTGGGACCGCAAGTCCCTCGTAGTTCCTGATACCCACGATACAGGTAAACATAATGTGGAGTCAGAACAATGTGTGTGACTGCACAGTGTATTTTTTTACACGGAAAAATCTCCTTGCCTGCTTGAAGGAGGGAACATTCAACATATCTGTAACCCAAAAGAGAGTTTCTTTACAGACAATTTGATGTGTGTAATAAGAAACCATCATCCACTAGCGAAAAGTTAAAAGTGATTGTTTTTAAATAAGTAAAGTGTGTGATCATATATTATTTAGCTGATACTTATAATTTAAAGTCTTTAGGACTTGAAATAAAATTGCTCCGTTCGCGTGAATGTCGTTTTCCCGGACAAAATATACTCTATGGCGTTCCTTAGGATTTAACCTATCCTACCTACGTAACCTATCCTATCCTACCATTAATAAACAATAAAGTACGTTCAACCGTTTAGCCGCGAGAACGTAACAGACAGACAATTACTTTCGTATTTATAATATTAGTATGAATAACGTCTGGATCAATTCTTTGCGTGGGTCGTTCTACTTGGAACCTTCGTGGAAGTGAATTCTACACTACACGAGCGATCATATCAGGCATATTTAAACGGAGTATCTGAAATTGTATATTTAATAAAGATACGACTCTTATAGTGTATTAGTGAGTTAGAGTCCGATCTTTATTAATATAGTAGTTCTGCATCGGTGGCGCAGTTGTATTGCGGATGCGATACGACTGCTGAACTCTGGTTGCAGAAAAGGATTGGCAAGGTGACTAAGATCTCATTCAACGTACGAATCACAACAGCAACCTGTAACTTCACGTTGGTTTCTGTGAGACAGTGGTTCCACTCCGGTCAAACTGGCTAAAATTACATGATCACTCGTTCATCCTGTATACACACTCAAGAGTTAACTCGCGGACAATGTCTGCTTTACTAAATCTAAATAAATCTTCCGAAAACTAACTCACATTGCCGACAGTCATGAACTAAGAAAGCACTCATTTGATAAAAATGTAATAAAAAAGTAATTATCTTAAAGAGTACAAAGCTTCAAAAAGTCATTCAGTAGTTTGCATGAAAGTAAAGCACATTTACTTTCTCAACGTATTATTTTAATTCTTTTAATACATTTTACGGAAGCGTTAATGAGTTTCTCTTTATGTTGTTTTAAGAGGTACGTCTATATTACGTTAACGACCGTCACGTAATGTTACTTTCAATTCGTTTCGCTCTTAGATTGCATCCCTGTCAGGAAAGAAAATACGTGTTTTTTATTAAGTTATTGTTTAAATAAAAACTGAAGGTTGCTGTCTAAATTTGTTCGTCACTATATAATAAATTCTGGAGATCCGCAACGTACTCTTTCTAAAAAAATATATAATGTACTTTGTAGTCTCAGCAGTGTTTCTCACTTCACTGACAGTATTCAGGTCATTATTGATATTAGTTAATAGTATAATGTGTAGATGCAGATGCACCTCCCTGGTGGCGGCGCCCATGCATTAATATATCGTGTACATTAGATTTATCATCCATATAAAAAAGCTCGGCATTAATTAAAAATATCACAAACAACGAACAAAAAATGAACGAAAAATATCAGATGTCTGTATTTATTTCTGTATTTTTTCTATTACATTTCGTTCCAATCTTTTAGTCTGCAATCAGATTTAGATTTTATTATCTTTTATATGCATCCGGCTTGTGTACTCTATGTAGTTTGATTTTTAATTTATTTGATGTGTGTATTTTGCCATGTACGTGTGATGGATTCGTATAGAGACAATATTATAAGCTTTATAAAGTGTAAGTGGACGGTGGCATATGTGGGAATTAATTGAAATTATATAATACTAGCTTTTGCTCGCGGCTCCGCCCACGTGATCAAATAAACAAACAAACAATCAAACTCTACAGCTTTATAATATTAGTATAGATTTGATTTTGATTTGACAACGGAAGCCTTCAAATAATATTATTTTGGTAGCTTAGCAACGGAAGCCTTCAAATATGAATAATTTTCCCCGTTTTTGCAACATTTTTCACTGATGCTTCGCTTCTAATGGTCGCAGCGTAATGTTATATATCCTAAAGCCTTCCTCGATAAATGGACTATCCAACACAAAAAGAATTTTTCAATTCGAACCAGTAATTCCTGAGATTAGCGCGTTCAAACAAACAAACAAACAAACAAACAAACAAACAATCAAACAATCAAACTCTACAGCTTTATTATTAGTATAGATAATCTGTCAAAATTAAATTTCAACCATAAATCGACCAATAAGGGTCTGACGACAGCGCCACTCATGTCCACAAGTTATAGTAATTGTCGTACCAACCAAAACTACGTATATTTACGAGCTTACGCAAACGTAGCGAGTTGTGCATCTGCGTCATTGTTTAAAATACACATTCAATATATTTTGCTACCTGTCCACCGCCATATTGCATTTGGCAAATCCTAATTGCTTCCTCACTAGGTAACTCACTCTCGCAATTGTGTGACAACTGACAGCAATGCTCTCTGTATTTTGTCGAATCTAGTAGTCTGCAATTCACTGTTACGAAGACATAATGAATACATTCATGAATACGAGAAATAAACCTAATACTGGTGTGTGCGCATTATGTCTTGTGACGGTGACTCGACGGAACGTTGAATCTCGTACTTATCGTTCTCGAACACCTAAACTTAAGCCTAGTTAGATTCTATAGAGGATTGTACTTGTATGATTGTTTAAATCAATCAATGTCGAATAAAATTGCTATAGGACCGATTCAACATTCAATTGGGATTGGCACGTGATTGTGTTTTTTACTTTTCAGTTATTTGAATCGGTTTTATATTTCGTATAAAATAAAGCTTTTAGTTTTTAAAAACAATTACGCTGTCAACTCTAAAATGTACCAATGTAGCCCGGAGGTCATATAGTTAAAATAAATAAATCACTGCACCTTTTTTGAAAACAAGTATTATTATAGTCGCAATAAGAAAAGAGGTATTATTATATTAAACGCCTAATTCATCACCTTAGAGTAAAAGGTAAGTAAATAAAATATAGCACGTACAAATACAAAAGTCACATATACTAGAGGAAAAATATCTATTAGGTACTTTCAAAAATAATTGTCCCATATCATGTTATATGTGGTTAAATATTAAATATTGTGAAACAGGACCTAATTTTTTTTTAATATATTTTATGTCTAAACAGAAGTTTGTGATAGTTTTAACTTTAGTCGACTGTGGAATTTCTTTTTGAAATAAATAATGTCAGTATGTACTTAACCCGACCGATGTACAAAACAAAATAATGGTTCTTTACAATAACAAGTGACGCGAATTTATGAGGTAAAACAAGAAACAAAGGATGACTCATATGTTCTTACTGACTAAGATTAATAGAAGGGGAATAGTTTAAGAGTTCCTTTATCTATACGAAATGATAGGTCGCTAAAGATATTGAAAAAACGTTGTAGTTAAGAATGCGATTCTTTTATTCTGAATTTACCTTTTTTCTGTCCTTTTGTTATCATAACAATGAAGTCAGTTTGCCCGCGATGGTCTGTAACTTTTTTATATCGCGTGTATTATATTTTAGTACCATTTCCCAACTCTTTTTTTATTACATAGGCCGGCAAATGAGCAAGTGGGTCACCTGATGGTAAGTGATCTCCACCGCCCATGTACGCCCACCACCAGAAGAATCATGGGCGCGTTTCCGACCTTAAATAAAGGGATAATTAGGGATTGGGAAGGGGAGGGGATTTAGGCTTCTGGATATCTCACTCACCATACGAAACGCACCAGTTAGCCGCTACTTTTCGTCGGTTTTTTGTGAGACAGTGGTCGGTCGAGCCAGTCCATTCATGCTGTAGACAAAACTGTCTACAGCGTGGCTCTACCACTCACAAACACTCTTAGGCTTCGTCCACGCAAAAAATATAAAAGACTTAAAATTACATAATATACTTGATGAAACTGCGGAAGACTTTATAGTTGAAAAAGTTCGTTGTGCCATAAAATTCGATAGTATGGGCGACGGTAAACTATGCGTAATAAAATGACCGACACGAGAATGAGGCTACAGACAAAAGCCGCGCGACTGACGCCTAAGACCTACCCAGCCAATTTTCTAAACATTTTTTAACCCAGGCAATTTAGGTTGCCGTGACGTTAAACAAATAAATACGGGGTGGACAGTGGAGGATTTCCATGTTGTAGAAGAGGAGGGCAAACGATTGGCCGTCTGATCTGGTAGTAAGTGATCAACGCCGCCTGCGGCTGTTAGGGGTGCATTAATTATGGGTGCATCGTCGACCTTTGAGGAACGGAATTTTATCTCATTGACTACACGAAACGTACCAGTAAAGCAATACTATGTAACAGGATGACGGCTTTTAAAAAAGGAAGGAAAGTTCTCAATAAATATTAATAGTAAATTATTTATGTACGTTCACGCAAATATCTGATACCAATTTGGATTCTTTTTGCATTCGAAATAGTTAACGTCGGTGGTGGTCCCAATCCAATAATGGGGATGAAATGCATTTATAAACCGATTTTGATGATATTTACGCTAAAAATAGTGAAATATAAAGGTGGTATAAATAATTCATTAAACTTCAATAGCACCGACTTAAATTGTTAAAGTTAAAGTTTTTTTTAGGACAATATATTTTTTTGTTAATAAGTTTCCGGGGATATGGATCCCGGCTCTAACCAGTGCATTCTATACCTATCATAAGCTATATATAATTAGGCAACCCATTTTCAAACCGCGCGCATATGCAAATTATAAATAAAGTTGATAAACAACTCATATAAAAAGTTAAAAATCGTATCACTCCGCTGCCATTTTACCTAATGAAAAAAGTAGTTCTTAATTCGACCCATATATTTTATTTGAATATTTTTTATATCAAAAAAATAAAACCGCTAAGGAATAAAAAAAAATATGTGCTAGTCTAATCTACCGTAATTTGATACGATGCTATTAATCAGTGACGAATAAAAGTGCAATAGCAGTAGCTCAAAATTGGTTGGATTTGTTTTTTGCATTGGTTTATTTGTTATTCTTTTTGCATTACAATTATATCGATAAGTTTACAAATAAACAATTATCTTATTTAAGGCCGTTTATATTTGTTTTGCATAGAATATGTAATAAAATGCTTATTTTCGTAGGTTTTTTTTTATACAACGTAATATAAATGTTTTAAATAATTATCAAAATGCTTTGAAATAATAACCCGTATTTACTCATTTCATTGAAATCTGTTTAAAAAAAACATTTCACAACAGTAACTTCCGTAAACCGTAAACATACTTTTGTAGACAAATGTTTGTGTGATCCACAGATATTTGTTTCGTGTCAGGGTGTTGTGGGGCCGTAAGTCTCTTGTTCCTGATACATGCGATAAGGTTAACCTGGAATGGGGTGAGGAAGGTATAGAGGGGTAGAGTGTTTGTGTGTGTTAAAATCTGCGTATGCAGGCTGTATAGCCGAATGTCTGTTTATTTAGGATTAAAAGTGGATCAAATCACTCAGATCGGAGGAATTTTATAATCATTATTATTATAATTGACGACTTCGGAGATTATTTCAACGACAAAATTAAACGAAATGCATAACTAGCACTGTATTTACCACAAAACTATGCTTACGGCAATCTAATTCCTTCTGGCAAACGAATGCTTGGCAATATTTTTCGTAGCATTTCGTAGCACACGCTACGAGCAACAACGCCGTCCGCTGTACTAGTGTTAAGAAATGTTTAACCGCACAGTTATTTGTTATGTTACCATGACGAACACTAAATGTGTTTCCCAATAATAAATCTACTACACATTATTTCAAATATAATATTAATATAAATATCTTTTAAACAGTTTATATATTATTATATATCAAATACATACCTTTTTACGGTTTCATATCGTATAAAATTTTAACTCACGTTTACTCATAAGAAACAACATATTATTTAAACAAAATAATTGGTATTATCGATTAATTTCCGCGCTCATTCACAGCTTCTTATTACACCACAACTCATAACGTAAACGTAATCTACGAAAACATAAGACGGTGCTAATGTCAAATCGTAATTTAGGTAACGCCGCAACACCGCGGATGTCTACATTAAAATCATGCTTAACTCCATAAAAACATTACGTGCTTCGTGTTATATAATTTGAGAGTAACACGCGACCTACCAAAAAATTTGGTGGAATTCATTCACTGGGTGACACGGTCGTTGTTGTTGATGTGAAGGTAAAGGTCGGGGAAGGCTCTGGATTGGTTCGGGAGGCTAACTAGTGGAGTTGAAGGCACTCACCTTCCTCGGCGGGGGCTGCATGGTAGACGCGTCGCCGCAGCGTCGGCGGTCGGCAGCAGTGAGTGACGCGACCGCTCAGGCTCAGCGGATCAATGGGAACGGCACGCACGCGGGCCACCGTCTGCCGTGTCTTAGCGCGCCCGCACGCCCAACTCGCACGCCGCGCATGCGTGCTACTGTCCGCATCACTTACCATAGACTATGCTTTTTTATTTTTTATATTATAGCCAACTAAACAGAGGTAATAAGGTTATTAAACGTCCTACAATGTATTTCTCATAATGATTAAATAATTACACCTACAGACAAATAAAGCGCTGCGGTAAAAAATAATATGATTAGAAATTAAGGTCGAATGCGGTACTGCGTTAAATAATTTTATAAAAATAGGTCACCTCTTACTGTATGTGACAGAAATGATAGAGAAAGTTTATATAACAATATGTGTCCAAGATCATTAACAACAAGTCGAAACCTGATCAAGTACACAATTTTAAAACAATACACATCATTTCGTAATGATATAAATATTATTGCAAAAAGTTTAATGTAAGTAGTATAGGTAACAATATTATGATAGTATCCATTATGTATAAGTATAATTAAGATTACATTTTGTATTATACTTTAAATAATTTATCAATTTTTTGGTCAGTTTAAATATGTATGACAATATGTAATGTAAATTGTTACTTATTGCAATTTTTACATTATTATTTAATAAAAAAAAAAAAAAAGTGTGCGTCTCGGGACGCTCGACAGAAGTGATAACTTAAACTAATGTGGGTTAAAGTGGGAGCAGAGGAACCTGCCTAAGAGTGGGAGCACACAATGCGTTGCAGCGCCGCACCGCAAAGATTTCACCGTATCAGCGGGCACACGAGCGGTGCGGCGCCGCAACGTTGTTATGTCGCAGCATCGCCGTCGCCCCAGCAGAGTTGGACAGTCTGTTAATAAAATGGACAACTGTGCGGTGCCGCTCCGACGTCGCAGCGCATTCACCCCTCCCCGCCTCGTCTCGGTGGTTGCAAGTCCGGTGCGGCGCCGGGGCGCATCGTGTGACATGCCACAACTATTTCTATGTAAAACGACGCAGCGACATCGCTCCGGCGCCGCACCGCCGCCGCAACGCAACGTGGGCCCCCGCTCTGAGAGAAAAGGAAGCCAGACAGAGTGGCGCCGCTCGCGTTACGGAACGTTTCGGTTCACCCTCCCATAAGAAGTTATCACTTCAAAAATATTTTTAGTTATCATCATTCAAATATCGTATATTTACAGTAACTAAAAATATTTTTCAAAGTGGCAACACAAAAAATACAACATAATAAGTAAAGTTCAGTAAGTTTGTGAAAAGTTCATACATTTTGGCTCTGCCGACATCGAATATCATATGAGACTAATTTTCAAATTACAGAACAATGAATTTTTTAACATAAAAATATACAGAATACATAGAGAACTGGTCCGGCGTAGAAACATTGAGTGTATTACATTAACGAATAATATAAATGTTTTTTTTTTATTATTTTATTGAATAACTAGACGAGCAATTCGCTCGCTTGATGGTTAGCGCTTGTCCATAAGCAGAAGCAACACCACACAGCACTTTGAATTATAAAGCCCTGCATAACACTGAACTGCGCTCGTCACCCAAAGAGATCTGACTTCAATGTCCTTCAAACCGAAACACATCAGTGCTAACACCGTGTTGCTTGGCGGCAGAAATAGTCAAAGCGGTGGTACCAACCCAGACGGCCTCTACCACCTTGTATCATTATTACCTGTGCCGATGCTAAGTCTTGCATGTAATTAATATATTTTTAATATATTTAGGTGGCATTAATCCGCATTTGACCAGAACAATTGCATAAATATCTCTTCTCGAGATAAAATGTTTATACGCGGGGTATAAATGCAAGGGGTAGATAGGGGTGTAACCCATACACCCATATTTCACCTAGCTTATTTCCATCCCATGATGTGTTAGGGGACGAGCTAGGGTGACTTGAGCATCTCGAGATAGAAAAACCCAATATCAATTTTATCCGACTCGAGATCGAACCCAAGACTTCAGCACAGCAGTCGTACCGCATTACCATTGCGCCACCGAGGCAGATGAGCAGACAGTAGATAACAGTAGTGCTATGTGTAAACTTTACAATACGTCATCATTAGCGACAACCAGCCATAAGTTATATAATATAGAATAAATAAAAATAATTAATAATTTTTAGAATTAGTATGAAATTCATTGAATGGTCGGCCGGAGGCTATCCATGTCCGATCAGTAAATCAAAAAAGTACATAATGTAATTTAACAGGTCCATATTAGATCGATAGTCGTGGATTGCCGAAGCGAATAATCAACACAAGAATGCACAAGAGCAACTTTCTATTCTATGCGTGTTCTATAGCGTAAGGTAATGGGAAACAACTACCTTACGTGACCCATTATAATTTTATTGTGAAGAATGGTGTATAGGGGAATTGCTCTCGCTTTATTAAAATTTAATAATCTTAAAGACTGCGAAACCACCTTAGACAATTGATCTCAGTTGACTTTTAAAGGTCATTACAATTATAGAACTGTAATCAATAAGTACTAATTACTAATTAAAGTAAACTGACGTCATATGCATCGTCGTCTTCAAGTGCATTGGTAAGTAGGTATTTTTATTTATACCTATCGCCTAAACCATTATGTAAATTCGAGATATTTGATATTTCATGCTACATTTCCACTATTCGACCTAGGACGAAACAATTATCTAGATCAGGGGTGTATTAAAGGGCTATCGCGAATTTACATATTGGTTTAGGCGATATATATAAATAAAAATACCTACTTACCAATACACTTGACGACGACGATGCATATGACGTCAGTTTACTTTAATTAGAAATTACACATTTGTTAGAGTTCTATAATTATAAAGACTTTTAGAGTCAATTGAGATTAATTCTGTACTCAGTAATAGAGTGACTCTGAGTGCATTAAATGCATTAAAATAGATAGAAAAAGTCCTGAGTTATCACATTTAGAACGGCAGCTAGCAATACATATGAAATATTTTACTTGATTTTATAATTAATGATAAATGTGTGTAAAGGTCGCAGTAAGTCGCTGGATGCAGGCCGCTTCCAACAGGTCGGTCTGGAAATCTTTGGGGGAGGCCTATGTTCAGTAGTGGACGTCTAGTGGCTGACGATGATGATGATGGTGTGTGTTAATTATCTTTCAGACCCTGAGATTTGGCTCCTCAACCATACATAGTGAATGAAAGATATGACTAATCTAGGTTATGTAAATATTTAATTATCATTTACAATCGATATCACATTGATATCGTAGAGTATTAAAAATAACAGTGTAACTCCTACGCCGTGTGTTGAATACTTAATTAAGCCATGAAACGCTTTACTTCATATTTATTGGTAACAGCGATTAAAGGAAAGCTGATGTAAACCAATTTTATAAACTTAATGATTCAAAAGACAGACTTTATTTTATAATGTTTGTTATGTTTACAAGAAGCAGTTTATTTTTACTTTTGGTGCCCACGCGACAATTCGAAAGCCTTTCAACATTCATTGTCACGGGACGGATTGAGGACTTCATTGTACTAAAATACTAAACACATTTATTATAAACATCATTAAATAATTGCACCATTCTTAAAAGTTTTTTTGTCTTACGAACCATTCTGGTATCCTTTAATAGTGGACATGAGAAAAATTCTGCCCTCTGGCCAGACTGGGAGACATAGGATTACGATAATAAAAAAATTGTACCTACATGCCTAGTAACATCAATATCGTGCTTAAACTGGTAGACTGTGAGATCCTGCGTTCAATTGTCAGGTTCAGTAATCACAATTTTTATTGAAGTTTTCTATTCGACTAACACATTTGAGTTGCTCGGAATAGGAACCTGTACGCGATATGCCGATATACCCACTACTTTAATGAGACGAAAATATGCTCGACGAATCGTAGTTTCCCTAATTGTACTTCTGCTTACCCCATTAAGGATACAGGCGGGAGTTTATATCGTCCTAATAACATTTTTTTATGCAAGCAGGGCAAAGTGACTGCACTACTACTACCTGATGGTAAGTGTAGTCCAAAAATCCAGCGACCACCGACAAACAATGAGTTTATCGGTGGTCACCAAAGTCATGCCGGCCTGTATAAATGCTCTCCGAAGAGGGAAGAAGCATATCGAGGGGCCTGCGACAGGACAGGCTGATGACCGATGCAGGCACAGTAATACAAGGATGTACCCCTATACCCGCCCCAACCAACCATCAAGTCATGTCGCAAGCCCCTCGAGAAAAGCGAATATACACTGGCTGATCCTGGAACGCGATCCATACAAGGCTGTGGATCACTATGGCAGGTTTTAACACCGTATGTACGGTGGTCGCTATCTGGGCGGATATGAATATCCTACCACCAGCAGCACCACAACCACATCGAATGAAAGTTTTAAAAAGACTATCTTTTTTTGATTTTACCTTGAATTTTGATTTCATAGCAACATGCACGGTACAGTACTTATAGAATACCTATAAACTTTAAACATAAAGTCATCATTGGTAATTATTCAAAAGTTACAAAAATAAGGCACGAGTCAGTTACCAGGGTGGAAAATATATGCAAATAATTTAGGCCTCCCCCAAAGATTTCCAAACCGCCCTGTTCGAAGCGGTCTGCACCCAGCGGCTTCCTTTGACCTTTATCTAGAAATATTTGGCAGAGATCTATGTTCAGCAGTGGACGTTCTGCAACAGACAGTTTATGAAAATTAAAAAGGTTCATAAATTCTCGGTTGCGTTATTTACACAAGCGTCGCCAGCGTCTAGTCAGACGATACAGTGCTTTCTACCAGGGTGACACTGTTTTAATTGTTTTTTTTATTATTATCTATATGCAAAAATATACAATTTATTTTTTAGATTAATTAGATTTGATTTTTATTCAAATAATGTTGATGTCTATAAATTTTTGCTTGAGTCTAAAATTAATAAATAAATAAATACAGTCATACACATAGTCCCTGACCCCACAGTAAGATACGAGTCTTGTGTCGTGGGTAACAGGAACCACAAGAGACTTTCGGTCTCACAACACCCAGACCCCGAAACAAATATTTGTGGATCACAGAAACATTTGTCTCGGTGTGGGGATCGATCCCGTGGCCTCTCGCTTCACAGGCTACTCGCCCGCTGCGCCACAGAGGCTGTCGGAGGCGGAATTATACTATGGGGCAAGTTGTAACATTTTATATGGGTGTGTATTGTAAAAAACTTTGGTCTAAGTTTATAAATTGATCTTTCTATCAACTTCTTTCGCTTTCATTCCAGAATGAGGACTTACAATTACGTTCGACCGGACCATTCGAAGTAAAAAAACGTTACGAGCTGCCCGTAAATGCCCCCTGATTAAATACTATTAACTATTTTCGAAATATTAATATATGAAAAACTGGATCGGTTGTTATTCTTACAAGACTTGATTTTATAATCAAGAAATATTTTGTACTTTCTTCTCGTACATTTTGCTAAAAAACTGTTAGAATAAGCTCCCCCCGCTCCCCTACTTTATACTTCCACAGATTAAAGCAATAGACGGTGAGCGGTAGAGCCACGCTGTAGACAGTTTTGTCTACAGCATGAATGGGCTGGCTCGACCGGGTCGTTACCACTGTCTCACAGAAAACCGACGTAAAGTAGCGGCTTGCTGCTGCATTTCGTACGGTGAGTGAGATATCCGGAAGCCCAAACCCCCTCCCCTTCCCAATCCCTAATTATCCCTTTCCTTTAAGGTCGGCAACGCGCCCATGATCCTTCTGGTGGTGGGCGTACATGGGCGGTGGAGATCACTTACCATCAGGTGACCCATTTGCTCGTTTGCCGGCCTATGCTATAAAAAAAAAAACTTGCAGTCCTGAGAGTCAGTTGAATGACATCGTCGTGAGGAATAATCGCCGAGCCGGTTATAGCTTTGTTCTATTTCTGTACAGATAGGTGCATCACCGGAAGAAACATGATTGTTTCCTACGCGCCGCACATTGATAGGAAATAGTTATGCTGAAATATATTCATCGTCAGGACTATGTGTTTACTTGTTGGGTGAATTTATGTATTAATTATTTCAAAAACTCACTGGCTAGTTAATATACCCTTATATAATCTAAATGATCAATTGAAGAGTTTCATATTATTGATTTGTCCTTTGTGTCTATTTACCCGTCAAAATGACTACAATTCTTAAAAGTCTACCAGGCGCCGAGCAAATATTTTCTTGTTTAAATAAAGGATCGACACACACTTAAAAAGCAAAAATAAATTCTCCATAATTTTGAAAAGTAACGAAAGATAGTAAAAAACTACATAAAGATTAAATTCTCTAAACAGTGCAAACAAAACGTGGGAGGTCAAGACCAAGTGTGGTTTTTTTAACAGATAGATAAACTAACCAATACCTAACTAATAGGTTTTATATTACGGGGTTTTTATATTAAAAGATGTTGAGAATTTTTCTAGCTGGGTAACATCTCTGAAAAATAATATCAGAGGGACGAGAGTGGGGCATAGAGCCCCACGATTAAAAAAAAAAAAAAAGGTTTTATAGCGGGGTGTATTAGAAATATGCTGACTTGTAACACCATATTTTGGGGGATTTGGGCCTCCGGATATCGCACTCACCGTATGAAATGCAGCACCAACCCACTACTTGACATCGGTGTTCTATGAGACAGTAGTAACGACCCGATCGAGCCAGCCCATTCATACTGTAGACAAAACTATCAAAAGTATGGCTCTACCAAATATTAATATTAAGGGCGTCAAAAAATAATCCCTCATTATAGATGCACTAATACTTTATAACAGTGAATAGAAAAGTACGACCTTATTATAAAGGTCAGTTCTATCGAATGGACCACAAAATTGCATCGTATAGGTACCTATTTGATAAAACGTTCGTAGTAGAGCGACATGATTTCATTTATTAAGCTTGCCGTCCTAACTGCAGTAGAGTGCCACGAGGTCTTTGTGGTTACACTATAATATAATATAATAATAGCGGACATTCTAAAGTACCTGTCTTGTAAAATAAAAAAAAATACAGCATTTTTCTTTAGCTAATAATGTCTTGGCTTTTAAAAAATTCTCTTGTCGATAGCATTCAGTAAAAGTCCTCTAGAAATGCAGTCTACAGAGGACGGTAAGCCCACGTGAATTTATATTATTATTATCAAGCCGCCATGCCCTGTCCATAACATCGGCCATTATCGGCGAATAAAAGCTAGTAATCATACTAGTACAGTAGTCTTACTACCTATTTGAAAAGATAACATCACTTGACTTCACTAACCGCCCGTTCACAAAGTGGCTACGTATTTACGGGACCGTTTTAGCGGATTCGTCGCTATTACTGTGTCACTTTGTCACTTTCTGTTGGTTCCGTTTGCTGTCCGTAATTATACCGAACTGTACTGAACTGAACCGAAAATGTATGAAGGCATCCATACGTCTTCAGGTAGGGTACAGATTTGTTTTGATTATTGTTCCCGTATTCAGATTATATGGAAAACGGAATGACACATTTTAATCGACTATGTTTTACTGGGCTCATAATACGTGTATGAGAACTTGTTCTTTCTACTACATACGCTATTAACGAAATAAAAACGGATCCGCTAAAACGGTTCTGTAAACAGTTTCTGTTTGAACCAACATACAGTTAGTTTAGATATTAATTGAACTGATAAAGTCACTGTAGCCTCACCAATACTTTACAGGGTTTCCTTGTAGTATTGTATTTCTTTTCGTAGTAACTTCTGCGTTCTATTCCGTTCATTGTTTCCATTCACATAAAATGTTTATTTATAATTTCGATCAAACATTTTTATAAAATTACAATTAAATTAATAAAATGCTTCCATTTAACTTTCATAAAACAGTATAAAACACTACTCGTACACATTTCTAACAATACTATTGAAGTGTTTATAGTATTATTTAGTAACGCTGAGAATTGAGATTAATAGCTAAGCGAATGGCAGATATTATTTGATAAGCTAAGTGTTATGATAAGGTTACATATTTGCGAGCATTGTTTTGATAAATTACCGTCATTTAATAGTTATTGTATGTCCAAACAAATCTATAGAATAATAAATATCAATTAAATTAAATTAAATTAAATAACACCCAACAGTCACACACATAGTCCTGACCCCACAGTAAGATACGAGTCTTGTGTCGTGGGTATCAGGAACTACGAGAGACTTTCGGTCTCACAACACCCAGACCCCGAGACAAATATTTGTGGATCACACAAACACTTGTCTCGGTGCGGGGATCGAACCCGCGGCCTCTCGCTTCACAGCCGGCTACTCGCCCGCTGCGCCACGGAGGCTGTCAATCAATATTCTATTAAAACGTATATTTTCATTTTAGACATACTTCAAAAAAGAAGAGTTATGTATGTACACGCATAACTCCGTCAAATGTGGACCGATGTTGATGATTCTTTCTGTATTCGATACGGTTTACATTTTTTCACGTAGAAATTATGAACTTAAGTGCACTTAACATAAAGTGAAAATAACTTTTCATTAGTACCTACTAATTTCTAATGAATCAGCATATTGATTTAATGAATCGTGAACCGAAACAATCTATATGATCGAATAAAAATGATGTAAGTATGTGTTACTTTTACAATATCATAAGCTCATATCCACGAAGCTGTAGGCAGAGGAGCATCTTGTGCACCCACAATTCGTCGAACCAAATTCCAATGCCTGAGACCTTGACAAGTTGGCTCGGCATGGCCGCGCGCGGCATCCCCATGCGATAAAATTCCTGACCGAGGCAGCCTCGCGCGGCACCAATTTGACGTAGCTTCGTGAGGCTACTCGATCAGTCAGTACGCGGCTATTGACGATTAGAGAAATCTTCATTATGCATTCGCGCTCACTATCAAGTCCTCATAGTAACGTTATGTTAACGTTTGTGAATACGGGAGGTTAATCCCATGCAATATGAAACTGTCATGCGGTATGACAGTCCCTCGTCGGTCAAGAGTTGCGAATTGTATAGGTACTATTTGAACGCTAGTATCACGTAGATATTCATATCCGCCCGGATAGCGACCACAGTACACATGGTGTTAAGACCTGCCGTAGTGACCCACCTTGTGTAGGTCGCGTTCCAGGATCAGCCAGTGTATATCCAGCGCTCCCGAGGGGCTTGCCCCTCTCCCTAAACCTTTCCCTCCTCTTTGACCCTGGGATCAGATACTGCAGCGGTCGCCAGTATCCCATTAGACCCTCGTAGTTCATCCCAAAGGCAAAAAAAATAGTATCACGTGACAAGCTGGAATGATGCTTAATCAAGTAGCGGGTTCACATAGTTCGATTTTAGTTGAGCAACTGCTGAATCGTATGCAATTTGAACCGCCTGAACAGACAATTATAGGGAAATTTTTACGTTCTACTTAAAATGAAAGACTTGTAGACCCATCCGTCAGACCCGAATATATATTTCAATACTAAAATCTATTAATTATATATACGTTACTGTACACGGTGAGCTAATCTAAAATGTATCACAATCACAATCGACCAATACGAATTATCGCGATCAGTTAACCTCCTGCCGAGGCGGCGGTTGAGACGGGAGGCGCGGGTTCCCTCTCGCACCCGGCTGGCTGTTGCTACGCACGATGCAGTTTGAGGCTTTGCAGTTCACACGTCCCATCGGCGTGTCTCAGCAACGTGGAACCTTCCTGTTTTCTTCGAGCTCCTCTGCATGTACTACAACTTGGCGTTTCCACGCCGCGCCGCACTGGTTGATTCTTGTTTCAGTGCTAGCCGTCTTGTTTCTAACGGCTGACGTCGAAAGAGTGTGGTGTGTTTGCTAATACTAATAAATGTGTTATGTATTACGTGTGTATGATTATTTTTCTGCTGTTCCTAACTTGTTTTTTTTTTTGCTTTGTAATTCAAACTTCTGTGTGGTGTTGCTTTTGTTTATGGACAGGCATGGCGCTTACCATTACACGAGCGCCTTGCTCGTCTCGTCATTAAGTCAAATAAAAAAATGGGTGCGTGTACTTATGTACGCGCGTGAGAAGTTATACTTCTTTGTTATTTATTCAATTTAATAGCAAATATTAAAAATTAATATTATTATTTGATGTTCAATTTTAATTTTTATCACAAACTTTTTATTAAATGTTTTTTAAATTTATTTCTTTATTTTGTTAATATTAAATAACCAATAATAAGTATTTAACATTAATAATTTAATAATATTTAGTGTTAATTATATTAAATAAAAGTATTTTAATTTATATCAATAAATAATACATACGGATAGTTAACCTCAATTATATTGGAGCACTTGAAAAAGTATATAAGCACAATTTTTTTCACTAATATTCACAAATAGTAAGTAATATCAATCAAAATATAAATAAATAAATAATACATACGGATAGTTAACCTCAATTATATTGGAGCACTTGAAAAAGTATATAAGCACAAATTTTTTCACTAATATTCACAAATAGTAAGTAATATCAATCAAAATATTCAATTTAAATCACTACTGAATATAATTTATTAGCACATATATAAATTATAAAGGACATTGTCAAAAATGGCCTATGAATCAACACGCATGAAACATTTACTATAATAATAATTATTATTTATAATGTACATTATAATTATTATTATAGTAAATGTTTCATGCGTGTTGATTCATAGTTTCAATAGAACGGACACTTATTAATTTCGAAAACAATTTAAAAAGTAATCACTTCCGTCATAGTCCTCGGTATTATAATTTTTGGTTCAAATTCGGGTTTTTAATAGGCAAAGGTATTGTAGCTCATACAGCCAAGTCTTTGTAACAACACTCTTAAGCTTCTCATTGTTATGCATTTCGCCAAAGACAAGTGTAATTTATTCTCAAGTCTTCACAACAACGATGAAATATCGTAACATTAATAATTTAATAATATTTAGTGTTAATTATATTAAATAAAAGTATTTTAATTTATATCAACATATCCACTCGACATGATAGAAGTACATTCTACTCTCTTCGCGTTTATGCGAGCCTGGTACTTTTTACGGCAACATGTTCCGAATAAGAAAAAACCTAAAGAGTTTTTCTTTGTCCAAATCGTCATTTGTTTATTAATTACGGCTACTTTCACTCTCATCATTTTTTCTTAACGCGCCTAACTTCATACTGTTAATTTTTTGTGTCACAGGTGCGCGCGCATCTTAAAATTTCACTCTCATCATTTTTTCATAACGCGCCTAAAGAAGTATAACTTCAAAAATAAACTTGTTGCTATGTGGTGATGGGCGGTAATGTGGTATATGGTGATGGTAAATTGGTGACTGTGATCATGAGTAAGTATATTATGTGCCTTTGTGTGGCCGTGACGCCACATATTCAATCAAATTGATCCACAAAAACTATATAGCTTTTATTGATTCAAGTCACTTGAATAACTATAATCGAATAGTCTGAACCCGCTATAAAGATGAATGGTTCTTATTTATGTATATACTAAGGAGAAACGCTTTTATGTCTGCAGCAGCAATTGCCGAAGCAACTACAACATCAGGCATTTGTTTCCATCCTGTGTTTGTAATTATGGGCGTAGCAAAGTAACCGAATATTAAGACAGTTGTGTTGTCTGAGGATAAATGTGCATTAAAAGCTCTACGTGGGATTAATAGAAACATCCAGGATGGGACAGGATATAAATGTAGTACAACTAAAAATCATAAATTAAGATTAATTGATCTAAAAAATTTATTAATGAATGAAGAGACTATGTGCACATTGAAAACACTTGTTATATTACACGACCGCTTGTACACTATTTACATAACCCGCGTTACAAGTATCCTCTGACGGCAGTGAGGTTCACACGCCACAATAGCATCATTCACTTAACTATTTTACAAACTGTACATAAGTAATTTGTACAAGTCACACTTAACATACAATCTAAACATCTAGTTTCAAAACGAATAGACATATTGTTCTTAATACTCAAAGGATAAGGATATAAAGACATTAATCTCTTAAATCTAATACTTATCTGATTATATCGGCTAATAATTTAAATATGTGTATAATTTTTTATTAACTTAATGACTGGTACGAGACGGTCAGCCATGGCTTTACATCTAACAGTGTGATGGTGCAAGCGCGGTGGTAGTGAGCAGTGAGTTACCGCACGCATGAATGCGCGCACGCACGCACGCACGCACGCACGCACGCCCGCACGCACGCGCTCACGGACGCACGAGCACCGACGCCTGCACCACCGACACGCAAGCTTCCAACTACACGCTAACGCTAGGAAATTATGTCTGGTTTAGTACTAGTCGAGTAAGCTCAACAAATTCGAAGGGACGTCAAGAGTCGCATCCGCGTCCCTGCACTAAACATACACAACGCTCACACTCTCTCATACCGCGCACATTCTCGTCTACTCTCTAACATATCAACAACGCACACACATATTAACTTCCAATTATGATAAAGTGTAAATTACAAATCGATACAACATTTTTTCGTAATAACCAACACTCAGTAAATTAAATACTCAATATAAACTCATGCGCTTAAAGCACGAAATCTAAATAACACGACCATATAGAGTACCAAAAAATCAATACACTCATATGTATTCTCCAAAATATTAAGAAATACGTTCATACGTCATTTTTATCTTGTATAAAAAATATTTATCAACAAAATGTAATTCATGAAACATTATGTACAAGTTTAGAAAGTGATTATTTTTATTCCATTCGGAATCTCGAATACGAAGTTATTCCTAATATCTAATCGATCAGTAATATAAATTAAATCAAATCACAGTAACAAGGTAATGGTCGACACAATAAAATTGTATAAATGTGATGTCCTATGAGCAGCTGTTACGTGGTTTGTGCGCGCCACTAATGTCAAATATAATATTATATAAATACCCACTTTAGGCTAAACGGCTAGAGATGACCATCCAACGAGATTCGGTAATTTTCTACTTAAGTATTATTTTCATACATATTAATATTGAATTTAGTCATACTGACATGTAGGGTTATTAGATAATATTAAAATCATGCATTCATTCAAATAGGTGCGTAACGGGACATAACTAAATTACGTTTGCAAGAGCCATAATTGTTCATTCAGCACTTACATTTTTTTATTAAGTTCTTCGTGTAAAAAAGTTGAATGAAAACCAGACTAAATTAAATATTAATTAATCTAGTTTTAGTTTAGTCAAAACAGGACATTATGTATTGCTGATTAGAATACTAAGAACGCTGATTATACATGTTATTAAGTAAACGTAATCATGGTAGTTATTTTGTTATCTTCAGACTAAACTAAAACCAAACATTAGGCATTAGAACATTATTTACATTAGACCTTAGATTTTAGTTGGAAAACAACCTTTTTACACGACGAATTTCCCAAAAACTAAGTTGTCTAACTAAACGACAACTTAATTAAATAAAGAGATATTATTTACAAAATAAAATGATATTGGCGGTGAATGGTAAGTAGAAATATGAAAGTACTGAAATAAATAATTATTTTTAGATCGATTTGTACTTTTAACCATTATACATGTTTAAGAAACGTCAAAGCATATGAACGTTAGATATTTTTAAACATGTTAAATACGATTAAGGATCATCGTGCAAGTCGCCATTTCAGCCATTTAGGTTAAGTAGCCAAGTAATTTTAGGTTTCTTACACCACCACTTGACAAGATTAAAAAACATACAATTTTGTTCCAGCTCCCACCGTTTAAAAACACGTGTGACAGGTGCTTCTGCAATATGGGTCTCACACTTATTTTTGTGTTAAATTATCAACAGATAGTGAATGGCCATCCCTAACCGAATTCATGTAAACATCACATAATGACCCTAACACTCCACACTGAAAACCTAATGTGTGCCTTTGAAACTATATATATAAATATTTTTTGAACTTATTCAATAATCTCTTTGAGATATATTTGTGGAAATATCGAGAATTGGTGCCAAATAAAACTGAAACTGTAAGTATGCAGGGGGTTTGGAGTGACGTGGATACATTAATTTCTATTAAACTACCAATCAAAAATATACACATTTTATTAGACATACACTTTCCAATATGTATAAATTACAGGAATAAATTAGTTATGCAATTCTACTTTTTTGTCCTTAATATGTAATAAATTATTCACACGTATGTAAATTCTTATTATAAACGATAAGAGAGTCCAGTCGTTATTTAAAAGGTATACGGGGACCTCCAAAGGGTTTACATTTAGCCCCTGGTCGCTTAGGACTGGTCCATAGACATCGACGCTATCATAGAACATTCTCGAACGTGGGTACACCTTACGATATTTAAGGATGAAGTAAACAAGTAAAATTATTATCTCTGTATACGCGTGAATGTAGTATTCTCTCATACTCCGGTGACCCTTACGACTAGAATAGTTTCTTTTTACAAAAGATTACAATTATAATTTTAATATCTCCAAAATTACACACAAAGTATTTATTTATGTCATATTTATATAATTTACTTTGTGGTTTACGTGTGATAGATGTGGAAATTTTAATTGAGTAGCACAGAATTAGTTTACCCTACGGCACCATTTATGATGTGAAAATAAATGCATAGAAAAATGTCCCTTCGCAAAATATACCATTCAAAAATAAATATTCGTGAGTACGTAATAAAATTACACATCTTTAGTTTCCAAAGTGCTAAAAAAATATAAAAGTATAAAAGTACAGTAACGTTAATTTTAAAACATTTATCGAAAACAAAGAAGTGTATGTAAGCTCCCTTATTTACGTTTCAAGATCATCATATGTGTATTTGATGCAAATCAAAGGTTAGTCTCAATTAAGGTTCAGACACACAGCAGGCGGCGATCGATGCTACTCTATCGTATATTTATACTTTGTTAAAGTCATTCAATGAATTATATGATGTGTTATTTATTGATCGAATTATATTAAGAAATTGTAGTAAGTGTCGTTCGGTCTGTGTGCGAAGTTAATTTAATCCATTGAACTGACTTATAAATTACCACATTTAATTTTATATAACTGTGCGAATTTAACCGTGCTACCATCAAGTCTCTTTAAACTACTCGACTGAATATAAAATTGTTACATTTATTATTAAAAATATTTTTTCGAATTCTACCCCATTGAAGTAAACAGCTAGACAATCTAAGTTAATATTTTCACATTAAATTGTGGTGTACCTATTGTGATTTATTACTAAGCTCATTTAAACAGTAACCAGACAGAAAAGCTATAGCGATGACACGTCTTGACACGTAAATTCACATACCAATACATATAATAAGGATGGCAGTAGCATCGCATCCCGCTGCATCGCTTTGGCGTTTCAGTATGGTCACATCCTAACCGACGCTACATTAGTTTTTTATTTCATCTACTTTTAAGACAATGTCCAAATTACGCCTCACAAGAAAGACACTGACACATATATACATAGTAGTCGACAAACATATACTATAAACCAACACAAAAGTATTTCTATGTACATATACATAACATTGGATTTGCTCGCTCTACATTAGTGCAAAACGATACAAGGAAATCGACCTCAGCGCAAATTTTGAACAAAGCCTTGCTAGGTACCGACAATGCTAATATTTACATTACAAAATTAAATATCTCAAAGACGTATCTTAATTATAAAGAACATGTACTTAATTCTAACGAACGTTGTCAACTGCCACAAAACATTGACTACGCCATGAGTATTGCCAAATATTGCACAAAATAATTGTGGAAAAATATAACTTTTTTTTAAAACCAAATAAACATTCGAATGGTTATACGGCATACGCTAAATTTTAAATTATATCCTTAACAATAATCAATTTACATGTCACAATGATATGGTAATAATAATGAGGAAATACAAAAATAAATAGATGTCAACATTAAAGCTAACAGAGCACATAGCATATTAGAAGACGTTAATTATAAATAGTACACTTAACACCTTAGCCATTGTTTACTTTGCAACATTAATTCATTAGCAGTGCTCTATTATCTTGAAATCCATAAAATTATTTTGGTTCATCGGCGAAAAGTCGATTACGCTTGGCCAATAAGCTTTAGTCGATTTGAAATAGGAACATAACAGGATTTTTGAAAAGAAATCAGTATTGCAACTAATTACATTCATTACATGCTTTTAATACTGTTAAGTTCATGGTTTACAGCGACACAGTCACTGCTTGGATAATAAATACTTTAATTTAAACTAAATCAATCAACTTTTCGCGATGAATACTTATAACTATGCTGTTACGATGATTGTTCACGCTTAAGAAAAATGCCCTCGATAGGTACACATTGGCCTCATGAAGCTTGCGTTATTTATTTATTGGACACAAGGTTGAAGTGTACATCACACTCGCCAATTATTAAAAAACGACCAGCGTTTAGTAATTTGCAACTTTTAAAAACTTTACGTGCCCATTGCACTCCCGCCGTGTGTCACTCATAGTTTTTTAGTTTCTTGGATAACATTAAACATCAACCACGTGTTAAGAAATTATTTTACAAGAGATATTTTATGCAAACTCTAACGTACACGTTTTATTTGAATAATTTACAATTTGTCTCAAAAACAAAAACAATTAATGCCCATTTTCGTCGAGTAACTTATATTTTCCCATTCTTTGGTGATTTCCCATCATTAAAGTTAAATTGGAATGAAAAAATGGCTCATAGTGGGATTGGCTGATCACTTTGATTTTTGTTTTGTCGGAAATTCACAGTTGACTGATAATTTAGATTTTAGTCTAGTAAAATTTCATTGGAAGTTTTAATGAATATTTATAGATAGTATGATGAACAGTTATTCCATTTTATACCTTTAATTATACTCTTACAATTTCATTTACTCTTACAAACTCAGAATCACAAAAAAGAAAAGGATTTATCTTAATTTAGATTTTACAACTAATTTCAGTTCATTAAAAAACACTGCATTCATACTTTCTCAAATATTTTATTGTTAATATAGCGCCTAAAATAACTTAAGGGGAGGGTAAGGTTAGTTCAATCAATAAACAGAATCAAAAATACAAATCAATGTATCAATAGAAGGGTTTTTTTGCGATGAATAACCATAATAGTTAAATTGATTTATGATTATTAAGTTGACTTGATTTTTTTTATATCAATAAGTTACGTCACCCAAAATCAGAAAGAATCAATAGAAGCCAAATATGGCGAAAAGTATACTGTCAATTGATAGACGACGCAAACGTTACCGTGCAAAATCGCCATTACGGCGCACGCTCCACGCGTGCGAGCGAGATAGTGGGATGTCCCCTCTACGTGCCCATTATTTTTCATACCAATATTTAAAATCATAATTGAGGGCCTATTTTTGAACCTTTTTAGATTGCGTTAACGAAAGGGTTACCATTTTTTATTATTTTCTGTTGTGTACCAAATAAGGTATACATTTCAACATAGGAAACTACCCTATTGGTATTGTATCTTGTAGTGCAATATGTAGTTATTAGGAGAACTCTCAGAACTGGAGTTCATACATGTATAAAAATACGGCACCTCGGGGGTCTCTAGTTTACATACCTACTAATCATTAAATCATTGGCTTTGGAAGCAAACGCCAAACCAAGAGCTAAATTGTTACGCAATATACGACACGCGATCGAGCTCACAATATTATGTCGAGGCGAGGGCAAGCGAGACGGAACGAGACCGCCTTCGACACACTCTCTCGGACCGACACGGGCCGTCTTGAAAAGAATATACAAACGGAAAACAATAAAGTTGGACAGTGTGTCGGACTACACTGAATACGGAATTATCCATCCCATAGATCGACGGAATTCAGTAAACTTTGACTTCACTAAACCCAACAATAACGGTTTTGTCGTAAAAGCTATTGAAGATTATTGTTATTTATCAAAGAGGAGAGTCAATCACACAGAGCCATACACAGTAAAATTATTAAAAAGGAAATCGTGAACAAAAACTATTCTTCTCACGTGTTTAAGCGCGATGTTACAATGTGTTGTGATAGCAAAGCTCTCAAACAGTATACAATATACATATTTAATTGTCAACGGTTATATAAACCGTACGTGACCAATTAATGAGATTCAAAACGAGGCACAAAGAAAACAGTAATAACTTAACAAAATATTTATATTATGTATACTGAAAAGTAAATTTTTCAAGTGGATATGGAATCCCAATTTCGATTCGTCGAGAAATGCTCAAAGGCTGGTCTGATATTATTGATGATGAAAATAAATTATTTTTTTAATTAAAAAGTTTTGCATTACTGTAAATCTGTCCTGTTGCTTCTTCCTTTTAATTTTTCATTTGACATTGCTACCCAAAAGCTGATGTTTGTTGAGGGGAACGTATACCCATCCGCACCATAAGACTCCTACGAGTCGTTATTATAGAATATTCCCGATGTGGATTGGTTAACGTTCTCCTTTTATTACTATTTAGGTGGCACAATATACAGCATGCATTTTTTGTAGAATCAGTTGATCAATGGAATCAATTTAAAATTCATCTGAAATTAAATTAAATTTAGTTTACATTAAAATCGGATTTGAGATTCCTAATTTTTCGTTATTAAGTTGTAATGTGAAATGGGCATCCAAGTACACCTGAAAAATTAACCCTGAATATATATTATGTGCATTGTATTTTATATCATATATTTATTGTGCATCACGCGACGCACAATGCTCTATATTCTTACAGTAACTTTAAGTTAATCATTGAGCTTTCCATTTATACAAATAAATAATATAATAAAGTACATCATAGATATAACTATTTTAGAAATATATAGATACTAAGTTACGGCAACTGTACAACAATAAGTTTATATAGGCGACCTCGGCCAGCGCCATTGTCCGTTGCCTATTTCTTGTTGCATGGTCTGTATCACCTGACTACACAATGTTTAACAGCCACAGGCAGGGGCGAGGCGGGCGTTGTTGTCGCGGCAGCGGGCGCATGCGCATGCGCGGACGCGGACAGTGCGGCGGCGGACGTGCTAGCGCCCGGCTCGTCAGCGGCGCTGCTCTCGCCGCTATCCTTCATCACGTAGCCGGATCCCTGCGCTGTACGCGCAAGTTTTAACCGGATCGGCGTTACCTTCGCTGTGCGGATTTTCCGCATCGCCGAGCTCGCCTCGGAGTATGAGGGCGTGTCGATGGCGAGTGGGTCCGGTGCTGTGGGGTCGTACTCGAACGGGTCGACGGGCGGTTCAGGAGCCGCGGCGGTTGCGACTGACGAGGCGCTCGACCGCGTTCCTGATGCCGATGTCTCGGGACTCACACCGACTTCGTCTTCTTTAGTACGTTTTATTGTTAAAATCAGTTTTGGGTTTTCCATTTTCTTCACAACCTCCATTTTTTCCGCTTTCTTATCTTTTTTCTTTTTACGTTTCTCTGTCTTGCTTGGTTTGCTTTTCTTTTCTTTCTCATTTTCTTCAAAGTCGGCCATAACCTTCCGTCGGAATTTCATGCTCTCACGACGGATGTCTTCCAAACTAGGCTTGTGAATTAACCGTTTCTTCGGCGGGCGGAACTGTGCGCTGGTAGGTTCCTCGTTCACTTGGTGAACTGCGTTAGTTGCGCCGATCTTTATTTTCAATTTAGGCGCCACTGGTGAAGTAGCAGTTTTATTTGGTTTCGTATTCGTACGACCACGCCTCTTATGCGTCTGATTAGATGTGCCGGCAATGGCAGACAATTTTACATCATCTGAGGGATCCACGTCATCATTCATACTCACTTCCAAATGCCTCAATTCTCTGGACAAGCCGCTTGTAACTTTGCGCTTTTTCTTTTCTATGGGGGCCTCAGTAATTTTGTAATCCTCCCTGGTAGGAATACTGGTCATGGAGGCCACCGCTTTTGGAATCGTAATAACCGCCCGTGTGAGAGGAGACGGGGCCGCTGGCGGTGGAACTACCATAGCGGATGAGGCCGCCGGATCGTCCATGTTCATGTCCTGCGTCCAGTACTGACGAAGCAACTCCTTTTTTCTCATACGTCTCAAATTGGTAGAGCCAGCCATCATGCTGGATCCAGATGCGCCGGACGTATTAAATACACTTGGATTTGTATCCATAACGGGGGCCGGGGGCGGAGGCACCACAGGCTGAGTTGAACTCGTAGAATAGTTTGCGTCCAAAAAGGGACCTTTAATTTTTACTTTCAATTGATTTCTTGAATCCGAAAGGGATACCTTAGGTAATATAGTCACTTCCTTGGGCGCCTCGATGGCTTCAGACACTGTCGCCGCTGAAGGCGAACCGTCTTTAGGCTTGCTCGACATTAAAGCACTATGTAGTTGATTCTCGACTTCTTCATCTATATCGGGTAGATGTTGATCAGCGGTTCCACTAGCAAACGCTAACAGGTGGCTATGGTAACCATCTCCAACAACAGGCACTGGATTTTCGAAAGGTTGGTAAGTACGCATGTCAACGGGGCCAGGCAACACTGGATGGACCTGAGAAAAACCTGATCCACGTTCTGAAGAGCTATTATCTGGAGAAGCAGCTCTTTCGGTATCTGGAGAAGAAGGTTTGATTTCTTCAATGACATCTGGAGGAGGCTTTTTATTGCTGTGCTGCGGGCTCATGACATCAGGAGATCGCGACGTGTCTTTATATGAATGCTCAGATTTTCGTTCCTCGGATTTGCACACATCTACAGATTTACGTTTTTCCCTAAGAGCTTTAAGGTCTACACCATCGTTTGCAATTTCCTCGTCAAAGTCGTAAACGGTTCCAACTAACTTACTTTGAATAGAATTACCCGTATAATCAAGCGATTGAAAACTATGCGAGACTTGTCCGCGGCTCTTAGACCGACCTCGTCCTCGTTGACTCCTATTGCTCCTATTACTTGGACGTTTAGTACCTTTGGGAGCATCGCTTTGCTTTGGTGAAATGCCAGGACTTTTACCAGGCGATTTGGTTGGAAATCTGGTCATAAGTTTATTGGATTTTGAGGGCGACTTAGGCTCTTGAATTTGTAAATTAATCATAGCTTCATTACTATCGTTAGACATTTTAGTCCTATTTGTGGCTTCATATGAATCTACGCTAACACTGCGACTTGAAACAACATGAATTGAAAATTTGTCACTTCCTGTAACATCAATTTCATCCCTAGGAGATTCCATCCCTTTAGGGGTGGGTGACGCTATCATTGCTGTAGTTAAAGCGATATTTTGTGACGAAGATGTGAAAGCTGCACACATTGGGAACGAGGTTTTCGGCAGTAACGATGTGTTAGCGTAGGTCAGTCCAGTGGCATAAAGCCCAGGACCAGGTGATGGCAACGGCAGTTGAGAAGATGGCCCGGTTGCGAATAAAGGTAGTGACATTGTAGTCAAGAAAGGCGACGCGTCAGGGGGATAGGTCGAATATTGATTGAGTGGCATTGAAGGCTCCACAGGACATGAATACGCCGGTACTGGCGGGTAAGAATCAATTTCTGGCATGATAGTGATTTGTCTTGCAGTACAAGCACCCAAATGTGATTTTAAATCCGTTTTGTGAGAAATTACAGAAGCTTCAGAATTTGTGCTTGAGGCAGATGATCTTCTGGTGGTTATCTTACTCTCCCTCCATTTCTCCTGACTTATATAAGGTGATGCAATAGTGGCGCAATCAGAATGTAACAAGGAATTATTATTATCGTAATTTTGATTATCTTGTGTCATTTCATGATCATTACTATGCATGGAATGATCAACAACAGACAGCGGTTGTGAATCGTCACTTTGTTTAGAGAGTGATATCGTATCAGCATTTTCTGAAATAGATTGCACGTCTGACTGTACTGTAACCGGTTCTTTTATAACTTCATTGTAGGAATTCGTATGGTCATATTTTCTATCGTTAGATTGACTCATTGTCAGATCTATATGAGCAGTAACAGACTCAGGTGCCCATTTCTCGTTGCTTGTCATAGCAATAGGCTGATAAACTTTATTATCTATACTATTACGTCTAGTGGATAGTTCTAACGGCATGATGGGACGCGGCAGGTGATTATCGGGAGGCGGAGTTTTGGGCACAGGCCTTTGTTCGTGTAAATCGAGTGCTACTTCTTTCTCTGATGGCGGTGATTCACTTTCATGGTCACTTTTAATAGGTTTAGAGTCAATTTTAATTTCTATAACTTCTTTTTCCTCCTTTTCAATAATAGGCATCGGATTTTCTTGAGCCGAATTTTCTACAGTCACTTTCTTGGAACTAAGTTGCATTCTTAGTCTGTCTACCAAATTAAGCGTTTCTTGCACGCCTTGTTCCTTCGAGTCCTCTTTAAAGAAAAACTCTGGATACGACGCGAATGGTTTCATGATATCGTCATGATTAAATCCATCGTCAATAGCAAGCATTTCATATTCAAATAGCTCATTTTCTTTAGACTGGGGCGAAAACATTGACCGATTAGGATATGGATTGGCATTGGAGGGTATTTTAGCACTCTTTGAGATCTCCACTCCTTGAACGTGACTGGCATCTTGAGTGATGAATTTCTTTTCCGGATCTAGTATGGAGCGCTTTCTTATGGTTCTAACCATAGGATTTTCGACATCTATATGTTCCATCGATATCGTTCGAGCATCCATTGGAGTTTTAGGTGATTTAATCATAGTATTCTCATTCAGATTAGCTTGTATTTTGGCAATCATTTTCACACTGCTCTTGTCAGTAGAATCTGAATCAAGCGACTTATCTTCAGTCATGTATTTTTCATTTCCACCCGGTTTTTCAACGGGCGGTGGATGTACTGTCGGGCTAGGGGCTTTCGGCAACCAGTGCTTATCGTTGTCATGGAAATCTTCAGCAATTCTAATGGGACTCTTTATTTCGATTACATCCTGTGACTTCTCCACAGAAAGAGACTTTTTGACAGGTGATGATGAGCATTTTTGTTCAAGCACAGGCACTTTAGAGTTGTCTTCCTGGCTATATCTATTCTCCTTTATAGATTGGTGTATTTCTGGAACTGGAGACTTTTGTTCTTTTGGTGACTCTTTAATGCTCATACGGCGGTTTATTAGTGTCTTTTGTTTCGATTCTGAAGTTTTCTTTGGACTTGGTTTGTTGATCAGTGGAATTACAGTTTCCAAAATTATTTCTTTATCATCAGTGGATACATCAGATTTAGTAACTACAGAAGCTTTAGGCTTTACGTCATTATTAATAATGGGAACGACTTTAGGTTCCTCTTTAATATCGTCGCCTATTTTTATCGCCTCGTCCGTTTTCCGCTCCGGAGGTGGAAGCTCACCGGGCTGGTTACTCTCTTTGGAATTTTTATTTGCTCCAGAGACGACGCTGATGTCGTCTTTAGATGGTTTTCTAAGTCTGGCATCAGGCTTATCAAGCATATTTCCGCTTGCAGTAGTGCTTCTGGTCCGAGCACGCGTGGCAGCACGCGTGTCGTTGGGTCTGCTCGGTTCCTCTCCTTCAACAGTCGGTGATGGTACCCTACACTCGGACCTCCGTTCGGAAGTTTTAAGCTTCTTGTCCGGGGCCTTGCGCGGGGACGCATCGGTCGAGATGCTCTTGCCCTTCCTACGCCTCCGTGGCCTTTTCGGAGTGGGACTTTCCGAGCCCGACCTTTCGGATTCTTTAGAGCTGTCAGAATCACTCGAGGCGCTAGTCGACGAGAGCGGTCTTGACACCTTGTCGAGAAAGGGCAAGTCCACTGTTGGCCTAGTGCCGGGCGGTGAGAACATGGATGGCTGTCTTATTGCAGGTTTTATTTCCCTTGCTTTAGCAATCGGTTTAATCTCCGGCTTTTCATGCTCCTCTTCGGAACTTGATGATGACGAATAACTGCTGCTACTAGAGTTCGAAGAAGAACTTGAGCTTTCTTTTTGTGGAGCCTTACCTCCCTTCACGTCTTCCTTTTTAGGAGACACTTTTGAAGTTTCCGGTTTTTCTAAGTCTTTCTTCTTATCATTTTCGGTATCAACGACAGGTGCCTTACTACCGAGGCCACTCTTGATATGAGCAGCCGCTTTCTTAGCTGCTTGTCGTTGCGGTACATAAGCAATAGGTTCTTTCTCCATTTCTTTTGACTTCCTTTTATTCAGTCTGGTTGGTACTTCTTTTATTTCCTTATCTTTTGCTTTCACTTTAGGTTTGGGTTTGGTTTCTTCTGGAGGTGACTGTTTGTCTGTCCCAGTCTCCTCTTTTTTGACTACAGCTGTCGAACGCATGTTTTCAGATGCTTTTTTGGCTGCCTGCCTCTGAGGAACAATTAAATCAGTCGGATTATCTTTTTGTTTCGATAATTTTATATTTTCTTTATTTTTAGCCTCATCATCTGATTCTTTGTTTACGGGCAATTTTTTGTCCTTATTAGATGGTTTTCTGCCGCGTTTCTTAGGAGCAGGCTTCTCTTCTTCTGTTAAATTCACCTTCTTTTCAGGTTGAGTTGATATGAACTCTTTCATGGCCGCTTTGGTTCTCGGTAGCGGTTGCTGAGAATCATTACCATTTGGCGATTTTTCCGCTTTGAACTTTTCCGATCGCGCCTTGTCAGCCTTGGCTTTTTCCATTTTTCTGTTAGTAGAATCATCGCTACTATCAGAATAAATATCAACAGGGAATTTATTATTCCTAGTGGTTCTTATCGGCATCAATTCATCACTATCTGTACCTGATTGACCAAACTTTCCCGCAGCCATTTCTTTCTCCATTTGTTGTAGAGTTTTGCTGCGAGACGTATCTTTTTTCAGTCTCGAATTCAATAACTCATCCTCACTACTACTTTCCACAAGCGCCCTAGATTGGGGCACCTTTTTCTTCTTTCTTTCAGTCTTTTTAGGAGATCTTTTACACTTGGCTTTGGGTGACACCTTCTTCTTTGGTGATAGAGTTGGCTTCTTAACGTCTTCCTCTGTGCTAGATCCGATTGCTCTACCACGATATCGACTGGTCCTACTCATTTCCGGAGCACTCTCTTCACTGGATAATCCACTGTACATACTACCACTTCGTCGTGATCCATTCACGTAATGTTTTTTATATGGATTCGAAGACTTCGAACCTTTCACTAAGCCATTGCGATCCTTTTTCTTTTCGTCGCCCGAGTCCAAAGGAGCAATACGAGCCAACAAGTCCTCGAAGTCGTTCTTATGATCTAAAGCATTAGGGTGGGAATACAACCTGTCATAGATTGAGGGACCATGGTTAGCCTCAATGATAGCATTTAGTTCTAAATCAGGTATGCTAGAACCCGCAGACAAGACGGCTACTTGTTTATGAAAAGTTTGTTCCCGCATGCGAAAGAAAGAACGAGAAAGTTTCTCCCTCCTACTTACCATGTAACACAAATTCCTAACCCTCTCAAGATCCTGCCTAAGCTGTACGAACATTTTCATTTTATCGAGATCGGCTTGTTCTTGACGATGAGTCAGGAGCTCATTGTCATCGAACTTGGGCGGTAGCAGCGGCCGATTGTGACCTGCCCGCCTTTTTAGTTTCCAATAGTTATAAATATATTGAATGGCATCTTGATCAACCTCTAGTAGATGTGTGCTAATATCCTTAACGCTGACATGTCGGTCGAATTCTCTTTCAATCTCCTGTAAGCGAGCAGCACGTGCTTGTGTTTTCTCCTCAGAAGTCATGTCCTTTCGCCTTTTTCTCTTAACCTCCTCCTCCTCAGAACCCGAGCCGGGACACTTTTCCTTTTTAGAATGAACACTATGTTTTTGACAATAAGAGCGTAGCTTGACCCCGTCGTCTGCGTTTTCGTCTTCAATTATAGCGCGCATTTCTAGTCCATGTTTAAATGCACATGTGACATGATAAGCAGTCTTACAAGTTTTAACCGAGCACTGTATACATGCTCCTTTGCGTTCGCGACATAGGACGCACACAAGCGACCAACGAGACGCAGGAATGGAGGATATTTTTGTAATAGGCTCCATTTTTTCAGCACAGCCGATTGAGACTTCAGGAATCCATAGAACGCAGCTTACATGTGCCCACTTTTGGCCACTCGGGGTGCACTTCATAGCGCCACCGAGGTTGGGACAAAGCACGCACGTCGGCCTGACGCCATCATGGCATGGTTTGCATAGCCACTGACCTGGAACCACATAGAAAAAAACCGGTTAATTTAACATTATATTGACTAATGGATAATGCATCAAGTCCACTAAGCACCGTGATCTAATGAATCGTAAAAATGGGTGTTTCAGCAATAGTCCAGTCAACATTTTAATATCTTATAATTTGCTTTTACTATATTAGAGCTGAAAACGGGATCAGATCTTGTATACAATTACAAAGAATCACCATTGATGGTACATTTGTTAAAAAATATTCAAGGCCAAAGGTTAAATTCATCATTTAATTGCATATTTCTCGTAAACAATAAATGTTTGTCTCGTAAAAATAGGTTAGACGAGACTTGTGTAACAAATTGTTCTTATGATATATCCCTACAAATCACCATAGCTGAGATACCGCGATTTCAAAAGTTGAAGAATCATCTATATGATATGCGCACACACAATTATTAATGTTACAGATGATAAATGTATAAGAACAATTTTTATAGACAACTGCATGATCTACAAACTTTTGTCTGAGCTAGTTGTTGTTGTCGGTGATAGAGCCACGCTATAGACAGATTTCTCTACAGCATGAATGAGCCAGCTCGACTCCTTCGTTACCACTGTCTCAAAAAAATCGACGTAAATTTGCGGATTACTGCTGCGTTTCGTAAAGTGAGTGAGATATCCGGAGGCCCAAATTCTCCACTTCTCAATCTCTTAATTATCCCTTATGGTCGGCAATGCGCCCATGATTCTTCAGGTATTGTGAGCGAACATAGGCGGTGGAGATCACTTACCATCAGGCGCCCCGCACTTGTTTGCCGGCCTATGCTATAAATAAAATGCAATTTCATTAACATAACATTAATCATTAACGAGAAAAAAGCTTACGGCTTAAAGGCTTACGGTTTTTTTTTATTTTAGAGATGTAGGATCCGTAAGGATTGTTAATATTTTATTTATAACTAGATGACCCGGTGAACTTCGTATCACCTACATAATATATTTGTGTAAAATGTGGTCAAAACTTAATACAAATGTTTTATTTACATTAAATGCAATTATGTGAGGTACTGCGCCATTGCACGTGAGGTAGCCCGTCGCACATTTAATTGACTTCGACGACCTAAGTCAGGTCGTCTCCCACCTCCCTCCGGTTGGACAGTCCTGTCCCCGTCCCGTCCCCGTCCTGTCCCCGTCCTGTCCGCGTCCCGTCCCCGTCCTGTCCCCGTCCCGCCTCCTGTCCCTGTCCTGTCCTGTCTCACTGTCCTGTCTCACTGTCCTGTCTCACTGTCCTGTCTCTCTGTCATGTCTCTCTGTCCTGTCTCACTGTCCTGTCTCTCTGTCATGTCTCTCTGTCCTGTCTCACTGTCCTGTCTCACTGTCCTGTCTCACTGTCCTGTCTCACTGTCCTGTCTCACTATCCTGTCTCACTGGCCTGTCTCACTGGCCTGTCTCACTGTCCTGTCTCACTGTCCTGTCTCACTGTCCTGTCTCACTGTCCTGTCTCACTGTCCTGTCTCTCTGTCCTGTCTCACTGTCCTGTCTGACTGTCCTGTCTCACTGTCCTGTCTCACTGTCCTGTCTCACTATCCTGTCTCACTGGCCTGTCTCACTGTCCTGTCTCACTGTCCTGTCTCACTGTCCGGTCTCACTGTCCGGTCTCACTGTCCTGTCTCACTGTCCTCTCACTGTCCTGTCTCACTGTCCTGTCTCACTGTCCTGTCTCACTGTCCTGTCTCACTGTCCTGTCTCACTGTCCTGTCTCACTGTCCTGTCTCACTGTCCTGTCTCACTGTCCTGTCTCACTGTCCTGTCTCACTGTCCGGTCTCACTGTCCTGTCTCACTGTCCTCTCACTGTCCTGTCTCACTGTCCTGTCTCACTGTCCTGTCTCACTGTCCTGTCTCACTGTCCTGTCTCACTGTCCTGTCTCACTGTCCTGTCTCACTGTCCTGTCTCACTGTCCTGTCTCACTGTCCTGTCTCACTGTCCTGTCTCACTGTCCTGTCTCACTGTCCTGTGTCTCTGTCATGTCTCTCTGTCCTGTCTCACTGTCCTGTCTCACTGTCCTGTCTCACTGTCCTGTCTCACTGTCCTGTCTCACTGTCCTGTCTCACTGTCCTGTCTCACTGTCCTGTCTCACTGTCCTGTCTCACTGTCCTGTCTCACTGTCCTGTCTCACTGTCCTGTCTCACTGTTCTGTCTCACTGTCCTGTCTCACTGTCCTGTCTCACTGTCCTGTCTCACTGTCCTGTCTCACTGTCCTGTCTCACTTTCCTGTCTCACTGTCCTGTCTCACTGTCCTGTCCCTGTCCAGTCTAGACGCTATACGACCCGTCATCACGGCAAGCTTCGCAACGACAACCATCCGGTTTATACTAAAACATTCCAAAATCAACAACTACTAATAAATTAAAAATTAATTAAAAAAACATTGTCCAGCGGACAAAATTGTGAATCTAAACCATTCTCAGATCCCCTTGAACACACACAAAAAATTTCATCAAAATCGGTCCAGTCGTTTAAGAGAAGTTCAGGAACATACACACTCACAGAAGAATTATATATATAAAGATGGTGCTAGATCTGTACCAATTTTCAGGTCTATGCGAATTATTGTACCTATTGCTTATACTACCACTATTTTTTACTGGACTACAAGGAATACAGCCAATCTTATTACAAGACATTAAGCTGCTTTATTAACTATCTGTAACTAACAATGACGTTTATGAAATTATCTCTCTCTTTTACATTTGTTTTTGGCCCGACAAAAACGAGAATTGAAGAGTTATCAAGTTTGGTCGATTTGTCAGTCTGTGGCACGCAGCGTGGTTTCTAAACGAATGGATCAATTTGAATATGCTTTTTATAGCTTGTTTAATAGAAATTGTTCTTACCGATGTTTGAAGAAAATCTGTTCAGCCGTTTAGTATTTACAGCTCACTTTGATGATTGATGATGATGAATGATTCTAAGCTTTATTCTAAGTATTCATCTCAACGTTTAGTATTATTGTATTTTAGTATGTATCAAAATCGAAAATATTTAGTCATGGCTAAAGTCTTTGAACACAACCTTTTATACTGTAATACTTAGTTATAGGTTGCAGTTAGCGACGATTCTCAATCACAGCGCTTAGAGACAAAGTTACAGTCGGTGTATAGTCCTATAATGAAATATCAAGACATCTTAATACCTATGTGATTTCCAAACTAAATATCAGCACAGCATGGGAATGACCCGAATGATATAATACACGGGATGTTGCAAATGGTATCAATATTAATTTAAGTTACAGGTACGTGAATGATAGATTAAAAAGAGAAGAATGGAAACGTTATCGTGTCAGAGTAATTAGTCTTAAATTAATTTATCCAATATATTCGTTTTAACATCCCAAAACTAGCTGGTAAATGTTAAATAGCAACTTGTAACATTAATTGAGGATTTATAATGCAAGTTGCTTGACACTTCAGATTATTTTAGGGTGGCCATACGATTTTTCCATTGCTATGCGAAAATATAAATATATATTTTTTTAACTCATACCAGTGACATTTATAATAATACCTTAATATATAGTTTTGTCATTGATATCACAATTTTTGGACCTTCTTTATAGTGAGCAGCTTAATTATAGTTTATTATTTTATTATTATTATATAATTAAGCCTATTATATCTCTCAAACATTGTAAAAGCATACCGAACATGGACCTGCGATTGGTCACGATACACAATTTGCCAACATTTAAGCTTGAATCTTACTTTTTGAAAATATGTTCAATTGTCTTAGAATCTAAAAAGAACATATGGGAATACATTTGTATAGTCATCATTAGTCATTATTTTTATGAATGTAATATTTAGCTGTGCAATAACTAACAGGTTGAAGTCTTGATAGTTCATTAAATAATACAATAAAGGTTAGTTTTAAACCAACACGCGGTGCCATCAGTGCAACCGATCTGCGATCGGTCTGTGATCTCGTACTTACCGTCGGGGATGATAGTTATGCCGTAACAAGCTTGGTGGACACAGATATTACATGAGTCACAAAAGACCATTTCATTTCCATCCTCAGAGTCGGGCGAGCGACAAACGTCGCATATCACATTCTCGTCGTACTCTATACCCAGGCCCTCTTCAGATTTCATAATAGCTTGTATCTTATCCCATGTGCGAATCTGGAAAGGCGGGTATAGCCAAATGACACATCGTATTGAAAGACGACAAGTAAAAAAATATAAAACTGAAATTAATTAAATTAAAAATATATATATACTATACACATATATTATAAAAACACAGAATTAGAAGCCATAAAAATTCTACAAATTATTTCGGAGTTCTCATTACTAATTGTATTTATTTTTATTAAATCAAGTCGTGGAAAAGACATATCAATAAAATAATAATAACAAAATTATAATACAGAAAAATAAAATCGTGCAATATCAACCATGCATTTTTGGTAAGCAGAAGTTGTAATAACGCCCCAGACATACAATACAACAACCTACTCGTTTGCTGTTCAAAGTTGTAGTTGTTTACAAAAATGCTTTAGAAGCAAAGTTCGTGAATTTCCAAAAAAATATTAAGATAATCATCAATGAAGAAACTCATCCCCGAAATACTTAATTTTATTTATGCTCAGCAATTATTGCTGAGTGTTCTATTCATTCTAAGTCTTCTATCAGAAACGAAATGCTGCTTACCCAAAATGCACAGTTAAATTCAAAGTATGTAAGTATTTCAAATTATTACATTATTATGTATTTCACATTGCATTTGAAACGTATTGATATTCCTAATATTTGGATAATATTAATGATCGCATAAACGTATAAAACACGGCCGTAGCAAGTACCTAACAAAATGATATTTATACGAAAAAACGTATATCATCGTCGTAACGTAATTACGTCTACATTAATATTCTGTCCTGTCCTAATTATTATAGCGAACAAGATTAATACTGTACAGGCGACAGCATCTCTCCCGTCAAATTCAGCATGGACGCTGCTGTTAATTCTGCAACTTTATCGATTCGCAAGATGTAAACGAATTCTTAAAGGTAGGGCTGTCAGATCTCGATGTGAAGAAGTCTGGAAGAGAATGTGACGAATCGCACACCGTATCATGATCCTGTCACCATGCTCATCCTATTTTGTTTTAAATATAAGCTAAAATTTGTAGTTCTAGTTATTTGCAACCAGCCCCAAAAACCCCATTTCGGTGCCTTTATTGCCTTAAACATAAAATGTCAGATCTTGGACTCAAAAGTCCGGCTAAATTAGCTTCGAGTCCCACTATTCGATTTTAAGATCTGGCAATCCTAATTACGCAGTGAAAAATGAACGAACTGTAGGTCTTGGAAATAACTACAAAATAGAGCGTATATAAATAACACGTGTGTCGTGTGATTGACTCAAATAACCATTTTAATCTTTTACTTATTAATATAAAGGAAAAGATTTTGATGTTATTTTGACTACCGATTAAATGTGTCTATACATTGGGCATTTAATGAAGATTCAAATTATGCTTTACATCATCTCATTTAAATGAATACTTTAGAAAATATGACTTATGTAAAATTAGGCGCGATCACAATATAAGTTGCTCGTGTAACGAGACCACTAGGTATTGGGGTTCATACAGTACAAACTACAAACAATACTACAAAACACAAGGTGGTAGGTCCCTCGTATGCGAGAGGCCGTCTGGGTTGGTACCACCGCGCCGTCTATTTCTGCCGACAAACAACAGTGTGTAAGCACTTTTGTGTTTCGGTTTGAAGGACATTGAAGCCAGGGAAATTACTGGGCATTATAAGACATGTCTCGGAGTGACGAGCACAGTTCAGTGCCCTGCAGTGCTTTGTAATTCAAAGTTCTGTGTGGTGTTGCTTCTGTTTATGGGCAGGCGTGGCGCTTACCGTCAGGCGAGCGCCTTGGTCGACTCGTCATTCAATAAAAAAAAACACGATAGTCGATATTAGTTACAAAAATAAGAGACGTATTAAAACAATGTAACATGTAACCGAACATCGCTACATGTATCCTGTATTAAAACAAACATTTTGCTCTAAATATGGTTAATATCGATTATCACACGCAACAACCATGCAGCAATGAAGTTCAAGTTCATAATACATAACCTACATAAGTGAACTTAGTCGTACACTCGGTCAAACAACGTAATGTCGTAATCACGTCAGACGCGAACGGTCCACGTGCGGCTAACTGTGGTTAGATATTGCAAATTAATGAGACTAGCCATGCGTACAATGTGATTTACCATCGACAACATCTCGGGGCAGTCAAGTTTTTGAATAACCTGTTCCTAATCAATACTTAAAAGAATATTATGGACATTTTTTTTTTCTAGCCCTGTATTATATACGTCCCACTGTTGGGTACGGGCCTCCTCTACTGAATGAGGGATTAGGCCTTAGTCCACCACGCTGGCCTAATGCGGGTTGGCAGACTCCACATACCTACGAAAAATCTTATCGGTTTCTCAGGTATGCAGGTTTCCTCACGATGTTTCCTTCACCGTTACAGCAAGCGATAATTAACAATTAATATACACGTAACAGAAAAGTCAGTGGTGTATGCTCGTGAGGCTGGTTTCGAACCTGCGACTTTCGTCTCGACAGTCCATACCACTCCCCGCTGGGCTATCGCTGCTTTTATATAATATTGATTAATTAGTTATAATATAATGTCCATAAATATTAATTAATTTCGATTAGGTATTTACTTTCGAAATCCATCCGAAGCCTACATCCACTTGCAGAAATATCAATATCCCCGTTTCAGAAGGAGAGGGCCGAGGGGGATCGTGAGCACAGCGATCCCTCCCGCCGCCAGAGGAGGCGTAGAAGGCGCCGGGGTGACGACTGACCGGCGTCTCCCGCCCTTTGGAATGGGGACGTTTGGAGAATTCCACCACGGTATCCCCTGCCGGCTATAGGGGGTCGCGGGCGCGCAGCGGGGGTCTGTAGTAGCGCCCAGTTAGTACGTTTTTGTACACGTACATTTTGTACGTGCGACCCCGGGATGGACGGCAGCACGGGTGGTCGGCCTCGTTTCTGCCGTTGACGCCGAGGGCGTCCTTCGGTGTGCGGGGGCTTCTGAGCCCCCCCCCCTGGACACGGGCCGCTAGGCGGCACCGCACAGGTGCGGTTCCGGCAGTAATCTTTGGCTTTTCCAAGGAAATCCCGGGACCGCTCCACATGCGCCGAAGAAGGCCATCGCGGGGTTTTGGTTGGTAGTTACCGGCATAGGATGTAAATAGTGTTAGGGACTCGGCCGAGCGGTCGCCTGGGTGTTTCCATCTTTCCCGGGCGGTTCGCTGGGTCGTAAGGCCGGTAGAACCCAACATAACTATTCCACCTCCCCCCGGTGTGGCGGTAGCAATAAACAGCTTTCCCCGCGACAAAAAAAAAAGAGCTTTATCTCCCGCGACGCTGCGATGCAGGTCCATTATACAACACCAAGCAAGTGGCACAATATTAAAGAAATGAATTGTAAATGTTTGTAAGATCCACAATTAATATTTGTTTCTAGTCTGGGTCTTGTGAGACCGAGTCTTCCTTAGTGTCCGATACCCACGACACAAGATAACCAAATCTTACTAGGGATTGCAATCCGGAAAAACGGTAATCCGGCGGATCCGGCGTCATTAAACGTCCACTAGATCCGGTGCTACAATTTTTAGCTAAATAATATAAAGATATAATACAAATAGAGCTGTTGCATGAGTAGGTACTTTACTATGCCAAAGAAAAAAGTCATGCGAAGGCTGAAGTATTCGAAACGTCGCGTCGGGATCAAAATTAAAATAAAAAACCGCGATAAAATCCGTTTAAATTAATTTGATTTCAATGTGTAACATTCGCGTAATCGTAAGAAATCATTAGTATAAAAACAGTTTTCTTTTTATTTATTTTTTTATATTTGGCCTCCATATTTTATGTAGGTGGTTAGGCAAAAACCTTTCTAAGAACCCTTCACGATTCGCAAATTTCTGAATTCATCGAACAAGTAAATTGCGTTGGTGTTTTATTTAAAATTCAGGACATATGATTTATTCCTTTATAGTGAAGATATTATTAAACGTTATATTTTGTACAGATAACGACACCGCATCTAACGACACTCACTTTAGTTACATAATATCAGTTAGAGAATTATTAAACTCCGTGAACTAATCTCGACTTTTAGTTTAATCTTTTATCCCTAATTACACCTGCTTAGGATTAACATAAATTAAATTTAAATATGGTACTTGGGAGTATAAAATCCCAGGGTTCGAAAATATCCGATATTATAAATATCAAAATATCGGATATTTATGATATATATCAAGTTTGATATATATCCATTTTGTATGAAAGCCATATTATTATTTTATTGTATTATTTATGAATACTGTTTGCATATGTGTTACATACACATACTAAAATTATAAAATAAGGATAATGGATAAGGCAAGATCAACTAAAAACCATAAACTCTTCTTTTAGGGCAGAAGTGTTGCCATTTATGGATTAGAACTTACCATTAGGGAGTATGTTTTAACACTACTCCCACGCCATCTATATTTGGGAAGTAGAAATACAGTAACAAACTCTAAAAATTGCTTAATAACATTAATTTTTAAACCATTTTTGTATTGCAATATATTATTAAAAAAATATTGATATATATCGTCAAACCCAGCTTGATATATATCGGATATATATCGGATATATATCTTGATATATATCCATTGATATATATATCCTCGAACCCTGTAAAATCCATAAATAATCATCGAAACTGTGTGAGTGAATATGCATAAAAAAAAATATATAAACTAAAATAAATAACTAAATAAAAAGTTCCTCCGCTTTCTTAGTCACTAAAATATAGAAAATTAAATAGAAAATAAAAATGTCGCCTTTCAATCGTTTATTAACCGCCACCTACAAAAAAGTACATTAGGAAAACTATACCTGTTACGTTGAAACCGGTGCGACCGCGAACACGATAAATAAAAAAAGTAAATAAAATAACAACTAAAATAAAAACACTAACTAAAGTACGGGAACGGTGTAAACCGTCCACATAGCGCGAGCCGCGACTTACACCAGCTATGCGTCCGGGCGCCGCGCTGGTTTCTACACCACTGATTGGTGCTCCAGAATTTGTGTCTAAAGCGCTAGGAACGGCCTACGGCTGTGTTGGTGTGTACTAGGGATGTTACGAAGATTCGTTTGCTGGAACCGCAGCCGGTGTTTTTAAACTTGATTTATCGATGTCGGAGCCGGAGTAGAAGTGAGATTAGTTAACTGGTAATAGTACGCCTAATGCAATAATAGAAACATAATTCAGTGATCAATCTCTTTGAGCGGTGAAATATAAACATCTGTCAGTTTTGACAGATGGTTGGTTTTGCTGGTGGGAGGATACTTGTATCCAACCGGATAGCGACCACCGTACATTGGTACTAAAACCTGCCATAGTGGCCCACCTTGTGTGGGTCGCGTTCCAGGGTCAGCCAGTGTATATCCGGTTTTCCCCCTGGGGAAAACCCTTTTCCCATCCCTTTTTCCTTCCCCTCCCCCTTGGTCCTTTAGCAGGCCGGCATGATCTTGCCGACCTACGATGGACACATTGGTTTATCGTTGGTCGACACTATTCTTGGATTGCGCTACACTTACCATCAGGTGTAGCGTAGTCACTATGCCGTGCCAGGATAAAATATATATATATATATATATATATATATATATATATATATATATATATATATATATATTGCCTAGCGCGGGTGTCGGTCGGGACACAATCGGTTTGCCTCGCGCCCGAGCAAAACGTGTTGTGTAGAACATCCGTAGTAGCAGTAGTAGTAGTAGTATCATTATAAACTGTAATTAGGAGACTATATACTATGATTGAGACGTAATCGAGTCATTTTACCTCCTCGCTCGAATACCCACGTGCTTGTGTATAATAAAGCAATGATGGAAAGGAATGAGCAACGAAATGTTACCACGTGATTCTTCAAATAAATCATAACTTTGTTGGTTCCATAAAATGTTATAATACATAATGAACATATTATATTATACATTATTTACTTATTTTTATTAATTGCAGTTTAATTACTCATCTCTATTACATAACACACACTAATAAGAATGAATAAATACATAAGTCGCCTTTATTCTATTATACACAAATGATTTCGAGGTTACAATATCAGACTGGCGCAGGGAATCAATTGCAAAGCTTATTTTGTTAGGAAACCTTAAGATGTAACTAATTGTAAGGAACAAAAAGCCGAACATGTTGTGTATTGAATAGTATTGTGTAGAGAGTGTATCGATCCAATAAGAACTTTTAAAGGTCAAAGAATAGTTGATTATACCTACACCTGATAAACTGCAGGTGAGTTTATCCAACACCCTCTATGTAAACTTGGTGGGATACAAAGAGGGATAATTATAGAGATTACTATATAGATTATTATATAGATTTGCTTGACGACATGCATTGCCACCTGCTTCTAGATTATCTACCATCACCCTGGCACGCTTCCTAACAACAGCCTCTCCTCATTCCTGGATCAGAAGCTTATGTATACTTTCTTTGAATAATTCTGGAATTTCCATATACACTTCCACTTCCCGGGCACTTCACTTACTGGATGAGGATCAACACTGAGATGATGCTTTGTCCGAAGCAAGTATTAGGCTGCAGACTCGAAGCCAGCGGGGCGGCGGCGGCGCGGTTCAATGCATAGACTTATATGGACCTGGCCTCGACGGCAGCGGCGCGGCGCGAGGAGTGGCGTACGAGCGATGCGCATCAGTCGAGCGGTGCCCGCGCATCTGCATTGACGTAGTGTTGTGCATTTTCAAAAATGCCCGACGACGTAGTAATTATTTCAATGATTTTTGATAGGACACCGATATGGAACATCATATTCATATCAATTTCGTTCGCGAACAGACACTAATTTCTCATAGCACAACACTACGCCGCTCTAGCGCCGCGCGATCTGCCCGCTGGCTTCGAGACCGGGTCTGTACCGCTCCCACGCCGCCGCCGCCGCCGCCCCGCGCCCGCTGACTTCGAGTCCGCAGCCTTAACGAAAGTCCTCTGCGCCATTTGTGTGTAGTCATGCTGGTGTTCTGTGCACTTTCAGATGCTGCACAGTTATGGCATAAGTATCAGAACAAATTAGCTGAGGACTTTTAAAGGCCCGCACAACTAAATAATAACAACTCAATTAGTGAAATATTACTTGAAAGTCACTTGAATCGTTGTTTGCCGGCTATTCAATATATAGTTACATCTATTGGGGGTAATCCTATTTCTCAATATGGCATGCCCGAGCCATTATTTGCCGGTGAACGTATTGATAGAGATTACGCGACGGAAACCAACTATGGTCCTGTAGTTCTGGCCGAAACTCTACAAACTGATATCGCGAGACTAACTGAAGAACAGCGTTTAATATTTGATTAGGTGTATCGCAGTGTTGATGGTTCTTTGGGAGAAATGCTATTCGTAGATGCTCCCGGTAGAAGAGGTAAGACATTTCTTACCAAAGTGATTTTGGCGAAGGTAAGAAGCTAAGGTAAAATTGCTGCTTGCTGTCGCTTCATCGGGCATAGTAGCCACTTTGTTGCCAGGAGGGAAAACTGCTCATATAATGATTAAAATTCTAATCGACTTAGACCGCACAGAAAGCCCTGTTTGTATTATTTCTAGAAACAGCGACAAAGCTAAGGTTCTTCGTGATTGTAGCCTTATTATATGATGTTTAAAGAGTGACCAAAAATCCTTTGATTACGTAATCACGATAAGTAAAACAAAACAATTATTAAAAAGATTCATTAGTATGCTACGTTTATAACAGTTAATAACAAATATAAAATCAAAATTAGATATAATGGAACAATACCTACATTATACGTATAATAAACATTTCGATTTATACTTAAATGCAAATGCGTATGTACAGTTATTAATTTAAAATTTCACTTCAAAGGCTAGAAACAAACAATAACTTCGAAACTTACACTTACATCGCTCACCTTTGTTCAAATGTGTATATAGAAATTTGGAGCTGAAATAGGCAGTTGCGTCACAAGAAGTCTTAAAAGTCTAGTCCGTGGAGCGGCGGCGTAAGAATACAAACCGCTTCCCCTATCCTTCCCGAGGGGGTCGTAAGAGGCGACCGAGGGATCTATGAGCTAACATCCGCTCACCTGGTGGTAGGATATTACATCCGACCGGATAGCGACCACCGTACACATGGCGTAAAACTTGCCACAGTGACCCACATACTGTGTGGGTCGCGTTCCAGGATCAGCTAGTGTACATCCGGTTCTTGCGGAGCCTGCGACGTGACATGATGGCTGGCAGGGTCGTGTATGTCGGTCTACTGTCGGATGGAGGTGTATTGATTCGCCGGCCAGGGAGACCTGTAGAAACGGTTGTTCCGCTGGCCGCCCGTGGTACAGTACAGGGGCCCAATCGAGGCTAACCACCTCGAGAGGCTGCCTCACCATGCCACGCATAATCTTGGGTAGGTCCGTCGTGCCGGTTGGTGACCGGATGTGGGGTCCCGGCGGCCTATCCCGGGAGGGTACGGGGGCCCTTCCGTCCGGCGAATCAGTCTGCCTCCGTTCGGCCGTCCTATGACCATGTGCCGGTCACGGTCATCCATCTGTCCTGTCGCAGGTCCCGCAAGCTGCTTCTTCCTCCTTCCTTTCTCATCAACCATGACAGTGCCAAATAAGAGAGCAGGTCCTACAGCGGTGCACAGCCCCACCACCGCGTTCACAATGGGGTTCACTAACATCCGTGGACTCCATTCGAACCTTAGTGCCGTCCACCACCATCTTGAGACGGCCCGGCCTGCAATGCTCTTCTTGACGGAGACGCAGATCTGTCGTCCGGCCGACACGGCATATTTGCACTATCCCGGCTACTTACTTGAAGAGAGCTTCAAGCCAAGGGCCGGGGTATGTTTGTATGTCCGGTCGGACGTCAGCTGTCGCCGTCTGCACTGCATGGAGGATCCTTCCTTTTCCACACTGTGGGTACACGTGGATCTTGGCACTCAGAGCCGGATCTATGTGTGCCTTTACAGATCCCATAACGGGGATGACGAGACAACTCGGCTGTTTAATTATATCAGCCAGGCGACAGATGATGCGCTGGAGCAGTATCCGACAGCGGAACTGGTGGTCTTGGGGGACTTCAACGCGCACCATGAGCTGTGGTTGGGCTCCTCCAAGACTGACCATGCTGGACGTACTGCTCATGCATTTGCTCTGACTCACGACTTGTCACAACTGGTGAATCAGCCCACCAGAATCCCAGATGTGGCAAGTCACACGCCTTCATTGCTGGACCTTCTGCTGACGAGTCATCCAGCCGGATACAGTGTGTCGGTGGGTGCCCCTTTGGGTACCTCCGATCATTGTCTGGTTGGATCCACAGTGCCTGGTGCTGCGCCTCCACCACCTGTAAAGATCAGGCGCAGAATCTGGCACTACTCGTCGGCAGATTGGGATGGCATGCGAGAATATCTTGCATCCATCCCTTGGGGGCAGCGCTGCTTTGAGGGCAACGATCCTTCCGCGAGTGCCGACGCTATTGCCGACGAGATCCGGTTAGGAATGGAATATTACATTCCTTCCTCGGAGGTCGTCGGTGGTGGTCGCGGACGCTCCTGGTTCAATCGCGACTGCGCAGATGCTGTTAGTGAGAAACAGGCTGCGTATCGCGATTGGATTAGGGGTCGCGCCATGAAGGATCCCAACATAAGTTCTCTCAAAGCGGCCTATAACCAAGCCACCAAGGCCTGCAAGAAGGCGTACGTCAGAGCGGATGCCCAGCGCATCAACAGGATTGGACGGACTATGGCGGATCATCCGACGAGCAGTCGTGCTTATTGGAGTCTTGCCAAAGCCGTCCAATCTAATTTCTGTCGCCCCTCGTTGCCACCGCTGAGATATCCGGATGGATCCCTGGCCCATAGGCCGCAAGAGAAAGCCACTCTTTTGGCAGAACTCTTTGCGGCTAATTCGCGGCTCGAGGTCGGTAATGCACTGCCGCCCACGGTGCCTGATTGCGGATATTCCATGCCGGATGTTCGTATCAGGCATTGTGATGTGCGGCGTGAATTGCAGACCCTCGATGTCCGCAAGGCTAGTGGTCCCGATGGTATCCCAGCGGTGGTTCTTAAAATGTGCGCAGCCGAGTTGTCTCCTGTGCTGACGCGCCTATACCGTTCTTCCTTCTTCTCAGGTATTGTGCCCCAATCTTGGAGAGAGGCCAATGTGCAACCGATCCCAAAGAAAGGTGATCGGTCGGACCCTAACAATTACCGTCCAATCGCCATAACCTCAGTGATGTGCAAGGTAATGGAGCGGATCATAAACGCACAGCTGATCCGCTACCTGGAGGATCACTCGCTGATCAGTGACCGACAGTACGGCTTCCGGTCTAAACGATCAACGGGTGATCTTTTAGCGTACGTGCTACATCGCTGGGGGGAGGCGGTTGACAAGCATGGCGAGGCTCTAGCCGTAAGCCTCGACATTGCTAAGGCATTTGATAGGGTCTGGCACCGTGGTCTTCTCTCCAAGCTTCCGGCATATGGGCTCCCCGACAACCTGTGCACGTGGATCTCCGGCTTTCTGCATGAGCGTAGAATGCGTGTCCTTGTTGAAGGGCATGCTTCACGGCTCATGTCAGTTAATGCTGGAGTCCCACAAGGCTCTGTGCTTTCGCCCACCTTGTTTATTCTGCATATCAATGATATGTTACCACTTGGTAACATCCATTGCTATGCAGATGACAGCACAGTGCATGGGCGTTACTGCAGTAAGCCTCCTGGTTGCCGGGAAGTCACTGAGAGGCAGCGAGAGAATCTTGTCATTGAGCTCAACCGGACCCTGGATCTCATTTCGGAATGGGGTACAAGGAATCTGGTTGAGTTCAATGCCAAGAAAACTCAGGTGTGCGCGTTCACGTGCAAAAAATCCCCGTTCTCTCCCCTCCCCAATCTTCAGGGTATCCCGCTCGCAATGCGGAATAGCCTAAATATCCTGGGCATGGATATTTGCTGCAATCTGAATCCAAGGAACCACATCGAGGGCGTAATATCAGCCACATCACGCAGGGTCGGAATCCTGAACAAGGTGCGTCGGTATTTTACACCCGGCCAGCTTTACCGCTTATACAAAACGCAAGCAAGGCCGGGTGTGGAGTACTGTTCGCACCTTTGGGACGGTTCCGCCAAGTACCTACTCGATGCCTTGGACGGATTGCAGCGACGGGCTGTCCGCATTGTGAATGATGCAGACGTTACAGGACGCTTAGAACCGCTACAATTGCGGAGGGACATTGCCTCGCTGAGCGTCTTGTATCGTTTGTATCATGGCGAGTGCTCTGAAGAATTGTTTGACCTTATCCCATCCTCACCCTTCCTTAACAGAACCACGCGTGCTGGCTTGCGGAGCCACAGCTTCGTGGTCTCCTCCATCTCGGCTCGAACTAAAAAGTTCGCTAAATCTTACTTCTGCCGGACCATTAAGCTGTGGAACAGTTTGCCGGCGCACGTGTTCCCTCCTTCCTATAATATGGGGTCCTTTAAACGGAGTGTGAAGAAGCAGTTAGGCAGGCCGGCATGATCGTGCCGACCAACGATAGACACACTGTTTGTCGTTGGCCGACACTATTCCTGGATTGCGCTACACTTACCATCAGGTGTGGCGTAGTCATTTTGCCGAGCCAGGATAAAAAAAAAAAAAAAAAAAAAAAAAAAGTCAGTCGTTGATCCGCGCTCGTCGGATAACTACAATATTTGATTTAAAATTTCTCTCCGTCGCGTCAACAATAAATATATTTTTTTACCATATGGTAATAAGTGCATAAATAAAGGGTTGATATAATTAATTATATTATATATTAGATTTATATTTTGAGTTGCATATAGTGTTGTTCAGTGGTATCGTGCGTATATTATATATTTGGGAAAACGTTAAACCTTTATTATGTATTATTTTAGTTGTAGATTTTCCAAAACAATGAAAAATAATTATGGTGTGAACAATAAACTAAGTTGGTAAGTGATAGAGCCATGCTGTGGACGGTTTTGTCTACATCATGAATAGGCCGACTCGATCGAGTTGTTACCACTGTGGTGGATATTGTTTGTTAAATGCCGATAATAATGTGCGAAACAAAACCTGTAGCCTTCGCTTCGAAAAAATGTAAACATTATTAACAATAATAGAACGTAAGTTTGATGAGGATGTCAAATCAAGACAGTCATGTTAGTAGCTTTCGCGCCACGCTACAACCGGCAACCACCGTACCAGAACACAAGCACCTCGGATACTCAGACCTAGGGAGTAACTTCGAGGAGGCGCCCAAGTAAGTACCTACCTAATTCCTAAATTTCACAACAAGCCTACTCTATTCAAGCATTACTATTACATATGTGGTTGATTAAGTAATTTAATTTTAGGAATGAGATATATCGATATGATTGTCCAATGACATTAAATAAATACACCCAACAGACACACCCATAGTCCTGACCGCACAGTAAGATACGAGTATTTGTGTCGTAGGTATCAGGAACTACGAGACTTTCGGTCTCACAACACCCAGACGCCGCAACAAATATTTGTGGATCAGACAAACATTTGTCATGGTGCGGGGCACGAACCCGTTGCCTCTCGCTTCACAGCCGGCTATTCGCCCGCTGCGCCACGGAGGCTGTCACACATTTTCAGTGACCACATCTTAATTGCACCGAAAATCTTTTGGAATAGTACAATATAAAATATTTGCTTTATTTGATACAAATAATGTTGGATATTAAGGACCAAGAATTATTACTTTGTTAGAAAAATAGCAATAGGTATTGATTTGTAAGAAACTGGAATGAATCCAGAACAGATATCTGCAAACTATTGTATTACTTCACACTATAACTTATTAAATGATTGTATCTATTTATCTGTAAAATTAATATTCAAAATAATGAAGTAGTTGTATTGATTACTTAAACAATGGAAGGGTGACTGACATTTTGTTATAAAAAGCAGAATAATCATAATTTTAGATCTCGCTTACGTCATTAAAAGAAGTGTTGTGCAAAATTTTGTTTTCCATAAAACAGTTGAACTCTCGATTCAACTCTATAATTTTAATCTTTGATCGTCCGATTCACTCTTAAACAGATATAATTAAGTCATGTCGCCGTTTTAGATTTCAAAATTGATGTTATATTGTTCATTAATTATGATAATTGACTGGGAGATAATGACTTTGGCATTAAATCCGCCTTTATACAGTGTATATAAAGTGTAAAATAAATAAATAAATAATAAGCATAAAAAAAGAAACAATATATTATACGCGCAAAATTGAGCACCCTCTTTTTGAAGTCGGTCGGTTTTATCCTTAGGAAAATTAGACTGTAACAAATCCGCATAAGTAGAATAATATAAATTGCATTAATAACATAAAATATTGCCTGTAATCCAGCACGTTCTGGTGTGACAATCTTAAAAGCTCGAATGTTAAAGCTTTTGATTAATATAGTAACATATCCATCGGAAGATAAAATGGTTGCGTTTTCGAAGCGGGAGAGTACATAAAACTCGGCAAGTGAATCAATTCAATTCAAACTCGCACACATAACCTAACATGGAACTTGTGTTTGATACTTAACTTACCTACTAAACTTACTTACTAAACTTACTTAATGTCTTGCGATCAAAGTTATCCAGTTAGTAATATCAAACGTAATCAAATGCAACATATTGTGTACTTTTTTACATAATAAACCAACATGTGTATTCTAGCTGTAATTTCAACTAAGCAAAGTTCTAAGAGCATTATGTGACGTTAATGATTATAGTGTACATCACGCTTTCAGTCGGATTTATTTCTGATAATCGTGGTCGTCAACTGTGGAATCGTATTGAGCTTCCAGGTGATCGGAACGCCTATGCTATTTGTATCTACGTCGGAAATTACGACTCGGATTTGATGGACAAAAGCGTATATAGTTTTATTTTATTATTGTAACGTGGATTATTTCAACTGGTACGTACTTTAACGTGTGTATTTTACTACAAGTTAGCGATAGACTATTTGTCGTGGCCCGATCGTAAAATAGCCCACATCATGCACCGCCCAGCAATTTTATGAAATGCCACCACTTCATGATCTGTACACACAGAAAGCTCAACCTACAAGACCCCGCTTTCATAACTTTTAGTATGAAAACAAAATCGCCAATACATGGCGGGGTGCGGGGGAGGTCGGCTAGTTTCTATTGCATCTTTCAAACACATCTAATCGATTAAATTTACATTGTATCCCCATCACATAGTGGACACGTGTCAATGACAGAGCGAGATAATGTTATCTGAATTTAACTATGAAAGAAAGAGATGTGAAAAAAGACATCAACGCGCGCTATTTTAATGTTTTATTTTTGGTAATTAATTATTGAACTGATAACTTCTTATGGGAGGGTGAACCGATGCGTTCTGTAACGCGAGCGGATTCGAGAACCTTCCGTGAGACGTGACGCGGGCCAGTTGTCCAGCCAGCGTTAGCCGACCTCCCTGGCACTTTGAGAATTTTCGAAGTCCCACGTGGCGTCACACAGTGACCAGTCGGCATTGACCGGACCTTGACAGGACTTTGATCGGACTTTGACCGGATTTTGGCCGAACTTTGACAAGACTTTGAACGAACTTTAACCGGAATTTGATAGGACTTTGACCGGACGTTGACTGGGCTTTGACCGGATTTTGACAGGACTTTGACCGGACTTTGACCGGACGTTGACAGGACTTTGACCGGACTTCAACCGGACTTTCACTAGAAGTTAACAAGACTGACAGGATTTTGACCGGGATTTAACCGGACTGTAACCGGACTTTGACAGGACTTTGACCGGACTTTGACCGGGCATTGACCGGACTTCGACCGCACTTTGACCCGACTTTAACCGGACGTTGACAAGACTGACCGGACTTTGACACGACTTTGACCTGACTTTGACAGGACTTTGACCGGACTTTGACAGGACTGATCGGACTTTGACCGAACTGGAGTGCAGTACAGTGCAACATTTTTAAGACGAATATTAATCCGTCCGAGCGTATAGAAGGTAAGTCATTAGACTTACTTATTAAATGTAATACCATCTTTCGTAAGACTAGATGTTGTACTACACTTTCCACACCATTTCATTTAACAATACGGTATTATAACAGTTTAATTTTATCTCTATGACTAAATGAGGAGCGTATAGGGGCGGGGCCGGCTGTTATGCAGTGTCACTGCCTAGCCTTGGCGAAAGCATACCCCCCATAATGCGTCGTCTTTAGGTTGAGTTGTCTGTGTGTGTGTACAATACTACGGTTGGGCGTCATCATATATTTTTTTAACTAGCCCTATATTATACATGTCCCACTGCTGGGCACAGGCCTCCTCTACTGAATGAAAGGGAGCTTATCATATTATATATGTTTATAATTAAACAGTAGAATATTTGTCGTATGATTATTGATTTGCGCATCACATAAAAACGCAAAACTCGCGTAAATACCATGAAAACTCAACACGTCCTGATCACTGGGCGAATAAGATAAATATACCAAGTAAACATATAGTAATTACTTGATATGTCTAACTACAGCTAGACCACTTTTTTTTCATATGAAAATATATAAATAAATATTGTAATCGATGTGTCACTTACTTCAAGTTCTTCGATAACTTTTTCGAGCTGGTCTTCGATGATAGGCGACGCGCCCGCTCGCGCTCTCTCTGCATTCAACAGTTTCAACCATGCTGTGTCTGTGGCGTCGAGATCGTAGCTGCAGGCGGCTTCGGCACGTGCCGGTGTCTGACTTATGAAGTGTTTATCCGGCTGATAGTGTGCGTCCCGAACTAAATGTATGTATTTGTCTCTCGGCCTGGAAAAAAGGTAAATCCCGTTAAAATTCAAGGACACTGTCGAACTGTGAAAAATAGACGGGTATATTTATAGTCATGTTAATTTTTTACATTTCGTATTTGACTACATTATAATTTAGTGTATAATCGCGGGCATAGGTATATACAAATACATACGTCAAATACCTTTTTTAAGTTCGTTAATAAATCCGTTTAAATGAAACTTCGTCCTGTTTGCTAGAAAAGTGCAATACACAAACGGTGCAAACGAATATGACTGATGCAGAATTGAGTTTGTTGCGTATATTCGGATGCGCATCTCAAATTATGCGCATTTTGAACATTCGCAAAAACATTGCGAATGTCATGTAGGTCGCGACAAGTAGAACTGAGAAATCTTGGGTAGGGTTGCCAGACCTTTAAATAAAAATAAACCGGAGTTGGCGCTATATTAGGCCGAATATTTTGAGCTAAAAGCCGGAAATATCTTTTTTAGAAACCAAAACATATCTTTTTTAGAAACCAAAACATATATTTTTAAAGCCGACAACATTAAAAAAAACCGACCATGTGTGTGTCCGGACGCACAGTGAAAGATTCCGTAGTCAAGATGAACTTTCATAGTTGTAAACAAGTATAAGACGAATAATATATTTCTCAGAGATAATGGTAAAAAAAGTAGTTTAATGTAATAACAAATTCCCTTAATCTATGATAGGCGAAGGTGGATCCTGGCGTTAACGCGAGGCAGTGAAGAAGAAAAGTAATTTTAGGTATCGAGGGTCCGCTGAATAAGTAAAAAAAAAACAGAACAAACATAAGGTTAATATTAGGTCCTTACATATGAAATTGGCGTTTTGTATGGGAGGAACAAAAAGTCGAATATTTTTTAATATAATATATTTAATTAATCAAAGTATGAACCATTATTTTATATGCACTTTTGCCATCTCATAGGTAGTTCATTGATCCCTTTACTAAAAAAACCAGTCGGACGGGAATCAATAAAATCTTTGAAGGCGATTTGGACTGCCCCATCGGAGTTGAATTTTTTCCCTTGCAAGAAGTTATCCAAATTTCGAAAAAAATGGTAATCTGTTGGAGCAAGGTCCGGGGAGTACGGAGGATGTCTTAGACTTTCCAATTGAAGCTCTTCTAATTTAGTAGCCGTCTGTTGCGCAGTGTGTGGTCTAGCGTTGTCGTGAAGCAGCAGTGGCGTGGAGCGATTGACCAGCCTAGGTTGTTTAGCCGCTAGCTTTTCCATCATGGTTTGCAATTGCTGACAATAGACATCAGCCGTAATAGTCTGGCCAGATTTGAGAAAACTGTAATGAACAATACCGGCACTAGTCCACCAAACGCTTACAAGTAACTTTTTTGGGGTTAATTTTCGCCTGGGGCAGGATTTGGCTGGCTGGCCAGGATCCAACCATTGCGCTGAGCGCTTCCGATTATCGTAAAGAACCCATTTTTCATCACAGGTAATGATTCGGTTTAAAATACCTTCATTATTGTGCCGGTTTAGTAATGTAACGCAGCAGTCGACGCGCGTTTGCCGGTTTGCTTCAGTCAATTCGTGAGGTACCCACCTTTCAAGCTTTTTAATCTTCCCAATTTGCTTCAAGTGAATTAAAACAGTTTTATCACTAACATCGCAGCCTGCAGCTAACTCGGACGTGGTTTGCGATGGATCCGCTTCCACAATAGCCTTCAACTCTTCATTATCAACTTGAGTCTCAGGCCGTCCACGGGGCTTGTTCTGCAGGTCGAAATTTCCAGAACGAAAACGTTGGAACCAAAAACGAACTGTGTTTTCTTTTGCAACACGACCGCCATACACATCATTCACCCTTCGAGTTGTTTCCGCAGCACTAGTGCCACGGCGGAACTCGTACTCGTAAATAATGCGATATTTTAAGTTTTCCATTTTGTAAAATGAGTGACGCAAACAGAAAAAAACAGAAGAAAAAAAACAAATGAATGACGATCATCGAAGCACAAATACATGAGTCTATAGCTGTACAAATTTGAATTTGGAATTCCTTACCAAAGAGGAGAAATTTGTGATTAAAGTGGCCAGTACGAAAAACGCCAATTTCATATGTAAGGACCTAATATTAGGAAAAATCTTTTAAAATTGCCGTTCTTTACAAAAAAAGAAGTCTTGTTTTCCCCTTTTTTATTTGTATTAATCAAAGTAACCACTTATACTATCGATGCACCTTTGCCAGCGCAGTGACAGTTTATCGATGCATTTCTTGACGAAATATGCTAGACGGGAGGCTACAAACCCCTCTTGAAGAATTCGACTGAACTTCGGTAACTTGTACTGCCTCTCGGGTATTGAATTTTTACCCCGGTTCAAAGGTTATCCAAATCAGGAAAAAGAAGTCTATAGGTCTAGTGAGTATGGTGGATGACGAAGACCTTCCAACCCCAGCTCTTGTAGCTTGTAGCGTTGGTTGTAGTATGGGGTCGCGCGTTGTCGTGCAGGAGCAGCCGGGACGTTTCATTTTTTTTTTAGATTTTGCGATTGATCAAAGCTGACTGAACATATGTGAGTTTTTCCATCATTGTGTTCAGTTCTTCATTTTTTTCTTTTTGTTTGGACGCTTGCTATAAGCCTAACCCGAGTCGGCTGTATACAGCTTCACCGGACTTTTTTTCTTTTTTATTTATGGCCTTCGCAGTATTATGCATTTAGCCAGTGTCAAGTACAAATTATTCTCAAGTATTTTTACAAGAACGATGAAACACGGGTGCGGTCGATTTCAAGGTCTTGTCGAAGTTTTGGTGTTAACATTTGAACCCATACATTTAAATGAATACAAAAATATTCTAATGATTATTTTTATGTATCAAGAAATTTATGAACTTGTATCTCGGATAAGTTTGTTTTAAGCACCAGTCGTCGATAAACCACATCAGTAACAGTTTGGGTATTTCTACGACATCCTCTCAATATAATTTTGATCTGGAAATAAATTTATGACTTTATCGCAGTCTCTTCTCAGTATAGTAGAGGATCACGGGTAAATGGTTTCACCCATCTATTTACCGAATAAAAAATATATTTTAGGGTATAAAATGTTTTGCTGAATACATACCAATAGGGTTGCTTAAAAAAATATGGTCAAGGATATGAATAATTAAAATAAAAAACATATATAATTTCCCTGACTTGCTTATCAAAAAAATGAACCTTCAATGAAAAGTATACAATGTACCTATATTACCTGCAAGAGCTAGGTTGCCTACCTTTTTCTGGCTACTACTACCTGGTTGCCATAGGTAACTAAAAAGTGGTAATTGCGCTCATCTAGCTCCTAGCTTTTCCAGGTAGTATACATTGTATACTTTCATTTAAGGTTTTTTTGGTAAGCGAGTCAGTGTTTTTTTTTATATTATTTAAACATATCCTTGACCATATTTTTTTAAGCAACCCTATTGGTATGTGTTCAGCAACACATTTTATACCCTAAAATATATTTTTCATTCGGTAAACAGATGGGTGAAGGTCGATGTTACCCGGGATCTTAGACCAGTAACAATTTATGTTTTTTCATAGTCCAAATTGACCATTTTTCTTTATTTTGCCACAGTATACACACACACACACACACACACAAACACTCATACCCCTTGCACTCATAAGAAAAAACAAAAAAAAACTATGGTAAGTTTAATTAAAATTTAATTGTTTTTGATAGACCATTTTGAAATCGCTCCGCGCCCTGTATCTCGGTACTATTAAATTTCCGCAACCTTACATGAAGTAGATACCAAGACAATAAAATGTATCACTTTTCGTTATATTGTTTCATTAATTCTTGTTATAAGTTTATTATAACGTAAATGACCTTATAACTGATAGGAGGTACATCAATATGTCTGCCGCGAAACAACAGTATGTTAGCATGTTGTTGTTGTGTTTCAGTTTGAAGGATATTGAAGCCAGTCAAATTACTGGGCATAAAATCTAAATATCTTATGTTTCGAGGTGACGAACGCAGTCTAGTTCCATGCAGTGCTTTGTATTTCAAAATTATGTATGGTGTTGTTTTTGTTTATGGCCAGGCGTTGCTCTTACTAACTGCCGAGTGAACTATTCGTTTCGTCACTCAAGCCAAAAAAAAAGGTATCTACAGAATAATCTTTTAGTTACTGTCTTCTTTCTATTAACTCTCATGTTCAAATATAACGTATAAGCGCGCGCGGGTTGTAGAAATACAAAACAAAAGGCATGAATGTACTCACAACTTGAATTCCTGAAAGTTGGGCGGCGGTGGATTGTCAATGATCTTGACTTTGGGCGCTGGCAGGGAGTCAGGGTTGACGGGCACCTGGACTCCCCTCTCCCAGTCCTGCTTCCAAGTATCAGTGATGATCCAGTACTCGCTCGGTGTCAGCGGCTCGTTGTCAGGTAGTTTCATCGCGCTGATTAGGTCCTTCCTGTAATATTCACCACACCAACCTAATTACATTTCTATTCAGCACGAGCATTATTTATTGCACCATATTTATTTACAATATTATTCACCTTAATTTTTTTACATGATATAATTGTAAAGTAATATTTTATAAATTAAATTAGCTACGCAAATAGAATAATGATGGACGGCAAAAACCTTTCTATTATACATTTGTGAAGGAAGATACAGTTGATAAAAGTTGCACCGTAAATTTGTTTTAAATCATTAATAACTACTTCTATAATTTCCAGTTGTTGCTTTTAGTTTAGTCGTTCAATTTAAAATCATCTATCGTATACATATAGCCACACTAACAAAAAAAGGTTTTTGCCACTAGTTACCTACGCGGGCTCATAAATTTCGCACAAAAAATTAAATTGACAACCGAATTTATATTTAGGTACAGCAACAATCATTTTTATCATCTATCTCGCTCAGAAACAATAATTCAGTTAAAATATATAACAAAAAAATAAAAAAAATAAGAAACAAAAAATTTCGTCATCATCAGCAACCGGACGTCCACTGCTGAACATAGGCCTCCCCCAAAGTTTCCAGACCGACCTGTTGGAAGTGGCCTGCATCCAGTGACTTCCTGCGACTTTTATCAGGTCGTCTGTCCACCTTGTAGGCGGACGTCCAACGCTGCGCTAAAATATAATATAAACAAAATTACGGGTGTAAATCAAATGTTTACACCCGTATTATTATTTTTTGAAACATGGAACTGTGCGAGTCAAAATCGTAAATAAACAATACTTATAAACCTTTATTTTTACAGGCATGACATAGTTGTAGTTTCATATACAATATACGTACCATACTCTTGAGGTGAATAGAGACGAAGAAGTAAATCCGGTCACGAGTTATATGGAAATAATTGTACACTAGGCTTTAAAAGTAGGACCAAAGCAGGATGTCCAAAATTGATAAAAAAAATGTATTTTCAAACAGTTTTATAAGTAAATAAAACATGTCTGTTATTTTCACATTCACTACTTCATCCCCATCACCTAATCTGACGGCCTTTGTATGATTCGGCCGTTCCGAACTGCCCAAAGGAGATGGCCCACGAGTTGGTTAAACTATCTCCACGATCGTCGATCGATCGACTAAGTTAGATAAACCCATACACCAAACACATAAAATAGACATCGTAAGTATTTCAGTCTGTTTGAAAGTAAGAGTATATTCTTAGAGTTTAACGTCGCTAGAGCTTAGTCATGAGAAACGCGCTTGGGAACCATTAAGAAAACTTACTATGGTTTTAGGCACGAGAAGTAATTTTTCGTTTGTCATTTTTTCGGCTGACGTCTTAACGCGGTAAAATCAAATGCAAACGATATAAAAGTAATGCGTGCACTATATCTCATACCACGTCTCCACACACCAAGTCCTTGTGCAAAGATATTTATCAGTGTATCTTTAATTGAAATCAAACTATAAGAAACACGCCGTATAACCTACCTTGGTAATTGAGTTTTCATTTATATACGCCTATTTCGCATGTGAAAGTAGCTCCATGTAAATGAGGCGTCTAATATTATATTCATTTTAACAATCAGATTTATATTATGATTTAGGAAAAATTTATAACAATTATATTCGCAAAATATTAACATTTAGAATACCGAGTGGAGATTTGGTTATCACATTAAATGATACAGCAGTTAAAACTAGTTGATATGACTGTTCAAAGAATAAAATAAACATTTATACCAAAAATAATAAAAAAAAACGCAACTTTCAAACAAAATAAATAGCCTAAAAATTGCCTCAAAGTAAAACACCTTGTAAAATATTAATTCACTGACCTGTAAAAGCGGCGACATCGCAGCGATAGGTACTTTATCTTACGCATATCCGCGTCGCGTCGCTTCGCGTCGTTAGATTATGCGCAGCGCGAGGCGACCGACGCGACGACATCCACAATTTAACACAAATCATTAATACAACCGTTATCGTTGCCATAAGGTATCTCAAGGTGGCCGTCATTAAAACCGGGGCTAATTATTTTGTCTCCGCAAATTCCATCCCCATTCAATGACAATCGGTACTGGTACTAATCTCTCTAAATTCAGTCCTGTCTATTCCAGATTTTGCGCGTAAAGGTGCTCTCGGTAGTCCACATTATATCGGATAAAAAGACACGGTCGGTTTTTAATTTACTCAATAACCACCGCTAGGAAGCTACTCTGAGAGACTAATCCCATTCCAATAAGGCTTGTGCTCTCAGGAATTTGAAAGGCCCTTGTTTGTCTTTTTTAATATATTTTATACATTTCTGTGATGCACTTTTATTTTGAATTGACGAGCTGCACCACGGACACTAGTTGTGGGATTACGAGCTAAATAATGTAATAAATAAAAAAATCGTTGTTCGCGTGCCACTGCTACTCGCGGTGGAACATCTACTTGATTCGGGACCAAAGGCTGATTATTTTGTAATCTTTGGACTGCCCGTACAACGTCGTATACGTACTGGTATCATTTAATGTAATAACCTACTAAACACACAGTATAAGATAAACATACTTTCAGAAGAAACTCCAGTACCAAAGAAATATGAAACATAAATTACTACATCGTTACGATTAACGATTTAATTACGCTCTTCAGCAATCTTCGTTTTTTTACAAATAAGTACGATAAATAATAAGTACTGTATAAAGTTGGATAATAAAGACTAATCCTACTAATATTATAAACGCGAAAGTATGTAAGTATGGATGAATGGATGGATGGATGTATGTTTGTTACTCTTTCACGTAAAAACTACTGAAGGGATTTTAATGAAACTTTACAATAATATAGCTTATACATCAGAATAGGACATATGCTACTTTTTATCCCGGAAAAAGCAGATCACGCGGGCGGAGCCGCGAGCAAAAGCTACTTCCACATAAATATTTACATATTTACCAATAACACTCCGTAAGATATTTGCATCACTGAATCTTAATTTGTAAATGTAGGGTTTCGCTCCCAACTGCATAATAGAAACATCAACATAAAAGGAATAATTTAACTCCATTATGCAACTAAAATACAATATCAATTGAGAAAGACTTGAGCAGGGATGTCAGTCGATCGTCTGATGGGCGGGATAATGTGTACTGACATTATGTATTGCTGATGCGTACTTGTACCTAGTTGCGCCTTATATACAAGCGCCGTCGCGACTAAAATTATTGTTGCCCATATGACTAAATGTGTGACTCTAAGTTATGCAGATTGTTATGACAGCCTTCATGGCTATTAATATAAATCTGGATGGAGTTTAATTCTAAAATCTGATAGCGTTTTAAGCAACGGAAAAATAGCAAACTCAGGCATTTTTGCAAAATTTAACCCGTTTGGAGTGATTTTTTTTCAGTTGATTTGTTTACTAAGCTAATATGTGAGTATACCTTAGCTTACAGACAGCCTTACTTTTGAAGTGACCATATAATAATGGTGCAGATAAACGATGCGTGGCTAGCGGTAGCTTGAAAAAGAAGCGCGCAGCCTACTCAACTATACGACACGGTTTATTCGTAATGACTTATAAAAACTTCGAAACTTTTGAAGATGCGCCGCCTTGCGCTCAATAGGCCGAGCCCCGTCCGTGGCTCGGCTCGTACTATCACGCGTTGTTTAACTGGACCAACCCGTTAAAATGAAATGGCAATGAAGAAAATCAAATTATTAAACAAATAGTATTTAGTTTACAGTCGAGGTCCATTGGCGTCTCTGTTACGATCAAGTATAATGTGAAAGAAGTTATCATCTAGGAAATTATTTAGAACGATATGACTTTTTTTAAAATAACATTAACGTCAGTAAGATACTGAATAATAAATCTACATCCCTGCGAACTCTTTCGTCAATTAACATACTTTTAAAATAATGTGATTCAGGCTGCAAAATCCTCGTTTCAACAAGCTGCGTTTGCTCATTTCCAGAAAACAAGTTACTTATATAATTTTTGAAGCTTAAGATGATGTAGGGTGTAAGTGAGCGTGATGGGCAGAGCGGATCTTTAGCGATGATGTTAGTCCAAGTGTGTCTTAAAGTTATATCTCTATCACTATTTGGGTCAAAACAAAACAAGACATTGTTTACGGAACTACTACCACGTATACAGAAATAACCACTATACGTTCGCGAGCACTATGACCTCATAACAACAACGTTTATGAGTATGGGAGTGAATGACAAATTTTGCAAACATTATAATTTATCAATCTACACATTTTTTTTTTAAGTTCCCGTGACATTAGAGCGCACTGTCCCATTTTTATACCCCCTAGCGACATCGGATTTTATTTCCCATATTTGATTTAAAAACTCATTCAATAGAGCGAAGCAGAAATAAGGTCCCATATAAATGTGGTTAAGATTTGATGATGGATTAAAAAATGAAATTCCTCATCGGACAACAGCTCACTTCACGCGATTATGTTATTATGTAGTACTTTATACCATAGATATACCTAATAATGAAAATAGGAATTTTAACAAAACTTAAAATCCAACTTCAAAAAAATAACACATGATATGATGTTTCAACATCATAAATAACAATTTCTATAGGTCTTTTTGGAGTTGGTGCAATTTCAGTTGACTGGCAACGACACCGGTCTATAGAAATTATTTTCAGTCTGTATTAAATTTGTTAAACTTATTTTATACCATTTAATTTAATGTGAATTATTGGTTTTACACATTCCATTGAATCAATTACAACTTTAGTATATTAAAGACAATCACAAACTATAAACCCTAACATTTATTTCCATATTGACTAATACATTATTCAGGCATATTATACAAATTTATTTTATAACTCATAACCAGGGGCAAAAAAATATTTTTGACATGAACATATGAGTTTTATAAAGGTGCTTTATTCTATGTTTATACATTTCAACGAAATATATCATGGTCAAAAACATCAAAATCTGTAAAAGTAAAGACAATTAATGATTTTACTTGAATACTGTTTGGTGTCATCTAAGTAGATGAAACTTAAAAAAATTCAATACAAATCTATAAAGGCCAATTAATTTCGATTATTGCCACTTAATGAACGGAATATTATACAGAGTTACTGGTTAAACCTGAGACATATTGAATATCCTCCATACTCAATATCCAAATCTGTTTCAAGAAATTTAAGGCCACCACAGGTAGGCCGTCAGTCAGTCAGTGAGTCAGTTGAGTCAGTTGAGTTGAGTTGTGAGTACTAAATAAACATACTTATAAGATTTCCTTCTATTGGCAGTCCCTATGACTGCCAATATTTTTTTTTCTTCATATTAGCATCATGCAATCAGTCAATGACTATGAGCAGATGTGTGTTGGGAGCTGTAGTTTGAGTCAGAGAATATTCCCCACTGAGACGTTTATTTAAGGTGTGAGAGGCTGATACCTAATTCTAGAATATGCTGTCTCTTTAATCTGCAAATTGTGTCTGGAAATGTCAACTGGGTCGCTAATTGGTTCAGGTGTTTCTCAAATCTTGTCTTGTATATCGAGCATAAGGATTTTATATCGTGTTTTATCATCCCGATGTTCAGATGTTCGTGACTTCTGTGTTCCTGAACACCCTGGTTCATCAACCAGGGTGTGTTGGAAAGTTGCTTCAGTATGAAGTTTTGTACCCTTTGTATGATGCTTAGGATTGTGTCGCTTTCCAATCCTCATAGTTGGATTCCATAGGTCCAGATTGGTTTTATTATACTCTTGAAAATGAGAAGTTTGTTATCTATGTACAACTTGTAGTTTCTGCCTAGTAGCCAGTAGAGTCCTCAATACTTCAGATCTAAACGATTATTATTATTTCATCCCTTTTCGCCTGTACATGTTTTCTCCAGAAGCCACTTGTCCAGATGCATTCCCAGGTATTTTACAGTGTCTTTTTGTCGAAGTTGGTTGCTGTAAAGAGTAACAGATGGACAGTTGCCGTTCCATAGAGGTTATATGAGCCGACTTGCTGCACTAGTTTTGATAAGATTTGGTTAGCCATCTTTGAATTTTATTCAAGCCACTTTGGAGAAGCCTGAAGGCTTCCAAGGGACGTTTGCTACTAGCCAGCATGGCCATGTCATCTGCAATAGTTGCTATTATGGTACGATAGTTTTGTGGTAGGTCGCATGTGAAGATTGTACAGAGTACTGGTCCTAACACTGATTCCTGAGAAAGGAGATGTACATTCTTCTTCCTTAATTTTGAAGATTCTTTCTGTAAGTAATGACTATTATGGGGAAGAATGAACTTGGCAGATAGGCTTTTATTTTGTAAATAAGTCCTTTATGCCACACTCTGTCGAATGCCTCCTGAACATCAAGGAAAGCGGCGGAACAGTATTCTTTCCTTTCCAAGGTACTTCTGATGGTTTTACTACTCTGTGTACCTACCTGTTCTACAGTTCCTTTATGCTGGCGAAATCCAAATTGATGGTCTGTATAAGGAATCTTTGGTAGATCTCATACAGTAACCTGAGTAGGAGTATCTTATGAAACATTTTTGACGTTACACATAGGTATTTATAGGTCTGTAGTAAATAATTTCATTCGCTGGCTTGCTTGGTTTGGAGATCATTATTAATTGAGACACACTCCATAGGGCTGAGAAGTATCCAGTTCTTTGGATACCATTAAATAAGTTTGTAAGAAATACTATAGCCTTTGTGGGTAGTGCCTTGAGTACATGTTTGTCTATCAAATCGAAACCTGGCGCTTTCTTTTCTTGCATTTTGAAGATAATTCTTGTTACATCCTTTGTGGTTGTTGGCTTGATCAGCAAGTCCAATTGAAAATCATTGTCAATCAACTTCATTAGGAGTAAATACTTTGGCTAGGTGGTTTCCAAAATCATCAGCTTTCTCTCGCTTGGTCCTTGCCCATTTGTTGTTTTGAATTTTGTTTGGGAGGCTTAGGTTCTATAGACCTATTGGCACTGTTGCAGAACCACTAAAGAGAGTAGTTAGTAGCAGCTATTGCTGTGAAACTTCATGAAATCTTCCATTGCTTGATTATTTGCCTTACCGATTGCGACTTTAAGGTTTTTAATAGCTTTTTTGAAGGATGTTTTATCTGTCATGCTTTAGCTGTCTTCTAGTATATCATACTCGCCGTAATCTTCGCTCTTCTAGAATTAAGTACCTTATTTCTGTCGTGGTTTTGAGTTTGAGTGTTTCCAGGGTGGATTTCCAGCAAGCTGCTTGAATAGAGGTTGTGAATATTTAAGTTGCTTCGTCTATATCGGCATTTGTTTTTAGAGCTATATGAAGTGAGAGATCCCTATTCACAATTTCTCGGAAGGCGTCTTAATCAGTTTGGTTGTTTTATAGTGACAGTTGTCTTTCTTTGAGCAGTACAGTAATGCTCACTGTTAATATAACTAAAATGTTGAGCCGTCTAGGCACAAATCAATACCAAAGAAAAGTCTTGAAACTCCTTGTGTAATATAGAAATCTAGAACATCTGGCAATTTGTTTAGGGTAACTCAACTAACAAGAATACATTAATGAGTTATTTTAGCAACCCCCATAAGAATACAGCATTGTAAGAATATATGGCATATAACATTGGTCTGAGTGCACTGTATAGAAATCACTATATGACTGCAATAATATCTACAGTGCTATGATTTAAATTATTTTAGGTGAACTACAACCATCATCTTTGAAAAATATGAACATGATGTGATGTAGGTTGTCTATACAAACCTGTTACAATATTAGATTAAGTATTAATTGTTTTACTAAGTACCTGACCAGACCCAGATAGGTGGTTGTTCTTGTATATATGCACTAATTCATAAAAACAAACATTGCCCATGCGCATAATATATTTATACCGTCATACTATACTTAACATATTCTGTTATCAGCTATTGCAAGTTCATGTTTTGCAGATATTTTGTTAAAGGTATTCTTTTTGATCCTTCAATTTGTTCTTTGTTACACTTTCACACACACACATGAATTATCAAGTACTTAAATATGTCACATGTTTAACCAATCATCTGTATAATATTTGTTAACCTGTCTAACGGAAGTAGTAAGAAATTAAAATAACTAGCAGTGCTGTCAATATCGTCATCTAATATGTGGACCTATGGCCATTAGGTTGTATTTATTTTGCATAATAAAACAAATGTCAATATAAATAATCAATATAAATAAACATATAAATTAATATGAAATCCAGACAATGCATTTATAATTTGTAAATTTCTTCTTCTGTAAATTTTACTTTAACTAGAGTTAACATAAATTTTAGCTAATTAAGTATATATTATCCAGCTTGTTCTCTGAATATGAGCCGCAACCACATCATGTTATTTTTTATCTTATTTACACAATATTTCATACATGTTGTTTCTTAAACTACTACAACAATAATTACAAATACATATACAATATAAAATAGTTCGCACTTAGCAACAATTGGAATCTGATGATAACTTATTGCACTGAATAGTTGTTTAGTATTTAGAAAACTATACAAAAAACATTCGCTGAAGTATAATTACAATAATATATATAAATATTAGTCTGTCACATCAGTCATAAACAATACCTACTCCACACTCAACCAGGTCTCTACGCTCAGCAGAACTCAAGATATTTATATCATTTTGCGCTACACTTACCATCAGGTGTAGTGTAGTCACTTTGCCGAGCCAGGATAAAAAAAAAATATCAAATATCTTGACCATTTTCTGCTTGATATTTAAGCTTATGATTTTCCTAAAAGATATTTTAACAAAACTTATCTTAACAAAACCATTATCAAGAAATTTGATTCAGTCACTTTCAGGAAATAATTTCAGTTATAATTACTGATTATTTAATTAATTCAATTCATACACTAATGTCTATGCATATTTTAGTCAATAAATTTTAACTCAATTATATTTAGATATAGAAAATAAATTCATTTTATATCTTCTACAAAGAGTTTCAATCAAGAGTGACTTAAGCAATAGAAAAATAATCTATCTAAGTATAAACTTAGTTTGGTTCAAACCTAACTGTAGTGGCCGCTAGCTTCGACATAAACTGCTTAGCTTTACAAACAAAACAGTATTCGCACAAGCATTTGTTACAAAGTTTCTGCAAAAATTGGTATTTACATAAATATTGACTTCTCTTTAAACAGAAGTTATTAATGTAAATTTAATTCTGTGTCAAGTAACTTTTAATAAAACAAAAGATGGCAAAACTCGTGACCATAGCTATGATATTTTTCTGAATCTAGTAACCTTTCATAATAATTTGTCTTATAAATATAAACATAACAAGCACTCATACATAGATTCCCTAGTTCATTTCATAGTCACATTCTACAGACAGGTGGGCAATCGCAATAAGCAGGTGTAACTTATTTTCAACAAATATACTGCACAAATTAAAGATACTTAAAATATACCAGGAGCATATACAAGTACTTTAAAAATGACCTATATATTAGTATCTCACTAATTATATACTATGTTACAAAATATACAAGTTAAACTATACTAAATTGGTCACACAAACCTGAATAGTTCAGCAGGTGCCTCCGAGGCACTTCGGTTATATATTGATGACATTTTGAGGTCACTGACAGGACGGAGTTGCCAGAGAGCATCCTCTGGCTCTATCCTGCGGCGCTTGGACGTGCCAGGCTCTTCCCCGCGCGTCCCAGACGCCCGCTTTGTGCCTCTCAACGACATCTCTCTCACGTTTATTCACAACCTACATGTTCACGATCCCCTTACTGCTTTACACTTAGAGCGAGGCAGTAACATTGTGTAGAATGTCACATCATTCACTACATGATGGCACTTCAGTTTGCGTACCCAACACCTGGAAGCAAAACACCACTTTATTATTATCACTTGTTGTTAAGAGTACCTACAACGCGCGGGTGTACAATCGATTCACTGGCCGCCAATAACAGAACTTATTATACATTTTGTGTTCGGCCGCCGTGCCCATACTTATCAACTTGGGACAGCTCAAAACAGCACCAGTGGAACATTATAACCAAAACACTAACCAATTCATAAATATATCACGCCTTGATCAAACTGGTCATTTATAAACAGTGAAAAAGAACATTTACACGCGAATGTATCGCGTAAAAAAGCACTTTGACGTAAGGAACAAAATTGTCAATTCAGGTTTCAATAGAGCTCAAGCTGGATGATAATTGCTGTGATATCGAATTTTACCTTTGCATAATAGGAAACACGTAAAATATAGGTAGAAATTTACGTTTTTTCCCGTCAAATAATAATAATGATCAACAATATAGTTTGACGTTTCACTTTATTGCGAGAGTAAAATGTATGGCGGGCCAGTACTACCAAGGTATTCGGTAAATAGCGGCAGATCGTTCACCGTCTTCGCCCACCCTATTCCTGCACTTCGACGCACACATATATTCAAAATGCACTCACAAAACAACGTTAAGAGGCCAGACAATTTCATTATTAAGCGATTAACCGTAAATATTTATCTGGCGGACAGTCTCCATTGTAGACTACATAACAAAGCTGACAACATAGATAGCAGCACTGTTTTGTTGCCAGATTGACGTGACTCTACGCATCCCTTTTTCCTAATTTCTGTATGAATGTATATGATGTAGGTATATTACTATTCGATTGTACATCCATTTGTAATAATACAATTCGTTGAAATACCTCAGTCTTTACATACATTTTCTATAACAGACATTTGGCGCCATTGATCCAAAAACCACTTTAGGTCACGTGACTATGTACGAATCACCAACGCAAGCCAAGTAAAATGGCCAAAACGCACATCGAGTTCATCTAATGTCATTGGTTTTGAAAGGAACTTGCCGCATAACATATACATCGAGATAAGGTTTTAATTTGTTAAAGCAATTAATGAATCAAACACGACCACATATTCAATAAACTCGGAATTTGTCAGCAAGTAACACAAATTACCAAGAATAAATTACAACATGAACATAGAGAGAGATATATCAATAAGAGGTTACAAGGATTCGCCGCTAGTTAGCGCTTTCATAAAAAAAATGTTGCCATATAGTACAATACGAAAGAAGTGATAGGTAGGTATCGAAGAACATGCGCAAAGATAGTTTATTAAATCCAGGTTATTAGTAGGTATTATTTGTTTTTTTTTATTTATCCAAAAAAAAATGTATTCATTGTTATATTAATAAGTAATACAAGAAAGTAAAATATCATACTTTATTTCAATAAAATAGTGAATAGGTATATTATATAGTAGTATCCTAGTAATAATCTTGATGCTGTAATAATGTTAAAATCAGAGACAAATAGTTAAAATTAAAATTGATTATTAAAATCATATTATATGCTACCTCTGGAGAATGAAATCTATTTCATGCGTAGATAAAAAATCATTAACACTCCGTCCATGACTTTATGTTTAGTAATAGTCTGTGACTAACAGATAATAAAACCAATTCCACGTTAGTATTTTTTCTGTGTTACAGTCCATTGTGAATGACAAAAAAACTGGGATTCGAGTTTTTTTCGTTTTTTTGCATTTACTTGGAATATTTACCATAATAATGTATGTTTTTTACACCATCAGAAAGTAAAGATTTCAATGAACAAAGAGCCCACCAACTTTTTGAAGTTATACTTCTTTAGGCGCGTTATGAAAAAATGATGAGAGTGAAATTTTAAGATGCGCGCGCACCTGTGACACAAAAAATTAACAGTATGAAGTTAGGCGCGTTAAGAAAAAATGATGAGAGTGAAAGTAGCCGTAATTAATAAACAAATGACGATTTAGACAAAGAAAAACTCTTTAGGTTTTTTCTTATTCGGAACATGTTGCCGTAAAAAGTACCAGGCTCGCATAAACGCGAAGAGAGTAGAATGTACTTCTATCATGTCGAGTGGATATGTTGATATAAATTAAAATACTTTTATTTAATATAATTAACACTAAATATTATTAAATTATTAATGTTACGATATTTCATCGTTGTTGTGAAGACTTGAGAATAAATTACACTTGTCTTTGGCGAAATGCATAACAATGCGAAGCTTAAGAGTGTTGTTACAAAGACTTGGCTGTATGAGCTACAATACCTTTGCCTATTAAAAACCCGAATTTGAACCAAAAATTATAATACCGAGGACTATGACGGAAGTGAATACTTTTTAAATTGTTTTCGAAATTAATAAGTGTCCGTTCTATTGAAACTATGAATCAACACGCATGAAACATTTACTATAATAATAATTATAATGTACATTATAAATAATAATTATTATTATAGTAAATGTTTCATGCGTGTTGATTCATAGGCCATTTTTGACAATGTCCTTTATAATTTATATATGTGCTAATAAATTATATTCAGTAGTGATTTAAATTGAATATTTTGATTGATATTACTTACTATTTGTGAATATTAGTGAAAAAAATTGTGCTTATATACTTTTTCAAGTGCTCCAATATAATTGAGGTTAACTATCCGTATGTATTATTTATTGATATAAATTAAAATACTTTTATTTAATATAATTAACACTAAATATTATTAAATTATTAATGTTAAATACTTATTATTGGTTATTTAATATTCACAAAATAAAGAAATAAATTTAAAAAACATTTAATAAAAAGTTTGTGATAAAAATTAAAATTGAACATCAAATAATAATATTAATTTTTAATATTTGCTATTAAATTGAATAAATAACAAAGAAGTATAACTTCTCACGCGCGTACATAAGTACACGCACCCATTTTTTTTTTTAAAAGCTGATATTTTGACGGGAGAATTACCGATTAAAAATTAGGCTGCTTTTTCGATATCTAGTCAAGATAAGATAAAAGAAATAAATATTTTAAATGACAAAATGACAGTATTTAGGACTTAAAAAGGTAAGTTCTCACCAAATTTCGTGTTTTTTTTTAAAAGTAAAAATATTCAACCAAAAATTTGGTTATTTGATTTTTGAAGTGATAACTTCTTATGGGAGGGTGAACCGAAACGTTCCGTAACGCGAGCGGTCCATTGACCAGCCAGCGTTAGCCGACCTCCCTGGATAATTTCGAAGTACCAGGTGGCGTCACACAGTGACCAGTCGGCTTGGACCGGACTTTGGCCGGACTTTGACACGACTTTGGCACGACTTTGACACGACTTTGACACGACTTCGACACGACTTCGACACGACTTCGACACGACTTCGACACGACTTCGACACGACTTTGACATGACTTTGACCGGACTTCGTAACGTAACGCGTTAAGGCGCCACTCTGTCTGACTTCTCTTTCTCTCACGCATACGGTAGCAGTAGGCAGGCTCCTCCGCTCTCACTTTAACCCACATTAGTTTCAGTGTGGTTTCAGTTATCACTTCTGTCGAGCGTCCTGAGACGCACACTTTTTTTTATATAAATTTGGAAGTTATGTGAAAAAGTGTAAATACAAAAGTTGTAGATCTTTTTATTGCCTACAACTTTGCCATTTAACTTTTTCTATAGGACTTGTAGTTTTGCCGGCCACCGTTTTTACCCTTAAAAACTCACCCCCTTCCACTTCCCGACCTCAGATCGCCCGTAAATAATTTTTCCTTTCATTATTGTTATATTCTCTTCCTTTTCTAATGGGTTTCATCCTACTATTATTTTTATTGGTTTCATAGATTATCAGCCCTGGTCTATAATATTACGTATCACCTAGGAGTAATATTTTAGACATACTAATTATTTAATACTTTTTCATCAGAACGTCGTGTAAAAAAATATGCCTACTGTTCTTAATGATATTGATGCTCAATTATCGACGATTTATGGATTATTCATTTAATAATTTTTAATCGGTCATAATTCATTGCAAAAACTTAATCCATTACCTACCTAATCGATTATTGCAAATTACAGTAAAAATGTAAACTGAAGCAACAAGTTTCTGGGACTAAAGCAGCTGTTACGCGTACGTAGTTTTGTACCTGATCACAATGTTACGGTTTTCATTACATGGTGATGCACAACAATATTAAGGTAGATAAGGTATATCCAATTTTAACCAGATAAACACCTGCGGTTGTTTTCATCACTACTATGAAAGGGATCCGGGACCTCCAAAAGGAACACGCAAAGCAATGTAACATTATAATAGCTCACTAAAACGTATACCAATTTCTATCATAACCTCGTGTATACCTCCAAAAGGGATTCGTCATCACTCAATCCCGCTCCGCAGCGTCCTTCATAAAAATCATGTATAAAATTATTCCCAAGGACACAAATCGCTGATGTAGTCTGTTTTCAACGTCACTATACTGCAAAACTATAGCAGAATACAAGCAAAATACGTTATCGCTTATCGTAAAGCTCTCCTAGTGCATTCTTAGTACATGCTTTCCAGAATCGCTGGTTCCGAAAATCTTGGAAAGCCCCGGTACTAACGAGGTGCAGCCAGTCCTAGTGTTGATAGTGTGAATAATTAGGTACCTATTGTTTCTCGCTGCGTTTATTAAATTTTCTCTATTTTTGGTGTATTTTTTATTAATAAGTAATAATTGTTAATAATCGCGGACGTGTTATATTGTTTTTAGCACTTGCATGAATGTGAAAAGATACTTTTATCCCGGTAGATGGTTAGATTTAAAATATTATAATATAATATAAAAATATTTTGATTTCCAATAATCATAATAAATCTAAATTTGGTTATACATTGCTACATGCGACTGTACATGCGCAAGTATGAAATTGTGGCTATTTTCAGAGCGGCCGTAAAGTTAAAGAGACTTAATAATTATTTCGATAATTCCTTAAATATTTTACGATAACATCGGTAGGTAGGGTAACCTAAATATTGACAAAAATCATAAAAATAAAAAACTTTTCTATCACAAATACCCGCTTTAATACTGTGTACGTAAGTATTGAGGGCCCTCGCCCATGTATATAAACACTTGCACGTTAGCAGTAGGTATAAGTTTAATTTAGGTAACACGAGGACCAGTTATAACATCAGATTAAGTACCTAGATACTTAAGTTGCGCCTGACAAGATCCGAAACATGGTTTTTGTTTTAGAATAAAAAACGATAATTTATATCAAAATACTTTTTGGTTATGGAACACCGACGACTTTATTTGTATTTTTATTCTGTGGTCTTGACTGCCAATCGTCATGGACGTGTGCCCAGCGTTGCCATTTTAGCGATTTTATCACTAGATTTATTGACTTTTTGGGGTACGACAGTGATTTTTAGAAAAAAAAATCACTAAAACAATATTTGGTGATTTCTAGTGATTTTTAGCGATTCTCGAAAAATTTAGAAATAAAAGTTATTATTATTAAAGTTGAAGATATGAAGAAAAACAAAATATTCATTAAAAATCAAAAAAATCTAATGAATCTGATCCATCTCAGCCTTCTATATACAGATATAGCTAAAAAAAAAACAACATCAAATACCAGAACAAGTATTGGATGTTGATTTTTTTTCTTTTTTAGCTATTCGATATTATTTTTGTTAAGTATTTTCGAAATTACATTGTTTTGTAAGACCTATCGTGTAATTTCCTTTTAAAATACGTCTAGTGATTTTTTTAGTTCAAAATATCCCGAAATCTAGTGACTTTTGAGACCAAATCTAGTGATTTTTTTTCTGCAAGACGGCATCACTGCGCGTGCCTCTGCGCCGCCAAAGAGAAAATATTACGCGCCGCTAAGAGTCGCCAGTTGCCACGTAATAATTGGTAAAAGAGACAGCATGTGTTGTTTGATTGTGTCTCAACAGAATTGACAATGATTTTCTCAAAAACTATTGTTTTAATCTCCTACATTATGCTATTTTTCATATTATTACATTTAGTTACTTTATATTTGAATAAAACAAAATTTGTAGTGTTATGTCTCTAGGTTATACTTCAGATACCTATCTAGTATAGGAGAAAGGAAAATCGTTTCGTCATAACAAACATACTTTCCATTAACCGTGTTAAATAGGGTCAAACCATATCTTTATTACACATGAATACGTTATTATCCGTATTCTATAAATAAATAGATCCATAATTTTATTCGTACCATTTAATAATAAACTATATTGAAGTTACATTTCTGTTAACATGTGATATATTAACTATTTAAACAATACTTATTTTAAAACTAGAATAGAATAGAATTAGTGAACGAAATAAACAGTTTTCATGATAATAATGCCAAACTCCTGTGGCCATAATTGTAAAACGACTAAGTATTCTTATAAGTAATTCACACTCCTGTATGTTCAAAATATGGACTTAGGTAGGTATTTAAATTAGGAAAATTGTTAAAATATAATGTGATGGCATAAGATTTCATAATGATACATTTAGAAATGCTTTCATAAAGCATAAATATATGTATAAATAATGAAATAATATTATGGTAATGATACATTTTTTAAAGTTGCTTATCTTACAAAAATACCCTTTCCTGTTATAACTGAACGTAAACTAAATTGTGAAATACGTAATTAATAATACAATTTCGTTGTTGGACAAACGTGAATACATACTAACGATAGTAAATATAAGTTTAAAAACATGATTCATTTAATGAATGGAATGTTAATTACATAGGTAGGTAGTTTAAGAAGATTTCTAAAATACGATGGGTTTAATATTATCATAATTATAACTTAAGAATACATTTTGGTTGCCAAACAGAAAATATTTGGGATTACTTACCTACTAGGTACAATTAAAATGAAGCATTTCGGCAATCTACGTTTATTTCGAAAATAGTTCGACTTGGTATTAGATGAAATAGTTTTTTTTCTCAGTGTCCGACCTGACCAAGGAGGTCAGATTTCGATTACATATTCTTACTAATTCGTAAAAACGAAGATGGCCGAAGCGCGTGGTATATATCTATTGATCAGACATACAAATTGGATAAATACATATTAAATAATGGTACAACACTCTGTGATTGTAAAACTTGTAAATTATAACAAATGGCACTATTTAATTTTTTGAAATTATAACTAGGCATTTTTTAAATCAAGGAAAATTAGACAGTACAATATGATCACACTTGAGGTTCCATCTCGTATCAAATAGGTATATAAAAATTGAGTTTTCTTTTACAATAGTAAGAATAATTTATCAACCCTATATTAAAATATGCTGTCCATATCAATGCCGACCATGTTCTATTAGGGTTTAATTCTAACGCTTTAATTTAAGGAATAAATTAACATTCAGGTCCATCGATGGAACCTCTATGCGCTAGTACCATACACACTTAAACAAACACAAAAATAATATGTACAACGCGAAAAGGTACGTCGGTGAACTCTGAGTTTAACAGAAAAATTAATACGGCTATGTGGAACCTCGTCAGTGTGATTTAAAAAAAGAATATGAATGTAAGAAGTAGGTACCTAGACATTGTGTTAGTTAATTATGCACCAGGTGGTGCGTCTGTGGGATATTTATTATTGTCACTATAAATACATTTTTGAATACATATTTATGAAAATGTCTATATTCGAAATGTTTCTATAGAAGTCTATATGGAATCAGTGATAGCTTGGTTTATTTTACTAAAAATGCAAGGGATGTAAAACCAGAGAGTAACCATTTTGTTAAAGTTTTAGTTAAGACTTCGGCTATACGAAAATCGCGTCAGTGTTAGTATTGGCAATAGATTAATATTCTACGATTAAAAATATTTGAAAAATTGAAAATTTTGAATTTTTTTTTCAAATACATCAAAGTGTTCAACGTAATCAATAATAAAATTTACGGTTACTTATCTATATATATATACAAAATGGATGTAAATGTATCTGTTTGAGGTTAATAGATTTGGAAGTTGGCACATATATGTATCATTTCACGGAGAAGACTTTATATACTATGCACTTTATCAAACTCTCCACTAGTTAATGCCACTGGTATACATGGTTATTTGCAAATGGTATTCCATTTTTATTTTGTTTATGCGTGTTTTATTTTATTCATACAAAACTAAACTATCATTTGATGCTCCGTCTACCAAATATTAAGTAGTGGAAATTATTTGCAATACCGACCTAAAAAGGCATTAGAAGATCAACCAGGCGTGGGTGAGAACTGTCAGATGGTAGAGCTGCTGAAACATCTGCGAAACACGCGACGGGATATTGAAAGAATCGAAATCTATACTATCAAATTCGTTCAATTGTATTTTATCGAATGTAATGTTCATAAATATTGTTGATTGATTGACATCGACAAGAATTGTTCTTATAAATATGAATACGTCATTATCAATGTACACCAATAAAATAATGGAACTTCGTCAGTATGAGTCATCTATATGAGTCATCAGTAGTACTATATCATATACTAGATACTGTATTGGATAGAGATCATCCACTTTATATATACAGAGGCAAATAAACATACACAAACAGAACAACGTATGCTGGGTTTTGCTAATAACTTATAATAACATAGTCATCTCAATAGTATTGACTGCAATCCAAAACTGGAGTCCATTTTAATTTTCAAAATTCCTTACGCTGAAAGAATTATTATATGGTTATAGTTTGTCATTGCGCATATTATTATATATGATGATAAATATATTTAATAAAATTCTTCCATAAAATACTCTACAAATACATTTGTGTTAGTTAATATTTGATATGACAAAAATACGGACATGCTATAAAAAAAGAAGAAAAATAATAGTTTAACAAAGTGACATAACTTACGAACTAAAAATCTCTAAAATACTTATAATAACATAACTATCTACTATTTGTTATTTTTGGTATATCTGAACATATATAAACTACATACACACAAATTAACCTTCATTTACTACTTTTAAACCATCGATAAGTGAATTCAGGCGCCGATCCAAGTGAGAAGGGGGGATCACAATGGGGGCAATTGCGGAGGCGTTAAAGCAAAATCCCCCGCCCCCGGAAATTTAAACAAAATTACCCCTCATCGTATGGAACAAGAATCATCCTCCCTTCCTCCACTTAGCGGAATTCTAGATCCGCGCCCGAACCAATGTAATTAGACAACTAAGGAATACACCTTTATACATATAAATACTTTGATATTTGTCACTACTTTTAAGACGCTAATACATCGATAAAATGTTATATGTATAATACGTCAAAATTATAAATTCTAAATAAAGCTTTTGGAGTATGGCGACATTAGAAAAATAAATTCCTATTAGCTAGCGCCGTGATGCTTCGTTTAAAGGTCCCGGAATACTTATTCTGGGACCCTTAGACAATTTCAACTTCTCTATTGTTTGAATAGTTTACCTATATATAAATATATTATAATCGAATAGTGTGATATACACAAATAGTGACATGTCGAGATAATGCCGAGTTTCTATAGTAATAGGCCGGCAAACGAGCAAGTGAGTCACCTGATGGAAAGTAATCTCTACCGCCCGTTTACATCCACAATACCGGAATAATCATAGAAGCGTTGCCGACCTAAAGGGAGAGGGTAATACAATTAAAGGATTGGAAACGTGATATTTCGTCCTCCGGATATGTCATAAACATGTGTCAGTCAGTCACAGTGTCCTATTAGGCAGGGGTCGAGCCGTACCATTCATGATGTACACAATAGTATGTACATCGTGGCTCCACAAACCACCACTGAATGCTATAAAATTTTGTTTGAAGTAGGCAATTGTCGCTAAATTCCAAAAGCTCGTACACACAGACCAATACTAAATCTCCTGTATCAATCAGATCCTTTTATTTCTATCAGTCCACAGTTTAAAAAATATTTTCGAAGTAGATAATGATAAATAATTCTTCAATATTGTGATAATACGTACAATGTGATAAATCATCGGAAGTAATACAAGATTATAAAAAAATTGTTTTTGTACAAAATTTAAACATTTCGTCAATTGCACCAAAATAATTGTGCGTAAATATAATTTCACAAAACCAATTGTATTGGAGCAATCAATAGTGTATGATTCCATAAAAATCTATTCATTTGATGGTGGACGTTCGTGGATGGAATCGTAAGTATAAAGCCTTATATGTTAAAAGGTGAGTGAAAAACTTACGAGGCCCATACAGAAGGCACCATCAATAAATACATACTGGAATATTGTCTTGACAATAATTCATGACGATAAAAAATAAACAATGTCCTATCTGGCCACCATCGCGCTCAACAATTTGGCATATATACATAAATAACACAGCCAGTCATTCCGTCATATATTACATATAATATGATATAAGATATTCTACGATTATATTTTCGAATATATTTGTGACAATGTCGCGCTAATAATGTGCGCGTTTCCAAGTCACAACACCGTGTCACACCATGCTATACGTCGACACTACGCTACAGTACTAATATATAGAGCAAAAAACTTTCTACCGTAAACACATATAAAATTGTAAACGGCGCATGCACCATTAAAATATTGTAAATAGTACGTATATATTTAAGTTATTATCTGACAGTTGCGGAAAAATCTTTATGAAATTGACAGATACATCTATGTGGAAACATCCCATATAGTGAAGACTCAATTCGAAATGATCAGCTCGTTTAGATGATGAAGATGGATTCCTGATTTTCAAGCAGGAAATCGGTGAACGCGTTGATGGGGCCGATCGAATGCAGCGACATCTGGCCGGTTGGTGGCCAAGCGAGGTTCGGGCCGAACAGTACGGCCAAGTTACTGCAGGTCATCCTGTTCAGGCAGCTCCTGTCTTGAACCTGCCGAGGACAAATAACGCCTTAATTTAAGGGCCTTCCGTGAGCAAACGACCTTGACTGACTCGCGCCATACTGAATCGTGTACTTGGCGTGTGAGTTTTCATGCAGAATATGCACGTATTTATCGAATAATTGATTTAAAAACATCAGGTTTTAGTCTCTTCGAAAATTTAAAACGGGCAAACTATTCGTTATTAAATAGCCTATCTAGTGATGTTAATCTTATTTGAACACATTCTGTACTTTAAAAGGAGACGCACGGAATCTTTGCATTTTTCTCATTTTTATTGTTCATTTATAACGACAATTTAAAAATATATATCAGCATTAACATGAATTTGAATCGAACAAAGTAAAGCTGACAGATTGTAGAAATATATTGTATATTTTTTTAATCAATATTTTAAGTAATGACTAGATAGCCTCTAAAAACATCGATCGCGCGGCGTTTTGCTGGGGGCATGGCCTTAATACCTATCAATGAATATGAATCATTTTCACCATAAATAGTCATAAACATATTATTACCTTCCACAAGAACTGGAAGATGTATTTCAGCAACTTGTAGTTGTCGAGAGGGAGCTTCTCAAGGACCAGAATCTTGACCTTCCTCGGCTTGTCGCGGTTGGACCAAGCTGGAAATAAACAAAATTGTAGCGTACAACGAACTAACGAATGACAATATTTTGAATTCATCATAGTATCATCGAATGACTAAAAACGTATTTTTACGTTTGACATAAAATAGCAACACAAAATATAACACGTCTCTTGATTAAACTTGTAAAGTCGCCTAATGGAGTCAAAAGTCGACTTTAAATCTAAAGCCGATGTCAGCTTAAGATTCAATGTAAAAGAAACCATTCAGCGAAACTGCATTGAACTTCAGTTTCAGTTGAACGTATATTGGATGGTATTAATTAATTTATTATGTGTTAATTGAATAAGGTTTAAATGGTTTTGTATAAATAATTCTAACAATAACGGTACTAATGTTGACATTGCATTTAAATGTTATATACACTTGTAAAGGCACTTCACATAGTTATCAAGTCTTTTATAATCTGTTTATTGTTATTGTTTTTTTTTGTGATGTGTGTCGATGGTGTATCTAATAAATATATTGATGAGCGCAACCCGAGACACACGACGTGTAGATACACACGACGCAGCAAGTACCAAAATTTGTGAATTATTATTGTATTGATTAATTTTGTTCATATTTTATGTTTTATATTGAATTTTGTAATTTAGTTTTAACGTTAATTTAAAATTGATTTTGTTTTAGCTTAATTTAATCTACATTTTAATTAATTTATTGTTTCTATTTTAGTTAAGATCGATTATATACTATTTTGCATGCTGCCTTCACCTATAATTGCAATGGCATTAAGCTTGTCTCTTCTGCATTTGTTAGTCAAATTGTATCGGTGTACATTGTGTTGGTGAACTAAAAAATTAACAATTCACTATGAATAGACGGTGTACGGAGCGGCGTCGTGCACTCGAGTAGTTTGCGCGTCGCGAATCATCAGTAGCTCGGCTCATTCGATCACGCGTCATTAAAACGCACCATAACCGAGTGACAAGATAAAATATTACTTACACAGGAACTTCATTATCTCATCGTATAAGTAGAATGTTAATATGGGCTCTTCCAGGTCGCGCAGGAAAGTTTTAAGCAGAACAGCCGCACTGTGAGGATCGTTATTGAAATCGATGGCTTCGCCACGGTTGCAGAGACGTTGCAGTTCCTTCACCACCGCCATGTTGGCAGAGCGCCGGAATATACCCTCGGTCTCCAGAGCTGTTCACAACATTAACAAGTTGAAATAATCACTATCCTCCCTTGTAGTCATTTGGCGTATATGTATAGAGGGAGAGCGGGAGTGGAGAGGGAAGGGGAGGGTAGTTATTGGTCCATCGGGTGGACTAATATCCACATCTCAGCATATTATGTCATCAACCCGAAATTCTAGACTGGCCTCGGAAATAATATCACACTAAAACAAATTGAAATTAATTTTACTACTATTATATGGGGCATTTCACGTCAAGCGGACAACGAAAAAAAAATGAGGTCGTGAATTTTGTTTATACTCTGGTCAGTTATACTTCTAGTAGACATGGATGTGTACACACAATTTTTTTTTCGTATGAAGCTTTATTGCTGAGTTATGAGCCTTTAAAAATTTACTAAATTTACTAAATTCGATACCCGAAATAGCTCCTACACACACATCAAATTGAATGCATAGATAGTTTTTATAGAGACCAAGCCCCTTGAAAATAACCACAGTTATGCCAACGCCCACTATGTAAGAGTACGACGAATAACGATTCAAATTATGCGTTTTTGAAATTTTCGTTTGCCGTACCTCAAAATGACAAAAATCACTTCCACCTGTCAATATCCTTTATATCAGGAACTGGTACAGGTATACGATATTAAAAAGACAACACATTCGAAAATAAATAAGGCTGACGTAGACGTTGAAAACAGTTTTCCAACGACACGGAACTATTTGCATTTACTCACCATCGGGCTGCGACAAGTATTCAATGCATGCCCTCACCACAGGTGGAATGGACTCCACCATATTCACGTTGTTCTCTTTGATGAACTGCAGAGACACGCCGAACTGCTGGGTCGGCGGCGGTGAGAGGCTGTTCGGCGTCACCTATAAACATAAACCAAAACACTCAAACTTGTTAGTAGATACATGTTTGCAAGCGCAACCATAGCTTGATTAAACACTACATTTTGTGTATAAGAATAATTCACTTTTAAGTCAATACGATCATAATATTATCCTCTCTCTCCGCAAAAGGTGTATCTTATTGCAATATATAAATACTCACCTTAGTATCATTTGGTCCGAACTTGTAACGCAGAAACATCTGCCGCGATGATGCGACCTCGGCGGCCCGCGCGTTCTTTGAGAGCAACAAGTTGTCGTACCTGTGACGTATTGTTGTTGCGAGATTAGAAAAGGCGTATGTTTGTGAACGTTCAAGTTTGTTTCAGGACGAGAACGTTCAAGATCGTTTCAGGCTGATAACGAGTCTAAAATAGCTTTTGTATACAAGTCAAAATTTACTTTTTAAAGATAACTTACTAATAATAATTAAACTTTAAAGTTATCTTTACTTTAACTTTTACTTTAAATCACTATTTTCAAAGTGAACAGTTCGATCTAAGTCTAAACATTCTAAACTTGCCCTATTCTTCAATTCATACGACATATTTGCGTATTATTCTTTAACATTCTATTTTTGTAATAGAATAGAAACGGGAAGGTTAATCCATTGTGTTATTTCATTGTTTGGAAAACCTTAGTGAGTTATTTTTTGCTATACCATGAAAAAGAAAAAAGTTGAGAAAACTCTAAAGAAAATGATATAATATAAAGGATTGTAGTGAGAAGGTCTCTATTAATCTCGCACATGCTCACACTATAATGACAATACCGTCACATCTAGCGTTCCTTTTTCTGTTTGCTAACCATTTGTTTCCTGCTTTTGCACCCAAATTTGTAATAGTTTTATTAATTTTGAACCGAACGGAGTCAACTACTGTAGGCCTACTACTATGACAGTTTCCGTATTCTTCCATACATCGAGTAGCAGTAGCCACTAGTGAGAACTATGACGAATTAAAATTTATATTATGTTTAATGTTACATCTTATTAGTTCGAATCTTTAAAATGTTTTATAAATCGAATACAGCTTAATGATACTGCATTCATAGCTCTCATACGCTTTGTCCTTGACATGGATTTTCAAGAGCAGAATATTATATTTTAATTAATTTTTTTGGTCGTGACGTCATATTTTGCTATGTTATCAGCCTGAAATGCAGTTAAATAACAAGCACTATAATACTTACCATGAATTTGTTGATTACATCCTACTTAGTCTTAGGACCTGTTTCACAATATTCTAGTAATGTTAGAGACTACATATATATTGTGTAGACGATATTTTTTCCTCCTGGTATGTATAAGTATGGCAGAGTGTGACATTTATATTAAATATTAATATATGTATATATATATATATATTAATTTACACGACAAATTTTGTCGTGTCATATATATTTTTGTATGTAACATATACTCAAGGGTGGTAAAACAAGCGCTTATACTATAATATATTTGTAACTTATGATATTTTATAATCAATCATGCCTTAATGGCTAAAATGATTTGAATGATGTTCGGCACACAGGTAGAACATAGAACATGATCTGGATTACAACATAGGCTGCTTTTTATCCGGAAAAAGGCATTCCACGCGGACGGAGCTACCAGCAAGACAACTATTACACTACAATATATGAAACATTCATAACACTACGAAATTAAAAAATATACTTATAGCTTCAAAATAAACTAAAAAAAGAAAGGATTATTTCGACAAGAAACACACATGCACTTAACAATCAATGTATCTACTTAATATTACATAAAAAAAAACCTAAAATTAAAAAGGCATTCGCAAGCCAATATAAATTCCTGATTATTTTCAACGTAATGTTTGCATAAATCAACTCTAAAGATTTCAAAAAGCCGATGCGAAGATCTCTGGACTTTACCATTTCCTAAATCATGTCATCGATATTTTTCATAATAGTTTTCTTCCCAGTTTGCTTTCGATAATTTCGATAATAAGTTGTCGGTGACGAAATGGAATTTAAATCGTTACAGCATGACTGGATTTTTTTCATAAATAGGGAATATCTGTCTGTGAATATTTAGAGCCAATGGTCTCCCTGTGAAAGATGCACAAAACCAGACGAAGTGGAAACGTCTAAGTAGAAAGGCGGATACTGGAAAAGGGCCGGACACCAGGCACATAAATAAACAATATAACTGTCAGTAACAGTTTTGAAGTTATTTTAGTAGCCGACAATTTCCTGTTCTAAATGTCCTGTTACCAATTCAGTTTATTATTTGGCCATACTCTGTTTTACCATTGCATATTGCACATTCCACTACATATTGAGCTATAGTAAGGTAACATTAATAGGTAATAATAATTGTGCCGTGTGGTGAATGCTGCATGCGCGGTGCAAATATTTTTGGCGCCAATTGTAAACTATATCGATGTAAAGCTTTGCGATATAATACATAGCACATATTCTGTTGTTATACTCCGCGAGCGAACGTTCCAGCTGAGCGCGGGAACTTGTCCATTGTTGCTCGAACCATGTTAAAAATGAAAATTTCATTATCACATCACACTGTATTGTTGTTGCACTGTTGAAACGAACGAACATGACCATTCAAAGGTTTATTCTCTCGCTAGCCGATCACACAATTGGTGGCGTTTCACCGACCAACAGTCGAATACGCACAAACGATGTAATTACGATATTTCATCGTTAACTAATTTCTAAACGGAGATATATGTATCGTCAACAGTAAAGTCATAACTAAAGTTACGTTTACACACTACGTAGTATAAACGCAACTTAGAATAATAATTATCGCTTGACATTAAATCAATAAAAATCACAAATGTGTAAACAAAGTATCATTGCTTAGGAACACCTAAATCCTAACAAGTACTCGTTTGTGACACGATTTTTTTTTTCGTTGTTGTAATACGTACGTGGTATGACTACTGTGCTGAGGTATCGGGTTGGATCCCCTGCAAATGTACACATAATTAGCCCGTAGTCCGGAATTAAATCCGGTACGGCGATAGGCTGCCGCTTATCGCATCATGGGATGGAAATATGCTCGGCGAAATATGGATGTACTGATTACACCTCTGCCTACCCTTGTGGGGTATACATGCTTGATTAGCACTCGGAAAATTGTTTATTTACAGGTAAGTACGCGGATATTAATTCCAAACGAAACTTTCAAAAGAATCACAATATCGAGTTCATAATGTAGTTAAGTATGTATGTTTTAAGTATGGCGCCACGGTGCCAGTGTTTACAACAGCTCCGTATATTTTATAATATTTAAATGACTTTTCACAAGACAACCCACTGAAAAGTGATAGAATATTCAAAGTAGTAAACCTCTTAGTAAAAGAACAATGGAAAGAAGCTATTAAAAATCATAAGAAAAGTGCATAAAGTAAATGGTGAATTAATAAGAAAAGAACCAAACTAACAAACGCATTTACAAAAACATTAAAACTTAAATTGCAGTGGGACGGTTACATCTCACATCTTAATGGTAACAGATGAACCCTACGGTCCACACAATGGATTGAACCTACAGGGAAACGGAAAGTAGGCACACCATATAGACGGTGGGCTGATAATTTATAAGATATATTAGGAAAAGATTGGGCAATCACTGCTAGAATCAAAATAAAAAAGAAATGAAATTGCATGAAATCGGAGGCGGCCTTCTCTCATTAAGGGGTCCATGTCCATAAAAAACATGAAACTAACAATACTAACACCTAACTTATTAATAAAAATTTACTAACAAGAAAAACTAACAACTTTTATATGTAAAAAAGGATATGGAAATAAAAAGGCTTATTATTATTATTAATGTAATTAGTATTGTAATTAGTCTAAGTAGTGGCCAGTCGCCATAGATTCTCGTATCATATCAAAATTTCGACCCAAATAACTAATTCACGCCAAATTTATAATGTGCTAAAGATATTAAAACAAAGTATTTCACATTTTCATTATTTTCCTTAAAGCTGTATGTATAATTCAGTTCTAAAATGTTATATAAGACTCGGTGCAATATTTAAATTCGCATACGACAGCGAGACCTCGATAGGTAAGCCCTACAAAAACTGCACGGAACGACAATCATACAACATTCATTTTCATAGAAAAGACTATTGAAAGTATGCGTATTGTAGTTTTAGACCTAAGAGGCAATTCTCATTTCTCTCGAAATAATCTCCGACTCGAATCTTGTGTTCTCGGTGCAATTGAAATAAAATTCAAATAAATCTCTAATCGAAGGACAAAATGTTGCCAATATAAAGTCTGAACAGCTCGCGAAGCGTTCCGTTCAACGTAAGTACCTAATACAATTTTTTATTACATGCGAATATATTATAAACAACATATTAAAAAAATATCTTTAGATGTATGTATTTGAAGCGTTAGTAAAAACGTAGTACACGTGTTTTAATTCCTTTGACATAGCGAGATAGTCAATAAGAGAAAATTTTAAAATAAGTTTATACATTTCCAACACCCAAGGTTCACAGTAATTGGCCGCACTATGCAAAACAAACATTTAGCGGGAATTCAGACGGCGCAGTTGCCTATGATAATTTATCGACTCGTTTAACTTTAATTATCTCAAATACTGGTTAACTAGTTAATTTAGGTTGCATAGTTAATATAGTGTCAGCAGTCGATATAGTACAAGATCCCCGGGAACATTGACCTTCACCCATCTGTTTACCGGATCAAAATAACATTTTAGGGTATAAAATGTGTTGCTGAACACATACCAATAGGGTTGCCTAAAAAAATATGGTCAAGGATATGATTAACATTTATAAAAAAAAAATTTTTTTTATAATTTCCCTGACTTGCTTACCAAAAAAATTTAACCTTCAATGAAAAGTGTACAATGTATACTATCTGCAAAAAATAGGTTGCCTACCTTTTTCTGGCCACTACTACCTGGTTGCCGTGTGCAAACAGGTAACTAAAAAGTGGTAATTGCGCTCATCTAGCTCCTAGCTTTTGCAGGTAGTATACATTGTAGGTTTTCATAGAAGGTTCATTTATTTGGTGAGCAAGTCAGTGAAATAATATCTTCTTTTTTTTTTAATTCGTAAAACCTATCCTTGACCATGTTTTTTAGGCAACCCTATTTGTATGTGTTTAGCAACACCTTTTATACCCTAAAATATTATTTACATCCAGTAAACAGATGGGTGAAGGTCAATGTTCCGCGGGATCTTAGATTAGGTTCAAGTCGTCAGCAGAAGCATTTTCTTGTTCAAACGGCAGGAGCGGATCCCCAACTTACACGGGAAAAAATCTCAATCATTTTGAAAGGTAGAATGTAAAAAAAAACACAAATAGCAGAAACATTGAATTCTCTAAACTGCGCAAATCGTGGAAGGGTTAGCATAAAGTAAGTAAAATGCATATCAAATTACTATTTCTATGTGTATTATTATATTAGTATAATATATTAAAATATGTACATCTATTCTGTGTAAGCTTCATTTATATGTTGACCGTCCGCTCATTTTCCTATCAAAATCCAGTCCATCCAAAGGTTGCCTTGAAGAAATTGCCGTTAGCAATAAGGCCGCCAATTGTACTTCTTTTTATTCTTCAAGATGTCTATTGTATAGTTTTAATACTTTATATTGTGATGTACAATAAAGTTATAAATAAATAAATACATTTTCTTTTTGGTATGTATTACTTACAATTAATGTATTATAGTTTTTGTGAAGTTCCTAATAAGCCTAAAAATCATTTTATTTTCGTCATTAAATTCTACCGCGTCAATAATATACCTAGTTACGTCGTTGTCGCGGTGGCCCTGTCGAGGCAATTACAGTTGTGTCTAATATATTTGGCACAGAGTCCACAACAAATACATCGGTCATTTTGCACCTAATAATAATTAATAAATAGTTTTCTTTCGTAAAACCTGTATTTATGAATAGGTTCAAATAATATTCTATACCACGCTTTATATGGCTCATTCGAATTAAACACTTACGTTTCGAACGCTCTCCGCCAGTCGAAGTAACTCAAACAGCTAACCTAAGAGAAATGTTAGTCCGAGATTTTCAGTATAGCTCAACTTAAATATCATTCGCAAAAAGATTGGTGCCGAGATTTCCTTCGAATTCGAATGCGCGAGAATTGCCTCCCTGAACCTAATGCTGCCCTTGTCAACTTTGCGATGATAAATGGAGATCAACGTGTTTAAAGCAGTTTTAAGAAAAATTCTATTATTGGGAATTGACGAAATGGAAAACTTAGGGTCTGTTTCACATTGTCAAAGTAAAGTATTGAATAGCTATCTATCAAATGTATTAATTGCCGGTAAAACTTCTGGTTAAATCAAATTGCGTTTCACAACCATCTTGCGATTATTTTAGTTAGTCAGTTACTTAACGGTGTTTTCTCCGTCTTCATTCAACACTAGACTAGACCTAGGCTTAGACCAGGCAACATGACATTTTTCGTTTCGCGTAAAAATATAATTATAAAAATGTGTTACATATATGTACACACGAAAAATTGTGAAGTTTATTTTTCACGGTGTTTTAGATTGTGCATAAATATATCTTAAAATAAAAAATAATAATAAACAAATTATTAGTTTTATTATTGTGCAAGAAAAAGCAAATGTCATTTCCTTTTTCATGATTATAAATTATTTTTCATAAGCACCATTTGTTAAGCATATTAACCGCTACTTAATATATTATGTATGCTATTTGGCATTCGACCCAAATTTTATGTATCAGTTAGACTTATTTGGCTATTGTGAAACACAAAGCATGCTTTTATTTGATATATAAGTAGCATTTAGCTTATTTGGACTTTACTCGGATATTGTTAAACCGGGTTTCAATTATAAATGTGACCCTGGCCTATCAGGAAAAAACACGAAACACCTAATGTGACTTGTGAATTGTTCACTTAAATAATATTAGTTATCTTCAAAAATATTTTAAATCAGTATGACAGCGTCCCTTTTTAATTAAAGTGAAAGAAATAAATATACATTTGCTTTCAATTTTTTTTAAATCTCATTGCTACGTCTCGTAGTTACATACTGGGTACACTTTTTTGACAGATAATGAAAGGATTTGCTACTCTGTAAGTAGAACTTTCGATCCGCTCAGCTTGTTAGAGCCTGAATAGCGATCACCCCACACGTCGCGTCGTTAAAAACTCGCCGCTCGCCGGAGTGACCTTGACTGATATTCTTTGCACTAGTGTAAATTCAGTTGTAAGCCAGCGTGGCGATATCAACCAATGACAGTAATCCTTTAGTTTGTCATCATCATTTCTACAAAAAAAAAAACAAAAGAACACGCTCCGCTAAACATGTCCTCAGCACGTAAACATTTAATTGAGCCCGGATACTAGATTTCAAATACCACTTTATACGATATCAGTCTCCATTAATAGTTTTAGAGTACTATTAGATATTCTGAGATTTTTACCAGTCTTAAGCTATGTAACCTATATATATATATCTAATTAGAACCGTCTTATCGAAGAATAAACTAATCTATAAGCAGAATTCAATTGTATTTGCGTAAGCAGGATGTGTGCGTAATCTCGGAACCGGTCAAATATACTTAGAGATTACTTTTTTTTAAATGTCGGTAAATGTAAAAACAGCCCCATGGAGATCTCAACTTTAAAGACAAGTCTTGATAGTCTCTCCTCGATTGTGCTTCAAGGGGTACTCTAGTACACGGTATAAATGACACATGATGATATGAACAATGACATTTAATTTTTTTATTTAAAACGGAGCGCAAAATTTTAACCTAAAAAGTTTGGGTATTTTAAATTATCAACAGTTTTAAAATAATATCTAGATCGGAGTTGTTTTTACCGGTTCTGTGATATATGTAAGTGTAGCGCTCCTCCACTAGTTATTCTGAAATGCTGTTACTTTTACAACTAATTATTCTATTCTATTATATTCGCTACTGGATATCATATTATTATTTTAAGCGGTTCAGCCACATGCAAGCATTGATCGACCACGTTCTGTTTTAAGCCGATATCTTAGGCCCTGCACGCTCTAGACTATGCTGAGGCAATGGCAAAACTTAGTTCTCGTTGCGGGTTGTAGGTCAGACGGCGGGTCGCCCCACGTAATACCTAACCCACCGTCGAATCATAATGAGACGGCGGAACCTGGCATTAAGTCGGGATAACGCCAAGTAGAAAGATGTTGGTCTCATTTGACATGCTAAAAATCATTTTATATACAATAATAGCCGTTGCTCACGGCTCCGCCTGCGTGAAGGTCTTCCCCGCCCTTTCAGAGATAAAAGCGCCTGAAATCGTTATTTTGGGCAACGTGATTACAAAATATCGACTATTCTTTGATATTTATAAATTCAATTCGATTGCATTATATATATGTATTATATAATATGTATGTGTTATATTTATATACCCAAAAACCATAACCCTAAATCCATAGTATACAAACCCTCCGACAGAAATCATTTATAGCAGTGGAAACCGCATCTTCATCTCTAACCGCATTGTAATTACGATACAAATATCAGCCTCTTATCGAATAGTATATAGCAGGGACACACTACTTAGTTTCGGCTTCATCTACCAAATCCAGCGCATACATAGTGTCGTCTAAAACTACAGCGTGGCTATACCATTTTAAAATATTATTCTATACATTATTGTTCTATAATACAAAGGGATTTTTCATAGTATAGAATGTAAACAAGTAAGAGGATACCCCTGATAAGTGACGTCAAGACGCAACAAAGCCGTTACTTCAAGTCTGCTCCCGGTAAGATATTGTTACTATGGTTACCGGCGTATCTATACAAGCTTGTTAAATAATGATATTACTTTGAATAGTTGAATACTAATAATATGTAATGATAAATAAGATCATAAATTCTGCAAGTGGTTCACGCTGTAAATTTTTATCTACAGCAAGAATCGGCCGTCTCAACCGGGTGTTACGCCTGTCCCACAGAGAAACTAAATATATTGGCAGCTTATTGTTGCGTTTCGCACGATGAGTGAGATTTCCGGAGATACCCTTCTGACGTTTTCGAACCCCACTATTTTACTTTAAGGCTGGGAAAGCCACCGTGACTCTTCTGGTATTATTCATGATAGTTAGAGGTGGAGGTGTGCCATGGATTATTAGGATTTCGTTTGCACGATATGGTATTAGGAAAAAAATTAAAACAAATCCGTTTACTTTGTAAATGTGAACTAGGGATGTTACGAATGTTCTTATTTACATATAATATGTGAAAGATTAGCATCTTTTTAAACAGAAAAAAGTATTCTACATGTTGCAAATAAAAAATCATACAGTATGTAATCTACAAAATTGTATATAAAGTTTTGCTGTACGATCAATTAATAAGTGAGATATGATTTTTTTTCTATTAGACTGAGAAAACAATCGAAAAGTGTAATGCGAAGGACCTTCTTATGAAATTAAGTTCTTATTTTTTGTGAGAATTTACTAGAGGTGTCTAGCAACCAATTTTTCATTGTCGCTAAAAATAAATAACCGATTTTTTTAACCCCACCTCAATATGTACATATATATTTATATATAAGATTTCATACTAGCTGAATATTCATCATAAAATATCCGAGCACAAATTAAAACACACAGTTCACTGCAATTGCCATTCACTAGAATGAGCAAAATGAAAACTTACATTCAATCGCAGAAAAAGGATTCCCCGGTGTCGTCATAGAATAAATAACGAAAAGTTCCCTGCTCATTTAATCGCTCCGAATTGTAGGTGTGACCAAAATATTATTACATTAGTTCTAATTTTTATTTCACAAGGTATTATCTTTATTGTGAAAATCCCTCTCCTGACCCAACTACGATACATCGCTGGGGGATCATAAGTTCATCGTAGTTCCTGATACCCACGATACAGGTTAAATGTGGGATCAGTGTAAGTGGTGAGTGTTTCATCTATAAACTTATTTTTCACTCTTTAATCACTCGTTTTAGTTAGTTTTATTGAATTTCTAATTTAAACTTTTATTATCATTTATTTAAAAATTATGTCTAGTGCCAAATTTGTATCCATTTTCTAACTATTCGTACACGCAGCCTCATTCTCGAATATCCAATTCTAAAACATTCGTAACATCCCTGATGTGTACCTAAATATATATATAAAAAAAGGGACATCGCATATCGGGCATAGTTGTTAATTAATATTTTTTATAACTATGTTATGCGAATTGAATCTTCAAAAAAACAAAAACAAAACCTTTTACTCACTCAACAACAGAATCGGGTATGTTAAGCTTGTCCAAATTGATATACTGTTGTAATTCGTGCAGGTAGTTGACATACATCATTTTTCGGCCGAACTTCACACTGATCGCTGGCTTCAACATCTGCCATACAATGCGAATGAAATTGGTCGGGTGGACCAAGTACAAAGCCTTTAGATTTTTCTTATATCTCCTGTCGAAGGTCTTGTAAGCCTTCCACAACCAGGAGAGCGGTGGCTTGTTCTTGCTCGTCAAGCCATAGTGGAAATAAACAACGCTGTAATCCTGCTCAACGTACTTATCCAAAGTAGACATCAGATATCTGAAAAGGATGCAGAGTCTAATGACGGTGCAAGCGCTTTTTACCGATGTTAAAAGATTCACGTTCATTACGGTTATAAATCAAAAACGCGTTGTAACGAAATGTTTCAAGCAACTATTCTTTTTAACCTTCAAGTAGCTTAAAAATATGCAGCCACGTGTGTGTCATGTTACAAATCGTCGTTGCGACTTCAAAACCTCCTATGTGTAAAAATGACAATTATGAGAAATAAAACTAATTTAAACGGATTTAAAGGCTGAAAAGTCTTCGAAACGTCGCGTCGGGATAAAAATTAATAAAAAATTGGTGTGTGTCGTGGGACACCAGGTAGGAACGAAGTTCCTTCGGCTAATGTAGAATCGACACAAATTGTAAAAAATACAAATTATCAACTAAAATAACAAAATATGTCTCTTTATTTTTGTTTGACAACATAAAATTACATAGAAATAGAATAGAAAAATAGAAATAAAAAAAAGACGTGTAGCACTCGGAGACTGCCGCGGTAAAGCTATTGTATAGCATTTTTTATCAACTTATGTAATCTATACTAATATAATAAAGCTGTAGAGTTTGATTGTTTGTTTGTTTGAACGCGCTAATCTCAGGAACTACTGGTTCGAATTGAAAAAATCTTTTTGTGTTGGATAGTTCATTTATCGAGGAAGGCTTTAGGATATATAACATTACGCTGCAACCATTAGAAGCGAAGCATCAGTGAAAAATGTTGCAAAAACGGGGAAAATTATTCATATTTGAAGGCTTCCGTTGCTAAGCTACCAAAATAATATTATTTGAAGGCTTCCGTTGTCAGATCAAAATCAAATCTATACTAATATTATAAAGCTGTAGAGTTTGATTGTTTGTTTGTTTATTTAATCACGTGGGCGGAGCCGCGAGCAAAAGCTAGTTATAAATAAAAACTTATTAATTTAGACTTAGACTGGCTACTAAACGGTGGACGGCCGTGTTCTATAATCAAAAATTCAAATTCAAATTTCAAACCGCGTCTACATTTCCAAATGTCATAAGTTTCACACCTATCTGTTTTATTAACGGAATTTCGACTAACTTTGTGTGCTAGATATCAAATTAAGTTTAAAAAAAGTCTCATTTAACGGTTTTATTCCACGCATTTTTCTTACGGTTTTACTATCACATTTTTTTCAGTTCGGTCACGCAGCGAAATCCCTATCCCCTCCAAGCCTGCCGTAAGGAACTTCGTTCCAAAAACCGCGATAAAATCCGTTTAAATTAGTTTTATTTCAATGAGTAATATTCGTGTAAATGTAAGAAATAATTATGAGAAAATCGATAAAAACCGTCTACTGAAAAAAATATAAGGACATCAATGAAAAATAAAAATACTGATAATAACTGTATACTATTTTTATTTATCTCTTAATGATTTTGATTTCCAAAAAATAGTGATTGTAGAATAAAAATAGATTTTTTCTTTTATTGAGCACATAGGAGATTTTAATTGCGCTTTTTATGTCAGATCAGAGGTTTTGAATTAAAATATATCTATAAATATTAATAAAAATCGAATGTATTATTAATTAAAAAAGTGTTTATTTAAACAAAAACTTTCAACTGTTTTTGAATTCAAATCACAAGTAATAAGAATCTAAAGGAAGATAATTTGGAATACAAATTAAAATAATAATAAAAAAAACAATACTGCAGGCATTTAAGTGCCCGGATTGTACTGTAAAGAATTGTAAAAAGGATAATAATCTTGATCAATCACCTGTTTCAATTGCTGTAATTGCGTAAATTTGCTTTCAGTAATATTTATACAATAATACAATTGGTTTGGTGATAACAGGCCCCTTAGGTTACATCTTCGTTGTGGAAGTATGGTCCATTCATCGATATGTCTCAATCTATAAAATATAGACCCATCCGGCAAATATTTAAGACCTCTGACGTCCACCACGACAGGATCTCCTTTTTTTTGCCAGGCCGTATAGACTTCAGGTTTGATTCCTATGCTTCAAAATTAAGGAAGAAATCATAATGAATTGATTTGACGTCGTAGGGATGTTGTGGTCTAGCTTGTCTCATCCGGATTACATAATCACTGGGAGCGTATATCGGGGGTCTAATATATTTCTCAATGGTAGAATGCACACTATCAACCTCCATCATTGTGTGCTCTTTTTCTAGGTATAACTGTTCAATATTAATTTTCATCTTTTGGGCCAAATCACTAAGTGCACTTGACAAAATTCGGTTTCGGTTTTGATGTGCGCATCCATCAGAAATAATGATGATAAGTTTTATCGATGGTGGTACACTTTGACAATAATCTATTAAGCAAGAAGTAAACTCGTTTGCGGTAACATTACCGTATGCTTCGTGCCAAAAATAAATCTTAACATCTTTTGATAATGCATTATAAACTGTGAAGTTATGGCATTGTAATTTCAACTTATAGTACGCTGAACTAGCCTACAACTTTGGAGCATGCAGAACGCTTTGCACATCAACTGTTATAACTACAACCTCTTCATCTGCACTAGTTATAGCATTCCTCTTAGCTTCACGAGCGTCGTTTCTCTTCGCGATATGATTTTCATATTCTACTCTAGAAATATTACCAGTTTTATAACTGCAGCAGGTATCACATTGATCTTTCCGCGGTTGATGAATGCCAATATTTTCTTGGGAAAGTACAATTGAAAAAATCTTTCTACAGGCAGCCCTGTAGTTGTTTTCAGTACACCATTCATTAAAAACTTGATACATGTGCTCTATGGAACGAAATGTGGATTCAACATAGGTTTTTTTGGAAGTAGAACGACAGTAACGGCTCGGAACTTTTGGTAAAATATAGAGCCACGTTTTAATAGTTTTCTTCAATTCAGTGTTCCGTTCTGGCCTTGAAGCTGTTTCAGTATTTTCGAGATTGTGTTCATTGATATTTTCTTCCATGATGAAATCGGCTTCTCTTGTCCATCGCCGGAAACTATCTTCTCCAATGCAAAGTGTATTTAGAAAAAAATATTTGCACACTCTTACTTTTGTGCAATTTGGATCCATTTTTTTAAATAAATGTCATGACCACTTTGTTTTTTGGATACAGAAAATCTTTCTGATTTACGTCGCTTTCTTATACACCTTCGCACTGCTGAAGCATTTAAAAAAGCCTTCTTTTCTGCCCATGTTTTGAACTTCCAAAATTGTTTTACGTTCATCATCCACTACAAGAGCGCAAAGGAATGAATTTTTAGATTTAGAAGTAATATTACTATATGAGCAACGTGGTTTTAAAACTCTTCCAGGCTTCTCAACACATGGTGCCCACTTGTCATCCAATTTTTTATAACCAATATAAGGTTTACCAGCAACTCGAGCAGCTTTATTAAGTTTAAATGTGCACGGCAGGTCTTGTTGCACAGAAGCAATCGTATTGTTTTCCTCATTTTCAAACAAAGATACCTCCTCACTATCTCCATCACTCTCCGATGAAGGCAAGATTCGTCGTCTTTTAAAAAATAAATGTCTATTTTTTCATAAATCTTGCACAGTAAATGAATATAAATTTTCTTCAGAATCTGATTGATAATCATGGATATTATGATCTTCATTTGTCGATTTTTGGAGAGAAGAAAATAGCCTCCTCGGCCATGAAATCTCGGGAGCCCAATCTGGATCATCATCACTATTGTCGCTTAGATTTTCAACAAGGGGTAATGGCGATAGCACTTTCCTTAATTCGCATGATACATCAATGTTTTCAAAAGGAAGAAGAATGCTGACGCTATCATCAGAAAACGCTATGTCCTCTTTAATATTTATTTCGGAAGATATTAAGCCTAAGTCTTCTGGACTAATGAGCGAATTGCACGACGAGTCCTCCGTGACTCACCCTCTGGGAGTCTTCCGTGTAATGTAAAAAGTCTTCGGTATTTTGTTCATTAATTAGTAGCTCTATCTCACTAGGATTCAACAATTTACTAATTTTGTAAGTTCTTACACTTATAAAACTAAAATGATAGTCACCATACCTCGAAAGTACGTAAAAACAATCCGGAACAGGTGACAACATCCAACTTCCGCTATTGGCGAATAAAAATCACATCATCTATCTGTCTCACTCTGTCTGTGTTATTATTGGTCATAAATGACAGGTATTTAAAATCAAATAGGAACATACCTCCGCCTAACCAATTTGTTAGCCCTTGTTAAAATATCTTATGTGCATTTTAATATCACACAAATTCTAAAATATCACACAACAAAAACTCTTATGTGTACATTAACACATATAGGATATTTTACAAACCAAGTTTTAGTGAGTGTTCCCATAAGAGATTTTGTAAATCGTAAATAAAATACGATTATAACGTCATACGCACATGAGAGTTTATTACATACGATGCAGCTTTAAATTTTGAGTCGAATGGTATTAAAAAGTCAATTTCTCTAAAAGTGACACATATGAGTTTTTGAAGTCGCAACTACGAAATATTATATTCCGCGATTTTAAACGAAACGCTATGTAATATATTTGTAAGCGATTTGTGATGGCGTTATTAAAATAGGTGTTAACAATCAAGCATAAATGTCCGTTAAAACTTTTCAACAAAGAATAAAACCAATTCAAAAATGATATGATTTTATCGAAGCGCAGATTGCAGTCAAATGAATAGTAGGTTGCTTGTGCTGACAAGATTCTAAAAGACTACATTAATTTGCTATCTAATAAATAGTACCTTTAATACCAAGGACATAATACTACGATTTAAATTATGCGTTTTGTTATTTTTTCTTCATTGTCCAGGAAGACTGACGAGTGTGCGGCTCGTCTAGTGGCAATGGCCGTCTATGGACTGCAACGCCAGGAAATCGCAGTCTACCGTAAGTACATGATTTTTCACTAATTTCTACATATATACAATGCATGACCCATCTGATTCAGTCAGCTACATTAGTGAAAGCTGATCCAACGTCTGTGACGATCCATTATTCGCCACGCCTGCTCTTAAACATGAAAAAACACCACACAGAACTTTGAATCACAAAGCACCGCATGGACTGCGCTCGTCACTCCAAAACGATGTTAAGTCTCGCAACGCTGAAGATTGTCATACACTGGCTTCAATTTCCTTCAAACTGGAACACAATTCTTACATACTGATGTTGGGCGAAAATAGAAAAAGCGGCGGTACCTACACAGACGCCCTTTCACATACTAATGACCTGCCAATTAGGGATAACGCTGTTTAAGTTCACCAACGCGACGCTCAAAATATACTATCATCTGTCTCGAGCCGCGACGGAGATTTTCATCTTTGTGTCATATTAGGATGGGAGCCACAGCCGATGGAACTCCGTCACCATTGTTGTGCCAATGTTTGGAAAAAGGCGATACATAGTTGACAACTGGACGCAAATATGCAATAAAATTTCAACCCACATCAAGTAAAAATTGAGATATTCATTTTAATTTGCTAATTTAATTAAATTAATAATTAAAGATTCTATTTTGCATAAGGGGAATGTTTCTATAATCTATATATGTCTAAATTTTTACTTAATGTGGGTGGAATTTTTGGTGCGTATTTGCATCCTAACTATGCTCAGCTCCCATTGTAACGGTCACACAAAGTGTGGATACGGCTTTGTCAAAAACTTGCCTTCTTCTAAGACCTCAAGTGATATATTTTTTTTTATATCAAAATGCTCAGTATCAGTCCGGAGTCTGGGATTGTGCCTGGTATTGCGATAGGTTTGCCCCCTATCACATCATGGGATGGAATTAAGCTCAACGAAATGTGAGTTTACCGGTATACACCCCTGCCTACCAATTCGGGGATAGCAGGCGTGAGTGCTGTATGCAGGTATGTAATTAAAACGGCGCGCCGCGCCAGTCTGGTTTTCTATAGGATGGCGCCCTTGCACATTGGCACATTTGCCTCCTGATAGCGGGACGGCGCGCCGGTGGGTCTCGACCTACCCCACACCCTATCGGAGCGCCCGTGGCCGTGACCGAGGCCGTCTAGTTACCGCGGGGCGGCCGGGGGAGGCGCGGTGCATCCATTTTCCTTATTGCACTCAATTATATAACTATTTATCTACAAAAAACACTAATTACTTATTATTATTATGTATACTATAATTACATATACGTACAAACTTCAGCCACTATTGTCTTGCACATATAAAACTATTGTCCTACACAACAGTTTTTCACTGTAATCATTTTGATTTTTTTTATGTTTAGATATCAAATATTCTTATAATTGAGACAACTTCCATTGTATACCAGGCACGTGAAATGTATTCGTTTCCATATAGATAAGTAGGTACAATAAGAAACGCTTCGCCGAAAAAGATTTACTTTTAAAAATATAACACAGCTTGGTTTTTTATGTGAAAACATAAAGAGCCTCATTCCCCTGGTTATTTCCATAGTTACTAATCTACAAATATTTGGAATAAATCAATTTCTAACAATTTCTCAGTACGAAAATAATACAAAATATCGTTTGTTATAATAACAACCCCAGTTTTCACAAAATATTATTTTAAAACTCATAATCCCCCCCGCCGTTTTAATAAGAACTTTTAGCAAAATTAGCGTAGGCATAATAAATAATGTTTTATACCTTATTGTTGTTGTGCTCACTCGTTTTGTATCGAACACGGTCGTGGCGGACACCGTGGAGGCATGAGCGGCGCGTTAAATGTAAATATATCCCCACCTACATATTTACCAATGATTCGCCGGCAATCGCAACGCGTATCTTAACTTTCCCTGGGTTAGCTCTAGATATGGCATTTCAGCGCTGCGGAGCCTGTGGCGTTTCAGCGAGTTTTTTGGTAGAGGGTAGGCCGGTTTACCTACGGTATGAATCACCGGACCGACTCGGCCGGATGCGTCGTATGCGAAAGGCAGTCTGGGTAGGTAACACCGCTTTGAGATCACTAATTGACGGTCAGGGAGCGTACCAGTGACAATTGCATCCACGGCAAAATTTGTACGTCATTTTAATACCGAATTTAGGCTTTCGCGACTTGTATACATATTATAATATTTATTTATTTAAATAGGTCTTGATTGTCGAAAGACATAAAATATAATGGGTATTCATACCTTCAAATACTACGCGACTAAGACCCGTTTAAATAAATAAATATTATAATATTTTTATACCGTGCGACTTTGAGGTGGAAAACAACATAGATGGTAGACATAGAGCATCCTTCGGTGCGCATCTCGTTTCGGAAATCCGTTGCCCTAATGCGCTGATGGTGACCACAACGGATTTTTTGGTTGGAATTACCAGTGTCTCGTGTAAATAATGTTAGGGATACAAGCCACTACGGTCGCCCGGGTTCACCGACCCACCGACAGACCAATGCGACCCTTATAACCATCTCGATTCCAGCATAATGAAGAAAAGATAATTCGTTTTACCCAGTAAAAAAGCAACCACCGTTTGTTTCTTTCTGCCGCCAAGCAACAGTGTATGCAGTGGTCCGGTTAGAAGGAAATTAAAATAAATAAAAAAACCCAACAGTCACATACATAGTCCTGACCCCACAGTAAGATACGAGTCTTGTGTCGTGGGTATCAGGAACTACGAGAGACTTTCGGTCTCACAACACCCAGACCCCGAAACAAATCAATGTGGATCACACAAACATTTGTCTCGGTCCGGGGATCGAACCCGCGGCCCCTCGCTTCACAGCCGGCTACTCGCCCGCTGCGCCACGGAGGCTGTCAGTAATTAGATTTACAACCCTGAATTACGCAACAGGTCAGTCGCTCGGCTGGTGAAAAGCGCCGACGCCTGCCCGTAAACAGAAACATCACATAGAACTTTGAATCAAAGAGCGCTGCATGGCATTGAACTGCGTTCGTCACCCCAACATAAGTTGTTAAGTGTCATATTACCCATCAAATTCACTACAACGTTTACAATTCACAACGTACTTAGCGGCAGAAATATACAAAGCGTTGATACTAACCCCAGGCGGCTTCTTGAGTACGGAGAACCATTATGGGATTAATTAAACTTATATAACATTCATATTTATCGTATATGACAGTTTTATTTCAACCGCAACAAAAAAATTGTTCTTGGTTTTATTGTGGGTGTATTTTTTTTTTATTTGAAACATAACTTATTATTGTAAGTGACACAACTTAGTATACTATATACTTACTTAATATATACTTAGGTATATATTATTATGGAGTAATTTTTCATCGTATTCATAAACCGCGCTACCTCGGTGGCGTAGTTGTATTGCGTACGCGGTACAACAGTTGTGCTGAGGTCTCGGGTTCGATCCCCGATTCAAGTGCTATTAGGTTATTTCTATTACGAAATGCTCAGTATCAGCCCGGAGTCTGGAATTGTGTCCGGTATGGCGATAGGCTCGCCCCCTACCACATCATGGGACGGAAATACGCTCGGCAAAATGTGGGTGTACTGGTTACACCTTTGCCTACCCTTTCGGAAATTACAGGCGTGAGTATGTATGTATGCTATTAATAATGACAGCCTCCGCGGCCGTGGGTTCGATTCCCGCATCGTGACAAATGTTTGTCTGATCCAGAAATATTTGTTTCGGGTCTGGGTGCTGTGAATATATATAAAAATTTTAAAATTTCGTGTCACGTTGTTTGTCCGCGATGAACTCTTCAACTACTAAACCGATTTTATTCAAATTTTGCAAACTGTGTGCAGTTTGATTCAACTTGAGAGATAGGATAGTTTATATCTCAATTTCTAGTCTAGTTCTAATTATAGTCTAGTAGTATTTAAGTGTCATAAGTCGCGCATGGACGAGAGCAGTGGCAATGTGTAATGCAGTACTGTGTTATACAAAGTTCTGTGTTGCGTTGTGAATGTTGCTTGTAGACCCGGCGCTAACCATCAGGCAGGCGATCCGTTTGTAAAATCGTGTCGTTCAGCCAAAATATTAATTTATTTCTGTTTTTCTTAACATATGCCCCAACTTGTTAGAGTGTGACAGTGAAAGAAACCTTCCACAAAATAATAATAGGAAAACATTGGAAACATATTAATAAACAATGAACACATTTATCAAACTATAAATCAACAGTTAACCGTGTAAAAGCTCACAAGCGTAACATTGCTACAAAGCGGACTGCGGTTTTATCATGTGATCCGATGATAAAATTATGGCAATGTCATCGATGTGGTGATTTGAATCCCTTACCTCAACAGACGGTCGGGGGACAGGTCCCTGCTGGCCGGGAGCCGACCGGCGGAGACCACGATGATGCGGCGCCCCACCGAATCATCCCCAACCACGTCCACCAGCCCCGTGTTGTTCAACTCTTCGAACGACTCCTCCTCCAACGAGGCCGAAACGATCTACCACAAAATTATACACAACAATAAAATTGTACCCGAATAACTACTTAACTTAATCTGGTTGGTTGAAATTCGACCGTAATTCATAAATTTTTAAGTTTGAACGTTATTGAAGTCAATTATTTTGTTTTTTTTTTATTTTCTATTACGACGCCCGCTGCGCGTGTAAACAAATATGTCATTAGTGGCAGTATGAACGTAATCAATTAATTTAATTAAATGTATTTGCAGCAAATATTATATACACTTTTTAGTTTTATTTTCACGCCACCATGTAAACTTTAACTATGCCTAATCTCACTTTTCCGGGCGCACAATATGCCTAAAAACGTGTGCGAAGTTTTCTCTTCACGAATTTTTATATTAATTATACTATCACAAAATAAACCCAGCATCAATCTAATCACTGTATGTATGAAATCTATGCATGAAGTTGCAATAATTTATTAACTGAACACAAATAACAAAAAAAAGTGTATTCCAAGCTATACATTACGGAAAGTCAAAAGTGAAAAAAAATAATGTATCACAAATATCAAAAATAAATGAAACTCCACAGAGCTTTTTAAAACAGTAGTCTATTCACATTAGTCGTAGTCGAAGTCAAAGTTTGAAAATTTTAATTTTATTTCACTGCACTACATACCTTAGGGTGATTATTTTGGGAACGCCAACAACAAAATAGCGAAGAAAAGGAACACATAGCGACGCTTGTGTTAGTAAATAAAGCAACGGATGTTTTCAAACGAGTGTAGACTAAAGCCTGGATGCTGCGCGTCTAGCTCGGTTGCGCTCGACTCGCCTAGTGTTGCGATGCCAATGGTTGATCAACAACTAACGCTTCCGATGTGATCTTGCTATCACGCGGCTCTATAATAGTATATAAATATGCCGATTGCCGGTAAAGGGTAAGCTCCACCCCCAGTGGATGTGGGAGATAGTCCTCTCTAGGTCTATACTGGCAATACCAAGTGCCCCCCTTCAATTATATTCCGCGAAATAATACACTGCATTATGGTTGAACCTGAAGCTTTTAAAACGTAAATCAAATTTAAAAGTCATTTCACATTTCTAAAGGAAACCTCTGTAATCACGACGAGCATAAAGGAATAAAACGAACTCTCAAATAATGTGTCTTGCAATATAAACGTAATATAAACGTATATAAATATATAAATATATAAAAATATATGAAATAGGTTACCACGTTAAACAAATTGACAATTTTAGGCAATTTAACAATAGCAAGGTTTATAAATCAGCAGTATTCTTCGAATTATTTGGCTGCATATTTATTTAGTCTATACTCAAAAAAAATCAAAACAACACGATAATTAAAATTACGTTTTAGTAAAAAAACTACAAGTGCTAACACAAGAAAAATAGCTTTGTTCAAATCACATTATGTATGTCGAATAAATTTTTAATGCCGGATATGATCGTGGTCGAAGGTGACTATATCAAACTGCTGCCTGTGATCTGTATTACCGTCTCCGCAGACAAGCAGACAAACCTCTAACAGTCGACAGACTATACACTAACTGAACTCGCACAACTTCGCTATTTTTTGTATAATTTGGCAAAATTATGTATAAGGCACATTGATCTTATGCATTATGGATTTTCTTTTTATAAACGATAAATTATGTAAAACGTCAGATATAGAGGCTAATATTTCATGTACTGCTTTAATATTTCCACAAACAAAGGCATAACATTTAAAATTCTGCATTTCAGACCAGAGTTTTGGTATAATTCCGGAATAAAAAAATCTTTCATTATTATTAAAATACAAACATAAATTTATTAATTTTGAGCGACTGATTAGACACAAATATTGGAAATAATTACTATTATGAGTGTAAAAGTATTAATTAAAATTAAACAAAGCAGCAAGCAATCTTCACCGCGACGCATCCGGTAATACTAAATTATTTAAAAAAATTACCATCGTTACCGTTCAAGTTACAGCACCAAGATGTAAATGATTATGAATCAATGATTATTATATAATTAGTTATCGCTCGGACCGCAGGATACCGAATACCCGAACCGTGCACAAACTGAAGCCTGAAATATCACGTTTCGTCATGCGCTACATCAATGACGTACCAACTACTAACTGCCAACTGCCACCTATCGAAACCACACTAAAAGTGTACCGTGTAATACGCTTTACCGCGCCGCATCATGCGTTAAGGGACGCACTGAAGCTGAAAACGGTGCGCGTCGTAGTTACAATGCAGCTACATCTGCAATCTACAGGTATTACATAGTGATTGAATAATGTCATCGTTATGTACTGCTTACGTTATTTTTCTTAACGTTCTACTAAACGACGATATGAACAGATCGCTTGATGTTAAGCGCAATGCCTGCTTGTTGTTTATGACTTTCACCTGTATGACGAGACACCTGGTGGTTTTTTTTTTTTTTTATAGCATAGTCCGGCAAACGAGCAAGCGGGTCACCTGATGGTAAGTGATCTCCACCGCCCATGTACGCCCACAACCAGAAGAATCATGGGCGCGTTGCCGACCTTAAAGGAAAGGGATAATTAGGTATTGGGAAGGGGAGGGGTATTTGGGCTTCCGGATATCTCACTCACCGTACGAAACACAGCAGCAAGCCACTACTTTACGTCGGTTTTCTGTGAGACAGTGGTAATGACCCGGTCGAGCCAGCCCATTCACGCTGTAGACAAAACAGGTTACAGCGTGGCTCTACCACTCTCATTACTTTTTTTTGGTTACTGATGCTTGTTGAACACACCATCACCAGGCATGATATTCGAATGTCGGCATGTTACTGCCCGTTTGTTTAAAGGAAATAAACTCGTACCTCGGTGTATGGTCCAACAGATCCTGTTGCCAACTGTTCCTCAAAGTTTTCCTCAATTGTGCCATCACTGGTGGACCTGTCCAATAGGTCGTCTGGAATGTCCAGCAGCTCGGGCGGCAATGGCGCTGAAAACAAACCTATTACAGATATGCTAGGAACTTAGTTATTAGTGAACTTAACACTATTTTATATGCAGCTTTCGATTTAATTAACGTAATAAGCAATATTCCATTGTCGCATAAATATTCGGACAATAGAAATAATGGGATTCACTAAAAAATATATGATTAAGTTTGATTAGGCACAATGTATAAACATAAGTAACTTAGTACGTCACAACAATCTGCCACAGGGCAGCCGCTGTGTTTAAATAAGGTAAGGTAAGTAATATAATATGTTTATTCGAATGCCTGTAATCTAAGATTACATGTATCCGAATACTGACCTCCTCTACGGAATGAGAGGAGTCAGGCCTTAGTTCACCATGCTGGCCTAATGCGGGTATAATAAATACAATAAATTAATTCACAAAAAAATAGAGATATAATAAAAAAAATGCAATACCCGATTTTATTTGATTTGAAACATGGAACTGGCATTCCGTTAAACATTAATTAATTAATATTCGACAAAATTAACGTGTTACAAAATAGTGTGCTCATATTTCTTATAAAAAGCTAGACATCCCAAAATGACACGCTAATTAAAAATCGGTAAGTTCGATCACATCACTATAATTTATTTGAGTCGTATAGATTCAAGGGCAGCCATCGACCATAGCCGCCCTTGAATTTACGCATTTGCGCACATAGTAACAGCTTCATTCGTATCACCTGTTTACCATCTAGTGTTGTCCAAAGTTGCAACTCAGATATCGACCACGTTACTCATACGATAACAAAACGTTTTATTTATGTCTTAACAATGCAATCAGATTTGCTACTTGGGGGGAATGTTGTACCTGTATCGTATATAATAAGAGTTTCAAATATCAATAAAACTGTTGCCCGCGGCTCCGCCCGCGTAAGCCCTTCAAATGTAAAAAATTGCAAAGTTCCAAAAGTCATTTTGTTAACTAGTTATCTCCGAATAGAAACATTTGCTCTTAGAAACATTGTGCTTTCACACTGCTGTTTTGCGGTAGAAATAATGTCTGTCTTTCTACCGAAAAATATATTAGTGTTACTCTTGTATTTGGTATATAGCATGTCCTTAAATATAGTGAAACAGGTGCATAGCCTTATAAGTCTAATTATTTTTTTACAAACATAATAATTAAAATTGGTTTAAACCTTCATACTGTGGCGATTAAACTAGAGTTTTCCAAGAATTCATATTAGACCGTGTGTTATCTGACAGTTTGGAAAGTCCTCCGCCGATAATATCGAGGAAACTAAGTGGCATGGCAGCCCTATGTCTGCGCCAGCTTCCTGTGTGTCGACGGTGCGTCTGTTGTGTTTCACATGTTTCGAACCCGCTCTTTAACATATTACTAGCAAGCCAGGATTTATCTGAATACCATCATAGCTTAAATCACTTTGAGTTAATATCATTCATTTGTTTTATTTATTTTAAAATTGCCGGACGTTACATACATTTACTAACATAAAAGCTTACATATAAACTTAAATTCCGTGATCCCGACAAACAGTAAACAACTTAATCCTGGGATAAGCTTATGTTATTTTTAACAAAAAGAAAGCGGAGGAGATTCTCAATTCGAGGTATGTATAATAATATATTTGTTATATTTTTACTTTTAAGTTTTTTTTATCGATTTTTTACTCTATTAGCATACTGCTCTGTTCATAAATAATAATTCATAACGCGTGGAATTTAGAATAAAAATATTTCGGGAATTCAAAAATGAACAAATGTCTTTTTTTGTTTGTCCATGAAATGTTTTACGTCGTATTCAACAAACAAATAGTGAATGTATTTCTAATGAATGTTGCAGTTAGCCGGGGACTTTTTTTTCAAAATATTATATATATGAATATTTACTTTTTGCGCTTAACCGTAAATATTTACTATTACTATACTTAAATATTTACTAGATTGGTGACCTAGAAGTATAATAATTATGAATATCATATTATGTCAATTCACCTTTAATATAATTAGCTTTGATGTGATATGCATTTTTGTCGGGATTTGTATACTCATTATTTTACGTATGTGTAATGTTATAAGATTCATAAATTGTACACCGAACGGCTTCACTCAGTACCATCCTGAACGACAATTCATTTTAATGTGGCATTTAGGTTCTGCATTTCTACTTTCCTCTTTGTATGCGATACAAAGATGGACGTCGCTGCAACAGGCTTTAATTATTTATTCATGTTATAAACGATATTGATAGTGCCCTTTAAGGTGTTAATAGCCGATAGTCCTTGAAGAGAACTATGAATATTTACATGCAGCATGACTAGGACCTGGCAACGAAGACGGACGTCAAGCTTGTAATGTCACGGCCACGTCATTATTGATTTCAACAATGAATTACGATTTAAGAGCTGATCATATGAAGTGGGTTAAAATACAGACTCCATACAAATACTACTTCTAGGGTTGAACGACTCCACTTTTTTCATCTTCTACCTGCACGTATCTCATTCGAAGTGGGGACGGCGCAACATATTTTTAACCTTGGCTTGTGTTGTTTTCGACCGGCCGCCTACCTGACGTCAACTCCACTGGGGAAAAAGCACGGTCAAACCAGAAACAAATATTTGTGGATCACACAAACGTTTGTCTCAGTGCGGGAATCAAAATCGCGGTCTCTTCATTTCTATTCGCCTACTTCGCCATGAAGGTTGTCAAGTTATGTTTTAATAGAACCGAAACAAAAAAACGCCTTCAAAATGGAAAATTCATAGAGAACTCCTTGGAGTCTCCCATTGTCGCTGTCGGTCAACGGAAATTGCACCGACTCAAAAGAGAACTTAATGGCCTTATTATAAAACGTAGACTAACCGTCAACTGGTTTTATAACAAGTGGTTGCCACGGTACCTCATATAAACTTTTTGACTTAAACTTAGATTGAAGTTAGTCTACGTTTTATAATATGGCCGTTAGATATATTTTATTTTTGACATTACGCTGCTATTTTTTTAAAGCGGTATTTAAGATATTTTATACTTATTTTATATTTTAATTTAAAACGAGCGTTCTGTTATCCGTCGAGGAATTATTTAAAGAAAGTTTCTTTAATAGCCTACATATTATTACAGTTATATTGTGATGATATATATTATACATATTTTTGTAGATTGCCTCGGTGACGCAGTAATATTTTGTTCGCGGTACGACTGTGCTGAGCTGAAGTCTCGGGTTCGATCCCCAGGTCGCGATATTGGGTTTTTCTATCACGTAATAATCAGTATCAGCTCGAAGTCGGGAACTGTGCCTGATATGGCGATAGGCTCGCCCCCTATCACATCATGGAACAGAAATAAGCTCGGCGAAATGTGGACGTACTTGTACTACTATGTTGCATCTCTGCCTACCCCATCAGGGATACATGTGTGAGTACGTATATAAGTGTGTATATACCGCACAAAAGGTTGAGTGTTTCTAACAGTAACGCGAATGTAAAACAATAATTTGATTGTACATACATTTTGTAAATAAGATAAAAGATTTTTTTAAAAGCAACCTTTTTTAAAATATATCCATTGTCAACACCGCCGAACGCGTATGCAAAATGTCAGTTCAATCTGTCGAGTGGACCGTGAATTTCATTTAAAATTCAGGGACAAGCTTTGACCGTCACATAGCAACAGGTAAAGTTCAACAAAAGCGTGTAAAAACTATTAAACTTGCGAGCGGGCGCTGTATTTCATCCGCTCTATAAAATTGTCAGAAAATATAAACTACGTTCTTTACATTCTATACGAATATTTCTGAAGGCTAAGTTGCATGTTTAAATAATAATTGTAATTAATTGATAATTCTAATTATTGTATGTTATATTCTGTTGATTAACCGATTTCAAAAAAGGACAAGTTTCTCAATTCAGCATGTTTTTTCTTGTTTTCCATGTACGTACATTAAATTCCCAGCCAATTGTAGACGGATTTTAACAATTAAAAATTAAATGTTCCAGGGTTTAGCTGCGATGTGGTCCCATATAAATTTAATTAAGATCTGATGATGGAGTGCGGAGTAAAAACAATAAACTCCACGACAACGGCTTAGTCATCGCGATTGTGATATTGAGTTGGATTTTACATACCATAGCTATACTTAATAACAGTGAAAATTTAAAAATAAAATTATTTATAACAAATCTTAAAAACCGACTTCAAAAAAATAACACTGATTAAAAAATAAATTTAGAACTAAATAACAATTTCTGGTCTCTTTGGAGTCAGTGCAATTTTATTGGACCGACAGCGATATAGGTACGTATGCTAGACTGTATTATACAGGAACTTAACATTTTTTCTACAAGCTTACTTTTCTTTTTATTCCTAACAGGGAATTCCTTCCTTCCTTAGGGACAGCTATCCCTCGCGGTTGCACCTGCATATTACTGCCCTGCTCCCATGGGTCATAGCGTGATATACATATAAACCTTCCTCATTAATCACTCTATCTATTGCTAAAAACTGCATTTAAATGTGTTGAATAGTTTAAAAGATCTAAGCGAACAGACAGCGGAAGCGACTTCATTTTATACTATGTAAAGAAGATAGGCTTACGTTTAGCCACTATCTCGCCTGATGGTAAGCCACAATTAGGCCTAAGATGAAGCGCGCCTAGCAAAAACGGATTCACTCGCTTACTACTTATTAATTTTTGAACACGCAAATTTGCCATACACATGCTGGTCAACTGACTTCTATAAGACGATTCATCACATTGTAAAACTCATACTTTTTGCACTTATAATTATTTCTTTTTGTTTTTATTTTTTTTTTGTATACAAATACTAAAAAACATTAAAGACACCCAACAGTCACATACATAGTCCTGACCCCATCGTAAGATACGAATCTTGTGTCGTGGGTATCAGGAACTGAGAGAGACTTTCGGTCGCACAACACCCAGACCCTGAAACAAATATATGTGGATCACACAAACATTTGTCTCGGTGCGGGGATCGAACCTGCGGCCTCTCGCTTCATAACCGGCTACTCGCCCGCTTCGCCACGGAGGCTGTCAAAAAGCAACGATACGGAGGATGCAAATATGTAAAAAAAAATTTTTTTTGTACAATACTGAACTTAACTTATTCAAATCTAATAAATTTTGCAATATAAAATCTACATCTCAATATATATTTGATATGGACTGAAACGTTATTGCATATTTACATCCGCTTGTTTTCACTCATTTCATTCTTTCACAAGGTTACCTTATATGCGAAAGGCCGTCTGTGTTGGTACTTTGTCTATATCTAATGCCAAGCAGCCACGTGTAAGCACGGTTGTGTTTCGGTTTGAAGGATACCGAAGCCAGTAAAATTACTGGGCATTATGAGACTATTTCAATACTTTATGTGTCGGCGTGACGAACGCAGTCCAGTGTTCTGCATAGCACTTAATTCTTTTTAATACAAATTTCTTTATGGTATTGCTTCTGTCTACGGGCAGGCGTCACAGTTGTCATCAGGCGCGCGACCTGCTCGTTACGCCGTTCAGGCAATTACAAATATATATGTTTCGATTTAAAAGACATTGGAGTGCTTTATATTGCAAGTATCTGGGTGGTGTTGCTTCTGTTCATGGGCTGACGTGAAATGACACTTATCGTCAGGAAAGCGAACTACTCGTCAAATAAAGCGAATGCTCCCTCTGCGAGTTACTTCTAATACAATTTTAATGAAGTAATATTTTGACATTATAAAATCATTTTAATTTTATATCTTTAACGTTCTTAATTCTTATATAATGATGATCTAAACCTCAGTAACCAAAGACAATATTGTTTTTGGAAATCTGTGGATGGACGATGTGGGCCTTGTGACTTGTTGACAATTGTGCCTAAATCACTATGTTTTTTTTAATAATAGATATTATATTTCTATCTTATCAGCCAGTTCTTTATTTTGATAGGGTAAATTGAATTGCAACGTCTACGAGTGGACGAACTACGACGAAGAGCTACGCTGCGGTGCTACGCGCTACGCCGCATGCTACGCAGCAGCACGGTGCTACGCATACAGCGTAGGTAATGGAGGGCTGGCTCAATAGAAATGTATTACCCGGGTAGAAGAATTCCGTAACACATCAGCGGGCCAATTCTCGTATTTAACATTAACTGAGACTGAACTTTAACCAAACTGAGATTAGACTACGAATTGAATAAAATGTGGCATTCTGCTCCGCATAAAGTTCCAATATCATTACAGTAGCATTATGATGTCAATGCGATATCATTTCAATTCCAAACTAATGTCACCCACCACAGACTAAATTATAAAAAATGTAAAGCGAATGTTATAATAAAGTTGCCAGCGGACAAAATATATTGGCATTGTGAGTAATTTTGGCGATTTGAATTTGATGGAAAAGTTATTACTCTAGCACGAAGTTATTAATTTAAAATTTGATTAATAGATTTTATAATTTATTAGGTAATTTCTCATGTTTCCCCTAAATTAAAAACCCGTTTTTTTCGGATTTCTGTGAATTGTGAGTGAAAACATATGCGTTAATTTATTGTCGTGGTGGGTCACCCAGTGATTACACCTTTGTTATTGCAGGCTCAAAGTACTAAGATCGAGATTCGAGAACCGTAAAATTTTTATTAAAAAAGAATGCCTATTGTTATTGTTCCGTGATTTAATTTTGTTGTGTATGTTATTTAAGTACGTATCTTTCAATTTCTATAATAAGTTAATTATGATTATCCATTGCGCGCGATAAATACTAATTGAAAGTTGAAACAATATCGTGAGTTAATTATTAGTGGACTGTTAGTAAAGTGTTAGTGAAACAATGACTAAACAATTAGAACTGTTTCTGGATTTCACTGAAGCAATTCGGATCACCCATTCTAGGCCTTGGGCCGACTCTGAAGGAGGAAGGACAGTGTATTATCCAAAAGGTTATGTTCACACAGTGCAAAAAACATGGATTCAGCTGCAATGTGTAATATGTGTATGTATGTAATAGTGTATTGTATTTTTATTGTTAATATATAATGTTTTCTTACGACTTTGTGATTTGATTGTTACGTATTTACATAGAATATTACCCATGCATATATACAAATACATCATATGATTGACTATATTCCAGTTAATTCACAATATCATTGCAGTTACATTTCGATGTCAATTTAGTCAACTTTCAATATACTTTTGATTGCATTACAGTTATAATGGTTTACGGAATGCCACTTGCAACTTTCTTGGCACTGACACTAGATCGGAATGATATTTTGAACATTTTTAATTACCAGAATTGGCCCGCAGTGATCAGACTATGGAAGTACGTAATGAAGGGCAGACGTAGCCATGTCGATGTCAGTCAGTTGGTGCACTATTCTCCCTGCGTAAGGTGCGGCGCCTAATTTTTTTAATATTTAAATATGAAAACCCTATTGAAGTTTAAGGTTAAGGTTTTAATTTGATATCTAAGAACTTGGTTGAATTCACAAGGCTTAAATCGTCACGTCATAAATTTTGGCGTCAAGATATTTGTAATTAAATATAAAGAACCTAATACGGTATGTATTTTTTAACTGTTTCAATAACAAATTATTAACGGTAAACTGTACCCTATAGACACCTCCGACATTAGTTCTTGGCATGATGGGCGAGTTTTCACTTATATCCGCAGTCCCTATGACTGGCAATTTTTTTTATTGTAAATTATTTGGTTATTATATGAAAAAAGAGTTATTTACCAAATTTTACAAATTGTGTGCAGTTTAATCCAACTTGGTTGATAGGATAGTTTATATCTCAATTTATAGTCGCAATATTTTTTTTATTGCAAATTATTGGTTATAATTATATTCGTGTTCCATAAGATCCTTACAAATGGCGGTGTAAGGTAATTTATCGGCTGAATAGAGTAATTATCATATAGTTGGCGCATACTGTATTGAATAGCTTACTACAACATAAAATAATATATTATTATATAACTTATACCTATAAATATAACATATACCTTAGCCACAGCAACGCGTGGCCGGGTCTGCTAGTATTTTATAAATTCAAATCACAAAAGTAATTTGTATAACCGTATTTGCTTTAAAAAAAAAAATTTTACTTTTTGAAAGGGCCCCAAACTGTATCCAAGGGCCCCTGCGTGGCCCGCGACGGACCTGATTATAATCCTGATATAGTAACAAGACCACTCGTATCGTATCGTACACATATCACGAGTATGTTATTTTTCTCAGTATTTTTTTGGTACTCAAGTACCTTTGTCGTAGTTCAAGTATCGAAGCCGTTCGATTGATGCTTTTTGGGACGGTTTTCCGTCTACCTACGCAATACCTACAAATACAAAACATGCCGGTGCTCGTTCCCATGTAAGAGATTATGTAAGAGATTATTTTCACGCTAACAGCCCATAGTAACAAAATAATTTGTGAGAATATCAAAGGAAAAACATGCCAAAATAACCAATGTTTGAAATGACAATTCAAGTTTGATCAAATGTATAAAAATAAATGCCATGGAAACGAAATATTGTTGATATTTTTTTTATTAATTATGTTATGAAGACCTGGTTGCATTTCTCGTTATCGTTTGTATGCATTTTATTCAAGGTCAACTAAATAGAGTTGTGTGGTAGTTGAGTTTCAAAGTAATGGTACAATAAAACGTGGAAATACAGCATAAAATATTAAATATCGAGGTTTATACAACTATTTTTTCTATCCTGATTCGACAAAGTGACTACGCCACACCTGATGGTAAGAGTAGCGCAATCCAAGAATAATGTCGACCAACGATAAACAATGTGTCCATCGAAGGTCGGCAAGATCATGCCGGCCTGCCAAAGGGCCAAGGGGGAGGGGAAGGAAAAGGGTTAGGATCAGGGGGCAAGCCCCCTAGGGAGAACCGGATATACATTGGCTGACCCTGGAACGCGACCCACACAAGGTGGGCCACTATGGCAGGTTTTAGCACCAGTGTACGGTGGTCGCTATCCGGTCGGATACAAGTATCCTCCCATCAGCATAACTTTGTGCTCGAGGAACTTTTTGATGTAAAGTACGTACGTACGTACGTAATTTACATTTTTTTGACAGCCTCCGTGGCGCAGTGGGCGAGTAGCCGACTGCGAAACGTGAGGCCGTGGGTTCGATTCCCGCACCGAGCAAATATTTGTCTGATCCACAAATATTTGTTTCGGAGTCTGGGTGTTGTGAGACCGAAAGTCTCTCGTAGTTCCTGATGCCCACGACACAAGACTCGTATCTTACTGTGGGGTCAGGACTATGTGTGTGACTGTTGGGTGTTATTTATTATAAAAAAAAAAAAGATGTTTGCAGATGATGATTCTTTAATAGTTTAATATCTAAAGTAAATTTACAATGATTGACGATGCAGTGTATACTCATTCTCGACATGGTTTAGCGTTAATAATTTATTGCTAAATAGTCAAAAAACCGATCGCATTAGGTTTATGACACCCTAATATAAAAAAAATTGAAGGTAACATTTTATTATTATAAATGATGATGAGTTAAGCCTCGAGGAGTCAACCAAGTTTATAGGTTATAACATTAGAATCTAAACTTCATTGAAATCGGTTCAGCGGTTTAGATTTTTCATACAAACTGTCATCCGCTTTTTAAACCCTACAGGGGTTGATTTTGATGTTGATTGAAAAACATAGTAGCCTATGTCTTATTCTGATGTATAAGCTATATTATTGTAAAGTTGCATTAAAATCCATTCAGTAGTTTTTACGTGAAAGAGTAACAAACATACATCCATCCATACTTACAAACTTTCGCGTTTGTAATATTAGTAGGATAAAAATAAATTTCAACTGGTGAAAAAAAGCCTTTCACAAATATATATTCAGAAAATAAAAGTACTTATCAAACCTACTTCAGCAATATTAGTCTCAAAGTGTATTAATAAAAAATCTAACATTTCTTAGAAAAAATACACTATAATATATTAAAATTAAATTGAACATTACAAATTATCACATGATAATGGGCAGTTTAACTTATATGACCAATTACGATAAAAGACATGGTAATGAAAAGCACTTTTCATGTTCTACAACTTTTATTACAACGGAAAGTCTCTAATCGTTGTGGTGGAAAAGTTATCGCTACATAAAGGCAGCGCGGTATGAAACATAACTGCATAGGTTTACGTTGAGATGCGAGGCGGGAGATTGTTGTAAGTGGACACGACAAAAGGTGGAGGGGGACGGGGTGTTGGCGGGAGTGATATCGAAAGTTTTTTTATAGCAGACTAAGCTTCATACTAAGCCGAAATGACACAACTAGTTAGTGTAATGACCGGCTTCGTGGAGGAACAGTGGAATAGGATACAGACATCGACTTCGGCTCTTGGTAAGTCTGTAGTATAAACATATCCAGGAATGAAGAATTAATGGATAGACTAGTAGTACAAGGTTAGATAGTAGGAAAGACGGCTAAAGACAGATCCCGTCTTGCTGAACTGATTTGATTAAAACAGTCTTCCATAACATATAGTGCACGCGCAAGGCTAACAACAGACAACTATGGAGATGATTGCAAGAACTACGCTCGCTGCCAAGAATATTAACGACGTTTGACAAGCCTCCCTCTTGACAACCACGACCATTCTGCCAGAGTGCCCAGCTAAGAAGAAAGTAACCGCCCATGTGCTAGTCGGACTTGCGCACACACCCTTAAATATTTACATTTTGTTTTTGAAGTTATTCTTTTGGCGCGTTAGGGAAAAATGATAAGTGAAATTTACGATGCGGGCCCACAACGACGTCTAATGTGTAAAATAAAAAAAACTAAAAACACGCTTTTATAGAAAGTCTAACTAAAAAAATAGAAAATAAATTTGATTTTATTGTAAAAAACGCGTGGGGTGCATGGTGTCAATAGTTATATATTTTACTAGCTTTTGCTCGCGGCTCCGCCCACGTGATCAAACAAACAAACAAACAATCAAACTCTACAGCTTTATAATATTAGTATAGATTTGGGTAGCTTAGCAACGGAAGCCTTCAAATATTATTATTTGGGTAGCTTAGCAACGGAAGCCTTCAAATATGAATAATTTTCCCCGTTTTTGCAACATTTTTCACTGATGCTTCGCTTCTAATGGTCGCAGCGTAATGTTATATATCCTAAAGCCTCCCTCGATAAATGGACTATCCAAAACAAAAAGAATTTTTCAATTCGAACCAGTAGTTCCTGAGATTAGCGCGTTCAAACAAACAAACAAACAAACAAACAATCAAACTCTACAGCTTTATTATTAGTATAGATTGTATTGACAGATATGAGTAGAAGGATTATCATTTAGATAGTATCTTAAAAAGCACCCCACGCTTTTTTTTTACAATAAAATACATTATTTTCTTCAAATTTATTTTCTATTTCTTTAGTTAGACTTTCTATAAAAGCGTGTTTTTAGTTTTTTTAAACTATTATTTATTTTTAATTTTTTAGTTAAAATAAAAATATATCGTAGCAGAGAGTATAATTTTAATTTTAAACCCGAATATCAAAAAAGCGCCATCTATTGACGCTCTTAGATACTACGATATTCCCTATAATTAACGAAGATCCAGGGAGTACAATTTTAATTCCCAACCCGAATATCAATAACTAGCTTTTGCTCGCGGCTCCGCCCACGTGAGCAAACAAACAATCAAACTCTACAGCTTTATAATATTAGTATAGATTTGGGTAGCTTAGCAACGGAAGCCTTCAAATAATATTATTTAGGTAGCTTAGCAACGGAAGCCTTCAAATATGAATAATTTTCCCCGTTTTTGCAACATTTTTCACTGATGCTTCGCTTCTAATGGTCGCAGCGTAATGTTATATATCCTTAAGCCTTCCTCGATAAATGGACTATCCAACACAAAAAAAAAATTCAATTCGAACCAGTAGTTCCTGAGATTAGCGCGTTCAAACAAACAAACAAACAAACAATCAAACTCTACAGCTTTATTATTAGTATAGATTAATTAAATTAAATTATTATTATTATTAATTAATTTATTTTTTTATTAAATTAGTGTATTGTTATCGGTCCTCGATAAATCTACAAAGTTTGAACGAAATCTGGCCGTTTAAAGTGGGTCAAAATCGCGCCCAAATGAGTCGGTTACAAACATACAAACAAATATACAAACATACAGGTGAAGTTAATAAAAAGCGTGTAAATATATAATAGAGACTGATGGACATAAAGAAATGCTAAAACCTATCGGGGTAGCTACTGCGAGACTTTCTTAACATGAAATCCCGAGACCGTTGACTACGATTTGTATAAAATAAATACAGCGACATCTATTGACACTAGATGTCCTTGAATTTATTTTATACAAATCACAAATTCTCGCATTAAGCACAGTGGTCTTTATGCACAGATTTTCCATGAATTCTCCTTGTCAATGGTGCAAAAATGAAAATTTTATATATCTTTGTGACGATGATACAGACACCGAAATATGCCGCGTAGAAATTAATGTGATTTTCACTTTTATAGGCCTTCATTCACTGTCCCGGCCTGCCATCGCATCTGTCCATCCATCTGTCCTTGTAGTAATGAAATCAATCACGCGATTTTGATCCGCTTCAGGGAACCAATTAAAATGAAAATTTGCATACACGTAGCACCGTTGACAGTACAATGTTTACCACACAATTGAGGGGCTGCTGTTTGGTACGAAATATGTATTAGAGCAACATAGATACGTATCCGGAGTTCAGTACTTAAAAGTACTTAAAGCGAATCCGTGAAGAACTATAAACAAGAAGTTCGCACTGACTGCCACCAGCCTTTAAAATCAGAAGTAAATAGACATCTGGGTTAAAAAATTCTGATGAAACCTATGGAGGTTGCTGCATCATAGTATTTTACATATACATAGAGAGATACCTTTTGTTAACAGTATTTAGTTAGTATATAAATAGCACAATAATAACATCCCTAAATTAAGTTTTTTTGTGGTTCAATAACAAATTATTTGTTTTACGTAAACATATTCAGCGGCTAAATACAATTGCGGGTCGTTGCGAATGTCGACCTTATAGTATCCCGTATTATCGAGTAATCGCAATTTTGTCTAATTACGGTTAATCACAGACTCCTCACCTTATAAGTGAAGCCTGCCGGTGGAGCGGCGCGTGCTCCGTAAAAAGTTCCTATATTATTTTTTTAAACAAATCCATTGCAGTTGGAGATATTGACGTCAAAAGCGTTTTCAGCACTACGGATAGCCGTATGCAAGGTGAACGTAGGATTAAAGTGCTAATCTCTCAACACGGACCCTCAATGTAATAGCGGACGCTCGGAGTGCGTCTGAAAATCCGATAGCAAAATTGAAACTAACAATTCGCCTCGATGGAACTTTAGTTATCTACATCGCAACAGCATTAATTCGTTAAAGTTCAGAATTGCAATTCATCGCAATATACGGTAAACTCTCCCAACCAAATACAGAATAAAATATATAATATTTTTTAATGTTAAGTGTTGCATATTTTAAAAATAAAATATACTAGAAAAGGGTATGTAAGACGTCAGCCATATGAACTTACAACACTAATTAACCGCTTTGGCGCACGCACTAGCACATTCGCTGCCGATCAAAGAGTCTAATAAATATAATGGTCATTGTATACCGATACCATACGCAGTACGTTTGTATCACTAGCGCTAGCAAAGGTTCTTTCGGTGTCAATAAAAAAATAACTATTAGCCTTTGAAGACACAACATAATTATTTAAAGATAGGTTAAAACGAACTATTTTATTAAGTACCTACTAAAGGCCTACCAGAATAACTTGGCATGAAAAAAATAGTGATTTTTATCCGTCATGTCAAAGTATAAGTTGTGTCAAACAAACTGAGATTAATAAATAAATATTTAGTATAAAAAAAAACAATAAACAACAAATCCGCGGTCAAATCAGGATGGGCAAGCGGACCCTGGCATTAGGCCGGGACAATGCCAAGCTGAAAAAAGGGCACGATAGATTCATTGAGATTTTATCATCTTCTTCGTCAAATAAAGCACAAGATAATAATGCAAGTAGAGTAAATATTTAGAATCATTTTCTAGCTTGGAATGAAGTAATATATGATTGACGTATTGCCGCACCTGCAAAGCGGTGACTTCTATATTAAGAAAACACTAGAGGTACAACAAAGTAATTAGTTAATAATAAAAAGATAACAATTAGTGTAAATGTTCATTATTACTACAAAGATGATGAAAGATGAAAAGTAAAAAGTATCAAGTTGCTTTAATAGAATAATTATCTAAGAGTTGTTTATTCCATCTGTTCCGTAGATAACGCTGCATGTCTTGACTGTAGGGCATGATTTCACCTATCATTGTAGCCAGATAATATTTTAGATCTAATCTTCACATTTTTGTTGAATTTTGGGAATATGGTAGAAATGTCTACCGGAACCAGTAGAAAAGAGTCTGCGAACCTCTGCTGTAGAGCATATAAACACTAATTTGCAGTAAACACAACATAAATGTTGTGCTGTATTTGGTTAAGCTAACGTAAATATATTGTTTGCATGAACAGAACGATCCCGCTCGCCGCCAAAAGAGACGTAGGAGGCGCCGGGTGGACGGCTGACCGGTGTCTCCCGCCCTGTGGATTGGAGAATTCCACAACGGTATCCCCTGCCTGTCGTAAGAGGCGACTAATAGGGACCATCTGGGGTCGCGGGCACGCAACGGGGCCTGTCGTAGCGCCCCACACGACCCGACTCGACCCGACCCCGGGATAGACGGCAGCATGGGTGGTAGGCCTCGTGCTGTCGTTGACGTCGAGGGCGTCCTTCGGTGCGCGGGGGCTTCTGAGCCCACATATTGTGCATTATCGTAATATTTTGTTCTTTTATTTCCAACACTGCAAACGGGCAGCAGATTTTCACAAAACTATATGGCTTAACGGATTACGTATGCCCAATTTTGTTCCAGGCGACCTAGTGTAATTACTTTACACATACAATTATACACAAAGAGACAGACAGAGGCGCATCTAGTGCACCCACGTTACGCCGAACTTATTTCCGTCCCATAATTGATACAGGGGCGAGCCATACCGGCCACAAATTTGAATTCGAAATCCTTGCAATTCAGTTGTGGTTTATCTATTTGTGATATGTATTCTAGTCGAAAATTCAAACGCAAATCCTATTGTGGTCGCACGACCCGATTATCTAAGACCTCACGATTCTCAGCCTTAGTACCTACGCTGTCACTAGATCAATGAGACGATCATTAGAAAAATAAGTCGATAGTGCCGAGATTGATTCAAGTTGAAATAAGTGTTAATACGAAGCAAATCCATCCCCATCAATACGTGAGATTGCTGCGCTATTGAATATATCCCAGACAAACGAAGAAAGTCACTTGCGGTGGTTCGGATTCAATTCTCGGCTTAATGTTCGACATGGCGTTCGACTAGCTGAGGCTAGACTTGACCGCATGCACATATGCCATTGTATTTACCATTCTATACAGAAATAGCAAGGCAATTACAAGCCATTTTTGATGATGAATGATGACTGGCAACAACTTCATTTCTTTCATACAAAAAATTAAAGCATTAGGTGCATTCAAAACAAATGTGGGTATGTACTTAGTTGTTAGATTGTAGTGATAGTACTGGGTAATTCCTAGTGGTGCGTACTCTTTCAATACTTTTAAATGGTGAGATTTACGAAAATGTAAGAAACCTTTTTTGTAGAGTGTTCAATTTTCTTCAAAAGAGTATAATATAAAGTTTTACTGTACGATCAACTAATGAGTGAGATATTATTTTTTTCTAATGAACTGAGGAAAAAATCGAAAACTGTGATGCGGAGGACCTTCCTATTGAAATAAAGAGCTTATTTTCGATGTCAACTTTTCAGGGGCACGAGTAAAAAAAGTAGTCGAATTTTTTGACCCACCCTAACATTGCTATTTACAAAGAGGTTAGGTTCGATCCGTAAATATTTACCGCAAAATGTGAAGAGTTATATCATACATTTTATTTTATACTTTAAACTAAGCTACATTGCAATTATGCCGATGCTACATAAGTTTCGTAGTTACTGGAGCATTCTCCGATAATTGTGTAATGTGTGAACTTTAACCTTGAATGAAACCTGATAACTTAGACGTGAAGTTTTATTTTGCATAATTATTTTTTACCGTAATTTTCTGAGCATGATGTTATTAGTATATATATATTATATATATAGATAATTTGACAGCGTCCGGGGCGCAGTAGCCGAGGAGCCGAGAGGTCGTGGGTTCGATTCCTTCACGAGATAAATATTTGTGTGATCCACTAATATTGGTTTTGGGTCTGGGTGTTGTGGGATCGCAAGTCCCTCGTAAATCCAGATAGTCAAATTTAACCTAGTGTGGGGTCACGACTATCATTAGTTCAAAAGGGAATTCATTTTACTTTTGTTGGTGTTGATGGCGCCAGTTAATCCATTTATTTAAGCGCATACATCTTAATATGCTATATTAATTTTATATTGATACTTCTGCCCGAACAGTGGAATCGTCGTCCTACCTGTGGAAACATGTAATTAGTGTATAGTTTTGGCTTGTTCGGTTTTGCTTTCTGTAACACTGTATGTACCCTTAAAATAAATAAATTAATAAATAGGTACCTGAGAAAAAGAGTCTTAAACTCTTATATAAACAGACAGACAAACAACAAAGATGATTCTAAAAGAATTACGTTTTGAGATAGAAAACCGTAACACATCGCTGAACTACTTGTGTATACATGTTTCATTAACGACGTTAATTAATACCACGATAGCGACACGATAGCACGATAGCTTCTTTGATTAATTCTTACATTAAATTCAAGGTCTCTCCTAAGAGCACAGGATGTCTGAACCAACCTTTATCGTGGACAGATTCAATTAACCAGTTCATATAGTCCGGAAACACGGCGTTGATGCAAGTAAATCAGGTTAACCTTTGCAAACGCTACATCGTTTTAACAACGTGAACGTTTGACATTGAGAAAATTTCCAGCTATTTTCCCTCCTTTGTACGGCCCGTCCTTCACTGAAGCATGTTAGGGAATATATTTTTCATAGAGCGTGATACCACGCAAAATGCATACAAAGACTAAACAAGACATTCAATAACATTATATCCACACAAACAAGCGACATGTTGCGGTGACAAAATGCCCAAAGAAAATCCATGTAGAACATTTTAAAGTTAAAGTGAAGAAAATAAAAATAGACTTTCAAGCGCGGACACAATTAAAAATATATTTAGTATAGGCGTTAGCGGATTAATACAACATTAAGATGAAAATTACTGGGTAATGTACAAAAAAGGGGTTTATTTTTGTGTTGGCGTAATTTGCGCTTAAAAAATATTTAGATTACGTTATTAAAACAACAATCAATATTAATTAATTAGTTTTGAGAAAAACAGAAATAGAACCTAAATCGTTGCCAAAGAGTTATATCTAGCAACAAGGTATTATTCAGCGACCAATTAACGGGCGCAACTGACCACCTTTTTTTTTTTTCTCTTTATTGAACGGGGTTTTTTCACATACGAAAATGGCACCCCTGTAATGTAACAAATATAATAGCTACTATATTTATTACTTAAATACTTAGAAACAAACTTAATTAATTAATTACTAATTCTACAAACGGCTACTCATGCCCCGCTGTGTTAAAGTGTACAGCATCTTAGCTTCCTTTGAGACAGGGAAAGCCAAAATCCTGTTACACCACCCGATATTCTGCAATATACAGTTTGTCTCAATTTGTATACGACATCTTAAATTATCATTCCGGAGACATTCCATAAGAATGTGATAAACATCTTCAACAATTCCGCATTCCACACAGTTAGGAGAGCTTGTTTTCCCCATCATAAATGCAAACTTATTCAATGGGATGTGAACTGACCACCTTAGTGAAGTAAAAAATAACGTACATTATACACTACTATTTTTAAATTATAGAAGAAAAAATAATATCAGTGTCATTTACCTAACCCAAATATCACATAAAAAAATTAAACAAAAGTATAAATAATTTTAGAACAAAAAACATTAAATTATTGTTACAACTTTCCGTATAGGAACTTGTTAGGTACAATAGAAGAGCGCGGGGGCAGGGGTGCGAGGCGGGCGGCGCGCGCGCTACGCTGTTGCCACGGCGACGGCGACAGCGTTACAGTACGATAGAGTAGCCATAATTTTTTGCACAAATAGGATAAACTAGGACTGCCTATAACTTTTTGTCTTATGTACAATTTAAAAAATAGATTCACCCACACATTAGTAACATTCGCGGCTATCAGCTCATTTTTTTTCTTTGGTATTTAAAAAACAGTGGTGTATAATGTTATGCTTGTATCCCCGAAGGTGTAGGCAGAGGTAGAAATGTACCCACGGTTCGAAGAGCTTATTTCCGTGCGATGATGTTATAGGTGACGATCCTGTCGCCAATGATGAATTCCAATACCGGTCAAATCATGTGTGATTTTTTTTGTGCGGTAATCACTTTCTTTATACATTCAACAGTCACAAACATAGTCCTGGCCCCACGGTAAGATACGAGTCTTGTGTCGTGGGTATCAGGAACTACTAGAAACTTTCGGTCTCACAACACCCAGACCCGGAAACAAATATTTTTGGATCACACAAACATTTGTCTTGGTGCGGGGATCGAACCCGCGGCCTATCGCATCACAGACTACTCGCCCGCTGCGTCACGGAGGCAGTCATCCTCATAATCACTGATCGCACGCGGCACAAATTGTCATTGCCCGTACCACCTCGTAAACACTAATCCTATACACGTAATAACATAATACTTAACAGTAAAGCTAACGTTGTTAATGCTCGTTGTTTAATTAATATTTCCCTGAAGCTATGATATGTTTTTAATAATCAATGCCGCGATCTTGAACTCAGTTACAGGTGTACCCGGACACGTGTTTCTCTCTAAGCTTTGTACAATGTCTTCGCAATTCTTTTGTTGTGGGACTTTCAAGGTGCTGAAGTTTTATATTTGCATTCAACAATGGGTATAGAAAATGATTCTCTGAGATTTATTTAATACTAGCTGTCCCGCGCGGTTTCACCCGCAACATATAATTAAAAGTTTTGCAGCGCCACCTACCGAGTCCAATTCTGAATCTAAACCATCCCGGGACTCACTCAAACTCACCCAAACAAAATTATCGAAAACGGTTAAGTAGTATTTGCGAGACTAACGAACGGCGATTGATTTTTATGTATAAGAAGATAAATACGAGTAGATAGACGGATTAAGCCAAGCAAGCCGCTACTTCACGTCGGCTTTCTGTGAGACAGCGGTTCTGACCCGGCCGAACCAACCCATCCATGCTGTAGACAAAACTGTCTACAGCGGGGCCCTACCACTCAGCAATAAATAGAGTTGTAAATAATTCGAACATATCGAACACGATATGACGTTTCTTATACATAATATAGTGTTCAATTACAGTCATACACGGGGACGTCTTCATGTAAGTGGAATTGAGTCTGACGATCAGGAAGAGAGCCGAGACTCCGAGAGGTTTGCGACAATTTCATAGAATCAAGTGTGCAATTATCCAATCTATTGCCAACAATGTATACGGTTATCAACACTTCTGGTAAGTTAACAGTAAATATTTTTAACTTCCCACAAAAAGAGGGGTGTTATGACGCTACATACAAATCATAAGTCATTGGTGTATGAACAACCTCAGTGGTAAAGTCACGCTGTGAACAGTTTTGTTTACAGTTTTTGTTCAGATCGTTACCACAGACTCAAAGGAAACCGACGTAAAGTAGCGGCTTGCTGAAGCGTTTCGTACAATAAACGTACATAACACAGTATATAAGCGCCTTATGCGCAGTTACGAGAGTAAATACACGAACCTGAACTTTGCTGAATTGCGTTTTAAAGATTTGTGTATATTTTCATAATTTACTCATTTGCTAGGTACTAGGTAGGTAGGTGCTAGGTACGGTCGGCATACTCGGTCTGTGACGTGACATTGGTGTTTTCTTTGTCGACCCCCAATCCCTCTCATTCTCCCATCAATGAATGATGACTCTACCCTGCACGCACACCATCCAACATTCGTCATACACACACACACACACACATTTACATCATAATACAGGGTTATTTTTAAAGCACTGACAACCTCGCAGGAGTAGATTCCTAAGGTCATTTGCTACTACTTTTGTTCTACGACTTTTCATAATTTGTTAGATTTTATTCTCATACAAAAATAATTATGAATTTAATTTCCGTCTTGAAAGTTACCTACGCGCATCGTAGATTACGTAATACACGCAGCGCGCGCGTCAGTTCAATGACCGGCCGCGCTGTATCGATCGATAATACCTACACCCAGCCGTCAGCTGATTTTACTATTGCACGCGCGCGAGCGCGCGTCGGGTCGTTCGTTTATGACTGAAACGTAGAGTGTAGACGTATGAACACAAACACTACACAACAAAAACTTGTAAAATCATTTTTTTTCTTATGTATTGAATTATGTCCAAACTCGTAGAACAAAAGTTGTTCCTTATGGGGTCAGCTATATGGCCCTGCGAGGTTGTCAGTGTTTTAAAAATAACCCTGTATATTATATACACTTTATATATTTTCACCTGCACGACGGTGCGTACACACATATATTCGCGACACAACATCATTATATGTTTTATTATTATATATTACATATATTTTATCCACGTACACGCCCGACACGTACATAGGTACAAGTTACACTATATAAACCACGAGTGTCCTGCACCCGTATCTGGATATCGTCCTTCCTCCACACATGCAATGGAGATCTACGAGCTGGGTGGTGCCGGCGGCCGAATTGGACTCGGACTTACAACCCGTGACGCATACCTCCGTGGATCGCTTCCCCAACAATTGATCCTTCGGGGAACGAATCGAACCTCAACAGATAAACATTATTGAATAACCACAGTGATTTTATCCTCATAATGTAATAAAAAGGAAAAATATATATAATATTGTAGGGTTATTATATTATTATAGTTACCCAGTAGTTATAATAAAATTTGTACAAACATAAATTGATTTTTTTTTATGAACTTGACCACTTTATGATTTTATAATTGAATTATTAATTAAGATCGGATCATCGGCGTAAAATCGATAAATAATGTACAAATAGAAATATTTAAAATGTGTCTATTTTATTTGTAATGTTTAACTTAACACAGCAGCGCCGCAGTCAAAGTATTAATATGGCTCTAGTAGTCCCTGTTACCAACAATACTGTGGGTCAGAAATATGTGTCACTGCCGGGTGTATTTGTGTGTATTACATATTTATTTTATTTATTCCAAATTGTAAATTGATATACAAATAATTTCAAACTTCTAGCAACTATATCGTAAATATTTGATACATCTAGATAATCTAAGAGACTGCCCCGGTGGCGCACGCAGTACGACTGCTATGCTGAGGTCTCGGGTTCGATCCCCAGGTCGGGTAAAATGACGTTGGGTTTTTCTATCACGAAAATGATCAGTATCAGCCAGGGGTCTGGAACTGTGCCCGGTATGGTGATAGGTTCACCCCCTATCTCATCATGGGACGGAGATACGCTAGGTGAAATTTGGGTGTACTGATTACACTTCTGCCCACCCCTTCGAGGATTACCGGTGTGAGTGCGTATGAATCTGGATAATTAAGTAAACTCCACCGGATAAAACACACTACGCAGTACGCACTATCTGTACCGTATAATTAATTCCATTTCAGCCGTGCTTTAAAGGCAGGCGAATGGATTAACATAGTTATACTGTGCACCGCTGGCAAAAGTGAAAATATATCCGCCACACAATTGGTTTTTTTTTTTTTTTATCCTGGCTCGGCAAAGTCACTACGCTACACCTGATGGTAAGTGTAGCGCAATCCAAGAATAATGTCGACCAACGATAAACAATTTGTCCATCGTAGGTCGGCAAGATTATGCCGGCCTGCCAAAGGGCCAAGGGGGAGGGGAAGGAAACAGGGATGGGAAAAGGGTTAGAGGATCAGGGGGCAAGCCCCCTGGGGAGAACCGGATATACACTGGCTGACCCTGGAACGCGACCCACACAAGGTGGGCCACTATGGCAGGTTTTAGCACCAGTGTACGGTGGTCGCTTTCCGGTCGGATACAAGTATCCTCCCACCAGCAAATGTACTTTTCAACCCACAAAAAAGTGGGAGTTTTCAATTCGAAACGTATATTTGTTTTGTTTTTTGTTTGTATCTATGACGCAGTAATATAGTTTCACAGAATTACCTATTTTGATAACTCTTTCTTGAGCCGATTGAGAACCGTTAAAAGATGGTCTCATTTAAATTTGAAGAACAAGTCTACCTCGAAGGGGTGAAATAGCGGAAGAAAAACAATATACATATTACTGAAATCTTTTAACAAAAATACGTTCGGCTTAAAATAAACTAAAAATAATATAATCCAATTTCGAGTGGGAGCTATTGAAGCTAATTAATTGGTCATTGATATTTATAGCACCGCCTTCTATCTAGAAAAGGGCGTGATATTATCATACCTACTACTAGATACTTATTCATGTTTTATCACGCTATCATACTCGTCGTGGTGTCGTAACAACATTCTAATTATCACATGTTACAGCCCTTTCCCAGGGCAACATCCCGTTTTTAGCAGGTATAGTTTTTTGCAGGATGCTGTTTAGTAGTGTGCGTGCTTTAATACTAGCAGTCACACGAGTATCCTGTTTCCTCGATATTGTAAACAGGATCCTGCAAAAAACTGTACCTAGAAAAAACGTGATTTTGCCGTGGTAAAGGGCTGTTACAGAAAGATTCGGCGCGTAGTTTTCCGACCGGCCGCTTACCTGGCATCAAACCGCTGTGTATAAAACACGCCCAGACCCGAAACTTATATTTCACATCACACAAAAATCGTATAGGTGCGGGAATAGAACCCACCGCCTCTTACTTTACGACCGGCGATTAGCCCAATGCGCGACGGGGGCTGTCTTTTCTTTCGATCTTTTAGAACTAAATTAAAAAGTTTTAAGTTTGTTTTTTGTGATCATAAAGATTTTAATTTCAGTTGTATTGTTTATAATTTCTATTATAGATTAATTATGGTAATTTCATAATATTTGTTAATTATGTCATTCACAATTTTGAAACTATGAAAAAGGTATAAACACATTGGGGTCACCACGGACCCTATGCAAGCAGTTATGCGATTTCCTTCGTTATAAAATATTTAATTGTAATGTTGTTTATATAGGCTTCTAGTTGATACTATTTACCTGGTATAATATTAATAATGCATACCTGAGATAACATAATCAATCAAGAACAGCCCACAATGTAATTGCCTGCAGTAAAAATTAAATACTATCATATATTGGCCCTGTGTCAAGAAATCCTATTTTAAGCCAGGAATAAGCACATACAGCTACATACCTTAGTAGTGGTGGGTATCCATTTGCCTACCTATTACTTATGCCTAAAAAAGCTAATTTATGATACCAAATGCGGGTCCTACAGTAATAAAGGCTTCAAGAGACAATAAAACTTGTATAATATTTTGGAAATATTTATTACTTACCGCTATTACATGGCAACAGAAAGTCAATAATTTCTATTAGATACTTTGAAGAAAATTAGAAATTTCCGTTATATACACAAATAAATATCAATATATTACATACCACTTTATATAGGACTACTTTATTACTAGTGCCAGTGACAGTATATAATGTAATATTATTAACTAAAATATTAATTATTTCTGTCTAAATTACACGGATATTCAAGCTTACCATGAATTTAGTTGATAATATTATTTATCGCTGTATATGGTATGCTACAAAAGCTACTGTTATTAAGAATATTCTACAGTTTATACATGGATAATATGAGCCATAGTTAATTTTGGTTTAGGATTGATTAGGGGTCATACAAACAGATTTTTAAGTAAAGCTACTGTATTTATTTAATGGAGTTACAGAGATTAATTTGTGTTATTATACAAACTTATATTTCTAATGTAAAGTGTATAGCCCTAAAAAGGAAAAACTGAGAACCCCCTTCCCCTTCCAAGATATGGTTGTTTTTCTAACCTAACATCATTTTCAAAATTCTGTATACAGAAGTACGATTTTTAGTAGAGATAAAGATTCGATGGGGAAAACCCCTCTCCTAACTCCTCTCCAACACAAATAAAAAAAAAGTATAAAACATAACTTTGGTAAAAAACTAGAATTTTACAACAATGTTAGGATTGCAACAGCTCTGCGGGAAGTGCAGCCTCATCACCCTTGCATAATAAATCATAGGCACCATGCGGCCAGAGTGGCTCAGGCTGGTTGTCGTAGGCTCCGCGCCTCCGGCTTTTATAAACGCTCTAGGCATAAGACAAACAAGTACCACATGAAGTAGGGGCGGCCAAGTTGGTTCTGCCATAATATTTGACCTAACCGATCCTATTTGCAATTGATACAGGAGTATAGAATCACTCTAAACCGCAAGAAAATTGAATAATGACTCTGGCATAGATGCCACTTCACAATTGTTAACAGCCATCATAAACATGGTGTTACACTCTATGCAAACATTCTCTACAATAGTATGTGTTACTTTTCATTTATCTATTAAAAAGCAGTTAAGCTAATAGATCATAGTGACACGTTTTTTTGTTAAAATGTTCATAAAATCATTAAGTCAAATTAATTGTATGTGAAACGGAACATTTAGTGACAAGAACTTAATCTGTTGTAGAATATAACCTAAAATCAATACATATATGTGATATTGAAGTATTTTTTCTCGAAAACTATTTATTTTCTCATGAGTACATGAGTACTTCCAATAATATGAACGTTCTGTGTGAACTGATGAATCAACTCGACGTCAAATAATATGTACAGTCGAGCCAAAAAAATTGTATTCTCCACTGCAAGAGATATTGCTTAAAATATTGATTCCGAGTTATTTGTTTACTATACATAATCTATTATTTTTCCCTAGCATCCTCCAATAAAATACCTACAAAATGTAGAACAATAATCCCGCCACCTATAATTAGTGACAAATAACATGAATGTTTGTTTAAAGCATTGTTTCACTTACCTAACCCTGCATTCTGTATGAGTTCTGAATCATCAAACTCTAAACTTGGCTCGTAATCATAGTATTCAGAGAGGCTTGTGTATGCTTCTTCTGGTTCCGATTGGCACCCATGGAGCACTGCATAAGATTTAATGGAAATAAAGTTTCACACACTATTTTATACTACCCACATGGTAAAAATATAATACAGTATCCTACGTGGCAAAACTATAATACAGTATTACAGTAAAAAGTATATCAAGAATATGCACATCTTCTTTTAATTGTGAATGGCTACATATATTTAATTTTTTTATAATATTTACACAATAATAGTTATTGCATTTCTAAATAGACTACTTTGTAGTAATAGTAGCCATGGTATCGACCTACCCGCGCCCATCACCAACTAACAAATAATAAGGAGCAACAGCTCTCGTCTGGGAAGGCATACCTGCCGGCCCCCGGTAAAGAACATTTGTTCTATACGTAAACAACATAAACACAGATAAATAAGAGCTGACATTTTCACAATTCAGATGCACAAGAACGCTCATAAACATCTATTTACATATAACCTATATGTAGTGGAAAACACTTAAATAGTAATACCTTGGAACGCTCTCACAGGGTTTAGCTTTGGTTGGTGCTCCGATTCCATATTCAACGTAATAAGCAGCCCTACCCTCCTGATATCACCAATTTGTTAAGTCTGTAAATGTCACTTCCTCTTCGTACGACACAAATATTTCAACACCCCGCAGAGTTTCTCTGTTGGCAGAGAAGTAAACACATGCTATTAATAAGCCGCCAAATAAAATAAACAACATAAAAATTAAAGAGGAAACACTTCAATACACACGTACAAGAAATGGCACAATTTACAAATAAGTTTTTGTACAGTTGCTAGTGGGGATGACAGACAAAACAGCTTTTACGTCAGACAACAGAGAGTATAAATCATATTGAATCAATTACTATGGATTACCAATGATAAAATAATTTTATATACAAATAAAAGGCAATAAACTGTAAAGTATTTTTTATTTAAATACTTAATTTTTCCATTCCTAAATAAAAAAAATAAAGTATGAACCTGCAATGGCGTGGCCTAGAACCTAGGAGTGAGGAACCTCGTCATCAATCCTCATAATGCGTGCCGCATTAAACCATAAACAGTACAATTCGTCTAATCGGTGTTATTATCATGTTTGTAAAATAAAATTATATAAATTAAATTCATCTTTATTAGTGTAGAATTACACTAAACAATTTTTTTTATTTATGCGCAAAAATGTAATGAAACAATTTATTAAAGTGTCAAAAATACGAGGGAAATTTAAAATTACAAAAGTAGTATGAACAATAGTTCAAATCTAGTCGTGACGTTAAATCGCACTTTTCAGATTTTCAACAAAGACGTAGTCACTGGTGTTTTTGTAGTTTTGTAATTGTATTTAAGTTATAAAACGTGATTTTTAGCACAATTGGCGTGGCTTCTGTTTACGGGTAGGCTAGGCGTGGCATGTACTATCGCAACGAGTAACCTACTCATCGTCTTTCAAGATAGCTCGTTGTATTCTTTATAATATACATCGATTACTTATGTTTTGAAGTGATAATTTCTTGTGGGAGTCTATCTCTGCACCAGCCTTAGGTTTAGTGGTAAAGAATGCCTTTGGCATTAAGTCCGCCAATATACATATTTTGTATATGAAGTGCAAATAATTAAAATTAATAAACCGCTTCGTAACGTAACGCGTTACGGCGCCACTCTGTCTGGCTTCCCTTTCTCTCACGCATACAGCAGCAGTAGGTAGGCTCCTCCTCTCTCACTTCAACCCATATTAGTTTAAGTTATCACTTCTGTCGTGCGTCCCGAGACGCACACATTTATTTTTTATTTTTTTGTTATGTCATAATTATGTTCATCATCAAGCTATGACCCACAGGACTGGAGGATGCAGTCGGATGAAACTGCGAGGGATAGATAGTAGGTAGGTATTTGTATTGGATTTAGCTATAATAAGCAATTAATAGAGAAATAGATTTTCCCCCAAAAATCAATCATTGCTTTCTGTAATCGAACAACGAACGCAAGAAAAAAGTGATGTCATGACATCACATGAATAAAGATAAATCAAGTATATCTATAGATTAGCTTTGTAATTGAAATTCACGTTAATAAGTGCAATTCATATCGTAATTTTGCACATAGGTAAAATACAGTATCTACCAATAAAATGTGTTCAGCCTTCTTTCCTAGGGTAGTTGAAAAGAAAATAGATATGGGTGATTATACAAAAGTTGGGTAACTTTTGAGGATATTTTGTTTACTATAGTTATTAAATCAAATTATTACAAATTCGGGTCTATATGATTGCTAATCTAATGATTATATTGTTCCAAATCGGGCCAGTCACTTTTCGGCTTCTCTCTTTTTTTTTAATATTTCTTCCCTAGTCAAATTGTTTTTAGCGTGCCGCATAATGTTTTTAACTGAAATATAAAATAGAAATGCTTACACACGTTAGCAATTACGATAAAAGTGCTCTAAAACAAAAAAAAAACATCAGTACCTGACAACGGACTGACGCCAACGGATTGACGAAATAGACATAATTTGAGGTTATAATCAAAACTAATGTTTTTTTTGGTAATTTCGAATATCAACAAACTACATTTTAACAAATCATAGTTAACTATGTATAAATGAAAATAAACCTCAGATTAACAAGAAAATAACGACTCGCCATGGGACTGACATTTTGACTGGCTTCGCACGTGTATAGACGACAAACACAACCCAAACACTGGTAATATTATGGCGGCCGTCAAATTGTGCGGTCCGCAACTAACTTCATTACCAACATTAAAACTTAAACAGGGATTTGACCTTGACTCGGTGATATTCTCGGCGAATTTTAAATTTAAAGAACACACAACGGACTGACGAAAGAAACTAAACACAAAGTTTCTTATTTTTTATTAAATAAAATGGAGAACATTGCATTATGAAAGTTGTAGTATATAATACTATGTACATCACAGATTGTAGTAAATTAGTAAGTTTTCCTAAATCAATGATAATGTTTAATGGATAGTCACTTGATTGTTGGTTTTCGGGATTGTGACATGCCAACGGACTGACGTTTTGAGTATTAATTTTGTTTTTTTATTAACTTGTATTTAAAATGAAGAAGTGAAATTGGGTGACCAAATAAAGGACTTTTCATTGTTTTAAAATAAATTGTTATTTCAATACAATATAATAAGACTTTGTATATATTGGCTGGTGACATTGAGTTACCCAATTTTTGTAGAATCACCCATATATCTTTTTTATCACTCTACATTATATAATAAGATGCCAATGTTGTTGTGGAAAGTGACGTCAAAGAACCACAGTGACAGAGCCAAAATTGTGGCGAATTTGATTTCAGGTTTAAAATAGTTATTTTAATGATAGATTTTAATATATTTATCAATGTGATATTAATTGCGGTAACGTACTAATGTTTATAGTAATTTAAAAATATACTACATCCTAGTTATCATTGAATTGGCCGTAATGACATAGGTACTTCTTGATCTTTATTTTTGTCTCAATCGTATGAATTAACATGGATAGGTTCAATTTTTCGAAATAATTTATTACCTATCCTTAATAATTATAAATAATTTAAGTATCATCTAAACTCAAGGCTATGTTATACATTTCATGATAGAAAATCCAATATCACTTTTAACCGACTCAGGTATTGAACCCGCTACCTCAGTACAACAGTCTAGTTTTACCTATTACGTAATACAACTGCGTCACCAAGGCAATAATTGTCGTGAATTTGTATAGGTATAAAATACAAAGAAACTTTAACTTTTATGACCTTTAACGCACAAAGCTCTTTGGACTTATTCTTTTAACTTGAATAATTTCTGAACACTTTTGTATGTATTCTAAAACTTATAAATGTCGTTCCGAGTGCTCAACAAAGCAATTGTAGTTTTGAACTTTTAGTTTATGAGCTTCATTCCTGTTATGAGACAATACCTACCCGCTTTGATTTTCGAAATTATTCTTTTCTCAATCCTTTAACAAATAAATTTTTAAAAATTAAACTTTATTATCATACTATATCATTGGTTAAAATCTTTTTTCTAAGTCGATGGTTAAAACAATGAACCTTGTTACAAAAAGTCACGATGTGCCAGATATACATCACTTGTAAGTTGTACTAGTTTCATACGATGGTGGTTAATTTGTCGTTATCATAAAACTGGCTTTTGCCCGCATAACAGCCTGGTTTAGACGAATTAACTTTATAAATAACATTTTTTTACTAGCCCTGTATTATATACTGCTGGGCACGGGCTTCCTCTACTGAATGAGAGGGATTAGGCTATTATATAAGTGTATAATCTATGGATTAGGCCTTAGTCCACCACACTGGCTTAATGCGGGTTGGCAGACTTCACATACCTTCGAAAAATCTTATCGAGTTCTCAGGTATGCAGGTTTCCTCACGATGTGTCCTTCACCGTTAAAGCAAGCGATAATTAACAATTAATATACACGTAACTTAGAAAAGTCAGTGGTGTATGATCTTGGGGCTGGTTTCGAACCTGCGACTTTCGTCTCGACAGTCCATACCACCCCCCGCTGAGCTATCGCTGCATATCATATATCATATAAATAACATAATAATAATGTTATTTTTATTGAATATTGTTTTTTTACATACCGATTTTGGGTACTAATCTACCGAAATTTCCGTACATCTTTACCGATTTTTACGTTCGAGACCACTATGTACTTAAAAATATCGGTAGGTATATATAAAGTACTCTAGGCTTTTAGATTTATACTAATAATAAAGCTGTAGAGTTTGATTGTTTGTTTGTTTGTTTGTTTGAACGCGCTAATCTCAGGAACTACTGGTTCGAATTGAAAAATTCTTTTTGTGTTGGATAGTCCATTTTCGATAAATGATGGAATGAATGAATGGAAGGCTTTAGGATATATAACATTACGCTGCGACTATTAGAAGCGAAGCATCAGTGAAAAATGTTGCAAAAACGTGGAAAATTATTCATATTTGAAGGCTTCCGTTGCTAAGCTACCGAAATAATATTATTTGAAGGCTTCCGTTGCTAAGCTACCCAAATTTATACTAATATTATAAAGCTGTAGAGTTTGATTGTTTGTTTGTTTGTTTGATCACGTGGGCGGAGCCGCGAGCAAAAGCTAGTGTGATATAAAATGTTAAATATACGTAAAATGTACGATTAATAGTAAAAATAAATACACTCAACGGTCACACGCATAGTCCTGACCCCATACTAAGTTAATCTTATTTATCATAAATATCAGGAACAGTCTCTAGTAGACTTGGGATACCACAACGCTCGGATCCAAAACGCGAATTTGTGGACAACACAAACATTAGTCTCGGTGCGTGAATTAAACCCGCGGCCTCTCGCTTCACTGACGGCTACTCGCCCACTGCGCCATGGAGGCTGTCTCTGGCTTAAGATACGATAATTTTATGCCGCCGGTACGATAACTGACACGCTGCAGGTTGTGAACCCCGATTCTGAGTCTCTCGTAGCTCCTGATACCCACGACACAAGACTCGTACCTTACTGTGGGGTCAGGACTATGTATGTGTAGGGTGTATTTATTTATTTATTCGCTTGAAATCCCCAATAAAGCATCCTACTGAAAGTAATTGACATTAACAGTAACACTCGTGTTTCATCATTTTCGTAAAATAAAGGAATAGCAAATAAGATAGGCTCAAAGGTGATTTTGGATTCATTGATTTAGAAAGGTTTAGACTCAACCCTTAACCGAAATTCAAATTCAGTTTATGAAGATCTCTTCAATGTAAGATAATACGGAAGTAATAATCTCCAATTGGGAGCTTGTAACAGTATTCTGACCGAGCCTCAGTCAGACTTGACCAGACCAGAATCTTATACAAATGAAAAGCAGGAAATAACTTGCATATTCAATATAATAGTGCCTTTAGGGCCCAGCTGACACTTCGGCTGCGGACTCAGTCAGCGGGCGTGGGCGGCAGCGGCGGCGGCGCGTTTCAATGCATAGACTTATATGGACCTGGCCTCGAAGGCAGCGGCGCGCGTCAGTCGAGCGGTGCCGCGCGTCTGCATTGACGTAGTGTTGTGCATTTTCAAAAATGCCCGACGACGTGGTGGAGCAAATTATTTCAATGTTTTTTATATGGAACATCATATTCACATCAATTTCGTTCGCGAACGGGCACTAATTTCTCATAGCACAACACTACGCCGCTCTAACGCCGCGCGATCTGACCGCTGACTTAATACCATATAATACCCACCGGTCTGCGCCGCTCCCGCGCCCAGCCTCGCCGCCGCCGTACCGCCCCGCGCCCGCTTACTTCGAGTTCGCAGCCTTCCACTTTACTGCAGCGCGTGTTCGCGGATACGAACACAGCAGATAATTTTGCGATAATGCGCAAGAAGGTCGCGACCATTATATTCAGAGTGAGGGGAAATACCAATGGGGTCTTTGAAGTTCAGGTTGTTTGCTGAAAGGCTAGATAGGCCTACTCTAGGTAGAAACTACATGTATTACATGGAGTTTGATAAACCACATTCTTAGTACCATATTTTCTATTACCCATTTATATATTTGTATTTTATTGTGCTATGTGCTAAGTGTAAAATAATAAATGTATTACTAACATAATTGTTTTCACATTTATTGAAGTTAACATAAAAATTATGACTCCCTGCTTCATGCTATATAAATATATATATACATAAAATTTTTAATACTTGCAACCATAAAGCAAAATATCATAACAAACAATGTGATGGATACTGGGAAATACAAATAAATATTGTTCATTGAAGCATGCAAAGCATTAGTCTATCTATAATCCACTTTAAAGAATATTGCAGAGCGAAATCTCAAAGACATTTAATTTTGTATTTTCATAACAACTTGGTTACCTACCATAGTCAGATCCTTATATATATTTATTTGATTTTGATTTCTGTATGTATGGGTTATACACCACACATGGGTATTTCCGTCCCAGGATGTGATAGGGAGCAAGCTGATAAAACATTTAATTGTCATATGTACAAGTACATAATATTTTCTAGTGAAAATCTTTTTTTTTATGTATCAATTAGGTCTCTTGTTAATTACAATATCACTAAATAATAATAATAATGTTTATTTGCCAGAATGTGGTTACATTAGGTCTTAAAATATCAGTCAGTAGGGATGTGCAAATGTTAAAATCTTCCTTATTTTATATAACAATTTAATTATAAGATCTTATCAAATGTCAATTATTAGTCATTGTAATGTAAGTTTATAATTCTATGATATGAAACTAATAATGTAAAAAATATATTATGTATATGTATGCATGTATCATTAACTTAACCTTAATTTTCTCAGTAAATTAATAAAATTAGTTGTTCAATTTGTGTTATTTATGTCAATCTTAAATAATATTTTGGACATTTAGAAATTATTTTACTTTATAATATAGATTGTTGAATGGTCATTTATTTAATTTATTGTTTAATTCATTTTTGTCAAGCATTGCATTGAAATTGTTGACGATGGTCATTATCTTGCATGAAGGTACGAATGATTAGGGTCTTGCAATATTTATTTACATATAATGCTGAGTCTTAGCAATATCTAACCGATAATCCATGGAGAATGAATCGAAAAAAAAATGCACTGTACTGTAGTGTACTCCACTGCACTGCACTGTACTGAACTATACTGTACTGCATTGTAGTGCACTGTATTGATTGTACTGTACTGCACTGTATTGTACTGCACTGTACTGTATTGCACTGTACTGTACTGCACTGTACTATATTGTACAGCACTGCACTGTACTGTACTAACTCAATACATGAAAAAATATGCGTAACGCGCTAAAAGACGTTTTCACTTCAAGGGTCTCGGTAATGGTGTCGCGAGTTTAGAGATTTTATCTCTGATCTAAAAATATGCGTACCACGCTAAAAGAAGTTTTCACTTCAAAAATTTAAGATAAGAATAATAGGGTATTTATTAACTCGTTTTTTTGTTAATTATTATAATAATTATATTACAGTAACTATTCAAAAGAATTTTATATGCAGGCCGACATTATATAATTTAACAGCCCTTTAAAGCCGATGGATGATTGAGATGTGGGAAGCAATTTAAAACCGCCTAAAATGTGATAATAGTGGGTTAAAACGGTTCTAAGTCACATGCGATTCCAACTGACTGGACAGACTATTAATTGAATTGATCAACAGCAACAGTACAGAATTTGTTTTGTCAGCTTATAATTTCTTAGCTCCCAATATAAAGAAGGGTGTCAGGATGTTATTAGTTCGAAACCAGCCCCCAAGGGCCATATAAGGTAAACACCCTTTGTTTAGATAGAACAGAATACCGACTATACCTTATTTGACTTGAACCATCAATATTAGAAATAAAAAATATTGATTCGTTATAACTTACTATATTATTCACAAATTAATCTTATTTATAAGTATAATAAGAGAATTTGCATTATACTTAATACAGTATGAAAACTGATTGTTGTTTGTATCACATTACTTCACTTACTCGAGTCAACATACTAATGTGATTAATTTGACATTTTTAATAATCCTTGCAATCAAAGAATTTTGTGTTAAGCAAGATGTATTTCAGCAAAGATTTATATTATCATTTTCATATTAACACATAATTTATTTCAAAATGTTCAATATTTTGTAACAAAGGTAATGTGTTAATTTCACTTAAATCTGCTGCATAGTTTTTGTTCATTGTTTATCAAAAAATTAACCTAAACCTTTCTCTTGTAGCATTGAACAAAATGTTTTACAAGTAGTTTTTCAACTATCAATATGTAAGCAATCACAAAGCTAGATATTTATTATTGTGCCACAGTGAATTTGTTGATCAAATATTGCTTCATAAGAATTGTATCAAAATGTTGCAAAGTCCTTTTAAGTTTATGTATCTGTCGACAATTACTTTGGTATATAAGCCCTGTCTATACGGATATCATCTACTGGGCAATCATCCTTGTCACACTCCACTAAACCTATTCTCTTCACAACAGACATGCCGCGTTGAACACGCCCAAAGATAGTGTGTTTGCCATCTAACCACTGTGTTGGAGCCAATGTGATAAAAAATTGAGATCCATTTGTATTAGGACCAGCATTTGCCATGGACAAGATTCCTGCTCCACTGTGCTTCAATTCAGATGTAATTTCATCATCGAAGTGTGGACCGTAGATAGACTGCCCTCCTTTCCCTGTCCCAGTCGGATCACCTCCTTGTATCATAAAATCACGTATTACTTTATGGAATTTTGTATTGTTGTAATAACCCCTGCGGACTAGCTCCATGAAGTTTCGGCACGTAAGCGGAGAATGCTTCCAATACATTTCTACCACCATGCTGCCCATTCTGGAAAGTAATTGTAACGTAGTAAACAAAAATATAACCTTATTTATGCGGCATCTGAGATGCTAAGTGTAAAAAGTACTCACGTAGTTTCAAGTATTGCCACTGAAGGTTGCCATGACTTATCTGGGATTCCCGCACTGGAATATCCAAGCATTTTTTTGTCAGTTTCTTGATCTAGTACTCTTTTCTTTCTTCTTCGTTAAAGGAGATGAGTTCAACGTAAAATATGTGTAGAAAAATTTGTTTCCTTTTTTTATTTCAATTTTTTCTTTTATTGAGAAGGCAAAGGGTACTAGCACATACAGCCTCGTCATATATGAGGTATTTCAAGGAAGAAGAAACGAGTGTTTTGATTTTGCTTTGACTTTGACGATTTTTTTTATGCGAATCGAACGCACAAGGTCGATCAATACACTTTGTAAAGTCCCTTTACCTATTTCATACACTGTTCATCATTAGATCAGTGCCGATGCCTTTGAAAATGGTTAAATGAGGAAAAAAATTATAGTAGGATGAAACCCATTAAAACAGGAAGAGAATATAACAAAAATTATAGGAAAAATAAATTACGGGCGATCTGAGGTCGGGAAGTAGGGCTTTTAAGGGTAAAAACGGTTTATCTCGATTTCCGGAAAAACTACAAGTCCTATGGAAAAAAGTTAAATGGCAAAGTTGTGGGTAATAAAAAGATCAACAACTTTTGTATACACACTTTTTTCACATAACCTCAAAATTAATGTAAAAGATTCAGATAACCAAGTTTTTTGTTTTTATCTTTTACAAAAAAAAAATTTTTGTCACGAAATTTGGTGAAAACTTACCTTTTTGTATCCCAAACACACTGTAATTTTTTTTTGTTTTAAAATATTCATTTTATCACCTTATTTTGACTTAATATCGATTTAATATCGACTTCATATTGATTTGAGTGGTAGAGCCACGCTGTAGACAGTTTTGTCTACAGCATGAATGGGCTGGCTCAATCGGGTCGTTACCACAAGAAACAGTTCACAGATATAAAGTAGCGGCTTGCTGCTGCGTTTCGTACGGTGAGTGAGGTATCCGAAAGCACAAATCCCCTCCCCTTCCCAATCCCTAATTATCCGTTTCCTTTAAGGTAAATGGGCGGTGATCACTTACCATCAGGTGACCCACTTGCTCGTTTATCGACCTATACTATAAAAAAAGCACCCTATTATTCAATCGAAAATTCTCACGTCAAAATATCAGCTTTTTTAAAAACGTCGGTAGGCTTTTTGTTCGTTGGAATCTCTACTCTCTGATGGTGTAAAAAATATATACATTACTATGGTACCTATCCTATTTTTAGAGTGAAACTTCTGTGGCGCCGCGCGCGCCGTTGTGATTTGAAAAGTCGATGAAACGAAAAGGAGAGACAAACATATTCATAAATATGATTTAGTCTGCGAGTCAATGAGATTGATTACAAGTATACAGTGTTTTCTGTAATCTTTATCTCGTCTTTGTTTATCTCGTTCTCTTGTAGGCTACTTTTATGAAGTTTAATTTCTTCCGTGTATGAATACAAACACACTTTTATCCTAGATATTTTAACCTTAAAATGTTGAGGGGGAAAATCGGTATTTAGATAGGTATCTTAATTTTTGAAAAGCGCACCAAAACATCGGTCCCCTATAATTATTAGGGCGAGCGAAGCGAGCCCTATCACAATCCCACAATCTGGGCAGCTTTGTAATACACTTTACTGAAGAATTATCATAATAATATGTAGATTGTAGATGTGCAATATGTAAAAAAATAATTCGATGGTGTCATTGTACTACTAACGCCATCTGTTAGAATAAAAGAGTACGAGAGCAGAATCAAATTTATATCGCGAAGTCTCTATTTTTCTAGAGTATGCCATTAATTTTAAACTGCCCAGAAATATTTTCCTGTATAATATATATTACTATACTCTTTGATTTGGAGTCAAAACAGTGCAATTTATGTTAGTTTAGAAAAACTACGCGAGCCCTCACAAAGCTCGGCTTATTGCTAGTCATAAATTATTTAGGTACAATGCAATGTTAGTATTCCGTTAATCTAAGGAACCTAAGTTAAATTATTTTTACATTTTTGAAGTGAATACTTCTTATGGGAGGGTGAACCGAAACGTTCCGTAACGCGAGCGGGGGCGAGCGGAAGGTTCCAGAATATTCGAGAACCTTCCGTGAGAGGTCACGCGGGCCAGTTGACCAGCCAGCGCAGGCCGACTTCCCTGGAACTTCGATAATTTCGAAGTCCCAGGTGGCGTCACACAGTGACCAGTTGGATTGGACAGGATTTTGACCGGACTTTCACAGAACTTTGACCGGACTGTGTTCGTTTTTTTTTATGGTGAAAGACATGTTACCGAAATTTTGTTTTTGATATTGATAATAAAATAACGATATTTTACTTATTTTATAATTTGGAAGATGGTACCGTAAAAAAAGTACCAGGCTCGCATAAACGCGAAGAGAGTAGAATGTACTGTATCATGTCGAGTGGACATGTTGCCGTAATTTTGTATTCTCGCATCTTGTTTGGTAAGTTTTCACTTCTGTCGGCACTCCCGGAGTGCAACCCATATTTTTTTTTTTTTATCCGGGCACGGCAAAGTGATTGCCCTACACCTGATAACTACAGCCTCTTTGTAGAGGAAAGAAGCAAACCGAGAGGCCCGGAACAGGACAGGCGGATGACCGATGCAGGCACAGTGATACAAGGATGTACCGCTATACCCGCCTCAACCAACCGTCAAGTCATGTCGCAAGTTCCTCGGGAGAACCGGATATACACTAGCTGATCCTGGAACGCGATCCACACAAGGCGTGTGGATCACTATGGCAGATTTTAACACCAGGTATACGTTGGTCGCTATCCGGACGGATATGAATATCCTACCACCAGCTACATACATCATGTTGTTCTAAAAGCTATTTAAATGTATTTAAATATTTTCTTTTTATAGTAAAATCATATATTTCGTTATAATAAAACTGGAATCCTTCAAAAAGTATATTTTTTACTATAATTAATTATAGGTGTAGAAGAAGTTTGTTTAGTTATTTTTTAGCAAAATGGAGCTGAGTGTATGTTTCCTATGACAATATTTTTCTAATTAAAATGCATGTTTTGTATATTATTATGTTTATTTTGTTAATCTATATATATAAAAATGAATCGCTGTGCGTGTGTCTCGCTAAAACTCGAGACTGGCTGTACCGATTTGGCTAATTCTGATCTTGAAATATTTGTGGAAGTTCAGGGAAGGTTTACCCGGTGAGAAAAAATGAGTAACATAAATAATAAGTAAAGGAAAACACTAAAAATGACAACTTAATTTTCCAATACAAACTGTTCATGGGTATGACACACTTGATGTCTTTTTCATGTGAAACATCTATAAGCGCAGGTATAAACCGGATTGTTGGCGTTGCGAAGCTTGCCGTGATGACGGGTCGCCACGCTATACTAGACAGGACAGGGACAGGACAGGGACAGGGACAGGGACAGGGACAGGGACAGGGACAGGGACGGGGACAGGGACAGAACAGGGACAGGACAGGACAGGGACAGGACAGGACAGGGACAGGTCAGGGACAGGTCAGAGACAGGACAGGGACAGGATAGGACAGGACAGGGACAGAACAGGACAGAGGCAGGGACAGGACAGGGACAGGAACAAGAACAGGGACAGGACAGGGAAAGGGACAGGGACAGGACAGGGACAGGACAGGACAAGACAGGACAGGACAGGGACAGGATAGGACAGGACAGGCCAGGACAGGGACAGGGACAGGGACAGGTCAGGCACAGGTCAGGGACAGGACAGGACAGGGACAGGTCAGGGACAGCTCAGGGACAGGTCAGGGACAGGACAGGGCAGGACAGGGACAGGACAGGACAGGGACAGGGAAAGGTCAGGGACAGGTCAGGGATAGGGACAGGACAGGGACAGGATAGGACATGACAGGCCAGGACAGGGACAGGACAGGACAGGACAGGGACAGGGATAGGTCAGGGACAGGTCAGGGACAGGACAGGACAGGGACAGGTCAGGGACAGGTCAGGGACAGCTCAGGGACAGGTCAGGGACAGGACAGGGACAGGATAGGACAGGACAGGCCAGGACAGGGACAGGACAGGGGCAGGACAGGACAGGGGCAGGGACAGTACAGGGACAGGAACAGGGACAGGACAGGACAGGGACAGTACAGGGACAGTACAGGGACAGGATAGGACAGGGACAGGACAGGACAGGACAGGACAGGACAGGATAGGACAGGACAGGCCAGGACAGGACAGGACAAGACAGGATAGGACAGGACAGGCCAGGACAGGCCAGGACAGGGACAGGACAGGGGCAGGGACAGGACAGGGACAGGAACAGGGACAGGACAGGACAGGACAGGGACAGGACAGGACAGGACAGGACAGGATAGGACAGGACAGGCCAGGACAGGACAGGACAAGACAGGATAGGACAGGACAGGCCAGGACAGGCCAGGACAGGGACAGGGCAGGGACAGGACAGGGACAGGAACAGGGACAGGACAGGACAGGGAAAGGGACAGGGACAGTACAGGGACAGGACAGGACAGGGACAGGACTGTCCCACCGGGGGAGGTGGAAGACGACCTGACTTAGATCGTCGAAGTCAATTAAATGTGCGACGGGCTACCTCACATGCAATGGTGCAGTACCTTACGTAATTGCATTTAATGTAAATAAAACATTTGTATTAAGTTTTGACCACATTTTACACAAATATATGAAGGTGATATGAAGTTCACCGGGTCATCTAGTTGTGTATAATTTTGTCGCTGTGTATATTTTACTTGTCTTATGTCATTGTCTGTCGTATGTCTTAAATACAGAGTACATTATTATATAACTGAAAGACATTGGTCTTAATCAACTTATTCTGCAAAGTTTGTGCCTTGTACCAGTCTTTGCGCCGTTTCCCTATACTCCCACAAGAATTTCAATATGATGTCTAACGAGTTATTTATAAATGAGAATGCGTATTTGACTGGAATTACAATTAGATATACGGTGTAATTGGGCAACTAGAAGTTAAATTTTTAGCTTTCCAAAACTTTTTTTGCCCATTATGGGGCAATTTCAAAAATCATTCCGGAAACCCTGTTTTTAGATGTTTTATTTTTAAAGAATAGCAACATTGCATATTTCGAAGCCATTACGCCAAGTAATTTTATTTTGAAATCCTACCAGTGGAAATTGTTCCGCATTTGAAAGTGCATTGACCAAATTTAACATAAACTAAATTAATAGTCTTATTTTTCACTTTATAATAAGTGTTTTGTTCCTTGGTGCTCTCGTGTCAGGACCTCCCTCTAAGCGTTACTCTGACACTTTTCAAAGACGCCATGTTTGTCACGTTTTTGCCTGTGGTGAATAAATTTTGTCAAAAATTCAATTTGCATTAGCGTCGCTGCATGTAATTATTATCCAGTGTAAAATAGTATAAACACAATGAGTACAGTTTTTTCACGAAACAAAGAAAAACGGCCCCGGTCATCTACGAGCGAAACGAACAATGTAAGTTTGTAACGAATTCCCGCTCTCTGGTACGATGTCGTTAAAATTGCGTTTATTACGCGCTCTCACGCGTTGTTGTGTAGATATTTTTATTTATGTCTTGCGGACAGCGATTGATATATTTGCTTAATGTATTTTATTTATATGATACAAGGAAATTAAATGGCTGAACATTAAAATGTAGCTGTGCGACTTTTTTGGCTTGTCAAAGTCCAAGTCCTAATCATTTAGTAGCGGCCTCCGCGTTGGAAAAATGCCCATGAAACGTTTTTTGGCTGTTACTAATCTCAGTACATACATAAAGCAGTATTCTACATGAAAGTGTTGGGAGACTATGAAGAATATTAAAATTAGTTATGCTAAGATTAAAATCTTACTTTTAGTTGGATGCAAATATGCAATAACATTTTAACCCACATGAAATAAAAATTGTGATTAATTTTATTTTACTGAATTCATTAAATCACTAATTTAAGTTCTATTTTGCATTATTATATATGGGGAATGTTCCTTTTATGATTATATAAATTACAGAATTTAACCTACTTAAATATTAAAGTAAAATCAATATAACAATTTTTACTTGATGTTGGAATGTTATTATTATTAGTAGGTGTATTTGCATCCAGTTGTAGGTTTGGGTTGAGATATATAATTTAAATTACATTTCAGCCAAACATTGTGTTATTTAGTTATGTGGGCAACATATAATTTATACTAATATTTCACAGTGAATAATATTGACAGCTTGATATAAAATACCATACCTTGTACCAATTAAACATAGTTTTCCTTGATATACCTTTAAAATAAACTTTTCCTCAGCAGGCAATGTCAATAATGACAGGTTGTGCAGTCTGTTGGTTTAGTTTATATTTTTTTTATATAGCATAGTCTGTAAAACAAGCAAGTGGGTCACCTGATGGTAAGTGATCTCCACCTCCCATGGACGCCCACCACCAGAAAAATCATGGGCACATTGCCAACCTTAAAGGAAAGGGATAAGGTAAAGGGATAAGATTGGGAAGGGGAGGGGTTTTTTGGCTTCAGGATATCTCACTCACCATAAGAAACGCAGCAGCAAGCCTCTACTTTATGTTGGTTTTCTGTGAGAAGTGGTAACGACCCGGTCGAGCCAGCCCATTCATGCTGTAGACGAAACTGTCTACAGTGTGGCTTTACCACTCAAATATTTTATATTTATTTTATAATGGTTAGTAAAACCAATTACACTAAATTATACATAAGTCACAAACAGAATAAATAAATCAGTAAAAGTAAAACTAATATCCACTTGTTTTACTTTCACTGATGTATTTTCTGTTTTTACGTAATGTATACACAAGAAAAATATGAAATTGATACAAGTAAACATCTTATTATTTTCTTATTAAATTATGTATATGTCATGAAATATTCATTAAATACAGAAAAAAAAAACAGTTGTGTTGTTTAAGTGTACATACATTCACAAAATCAAAGGAATACAGGAATTAATTGCAACCATGTATCTGCATACTAATTGCAGTTTGGATTGGCTCAAGGGAGATGAAAGGCATTGAGTGGAGACAGCATGGAAGGGATGGGTGAGCTAATGTGCCGAATGCTGGCACACCCAGTAGTCTGTGTCGTCTATTCCTGATATAATTATTGGGAATACAGTTAAACGAGTTCATTGAACAGGCCCGGGTATTAATCTGATTGTTGTATATTTAACATGAACTGATCATGCATCTGTGCACTCACAGATGTCTCTACTATAAAAACGATAGAATTGAATCTTGTGTTAGCTTAGATTGCTAGACGGTAGCAACTTGGTGGACCGAGTGGAATTGTCTAAATGAATTCTTTGTGTGTGTACACAACTGACACCACTATGGCTCTGAGCAAGCTCTAGCACAAATTCATATTGGGAGGAGCTGATGATGAAAATGGTGTAATTGAGTATTTCACTCATTCAACTTTTTATAAACCATATTCTTTTTATGCCTCTTCATCTATAAACAATAAGAAAAATCGAATAGCAAAGCATTTGGTATACAAATTGAGCAGTAGTAAATTAAAACTAATTAATTTTTTTACAAGGTGGTAGGTCCTTAGTATACGAGAAGCCGTCTGGGTTAGCCGTCAATGCTTTGTCTATTTCTGCTATCAAGCAACAGTGTGTAAGCACTGTTGTGTTTCAGTGTAAAGGACATTGAAGCCAGTGAAATTACTGGGCATTATGAGACTTATATGTACTTATATGTCTCAGGGTGATGGGTGCTGTTTAGTGCTAGGCAGTGCTTTGTAATTCAAAGTTCTGTGTGGCTTTGCAGAGTTTTGATTCTTTTATGGGCAGCCGTGGCGCTTACTATCAGGCGAGCGCCTTGCTCGTCTCGTCATTTAATCAAATAAAAAAAGTGTCATATGTGTGGAACATGTAAACATTAATTTCTACTAAAATGGTGTAAGTTGCACCACAAAAACCTAGTGTTTTAACTTTAATCCTTCATGTAAAATTAATGCCTCTAATGTTATCTATAGTATAGGAGAAAAAAAATTAAGCATTACACACACACAGAGAGAGAAGTGTGAGATTTGACATAGTTAAGGTTTTAATGAAATATGTAGGATTGCAGAAAGCTGTTTTTATATATGATAGTACCTGTAATAAAAACATTAAATCAATTAAAACATTCATTTACACATATAAATTTAATGTCTGAATGTCAAGCCTCACAGCTGAAGGTATAGAACTATAGTATATGATTATAGAGGATAAACTTCGACCGCTATGTCAACACTAGTAATAATACATACCCCTTTTTGTTTGCTACATTATTTTTTCCGTTAAGGAATTTACATTAATATATATCATGATTTCAATAGCTGCAAGTGAACAACAACAATGTTCAAATCACATGTGGTAAAATATTCCACATAAGTATGTTTTCTTGGGAATGAAGAATTATTCACATAAATAATTTATCACACACAAAGTGCAGCATATAGTTTTTTTCTGATAAATGTCTGAGTATGTTATAAGATAGCATAATGGTGCTGCCACACCAGTGTTATAAAATGTTTACAAACATTTTATAACTTTAAACATTTACTAACATTATCTAACATTGTGATAAAATGTTAGCAAATGTTTGTTAACAAATGTTAGAAAATGTTTGTAAACATTTTATAACAGCGGTGTGGCAGCACCATAACTTTCTGGTTAGGTTGAAGTGATTATCATTGATATTTAATATTTTGTTTTATATAGGTTGCTAATTATCTTGATCAATATTATAATTAAATATGTAGTTCAGAAAGATTAAATACCAGTTAAATACCATACAATATTAAGTATGAGGGTCATAGCTCATTAGAGCCGCCCGGCACCCGACCAGCACCACCTTGTCGTTCGGAGTCAACTCATTATCGACAGGTGGTCCACAGGTGGATGACGCGTTGTTAGTTGTGAACGTCGCGTGGTCAACTGGTGGACATCGCTTTGTCCACGATTTTTCGAGTAGTTTCTTACCGTTAGCACTAGGTCTTTGTAACATGTTTTTCGTAATGTCAAATTTTACAAATCTTGAATTGGCTCTCATAGCTGTCAAGCTTCATAAAGAAGAAAATAAAAGACGCATCGCCAACGCGTCGTCCTCGCGTGAATCATTCTTAGGCAGCGTGTGGTCCACTGAAGGCAAGCGTGCGAGCAGCGAGTTGTCACCGAATGGTCCACCCGCCATCCGCGCGTGGCCAGTTTGCGAGTGAGGCAGTCCGGTGACGATACGGAGTTGATGTAGTGAGCGCGTGTCCATAGAAATCCATATAAAGAATACTAACCGCTCGACGCGAGTGGTCGGATGCTGGTCGGGTGCCGGGTGGCTATAATGAGCTATGACCTTGATGGTTCATTAATTTGTTTGATTTCGAAGGTATTTTTGAAATACATTGCTGCTGTTGCTAGTCAACGCGTAAAAAAATATGACAACTGATTGTGATAATGATAATATTTTATGAGTAGTATAAATTTGCTTGTACATTATAACTTGGCCAGGTTGAGGTTAGTTACTTCACTTGTCCGCTATGCCTCATCATCCTTTAATTTCTATAAAAAAAGAAAAACAGTGATGCTGCTTGTAATTTTGCTTTGCGAATAAACTGTTATAATTATATGATTTGACACATTGCACTGCATTCTTTGCAAATGTACACATGTGTTTTTTATTTAATTTTTTTCTTAGTATTCATGAACAAGTTTAGTAAACTAAATTATTGCTATTTTTTTCTTCAAATTGTTGTCTACAATGAATGTGCCACCCAATATAGATAGCCACATGACTCAGTTGTCTCGAAATTGGTAAACAAATAGTGACCCTGTTTTGTACAGCCTCTAAAGTATTATCAGGCTGGTGATAGTTTACCGGAGGCTATCAAACCAACCAAATGTGATTTAAGTACAATTTTTGACTGGAGTAAATCATATGATTTAAGGTAAAACTGTTGAAAGCCCACACTATTTGTAAACGATGGAATTAATGAATACCGCTAGTCCACCACGGGAACATTTTAAATCATCATCATGTAAAAACCCAATAAACACCCACATCAATTTTTTGGTTTATTTTCCACATTTCACCCTCGTGGATCTTCAAAAAAATCTCGAAATACGTAGACGCTTATTTGTTTTTAGGAGTATCCATACGAAGTTTCGGCTCGAAAAGTCTATTGAATATTGTTCCCCCATACAAACTATCATCCTCTATTGACCGTTAGGTTTTTAGTCAAAAGGTAACCTGTGTCCTTCCCTAGGGCTTAAAATTTCTTTATACAAAATTTTATTAAAATTTAGTAGTTTAAAAAGGTAACATACAGATAGTTACTTTCACATTAAGATGTTATTATGGTTATGGATCAGTATTTCGCTTTATTGTAAATTATTAAGGGAAATCATAATTATGATTTATTTGTAATTTATAACATTTTTTCCATCTATCTCTTTATTGCACACCACTAGCTACTACTGTTCATCCCAAGGTTTTCTGAACTTGTCTAGAACAAATTGCTTTTAGCGATAAGACTGCTCATTGTAAAATCAAGTATTTGACCTCTATGTTTATTTATTTGTTATTGGTTAGACAATGGAGTTTTTGTATTGTAGGTTTAGATTTTGCATAATAATATTACAGTATAAGATGAGCTCTTTTAAACGGAGTGTGAAGAAGCAGTTAGGCAGGCTGGCTTGATCTTGCCGACCAACGATAGACACACTGTTGTTGGTCGACACTATTCCTGCATTACTTTGCTGAGCCAGGATTTAAAAAAAGGTTTCAGTCTCTGATTTGGACCTGACATAAGACTCAGGTCATTTTATTACATGCTTGCGTCTAACTAAGCTCTAGTTGACTAGCTAAGATATACATATTTTGTTTTAATATATTAATATGCGAGGGTTTTATAAAGTTTTTAGTGTCTGACAATAGGTTACAAAAGAAAAAAATTGTTTCAATTTCAGTCTTTTGTGAAGAATGTGACATCAAAAGTGTCTGGCTTATTGCCAGCTACAATCACTAAGTGGTTCAGTAGTCCCAGCTCATCTAACACCAATGGCTCCGCTCAAGCTGCAGATGTCACAGACTCGTCTACTGAAGATGAGGCTACAGATGCTCAAGTTTCATCTCAACCGCCAGCGAAGCGCATGCGCTACAGTACACCAGGAAAATTAAATCGTTTTAGCCCCACAGATGTGAGTTAATATAACCTTTAATACAAGATAGATGGCTTTTTTTGGAGTTTTAATATTGTTTTATATGAAATAATTTGAAAATAAAATAAATATTTTAATTTCATGTGATAAAATAAAAATAAAGTCAAAAAGGTGGCCACAGTTAACAAAACAATGACTTTTTTGAGTTGTGGTGGGTGAATAGTGGGAACATTTTACTATCTGCATGCTTGCACTGTAAAAAACATTTTAAGTGTTGATATTACATTACTGAGATTTCCTGTCATTCAACAACTTCTATTCTCATCAGATTTGAATGGTTTCTATTTTTTTGCGATTACAGATTTTGGCTATTGTAACTTATTAATTAAAATAAAATCAATAAATCGAGTTAAATATCCTATTAAAGACATCACAGTTTAAATTGTTCTAAAGCATTTGCAGATTTGGAGTGTGTATTGCTTTTATTTTTTTAGGGAAATGCCATAGATATACCTATAGAGTGTACAGAAACACCTACACTACCATACAACACAGTGCAATCACCACCAGGAAGAAATACATTTAGACGTGAAACAAACTATGTGTCTACACCAATACGGGCAAATGAGGAATCTGTGGTTGAGAGGAGTGATAAGGACAATCTGCTTTTTAAGACTCAACACACGGTTTCTGGCATTGGACAATCAGTGGCAAAAAAGAGAAAATCACTTTTTGAAGCATTGAGTACTAGTGATTCTGTAAAAGGTAGTGAGTTGTATTTTTGTTTTATTTTAAATGCTGCTTATTGCTGAGAAATGATTTTACCCATAAGCCTACTCTTGTACCCTAAAGAATAGGTAAAAGTGCACATCCACTGTCTGCTGAATTTATTTCGAACCTCATTAGTAATTTTGTATTGGACACAAAAACATAACATGGGCAACACATGAGTGATTTTTGGAATCAGTCTCGAGACGAAAAATTAATACCCGACCTTGATTTAATTCCAGGACATCATCCGTTTCTCAGCCTGAATATAATGGGTAGCATTACCACTAGACTAATGAAGCAATTAAATTATTAAGTTTATGGGTTAGTGTTATGTAACTAGAGCTTGAATTGTCTATGAGTTCGCTTTTTGTTTGATTACAGCCAAACCTACATTAAATACATCAAGGGATCCTAGAGTACCAAATTTTAAGCCTGCCTTGTTAGGCTCACCATTTTATCATGGACGTACTATGTACGGTGGTGCTGCTTCTTCATATATTAATGAACCAAATATCAAGCAAAGGAAAATAGCATATGTTAATGAATCTAACACCAGTGAGACCGCTACAATGAGTCATTCAACAAGAAGGATCATGGACTTGTTAGAAAATTATTCCTCACCATTGACAGAAGCAAAAAGGATACCAAGATATGTTAAACCACCAAGAAACGAGATTTCTACTGCTAATAATGACAATATACAAAATAATAAAGTTAACTGTTAGTAGTACTAATATTTCAGTTGATTGATATACTAATATTACTTTAAATAATTAGCTAATACTGTAAATAATATTTCAGCATACAAAACGCAAGAACTACAAGTTCCCAGTATTGCATCAATTTTACGATTAAAACAAAAGTCCCGCCTTATGGATACAACCAGTGCTGCACGACAGCTTATAGCTTCTTACAGTAGTGCCTCAGAATATAATCCATATCCCTCATCATCTCATAATGCACAAAAGTAAGTTTTATAAATAACTAAAGATAAATATTCTATACTTATGCATTCTTGATATTGATTTATATCTAAACTTACTTCTTATTTCATTACAGGGACAATACTATCAAAGAAACAAGTAGCAATTTAACTACAAAACTGAAATCAAGGGTGACAAGACAATTAAGAGGAGATAGTGTGAATGAAGCACCACTACCTCCAGTTCAGCTACCTAATGCTGTTTTGCAAATTGACAACTTGCCTAAATTCACGTTGGATAAAGCTAGCGCACCTGCCTTCACGGCTGAAAGCAGTTTCGTATCGTCAACACCTACATATTCAAAGACTACTGTAACCACCGTCGCAATATCATCTGTATTCTCAGTACCCTATTACATAACAATGACTCCCACAAGCACAAGTCCAAGTAAGCCCGGAATTACCTGTAATAATACACCCTTCAAATTCTCTTCTCCTGTTAAAGTGTCTTCTGAAACAGCAGAGAACTGCAAGACTCCCCCTAAATTTTTATTTGGCTCCCCCGATCGCAGCATAGACCGGCCAAAAGTAGATGATAAGAAAGTTGATTCTTCTGTTGTTGTAGGTTCTGTGAAAGAAACTGCAAAATCAGTGGACAACACTAAAGATTGGAAATGTTCTGAATGTTGGGTCCCAAACAAACCAAATGTGGACAAATGTGCATGCTGTGGTAATAAAAGGGAGACCACTCCTGTTGAAACATCTGCAAAATGTTCTGTTTGTAAACTAGCCAACAGTCAACCACATGCCAATAAATGCGTGAATTGTGAGAATTTAAAAAATACAGGTTCCAATGCTATTAAACCTGTTAACACATCACAGTGGAAATGTAGTGAATGTTGGGTTGGCAATGATGAACAAGCAACAAAGTGTGTGTGTTGTGGAGCAAATAATCCAAAGAAATTAAATACTGTCACCACAGACACTCAGGGCAGTCAAGATGTTTGGAAATGCTTTATTTGTTGGATGACAAACAAAAATAATGAGGATAATTGTACCTGCTGTGCCACCAGTCGAAATTTTGCTAGTTCCAATAAATCAAATAAATGTACAGCATGCAAAGAGGCTGACAGTCAATCAAATAATAACAAATGTCTGGATTGTGAGAAAATGCAGCTAAGTACCACAGGTTCAATTAAACCGGCTAACAAAGCACAATGGAAATGTCCAGAATGTTGGGTGGGTAATGAAGAAAATGCAGAGAAATGTGTGTGTTGTGGAGCAAGTAATTTAAATAAACTTTCCACTGATGGCACAAAAGAAAAGAGCAGTACTGTAACCAGCTCTTTTGGTAATGGTGATTGGAAATGTAATGAATGCTGGATCATAAACAAGAGCCATGTTGATAAGTGTGACGCATGCAGCAGCCCTAAACCAGGGGCCAAGACGAATACTACACAACACGTTGCTACTCATTCCTCAGTGAAATCATCAGATGACGGATTTAAAAAAATAGTTACTTCACAGAAAGGCAGTAAATGGGAATGTTCTAGTTGTTTAGTCAGGAATGACGATGATAAAACGATATGCGTATGTTGTGGAGCTGACAAAGATAAAAAAGCAGAGAATGTTGGAATAAAATCATTCAATTTTGGCCAAAATACTACAAATACATTTAAATTTGGCATTAATACCAGTTCTCAGATTACCAACACATCTAAAATGGATCATACTAGTATAGGAGATGAATTAGTGGTTGATAAATCTGAAACTAATAATAACGTAATAGATAAAACTCCCACATTCACATTCACATTACCAACGAAAAAGCCTGACGATAAAGTAACCAAAGAAAATGAAAAAGCAGACCCAAAAATTAAATTCAGTTTTGGCATACCACAGACTACTGAATTACAAAATGTCAACCAAGTATTGCAGATTAATAAAGCTGCTGAAGAGAAAAATAGTGTAGAGGAAGTGCAGAAAACGGATGTAGTAACAAGCAAGCAAAGTCAAGTGAAATCGGTACCGGCGTTGTTTACACCACCAATCGCTACTACAACAACGCCATCACCAGTAGTACTAGCATTACTGGGTTCAGAGAAAAGTGGTGTTTTGTCCAACTCTAGTCCATCACTATCTGTAACAACAGCTAAGGCCAGTGCCCAAGTATCGCCATCTGAAAATAATTTTACATTCTCAGCAGGTGGTATAAAACCAGCTATGAATGTGTTTGGTGTTCCGGTATCCACCACTAGTTCTGCTGTTGCAGCTAGCACCATCTCATTATTTTCGTCGCCTCTACAAACTGCCGTTACCACGACGGCAGCGCCTTCTATACCGATCTTCCAAACATCTGAGACGAGGAGTACTACATCTACCGTTACTATGTTTACTAATGAAAATCCTACTACAACTTCAACAGTATCATTGTTCCCCAAGGGTGAGTCTGTAGCGTCTACAGCAACGGCATCTATTGCTGCGACTGCTCCTTTCTTCAGTTTTGGCTCTAACACTCAAACAACACAGTCATCTGTTGAGAAGCCAAAATTCAACTTTTCATTTGGAAGTAGTAACAAACCTGAAACATCTACAGTTTTTAAGCCTTCATTTAGTGATAGCGGCAGTACAACAAACAGATTCACCTTGCCTACTACAAATATATTAAGTGGAGGCAATGGATTGTCTAGCAATCCCATAGGTGGTCCAAATGGTTTGTCAACAGGGAATGCTCTCGCTGGAAACATTTCTACTCCTGGTAACAGCTTAGGTGCTACAAATGAAATGACATCAAATGTAGGTAATGGTTTGCAGAGCACTAATCCTGTTTCAGCAAGTATATTTGGTAATCCAGTACTGAAAGAAAACATGTGGCCGTCAAACAATAATAACAACAGCAATAATAATAACAGCACTTCAACGAACATATTTGTTGCAAATAAAAGTTCGAACATACTCCAGAAACCAGCTACTTTCACATTTGGCTCATCATCGCCATTCAACGCGAATAATTCTACACCCACATTTGGAAGCAATCCGCAACCAGCGCAAAATATATTTGGGATGTCGAATCAGAATGCTACACAACCATCGATGTTCGGCAGTCCAGCGCCGAATCAAGCGGTTTCAACGGTGTTCGGTGCTCCTGCTGCGGCCAACAACGCCACGCCCTCAATGGGTATGTTTGGAACGCCGAATGCCTCGGCGCCGCCTTCGTTTGGCTCGCTTAACCAGCCAATACCGTCATTTGATGCACCATCGATGACGCCTACACCAGGAGCCGCTTTCGGTTTCGGTTCTCCCCAGCCCTCACCTGTCTTTGGATTTGGACAGGTAATTTTTTTTATAAATTAATTGAAAATGTTATGTTTTTATGCTTCAATGATGGACTAGAGAATTTTAAATTGTAATGTATTGCATGGCACTGCACTGCGCTCGTCACCCTGAGATTTAAGAGGGTTATCGGAAAAATAATCGTATCGTATAATATAAGTATAATAAATATATAAGTAGTTTTAAATAACCACAGCCCAGGTCACGCACACATTGTGCCAAACTGTACTTAACAAAGGAATTAATGATGTCGATTCTTTGTAGTTGTAATGAATAAAAGTTACCTTTTGCTCGTGGCTCTGTCCGCGTAGCAGCTTAGGTTAGACGGAAAGCGCATTCTTTCAGCAAATAGAATCTAAGCAAGATATTTGTGCTTATGGTTGATCACCATAATTAATAATGTTTACCACCAGATATAATTTGCTTATTATTATGTCGCCTCCTGAAAAACCCTAGTTTCTATAGACTAGAGTTAGAGAGCTTATTTTTCGTTTTTCACTTAATTTGTTAACATTTTAAAAACTATTATATCTATAAATTATAAAAAACTAGCTGTCCCGCGCGGCTCCGCCCGCGTGATCTGTATTTTCCGGGATAAAAGTAGCCTAACAGTGGCGCCATCTGTCAGCAATGTGTCACGCACCGACGCCATCTACTTAAAATATTGGTTTGTAGTACATGCTATGTATCAGAGATGGCGCTGTATTTAAAAAATGATTTTCCCTATTTTCCCGCTTTTCTATTGAAATTTTTCCTAGATTTTCGTTGCTATAAACCTCACGGAGCCCGAGACCTTTCCAACGAATGCAAAACCGTGGAAATCGGTTCGTGCGTTCTGGAGTTATATCGTCAGGAAGGAAAACCCGACTTATTTTTATATAATAGACTAGCTGTCCCGCGCGGCTCCGCCCGCGTGATCTGTATTTTCCGGGATAAAAGTAGCCTAACAGTGGCGCCATCTGTCAGCAATGTGTCACGCTCCGACGCCATCTACTTAAAATATTGGTTTGTAGTACATGCTATGTATCAGAGATGGCGCTGTATTTAAAAAATGATTTTCCCTATTTTCCCGCTTTTCTATTGAAATTTTTCCTAGATTTTCGTTGCTATAAACCTCACGGAGCCCGAGACCTTTCCAACGAATGCAAAACCGTGGAAATCGGTTCGTGCGTTCTGGAGTTATATCGTCAGGAAGGAAAACCCGACTTATTTTTATATAATAGATAACTTTGACAACGTTTTGACAGGACTTTGACAGGACTTTGATCGGACTTTGGCCACTGTTAACATATACACAAACAACAAATATGACTACCAGACGATCTCTTGCATACGAAGGGACTTATGTAATGTGTGGGTTGCTTTGTTTCCAGCAACAACAGCCGCAACAGAGCGGCGTGTACAGTTTCGGCGCTACCGGCAGCGCCCAGCCGCATGTGCAGTTCAATATGGGAAGCGCGCCCAATACCGCGCAGCGACGTGTCAGGAAGGCAGTGCGCAGGAACCCGCAACGATGAGCAAAGACCTCCTGCACGGGCATACAGTTCCCATGGACATGACCCGGTGCCCTGTAAGTGTCCTACTAATAGTTTAAATCACACGTGTGTAAACCTGTAAGGATGCACACATGTAGTATTTACGACGTATACGTACGGACGTTAGCAGGTCGAAGTGCATCCTTTATGGTGGCTAATGTTAAGTTTAGCAAATAACTTTGTAGGTTTATTCAGTTATCAATTGGTTTATATTTCGAATAGGTAGTTTAGCGTGCATTATTTTGAATACAATCTCCTATTTATACACTAATAAGTTTTTTTTTACACTGTACTTCATATAATTTATTAAAAATAATACACGCATAAACTTTATAAATTATTTTTAATGTGATTGTTCATCGTGTCACACTTGCGGTAATTCCTTATATTGTTAACATATTTTTTTACAAGAGCAGATGCAGTGATTGTTTATAGTTCAATATTTTTTTTTATAACGCATACTGTTATAATAAAATGTTATGTAACAATCTTAGACTATTTTTTCACTACGAGTTACATGATATCGGTATTAAATTATTAAGATAATGTCTAAACGGTAGGTTCCATTTGGAATTCAGTGTTTGTTGTAACTATACTATCTTAATATAGATCAATATAAAGTTTTAATAGTAATTTTAAAGTATGATGCCTTTTAGAACTCGGCGGTAATTTTACCTATAGACTTGTCCATGCTGCCTTTAGATATTGTCATAATAACATAATATATAAAATATATATTGTAATGGATGTGAGCGCCGTATTGATATAATCATAGCAACTTATCTATTAGGTGTTCTTAGGCCACAATCTAATTAGAAACCTGATATATGTAAACACACTGGTTCTTTCAGTTTGTAGAGTGAATGCAACTAAAGCACTTAATAAGATTTTTATATGTATACAAAAATTTACGTATTATCATCACATTTCAAAATATGACGTTGCACCACATAACTAAACCCAATACAGGAACCAACCTTAATTTTAAATTCTATTTAGATATGTTGAGAGGATTGTCTGCCAAAGGTCCGATATAATTAGACGGCCTCTTTGTGGGTTATAATTTATATTATGTATTTAAAATTATAATGTAAGTAAAATCAATATTTTCATTTATAATTACAAAGTAACCATTGACAATAGGGAATATGATTTTTTTTTGTATATGTATTATATGACAGTCCTGTTATATGACTGACCCCTATTACAAAAAAATATTTGTTTCATAATTTTACATATTGAATATTCCAAAAAAAATATTGACTATAAAAGTACTTATATGGTGATAATTCATACATATATTTGGGTTGCATGTATATTCCCTGTTATGAATGATATCCCAATTTGTGTAGACTATTTAGATGTTGCACAATTAGATATTTATTCCAGTATGTTTTATTATGACAGACAGTAATTTACTTGGATGAAATTTATGTACCGGTCAATAAGAACTTATGAATTGTTACTATTTCATATGCACAGAGTGAGCAATGATTTGATCATACAGAGCGACATATCACATGCCATAAAGGAAATGTAAAAATAATGTGGTGAAATGTCAAAACAAAAATGTGATTATATTTTTTTATGTTGCTGCAGTTAGTGGCGCAGATAAGTGATATGACATATTGTAATGAAAAGTTGAACATTTGGAATATACTATACTATGGGACCATAGACCAAAGATATTAAATAGACATTGCAAGTACTTCAATCTGTATGATATTTAACTGTTGAATTTTTAGTATCTGCTCTAAAGTCACACTACAGTGATGAGAAACACAATTGGGCAACATTGCACACCAAGCACATACACTTGTGATGTCTATCATATTGCTTAAATTCACAAACTTTATTATGAAGTCTCATAGTGCTTCCAAGAACAGATTGTATATACATTATTAGTTCTTTTTTGGCACTAAACTAAAAGGATCAATGATGTATACATAGATTAGACATTAAGAGCAACATAAATGACCAGGCACGACAGGGATTAATATCTCAAAAACTGACGTGAATTGGCTGATGGATGTTGCTCGGAGGGAGTTCGGGTTTCTGGATATTTCACTCACTGTACTACATGCAACAGCAAGCCGGGCATGTCTAACCAGGTCGAGCCGGCTCATTCATGCTGTAGAACTGGCTAAAGCATGGCTCTACCACTTAAATCATTCGTTGTTCTTGCGTATCGGCATATATTTTTGGTCTATGTGAGGGACCAATTCTGAGACCATGTCAGTTGACTGTTCAAATACGTCTCAGGGAAAACGTTCAGTTATTATGAATTTCTATCAACACAATTGCTCCTAATGTCTGTAATTGTCCAAATTAATGTGGTCTTAATTTAGAATTCATTAAGTTATTTGTTAGATAATAATAAGGCGATGATTCCTGAGAGACGACTAATACCTTTATTTCTTTCTGTAACGTATCTTATAGAATTTTTTGGGTTTAAGTGACGGAGCTTGATCGTATGACGGAAATAATCTAATTCTAAGTAATTAACTAATGACTAAGTTAATTCCGCTTAAGTGTTGATATATTATGACTTATTTTTACTTTGTTGTGCATTTATATTTTGCGGTGAACATAATATGAATCTCGAAGTAGAATATACAGGGATTTGGGTAAAAAACCGCAAATTAAACTAGATACCGATCAGTAGCTGTCCCTAGTTTTCACCCGGTTTCAACCGCGTGCATGTTACTGCTCCGCACCCGTAAGATTGTAGCGTGATGTTATATAGCTATGAACTATCATCCCTACAAAATAAATATATGATACGAATATGACCTCAATGGGTTGAGTCTTTAAAAAATTATTTGAAGTTAGTTTAGTTCAAGTTGTCAAAGTCGCATACAGAGGCACCAACGATGGCAATATCATTTTGAAGTGATAACTTTTTATGGGAGGGACTTTTACCGAATTTTGACTGGTTTGGACTGGAGTGCAGTGCAGAGCAATGCAATGAAGAACTTCTAACTCTTTCTCACGCATACGGCAGCAGTAGGCAGGCTCCTCCTCTCTCACTTTAACCCATATCAGTTTAAGTGATCACTTCTGTCGAGCGTCCCGAGACGCACACGATTTTTATATAAAGATTTAATGCTACTTTGACTCACATAATCATATTAACACTTTAAGAGGTAAGCAATGTTTTTTTTTCTAAGTATTTTAAATTCGACTTAGGTCAGCGGTGGACTAAGACATACAGTCTCTATTATGGATTGATCCGGACGGGGCGCTGTCCACTTTTCTACACGATGCGGGGTCTCGCAAAAGTACCGAAGTTATTACAGCCTCCGTGGCGCAGTAGGCGAGTATCCGGCTCTGAGAGAGGCTCGGGATCAATACCAGCGCTGAGAGAAGAGTAGCCGGCTGTGAAGCGATAGACCGTGGGTTCGATTCTCGCACCGAGACAAAATGTTTGTTTCGGGTCTGTGTGTTTCTCCCCAGAGGTTGACTTCACGCCGGTCGTAACAACTATAAGCCAAATCTTTCTGTAATACGTGTTAAAAAGCATGTTGCGCCGACCCCACTGCAAATGGGCTAAGGGCAGGTGGAAAGAACAAATTATTATATACATTTAGTTCCAAAACTTAGCATCGCCAACTTATGTTTGTCGCACTTTATGTATGCATTTTTTTACTAACCCTGTATTATATACGTCCCACTGCTGGGCACGGGCCTCCTCTGCTGAATGAGAGGGAGTAGGTCCACCACGTTGGCCTAATGCGGGTTGGCAGACTTCACATACCTTCGAAAAATCTTATCGAGTTCTCAGGTAATGCAGGTTTCCTCACGATGTTTCTTTCACCGTTAAAACAAGCGATAATTAACAATTAATATACACGTAACTTAGAAAAGTCAGTGGTGTATGCTCTTGGGGCTGGTTTCGAATCTGCGACTTTCGTCTCGACAGTCCATACCACTCGCCGCTGAGCTATCGCTGCTTATTTTATATGCAGCATTAAGAATAAAATTTAGCTAGAATGTGGTGGTAAGTTTTGAAATTAAATGAATTATAGAATCTGTTAAAACTGAAAATTGGCAAATGTTTCACTCGTCTTGTGAACTTTAAGTGTCCCGCTAGGGTTGATTTGTCATTGTATTATTAATATGGAATCAATCAATCCACAACGATAAAAATCCTGTATAATATAATAATAATAAAAAAATATATATATAATCAATAAAATTGTATATACATAATGTAATGAAATCATAATTGTTATTAAACGGGTTTGATTAAAATATTGAACAAAATTGCGGTTATTTACCCATAGACCTGATTGTGATCATTTCTTCGAGTTCAATAACATTAATCTGGATGCCACGGTCTTCAATACTTATTCTTCTGCCGTCCCTTATCCCAGTCGTTGTGTTGCACATGATACAGAAAAGGCCGGCTGCCTCTCTAGCGTTAACCCTTTTAGGGGCGCGCACCACTTTTTATTATAAAATGTGATTAGCAGTGTTCAATAATATATCAATGGAATAATTAATAACAGTACAGTACTACGGTTTACATTACCTTTGTCGAGAATCTTTTTTTTGTTAAGAATTACGAATATGCATACATATAAGGCTTCTCTGACTTCGTCAAGAAAGTACGTCATGTTATAATGATATATTTGATCATCATCACCTTCGTGTTTTCCAAGATAAACGAGGATTGCCGAAGCGCATAACTTATATCGTAGCACTGTATGCGGATGAATATTGCGCAGCTCTCGTGTTGATTTAAATGTGGTCTGTTGAAACGAGTGATGTGCACTGTAATATTGTGAAGATGTATTTTTTATTTATAAGTATGCCAACTTTCTATTTGTGTGTTGTGATTTTATGATTTTGAAACGTTAATTGCCAATTAATTATAATTACAGTCTGTTAGATTATCATTCCGATGCCACTAAATGGAACTAAATTGATAGAGAAAGCTGGTCTTTCAAAAAAAAAAACGTATTTTTTCAAACTTAATATTTATTTATAATTATGTACTTGTATTTGCAGTGTCATGAACTATTATCATAATTTAACATGGATATGGTATACTGCCCTAATAACAAAGAATGCAGTAATCGATTTTTTTGAGTATTTCACTTTTTTCCAGAAATGGCATCCCAAGAGGTTCATGTACATGGAAAAATAATATTTTCATAAAAAAAATCACTCGCAGTATGTTTTTATGTAATGATTTTCACCGTACATGCAAAGAATGCAATGTTTTTTGCGTTTATCTCGTAACCGCCATTTTGCGATTACTGCATTCTTAGTTACGACGGCAGTATAGTTGAGAATACATAAACGAATAATTGATTAGTCATGTCAAATGTTAAATGTATGTTTTGTATTATTTAGTTTCCGTTTAATCACTTTTCTAGTTGTTATAATTTTTTATCGTAAGTATCTTTAAATGACTAGTTGTATTTTTGTGACGCCGATAAGATATCGCTTTCAATAGATGAATATTATTAAGATATATATGACACCACTTTGTTAGGAAACCTCGAGGATTTCTTAATAGTAAATATTAAATTAGATACATAATAATAAGTATACCACGATTCATATTTGATGAGCGAACATCCGTTATGTAAATGTTTAGTAATAATAGTTTCAATTATCTATTTCACTTCTATAATGATTTTGGAATTCTGTTACGCCTATCTGGTCTATCTATTCTGTTATATAATCATAATTATTAACTCTCAAGGTATTTTTTTTTAAGTTCATTCACAATCGTATAATATCAAACTGTTCTAAATTGTTCAATCTTGATTTTCAATTATACATGATATAAAGTTACATTTGTGTTTTATCGAACATAAAACCATTTTTATATATATATTAACAAACAATTATAAATCAACATTAAATTTATAGTCAGTATGGATGCTGATATTCTATACTTGTGATGTCTAATTATATGTTTTTTTTATTAGTTATTTAAAATTTTCCATTATTTCAATTTCATAATCATAATGAACAAGAACATCACTTGCTTTAACTTCGTTTGATGATTTAAAAAATATATGGAAGAAGCCTAATAACGGTTCTGCTGTTTAAATATTCCATTACCATATAAAATTCTACGGCCGACTTGCACGGCGATCCTTAATCATATTTAATCAATAAACATTTTTATTGAAGTTTAATTTTCATACGATCTTTGGTATCCATGTTTAACGTCTAAATATGTATAAGCATTGTTGCACAAGTGGGCCCAAGTGTACTCAGCGCCAACCCTTGTTTATTGTTATAATTATTTTTCACTAAGGGCCTATATCACAATATGGAAAAAATTATAATGTTAACCGTCAGACACTACATCATATCATTTACGATGAAATTTGACACACTGCACTAACAGCATAATTTAGTATTTTGCCTTTAATTTTATTTTGACAATTGGTAACATTTGGTAACTTGGAAATTGTGATACACTAGGGGAATGGCTGCTCCCAATATTCTGTTTACGGACAGATTTGCTTACCGGGAGTAAATTTTTGACACATCTTGTATGGAATATCTAACAAATCAGTAGTGATAGTAAACAAATCTATCTGTAGATAGAATAATAACGGCTATAATGGTTGTTCCCAATATTCTATTTGCCGACAGATTTGCTTACTGGCAGTACATTTTTGACACATTTTGTGTGGAATATCTGTAAAAACACTTTTCATAGTAAGCAAATCTTTTTGTAAATAGAAAGGAAGCGATATAAATGTACTATCATGTCTGAGTTTATAGCGTTTCCTAAGTATGTATTTATATATATATCTCATACAATAACATTAACCATCGACCTTCAATTGACGTAGAGCTGAGGTATAGTTTATATGGCTATCGACTCTTAACCTTGTAAGCATAATTATTTTAGTGTATAATAAGCTTAGGTGTACGTATTCAGTAAAGAACATTTCACAGCGGTATATGCGAGGCATGTTTGCGTCCGTGCCATGCGGTTCCGACGGACAGATTTACATGTAATAATTGATGAATGTCATAATTGAATGATTGTCCGGTGTTACGGATTGGATGTTTCGCTTCTGTATTAGCATTATTGATTCTGTATATAGTTTATTATAATACGCCGTGTTGTGTGAGCGCATTTGGATCGGAGCATTACTTTGATTTATTTTTTTATTTGTGAAATACGGAAGGCGGAGAGCTCCAAATGCGCATTTCACATAGTCATTATGTAATGTAAAATATTGTATTTAACTGTACTATCAGTGGACATTACAATAAACGATTAATTGAAGATTGGGGAGCAAAACTAAAAAAATGTATACCCAACGTGTGTCCTTGGTATTATGTAAAATGTTGATAAATGATTGAAATTAATAATCGTTGATTTGTAAAAATGGCTTTAGATTTGTTCCTCAATTGAAACGGCCACCAAAATTTTCTTTTTCTTTTACATTATCTCCTCTAACACTTATGAGCCTTACTTATAAACGTTACTTAGCCGCCATTACTTCAACCACCTTTTTTCTTAAGATACTAGAAAGAGACAAAAGAGTGTTTGACGATGCTTATGTAAAGTTTATAATTAAGGCTTTATATATTTATGACAATAATTGTTCGGTAAAATGCATTTTATTTCTTTGGTATTGTTAATATACATTATAATGTATTTAAAACGAGTTCATAGGCCGCGGTATGACAGCCCCGATAGTCCTACCTTCCTTGCTGATGAACACGTGCCTGTGTCCTTGCCCCATGATGCCGCAGCTGACGTCCTTGATGGTGTAGCGACCCACGGCGGGCCACACCACCACGCACTGGTAACCAGGCGGTTTGTCGTACGAACTGTTGAATCCACACTTGTTCTCTTTGAATACCTTCGGTTTATCTATGTTCAGGTGTGTCGGACCCGGCTCATCCGGCCTCCGCATGCACATCACCAGATCCACAAGCGCGTTCCTGCCCCGGTACGGAATGTTTCTGCCTGTTTTGTTCATTACTCCCATACGGGACTTGTCGTAAGTGTTAAAGCTACCGGGCAGAGCGATAGGCCACGTGGCGGCCGAACATCTGAGTGACGTATTGAAGTGATTCTTGATCGTGCTGCTGTCCCGTTTTCCAGTAAACAAGTCGTAGGGACCTCGTAGAGACACTATTTTCTTGAATTTGTTTTCGATGGCCTCGTGATCTACGATTTTGTAACGATTAGGCGCAAGCGACCACTTTGGCGCGCTGTCTTTAAACCTACAAGGCTCTTCTCGGTTGAAACTTGGTCGCGACGAGTGTGGCCCGTACGGGGCCTTAAATGGTACCGTTTTATAGTAAGTCCCAGGTCCAGGTATTGTATTCCTGTTACGGCTTGATCTAGGTGTTCTGCCGAAACTAACATTTTTGCATACCGGTTCGTATTTTACTGGATCCGGCACTGAGTGCCAGGCAGGCCCTAATAAAGTACTTTGCCATTGTCTATACTCGAGGACTTTTTGGTTTCTATACCCCAAGTTCTTTGACCATGCTTCCAATTCGCTTTTGTACGTCCATGGTTGTTTGCTTAAATTTTTACTGACGTATATTTTGTGCCGAGGTATAGGAGTGTAGAGACATGGGTCGCAGCCGTCCGGACGTGTTACAAAAAATCCGTTCGGGTCCAATCCAGGATGTGATGTTGGCCGGCCGAATCTTTTCACATTTGACCCGAAAGCCACATTTTTTTTTGAAGTTACCATTTGTTGTAAACCTAAATATGAGTTTTCAGTTATATAATAATGTACTCTGTGATATGAGTTTTATGAGATTGTGACAACTGAGTTGGTTTGGTATGTTTGACGTTTTCAAAATTGAAGTAGGTAATTACTATCCGATGCCTAAGAAGGTTTTGTCCCGAAATTAAAAGCATGTATTCACTTATAATTAATAGAGTGATGTGTCGTGTGCATATTGCATCAGTTAAGAAAAAGAATTGAAATAAATAAAAATAAATTGAGAAATATAAACAAATTAATGAATTATAATTATAAAATAAATAAATACACCCAATAGTCACACACATAGACCTGACTCCCCACTAGGTTAACCAGTGTCGTGGGTATCGGGAACGACGAGGGACTTGCGGTCCCAGAACACCCAGACTCTAAACAAATATTTCCGGATCAGACAAACATTTGTCTCGGTGCGGGAATCCAACCCAGGCCACGGCTACGGTGGTTGTTATTATTAATAATATACATACGCACTCACGCCTGTAATCCCCGAAGCGGAGGGGTAGGCAGAGGTGTGACTAGTACACCGACATTTCGCCATGATTTAATAGGGGCGAGCCTATCGACATAGCGGGCACAAGTCTAGATTCCGGGCTACATTCGCCATCTAGGCAATGATTAATAGCATATTGATAATATTATGTAATGTAACTGTTTATTCATTTGTCATACATTACGGTTGCTGGTATGCGGCGCGGTACCATGTACTCGATGTAAGTATCTAGTATAGAGAATAGTGTATGAAAGCTTAATATTTCGGGCCATACAATACTACCACAGGAAATTCGACTATCTGACAACCGCTATGTGTTTAAAGAGTGTGGTTTTCGCCTCGAACCTACTGCCTTAATTATGATAAAGTTACTTAAGATGTTACGTCTGTAACCTGGGGTAGACAGAGGTACAACTACTGCGCCCACAGTTTGCCGAGCTTATTTCCGACCCATGATGTGATAGGGGCCGTGTCTACTATATTGGTCAATTCAAATGTGATTTTTAATATAGAAAATTTGAAGTAATTTGTGATTGTCCGAGCTGGGATTTCAACCTACGGCCTCAGGGGTTCTCAGCCTAATTACGCTGCCACTAGACCGCCGAGGCGATTAGATGAAAATAGGTAAAACGGATAAAGGTATTCAAATTATTGAAAGTACAACACATAAAGATTTTATTACCTACATACATAGATACACACATAAATAGATAGCGAAAGCAACGCGATAGCAAAATGGTTGGATGGAACAAAGTTTTTTTTACGGCCGCACTACACTCACAATGTAGTCACTGCACGAGGCACATAATGTATGAAGCGCAAATGAAATTTGTAATCGATTTTAAATTCAATTGAAACTGAGCATACCTCTGTTGCTGGAGTATAAGGCTTACTCTTAAAGCGGTTATATTGTATTTGAGTTGGGCATGAATTTAACCGACAGTAATCTATCGATTAAATGTTAAAGGGATGTAAATATTATAGTGGTGCAAAACCAACTAGTTGAAAGTATCATGAATTGTCTAATTTGGTAATAGAGCATGTGTTAAAAATTACATTTTTTATTATGATTTGATTGAGTGACGAGACGAGCAAGGCGCTCGCCTGATGGTAAGCGCTACGCCTGCCCATAAACAGAAGCAACACCACACAGAACTTTGAATTAAAAAGCACTGCATGGCACTGAATTGCGCTCGTCATCCCGGGACATAAGATGTTAAGTCTCATAATTGCCAGTAATTTCACTGCCTACAATGTTCTTCAAACACTGTTGCTTGGCGGAAGAAATAGAAAATAAATTGCACATTCGGCATCATACCTACGGAGCACGGAATTAAAAAAACTCAATTACATTGCGGAGGCTTTTGGATAGTTGGGAACGGCGGTAAACATACTCGCTACTTTATAAACTTATAAGCTTGACGTGACACGAATAGGTAAGCAACGATAATGGAAATGTGCATTTTATTACTTAATAAATGTATTTTTCATCATATTTCTTTAGTTTTTCTTACCCTACCATCTAGATTTGCACGGCAGGCGTTTCAATGCCACTTTTACTTTCTTATTAGATTTTTCCGGGTTCCCGTTTCTTCGCCAAATGTGGAATTCTTTTGATAAATATTTTTGTATTCTGTATAATTATAATTTAAATTAAAGGTTCATGACTTACATATACATACTGCTCTAATACTGGAAACCTGTAAACCACAATCGTAATTTGGATTTTGTATTCGAAATAACAGCCAGTGGATATTCATAACACTAATAATAATTATTGTGAAATAAGAGTAAATAAAAAAAGACTTTAAAATTCAAGCCACAAATTACATTAACCTCTAACACTGATACTTTCAAGAAAATTTATTTTTTATAGATTATCATTCTTTCGGCAGGGTATCTACGAACCTGCGCATGACAAAGGTTTTATCAGTGTTGGAGAACTGGTAGAGTCTACAGAAGGTGTCTTTATTTCTTTAATTTAGAAAAACACTGATCCGAACTTACCTACTATAGAATGAAATAAATTACACACCAAAATTATATAGGTTTAAACACTGTTGGAGGATTAGTAGAGTCCTATACAAACGTGGCAGAGATGTACGAAAATATTTATTAATGTAGTAAAATATTTTTTCTGTCAATTCGAGTCTCTGCTGCCATTTAATGAAATAAATTATACACCAAAAGCTTTTGTACTACATAAGTTTCATCACTGTTGGAGCATTAGTAGAGTCTTTACAAATGTGGCAGTAATGTATGAGAATAATTATATAATACAGTAAAATATTTATTGCTCTAATTTGTATCTAGCTGCCATTTAATAAAATAAATTACACACCAAAAGCTTTTGTCTTACATAGGTTTCCTGTTGGGAGGATTGGTAGGGACTATAATAATATCAACATGACCTCAATACTGTACAAAATAATTTTAATGTAGTAATACACCATTATCCCGCTCGATTCGAACCTCACCTAGGTTGAAACCTAGAATTAAATAAATTACACACCAAAAATTATTGAATGGTAGAGCCACGCCGTGCGCAGTTTTGTATACAGCGAATGGGCGGCTCTATCGCATCGTTAACATTGTCTCAAAGAAAAACTACGTAAAGTAGCGGTTCGTTTCGTACGGTGAGTGAGATATCCGGAGGCCTAAATCCCCCTTTCCAATCCATTATTTATCCTTTTCATTTAAGGGTGCCCATGATTCTCCTAGTATTGGCGTACGTGGTGGAGATCACTTACCATCAGGTGACCAAATTGCTCATTTCCCGCCTATGCTATAAAAAAGGCGATTATATTATGAAATATTCAGATAATAAGCTAGAGCAGAGCAGATAATAGGCTAGCGATTCTGCCTTACAATCAAGAGCGTAGGAATAATTTTTTGTTGGCATGGTCCACAATACAATTTACTACTCGTAGTTACCTAAAATAGATATAGATAAATCAACCGTAATTAACGGGATTCTAGGGTTGCCCCATCCATTCGGCCCAGTCGATTGTTATGCCTGATGCCTTACATCTCAGCATAGTGAAATGTCGCATGAAGCGGTACTGCGAATTCGTTATCTCCATTCTAGGCAACATAGTCACATAACGCAAAATGCTTAATTCATAATTTTATAATCAAACCTGTTTAATAGGCAGAATAAAATATTTGTATAATTACACAAATATGTTGTGTTACACAACTTGTGTATGTCTCCAGGAAAACATGAAATTCACAAATATCTCCATTGCTAGTGTACCATATACTGGATAGAAGAAAATCACTACATAAGATTTGTTTCTTTAAACTTAGAGCAAGGTCCGTTTCGCGCTTGGATGGCATGGAAATATGAAAACAGTAAATAAAATCAAATCCAATTTTGAATACACCTCTGGTTTGGTGATACGGTTTTTCGTTGAATTTCCAAATTCATTTGCATGACATGTTTTCATAAATTATTTATTTACAAATTAAAAAAAATATGTTACTTCGTTTCTTTTTTTTCACGTAAAATAATTATTGCCAAATGTATTAGTGAATCTAACTTGATGCTATGCTTTACAAAACTAAAATCTGTACACGTAATTCTTATATATGTACGTATCTATCTAATAATATCACGTACTAATTATTATATATGAAACTTTAAAACAATACAAAAAGTTGTTAGTTAAAATTAATTTTCATCTAGCTGCATATGTATATGCGGCTCACGCAATGTTTACTATGCAGTAAAACTTGTTCAAAGCGCTAATTAAAAGTTAAACAAAGTTTGTTTACCAAGTAACTAGTAACACAGGTTTCTTATTCGAACGTTATAAATAATACTTTTTATATAATATTAAAGTTTTTCACTTGTGTTTCAACTTTAACAAACTGTACATAGTTTGTTCCTACAAACTAATCTATGCAAACTTTACCGGAAGGTCCGCCATCGTGGAATGGCCGAGGGCTGCGCGACACGCGTTAGGGTCGGTTATTGAAATGAGATCAGTGCGCGGGCCTGCGGACCTGCGGGGCGATGTCTTTATCCGTTGAGTAATGGCAGCGTGCGCGGAGAAGTGTCATGGAGGAGGAACCCTCAGAGTTCTCTGCATTAATAAATACCGCGCCTAAGGCGGCGTACATCGAAAATCGATGGGGGAGGGGGTGACAGGGCGCGCGTGCGTGGCGCTCGTGTCGGCCGCGTGTCGCTGCCGGACCGTCGACGCTACCGCACGCCGCGACCTGTGGAACGCACCGCTCGACTTGTTGCGAACGCCACCTGTTAACACATGGAGGCACCGTGAACCTCAGGTGAGTTTGCTGAGTTTCCTCACAACGCTCACAGCTCGTGCGAATTATACTATTATTTTTCCGGAGCGCGTTACGAATGCCTGTCGACTTTTAAACTAAGTCCGACTTCGCGACGTAATTTATTTCGCGTGCGTTATAATTTTATTTCATGTGTTTGGATTTGGAGAATATTTTCTGAAAGTGATAGGATTTTATAGTGTTTATAACTTGAAATAAATTAAACTGTTATTTTACTTAATTGAAACTTTGAATATTTTAAATTGTTTTGCGAGTTCGTGTCGAAAAGTTTGTGGAATATTTAGTCAAAAGTTTAATAAATTAAAACGACATTGTTGTAATTGATTTTTTTTGTAAGTAAAATAATTGTATCGTTTTAAGAGCTTTAAAAATAAATGAAACATTTTTCTTTATTCATTTTAAATAAAATTTTATTATATTTGTGCACGCGGATTTTTTGTTTAAAATGATGTGTACCGAATTAACGTCTATATTTCAGACATTTGAATTTTGAAAAATATCGTGCTAGATCCCCTGATTATGAACATCTACACAACATTGTGATTAAGGAATTATCACAAAGTAAATAAATAAAATATAAAAAGTCTTTATATTCAGAGTTTTATATTGTAATGTACTAAGAAAGGAAACGTACGTACATAAAACCCAAAAGTTATTTTGTGAATATGCGGAGCGAAATAAACCGGAAAATTTCTAAAAGCGAAAATTGGTAATCTTGAAACAAAACTCATTGAGATAGAGATACATATAAGTAGTAATGTCAGGTTTACTAAACTAGATTCAATGAGCATTAAACGCTCTTACTTCCAAAAATCTGCTTTTGATAACAACATTATTTTTAAAGCTTATGGTTGTTTACTTGGGTTTTATTATTACAAAAAATTGCACTGAATTGACATAGAAATATATAGATAAATATTTCACCAAACAAATATTTGTTGTTAAAATTTAAAATAAAATTAAATGTTCGCAGTGAGGATTTTATTCTAATTTCTCGCATTTTACGTTAATCTTGATATGGATTTTATTTCTATTTTTACGTGAACAGGTTATGGTCGGATAAATACAAATACATACTTATACCTGTTGCATAAGTTTTAATAAGAGAAACAGTTTTTTTTATATTAGCTCTTTTATGAAGACTCGTGCATTTGATGAAAACGTATTAATTAACAATTCTGACAAGTGTTAAGGCGGGTTAAATAACATTTTGAACAGTATGCTTGTTTTTTTTTTTAAAGCACATTAATAAAATTGATAGCTGGTTGGCACTACGGATTGAATATATTTACGTTAAATATATATATTTTTTTAAATATGATCTGTTCAGACGATTTGATGACGATTCATTAATCAACACAAACTCTGAAATGTTTATCGACAACGACAGCCGGGCAAGTTTAAAAAACAAATTGAATGATTTAAGCTGCATGCGGTTTTATTAAATATTCGTCATGATTCTTTTCCTATATATCCCGCACAGGCACTAATTCACATAGGTGAAAACATACATAGGTATTACCTAATTTTGACAGCCTCCGTGGCGCAGCGGGCGAGTAGCCGGCTGTGAAGCGAGAGGCCGCGGGTTCGATCCCCGCACCGAGACAAATGTTTGTGTGATCCACAAATATTTGTTTCGGGGTCTGGGAGTTGTGAGACCGAAAGTCTCTCGTAGTTCCTAATACCCACGACTCAAGACTCGTATCTTAGTGTGGGGTCAGGACTATGTATGTGACTGTTGGGTGTATTAAAAAAAAATACTGAAAATGCTCCGATTTGACTGTTTTATTTAAGGCTATCTTTTTCGATTCACGCAAATAGAACGAACTCTTTGACCACGGATAATACTTCCGCGGCTTAAAATTCATGTTCTATTTTGTGATGTTATATTAATGATTAAGCTTTGATGTTTTTATATTAAGGGAGGAAATTGAAAGTAATAATAATAACCAGTGTTTAAATGCTATTCCAATTACAGTTTTAAGATGGATTGAGTCGCACGAAACCATTTCCATATTCACACGAACTGTTTGTGTAAAATAGCTTTATGTTTTGGAATACATCACATTGAAATGCCACGATCATTATACAAACTGAAAACTTATTTTATGTCTTTCAAATTGTATTCGTTTGGTCTAAGCTGTTTAACGGACTTTGTTTTATTTATTACTGGGTGTCTCTCGCCATTTACCGCAACTATTCCTTCTCCTTCCCTGAACTGACTTCCCTGTACCCGTGGGTCATAGCGTAATATCCATTTACCTTCCGGAATTAATTCTCTAAACGATAGTGAAATCAGAAACTAAATCTGTTGCATAGTCGTAGGTCCCTCGTATGCGAGAGGCCGTCTGGGTTGATACCACCGCTTTGTCTATTTCTGCCCCCAAGCAACAAAGTGTAAGCACTGTCGTGTTTCAGTTTGAAGGACATTGAAGCAAGTGAAATTACTGGGCCTTATGAGACTTAACATCTTATGTCTCGGGGTGACGAGCGCAGTGCCATGCAGTGCTTTTAATTCCAAGTTCTGTGTGGTGTTGCATCTGTTTATGGGCAGGCGTAGTGCTTACCATCAGGCGACCGCTTTGCTCGTCTCGTCATTAAATCAAATAAAAAACAAAAAAAAGTTCGGCACATTAAATAATGTCTGCGAATTAGAACAAATGATTCTATCACATCTGGCGCCATTTACAGATTAGCATCGAAGCCACGGGGCGGTTGATATAGAAAGGAAATGATATGACATGATGCGACAAGATAAGCACCCGGAATATCTAAGAATATCGTAGAAGTGATTTGATTTTTTAATTAACGAGAGATCCCTATGCCATTTGACCGTTGATGTGATATTTTAGAAAGCAATTAATGTTTTTTATAAGATCTTAACTTCTACGAAATTTGATTTATTATTGATTTGATCTACGGTGGTTTCTATACATATATGTAACTGTTACATTTTAACAATTATTACGATATTTGAACGACGAGACGCAACGTCAAAATATTATGTAAGGATACAAATTCGAGAATTGACAGGAAAATATTTATTTGAGCAAAAAGTAGAAACATATGATTACAAATCGTTGTACAATAGATTTTAAGACATAGTGTAATCCTTATTGGTGAGATTAAATAAATTATGTTATGAGTATGTTTTATCAAATGAGTCATGTTTTATAGGAATACATACATACGCAATCAAGTATTTAATCCCCGATTTCGCCGAGCGTATTTCCGCCCATCATGTGATAGGAGGCGAACCTATCGCCACACCAGGCACAAATTCCAGACTTCGGGCTGATACTGGGCATTTTGTGATAGAAAACCCAATATCACTTTTATCCGACCCGGGGATCGAACCGAAGACGTCAGCACAGCAGTACGTGCGTAAGCAATAGAACTGCGCCAGCGAGGTAGTTTTATAGGAATATGATTTTTAAAATAGCAGTACATTTCAATGCGTAAATGTTATCAGTAGCCGAAAAAAATATTCAATGTTACTGGGCCTCGTATATTGTGTTTTAATTCAAACGAGTAATTGTAGGTACTGCACAAAAGTCATGGTTTATACATAGACCTTGATAGAATATATTAACGCGTCTCCTTTTCTCGTACCTATGACACATAACAATGGCTTTAAGCAAACGATAATTTTATGACAAGTTATATACGTAACTTAGAAAAGTCAGAGGTGTATGCTCCTGGGGCTGGGTAATACGTACCTATGCTAGCTATCGATGCCTTTTAAAATGACATAATGCAATAGCCGAGAGTTTGGACTCGCTTCGGGTAGTTACCGATAACTTTGAAAATCTTAACTAATGCAATGCACTAAATTGTAATGTATTTTGAAGGCACACACACTTAGCCCGATAATCCACGCTCAGCTTTCTAAACATCGCTTTGTGCACGACACCTGCAAGTAATAGCTCGGTAATAGGATTTCAAAATGCATGCTCGTGAGAATTAATTCCATCATAATTTCATCGCGGTTATGCATATTACCTGTGAGGTATTAATTTTGAATACAGTAGACGTTAGACTGATTAAATAAATTGTATTGTACGTGATGAAATAGTGTGTAAAGTCCATTACAGCCAACGCTATACTATTCTGCTAAATGTCATAGCATATTGCGTTACATGTTATAAATATATAGTCTACACAATATAATGTGTCCCAAGCAAGTGTGCTGTATGACAATTTTTCATAAGAATTCTTGCATGCGGGGAAGGAGAGTGAGGCGGGTGGGTAGTGCAATATAGCTCTGAGGATTGTTGAAGTTTATTGCATATAACAAACTAATACTATGTTATATAGCTTAGTGTATATTTAAAGACGAATGCTGAGCGATATTACTGGTATTCATAATATTTGCAATACATCCTACAGTCTATATATCGTTAGTGGAAAGGCAAGAATACTAAAGCGCCAATACGTGAACGTAGGTTACGTTAATGTGTTTAAAGTTTTTTTATAGCATAGGCAGCAAACGAGCAAGTGGCTCACCTAATAAGTGATATCCACCGCCCATGTACATCTACAATACCAGAAGAATCATGGGCGCGTTGCCGACCTTAAAGGAGAGGGATAATTAGGGATTCGGAAGGGGAGGGGGATTGGGGGTCTCCGGATATCTCACTCACTGTACGAAACGCAGCAGCAAGCCGCTGTAGTATCAATGTTACCGATACGAAGCGGCTAGCCATCTTACTACAATCAACTATATTTTAATTAATCTTCATTACATTATTAACATTATTATCGTTTGACACATTATCTAAATTCCTGAATATTAGTATTGGCGTGCAAGAAGTTTGAGGTTTGTACCGTCGCGTTGTTAGAACTTGGTTCGAACTTAGTTTGTAACAGAGTATAACGCTAAGTTCGCCTAATATTAACTTGGCGATCCCTTTAATACAAATAATATAAATACCGAGTGTATAGTATTTTAATTTTAGTTCTAAAGGTGCATCCGTGTTATTGAGGTAAATTATGATGTAATAAATACTTTTTAATTAAGTGGCGCTTATTTAACAGGAACGGGGAAATTGAATACCGCTCTTCTTTCTTGGTGTTTAAATTATGCAATGATCAATAATTGTCAAACATATTCAAATAAAACTAATTGAAACTGATTTTTTTGCGTTTTTTTAATGAAGGTAGATAACGTAACTTTAACATTTTGGGACAACCTATACCTCAGTCCACCCCGTGACCACGAAGGCTAAAAAACATTCGAAACGTCGAAACCAAAATTAAAATAAATAACCGAGATAAAATTCCTTTAATTTAGTTTAAATTCAATTATTCAGGCTTAGAAATTCATTTAAAAAATGAATCGAATTGAAATATGCAGCAAATGCTGCTGTTAATAGATTAAAGACCGGGTTGCAAAACATTTCAATTACAACTAATCTCAATAGGAACCTTTTAAACCTACTTAAAATATATTGTTTGGGTATTTCTTATTTATTGATGTTGGCTACATCGAACTATGTTATATTAGGTAGGCACTTGCAGTCAAATCAATCAAGCTACTTATACAGCTATCAATTCAGATTAGTAGTATAAGTAGGCATATCGGGCAGACAAATGAATTTCAATTACAGCAGGTGTATAAGCGATCATTATATCATATACCATAGGTATACTATAGTCGGGGGCCACCTCTAGGCTGTCATGACGCGTTTGGGCGCCAGGAGGAGGGTGGAAGGGGCTCACTTGCACCCACTGCCACCGATGATTTGGACATTATTAATTGACAATATGACACAATTACGTAACTTTATTTAAACACTTATCTACTTAAACTTAATTTGACTGAAACTTAACTTGCATAATGCACTGTTTTAAGTTAAGAGAGGATGTTCAAAACTGGGAGATGTGGAAGAATCTAAATGGAAAGGCGGACCCTGGCGATAATAAGAGGTAGAAAGAATGTTAAAAGTATGCGAGAGAAGTTTTGTTTGAGCACATCTACAAAATGATGACATTTTGATAGTTGTGAAAACAAATGGCTACATAATGGTACATTGCTTGCAATGTAACATGACTACGTAATGTTACATTGCTTGCAATGTTACATTTTCTTAACTATAACCGAAGCAAAAAGGCTAATTCGTTAGAAGAAAAATAGAGTATAGGGTTTTTTGGAATCATGTTAGAAAATATTTTGGAACGAAGTTCCTTACGGCAGGCTTGGAGGGGATAGGGATTTCGCTGCGTGACCGAACTGAAAAAAATGTGATAGTAAAACCGTAAGAAAAATGCGTGGAAAAAATGCGTGGAATAAAACCGTTAAATGAGACGTGTGCAGGCGCGACAGTCGCATAACCAGTTTGATATCTAGCACACAAAGTTAAAGTCGAAATCCCGTTAATAAAACAGATGGGTGTGAAACTTATGACATTTGGAAATGTAGACGCGGTATGAAATTTGAATTTTTGATTATAGAACACGGCCGTCCACCGTTTAGTAGCCAGTCTAAGTCTAAATTAATAAGTTTTTATTTCTATTTTTCTATTCTATTTCTATGTAATTTTATGTTGTCAAACAAAAATAAAGAGACATATTTTGTTATTTTAGTTGATAATTTGAATTTTTTGCAATTTGTGTCGATTCTACATTAGCCGAAGGAACTTCGTTCCTACCTGGTGTCCCACGACACACACCAATTTTTATTTATGACTTTTCAGTATTCATTTTTTAATATAAATTCATCGCGACCTGTTTCCTGATTGCTACCAAGCGGCCGCAAGGGAATAAAGAATAAAGACGAACACTAGCGCCCTTTATTCTCTCACTGAACAGAACGGCGCCGGCAGCATGTTATCAGTAATCCCCGAATCAAACTTAATGTAAATTAACTATAACCATAAAAAATAGGTGGAACTACATTCCAATATTTTTAATTCCACGGCGGTATTATGTGTGCAATGTAGTGAAGTGAATTTGGGGTATCTCCAAGTAATGTGCGAGACGGCGCGGCGGCCGTCATCAACCAGGCGGATGGTGTCGACTTTGAGCGGGACGTTACTTGCTGATGGGCTTACCATTTATTTTGGCGGCAGTTGTTGCGGCCCTTGTTGCCCCTGTGTCACCATTTACACTTGTTGTACCAAGATTTGCTAGTCAGTCTGGATGCCGGGGCTCTAGCCCCTTCAAAGAACTATGACGTTGCGGGAGTGATAAAGCGCAGCGGCTCATACGATTCCATGTTTGTTCAGTACAATAGTGCTGTAATGTGCAAATAAATTACACTATTTTGCTCGCAATCCTCAAGTGAACGTCGGGGTTCAATAAACCTTTTTTCTAAGCGGGTTCTCGTCCCAATATCTACGGTTTGACGTGTGTGCCGTTATGCGTCGCAAAGTATTTTTTTTACTTTGTACTGCGTCATCAGATATTTACATTGGACCAACTCTTATGTAAACCCAATCGAACAATGTTTTTTTATCAAAAGCAATCCACACGGTGGAGAAAGTATGTTCAAATAGATTACGCTCACACCATCGTCACTCGTCAAATTCGTTTTATCCTTAAATTATGTTCCTGAACACGATGACACGCGCCTGACGTCCAGTTACAAAATAAAAGGATAAGTACGAATTCAATTTTGCACGAACCTGTATTAATCCAGTGCGCACTGTGGCCGTGAGCGGGAGGGTAATACTGACCCCGCTTTGTCAGTTATAAGTAAAGACGCCTCACCTTTTGCTTGATGGCACATTTTTTTTTACCGCCGCAGTGTTTTGTTTATGGTACGACCTTACTCAACTTCTTTTTTAAAAATAATTTTAGTGCACCTAGGCGCTCTATTGTGTTTTAAATTTTTAAGGTCTATTTTTAACGTATTTACACGAGTGTGGTGCATCACTAACGAGGTGAGCAGCTTTAATGGGCCTTCGCGTCTTTATTTTTTAATGATTGCCCTCTCATCGTCCTCGTTAAATTGTGAGTATTTTTCAATTCTGAATTGTTTCTCGTGTGCTCAATAACGAGCTACTCTTAATATTTGCTTTAACATACCTTCTTAAAATTTAGTGATGCGTGTTAGGTATTATATTTGTTTTGTATTTACTTAGTAATTTAATTAAACGTAATATAAGCGACGCATATATAAATTTTCACGCAAAATTGTTTTTCTCATTTTTCATTTTGGCGTCTCTTGCTACTTTGCGCCTAGAGGTATCGCTCCGTTCGCTCTACCCTAGAGTCTATGCTGATAAGCGTCCAAGACACTGATAATGTAAATGTAAAAACAGTTATAAAAGATTTTTAGCTTATAATCTTTTTTTTTCTGTCTGGCGCTATCCCGGGTCAGTGCCAGGGTCCGCTTTCCTACTGAGATGTTAACACTGATCAGAACTTAGCTCTCATGCCATTCTAGTACGTAAAGTCGGGGAATTGTGGCGTATTTGCCACCGACGTACTCCTGTAGTTTCCTCAGTACATACTATACTACTCTACTATACACTACTGTACTGTATTCTAGTCACATAAAGCGATATTAAGTCGCCACGTCGCGGATGCCAAGACTGCAGCGGGTGTACTCTATACGTATCCGGTCTAGTTGTGTATCGTTGCAAATCTACTCCGGCATCTTCATTTCCGCGATAGGGATTTCCTTAACATGGCTCTTAAGTCAAGTAGTATATGGCATAGTCTGGCTAATAGGGTACCGTTGGGCCACGTTGTGTACGGAACACAAAAAATCATTACCATACCATAACCATCCACCTTCCATTACACATTCGAAATGAAATTGCACCCCCACCAGATAATTCCAATACGCCTGGTTCAAAGGGTTAATTTGTGTCATACGTAACAAGCCAGACGGGTGGCATTTCAAAGGGATCCATGTCCGAATATGCACACGCGCAAAAATCGTTCACCTCCTGCGGTGGAAATTGAGGAGCAATTTTAATAACACTTTAATTTATACATGTTGGTTTCTGCAGTGTGTTGTTACCATATTAATATGTAATTTTCTTATTTTGAACAATATTCATTGAAATACGATTTTTTGGTACATAAAATATATCTTGGAAATTATGCACCAATTAAAAGACATTGGGAGTTTGATAGTCCCAAACCATATGACTATGACATAAAAACTATAATATCAGCCCTATACGCTTCCCACTGCTGGGCGCGGGCCTCCTTTACTATTGAGAGTAAGGCCCGAATTCACCACGCTGGCCTTATTAGTATTGGCATACTTCACGTACGTTCGAAATTCTTATAAAGAATTTTCAGATATTCATGTATCTTCGCAATATTTTTTTTTTCACAATTCGCGGCCTTCTATCTCGGTTTCCTACGTCAAAATATACTGTGGCATACAAGACAGACTTAGCGCTGTCACATGCTTTCGCGGCCTTCGGACTTGATCTCATACGCCAAAACGACAACCCACAGCGGCATGGCGCACCATATAAAGTAAAAATAAATAATAGTTAAAAAAAACTAAAAAACACGCTTTTATAGAAAGTCTAACTAAAAAATATAAAATAAATTTGAAGAAAACAATGTATTTTATTGTAAAAAAAGCGTGAGGTGCATGGTGTCAATAGTTATAATTATTGTATTGACAGATATGAGTAGAAGGATTATCATTTAGATAGTATCTTAGAAAGCACCCCACGCTTTTATTACAATAAAATACATTGTTTTCTTCAAATTTATTTTATATTTTTTAGTTAGACTTTCTATAAAAGCGTGTAGTTTTTTAACTATTATTTATTTTTCATTTTTAGTTAAAATATAAATATATTGTAGTCGGTTGAGGTCCGAATACCAAAAAAGCGCCATCTATTGACGCTCTTAGATACTACGACTATAATTAGCAAAGGTCCAGAGAGTATCATTTCAATTGTAGCAAATTGACAATCTATTGACGCATTCTTATGCGTCGTGTAGATGGCGCTAAATTAAACCACACAATTATTTATAACTATTAATCACAATTTACAATACTTTTTATTTTTTTTAATGTAATATTGCATTGTCATCGGTCCTTTATAAGTATGCCAAATTTCAATTTAATCCGACGATTTAAAGGAGGTCAAAATCACGTTCAAAGGCAAGTTACAGACAAACCTACCAACCTACCAACATACCAACATACCAACATACAAACATACCAACATACATACGTCTGAAGCTAATAAAAGCGTGTTAATAATTAAATCACCTAAGAAAATAAATAAAACGGCTAAACTCGGATAGAGTTACACATATTAATATATAATATTTGGCGAACATGAAGCATGGTACAGCTGTGAGCACAGCAAGCACAAACTCTGACACGTCTACAACTATATTTATTAGATGAAAGGGAACTTCGCAAGTGAATCGTGTATTGTTCGACTCTCGCTTGTACTTATTTATAATGTAGGAGTCATAAACTGTCCGTGGCTCAGCCCACGGCGCCGGTCCGCGGAGCACTTACTGAATAAATAAAAACTCACATCAACAAGTTGCCTGTAAAACAGTAAGTTAATATGAGCTCAGCACGGAGGTGTGCCGTCTGTGCCGATATCAATTGTAAATCGCTTCACTTAGGCGACAATGTGCATGAAACCGGCCCTTAACATCACTGAATAACATTTAATTAAAATTTAAATTCAAAATACTTTATTACATAAAACCGATAAGTGTAACAGTAGGAATTAAATAGATAATTGCGCAGCTGGTAGACGGGTCAGTCGTCACTCATCGTACGGTGCATACACCCCTGCAATACCTTGAACCAGGGATAAACTTGTGCCACAGATGATAGGTCAGTTTTTGGTTTCAGTCAGTCAGTTTTTTGCATATTTTGGGATATTAAATGTGAGAGTGTGATCTAATAAAAATGGTATCAAATCTAGTGTAACCTAATACTTTTAAAAGGTGTGTTAAAGCACTTGTCTCTTTTATCACCTGATAAACTGCGTTATAAATATTAAAATCTTTATGTTTTAAACACGTACATACAAACGAAATGTTTAATTAATTGTATTATGAAAACAATATTCTAGTAAATAAGTCGGATAAACAACTCGGTGACGCCAGACGGCCTCTCTTACGACAGGGAATAACGTGGTAGTTTTCTACAAAAGCCATCCACAGGGCCGTTTGTTTCATAAAAGAAGTGAAGCTCACTAAAGTTAAAGTTGAAAAAGTACAATGACTCTGTTGCACACTTGGCACGGCAATAATGTTTGAATGAAATTCGGCATTATTAGGTTTTCGAATACTTAAAAACGTGTTCAGAAACTTTTTACGAACTCTGGACAACAGCAGCGGGGATTTGTTATTTTAATGTTTTAATTTTATTTTTTGTTTAAAAAGTATTTCGAATTTCGATAAAATCTTTTTCGTTTTATCGTGAAAAATGTGGTTTCGTAGCTTATTGTGGTTCCCGTACATGCCGGCTGGCATATCTGGATCCATAACTGAAAAAAAAATTCAACATTCAGCTTTGAATGGTATTTATATTTGGTGTAATATCAGATCTAAGTAACTGCGAAAAGGTCACCAAATAATTAGTATTTATTATGGAAAAAACGTCACAATTTTAAAGTAAACCACAATAATGTGCATCACCTGACACCTTATCGAAAAAGCCATAAGAAACAACGCCTATTCTAGATAACAGAATTGCAAAGCAGGCGAGACCGAAACGAAATTTCGTTTTAACCTATTACAATACGAAGCACAAGCTCGAAAATGTATTTCGAAATGGAACGGTGCTTTATTCTCTCTAGTGTCGCTAGGAACGCGAATTACAAAACTAGTCACTAAAGAAACATGTGACAGAAAACAGCCATCTATAGAAACTACCTCCAGCTTGTCTATCTTGTGCAGGTTACTGTGGAGACAAATAGGGAAATCCAATTATGTAATTCTATATCTATAGGCCGATTAATCTGGATGACCCATAGCATAATTTACATAGGGCACGTGTAAACGACAGGAGGCGAAGAACAGACAGTTATATGTGATTCTAGCGCTTAATGATGTTACAATAATGGAGAAGCGTTGTTATGCGCAATCATGCACCACGCGATCTGCACATGTCCGATTCCATCACGCCAGTCTATACCACTTCCCGCTAGACCAACGACTTAAAACTATATAATTGTTTCATTTAATGCCTGTTTCACAATATTGGAGTCATATTAAAAGCATAGCTGGTAGGAGGATAGCTGATATTTTTGTACCCGACTGGATAGCGATGGCCGTACACGTGGCGAAAAACTCGTTCCAGAGAGTTACGCAACCAATTAAACCTTTATGAAACCTATTTTTGAAAGTACAGCTTAATTTCATTAAATATGTCAGAGGATACAACTGCTTTGCATGAGAAAGGCCGTCGTACGTCCACTTTATCTATTTCTGCCGCCAAGTACCAGAGACTAAGCATATTCCGGGTTGGATGATATTAAAGCCTTAATTAAATTGCTGGGCATTATGAGATTTGAGATCTTCGTAACATGTTTGTGGTGATAAACGCAGTGCAATGCGAAGCAGGTACTTTGTGATTCAAAGGTGTGTGATGAAAGAAACACACATTTCAGCTGTGTGTGGTACCAATATCCAATTGTGCCAATCACATTCATTCGAATGTGATTGGCACAATTGGATATTGGTACCATGCACGTAAGACCTTACGGTTCTATAGCATAACTCCTACGCTGTCACCACACTAATGACGTCATTGTAATCATATTTATTCAATTTGAATTAGCGAATGCCTTAGAATCGTTTCACCAACAGACGTATTAATGTTCCAAGACACTCTTACAATAACGTTTATTAAAGCTTGTTGTTTATACTGACATCAATATCGATATAATTGGCATCTCTATTCATTGCCCGTACTCAACGAGTCTATTAATCAGTGCTGAATAGACTCAACTCTCGACTATACTTGACATGGAAGTTAAATTAATAAACTAATTTTACACTTAATTTAAGGTTATACCCCCAGCAAAACGCCGATCGCGATTTTTAGAGGCTATCTAGTCATTACGTAAAATAAATATTGATTAAAAAAATATACAATATATTGAAATAAAACTAATTTAAACGGATTTTATCGCGGTTTTTTATTAATTTTGATCCCGACGTTTCGAAGACTTATCAGCCTTCGTGGTCACGGGGAGGACTCCAAAATTAATAAAAAACCGCGATAAAATCCGTTTAAATTAGTTTTATTTCAATGAGTAACATTCGCGTAAACGTAAGAAATCATTATACAATATATTTCTACAATCTGTCAGCTTTACTTTGTTCGATTCAAATTCATGTTAATATATTTTTTTAAGTTGTCGTTATAAATGAACCATAAAAATGAGAAAAATGCAAAGATTCCGTGTGTCTCCTTTTAAAGTACAGATTGTTTTCATATGAGATTAACATCACTAGGTAGGCAATTTAATAACGAATATTTTGCTCGTTTTAAATTTTCAAAAAGACCAAAACCTGATGTTTTAAATCAATTATTCGCTAAATACGTGCATATTCTGCACGAAAACTTACACGCAAAGTTCACGAGTCAGTCAAGGTCATTTGCTCACGGAAGGCCCTTAATACAGAATACCTAACAGATAAATTTTTCTTGTGCTTAAAACAGAAATAGGATATGAAATAAACATTTCTTAAATAAATTGACAGTTCATTGTCTAAAAACTCCCGGCATCAACTAGAAAATGAGGGTATTTCTGGTTTTCTTCATAGTTAATAACCGAGTCATATTTGAGAGTTCGTATGTTTGTTAAACAACCACATCTTAGCGATTGAACGGATTCGGATGAAATTTTAGTCCCGGAAAATGACATTCATGCGGTCGGAGCCGCCAGCAAAGGCCAGTCTAAAATAGAATTAAATGCAAACGGTTTATTCAGTCTGGCCACGGCCTTACAACGCACATTTTTGTGTGCTCTGTACTACATGTTTTAAAATACACAACCGTTTCCAATAAAGTTTTCAGTGTAACCTTGGGGACCAGAGCTAACTATTTTTTTTTTTATCCTGGTTTGGCAAAATGACTACGCCATCGCTGATTCGCTGATAAACGAAAAAAATGGGACTAGGGCAGGAGGGAGAAAACTTAAGTCTATGAGAATCTCAGTCACCGTACCAAACGCAACAGGAAGATCATACTCCACGCCAATTTTCTGTTAGAGAACAGGACTACCTTGGCAGAGCCGGCCCATTTATGTTGTATTATTGTCTGTAGCGTGTATTAATCAACTGACAATATAATAATTAGTACATTATACTCAATTTATACTCAACAAAAGAGCAAAGGAATTAATTGATCTTTGGTTATCTCGACAGTACAATTTTTTTTTTTTTTTTATTGCCTTGATAGGCAGACGAGCAAGCGGCCCGCCTGATGGTAAGCGGTCACCGCCGCTCATGGACATCGGCAATGCCAGGGGCACAGCCAAGCCGCTGCCTACCACCATAGCATCGTGTCTCATAAAAATGAACCAATAAGACAGTAGCTACTGTGATTTTTATTTGAAACTAATAAAACTCGAACAGTATTTTTATTGAGTTGTTCATTTCGATGAAAGTCGTTAAAGCAATCAGTAACTGGCTAAACAAATTGAAACGCGCAACGGAAAAAAACGTGCAGCCTTTAACTTGTTTAGTGGAAAAAGTGTTTTAATGGGAATCTTATTTTAATAAAAGATTTTCACAAGAGATTAGCAAGTGCAAATGGTACATGACTTGACATGAGAGAAAAACAATATATTACAAATTTTAATAATTTCTGAACTGAATAGAGGGTTTCTGTGAAATTACGGGGTTTATTTTTTATTTATTTTTAATTTGCTTGAATTACGAGAAGAGCAAGGCGCTCGCTTGGTGGTCACATAGAACTTTGAATTACAAGGTACTGCATGACACTGAACTACGCTACGTTAATGTAGAAGTCCATTTTTTGGTCGATATAAGTCAAGTCAGTTTAGAAATGTAAAAAACAACAGTTTTGTTCATTCAAAAACGGATTTTATAGTGACAGTTGACAACTCGACTCTGACAATAATACGATAAAAGTGATGCACTCTGAGATTTTTTGTGAATTTCTATGCGTGATGATGATGATCTAGTACAGACAGAACTGTTACAAATGACTACTTTATATATGATTTTTATATTTTAGACCGGTGATTTTCCAATTTGAAACATAATTAAATTATAGTAGAATCAAACCCATTGTAAAAGGAAGAGAATACAACAAAATTGATAGGAAAAATAAATTAACGGCGATCTGAGGTCGGGAAGTGGGAAGGGGGGGGGCTTATAAGGGTAAAAAACGATTTATCTCGATTTCCGGAAAAACTACCAGTCCTATGGAAAAAAGTTAAATCGCAAAGTTGTAGGTAATAAAAAGATCTACAACTTTTGTATACACACTTTCTTCACATAACCTCAAAATATATGTGAAAAATTCAAATAACCAAGTTTTTTGTTTTTATTTTTATCTATTATAATAAATCATTTTTTTTTCACGAAATTTGGTGAAAACTTACCTTTTTGTATCCCAAATACACTGTAATTTTTTTGATTTAAAATATTTATTTTTGCACCTTATTTTGACTTAATATCGAAAAAGCAGCCTTATTTTCAAACGAAAATTCTCACGTCAAAATATGAGCTTTTTTAAAAAAGTCTGTTGGCTTCTTGTTCATTGAATTCTCTACTTTCTGATGGTGTAAAAAAATATATACATTACAATGGTAAATTACAATTGCTACTATAAATTTGTTTCTATTTTTACCATTTTCAACCGGATAATCACCCGTCTATTTCCCTTGTCGACTGACGGAACTGTATGGCCGAGCATTATTATAGCATATATTGCTCTATTTGTAATTCGCACTAATTTGTAAGATAATAAAAAAACGAATATTGCCGAAACGCTTAATATAAATCATATTATCATCATCATCATCATCATCAGCCACAAGACGTCCACTGCTGAACATAGGCCTCTCCCAAAGATTTCCAGACCGACCTGTTGGAAGCGGCCTGCATCCAGCAACTTCCTGCGATCTTTATCAGGTCGTCTGTCCACCTTGTAGGTGGACGTCCAACGCTGAAAATGATACAATAATGTATAATAATATAATAATAATAATAATGTTGTATAATCATATTATACAACATTTAATATACCTTACAACTTAATTCAAATATTTGGTTGGACCGGAAAAGGTTTATTAAACTATGAAAATTGCAATTTCCAAGTTGTCCTTTCACTGAACTCTTTACTTATGAAAAATGTAAAAAAAAGTTTGAGTTTAGTAACTTTGAGTTTCGTCAGATGTAAATAATTTTGAAGCAAATTAAAATTTTAAATTTGTTGTTCACATTTAGCCTGAAATAAACTTTTGTAATACACAATAATAATGGTATTATTGTTCCTTTCTAATTTGTGGTTATGAAAATTTTATTGCTAGTGCGGCCTTCGTGGTGCAGTGAGCGAGTAGCCGGCTGTGAAGCGAATGGCCGCGGGTTCGTGTCCGGCACCGAAACAAATGTTTGTATTATCCACAAATATTTGTTTCAGATGTGCTTTCTCTTCAGAGGATTTGACCTCAGGGAGGTGGCCGGTCGTACAAACTATAAGTCAAAACTTTCTGTAACATGTGTTAAAAGCATGTTTCGCCTACCCCACTGCGAATGGGGTAAGCACAGGTGGAAGAACGCATACGGCCCGACTGATCCGGCTGATCTAGACTATAATGTATGAAATAACTGTATGAAAAGTATGAAACTTGACTCTTTTTAGAAATATTGGCCCGAAAAAACATAACTGAGGATCTTTGTTTAAAATAGATTTTATTGGAAACAGTGCGTGTCCAGTGTGAAAGTATAATCAAGTTACATTTTCATATACCTCACACATTTGGACCTACTTACGCAAACAGGAACCAAAGCACAGCAAGTTCAAATAGAGATACTGATTTTGTTTTACAAAATTCAATAAATTAAACAAATTTTATCTTGTAGTTTTTTTTAGATAATCGGGCATAAAATATATTCCATGTACGATTTTGCAAAAAATACAGTATTAAAATCAATTTAAATTAATGAATTTAGCAAAACAAAATCAGTATCTCCATTTGAACTTGCTGTGGGATGGTTCCTGTTTGCGTAAGTAAGCCCACTTTATATTATGTGCACACATAAATGAATTCTATCGGATCGGAATAGGTGTGTGGACGTGTTCGTGTCGTAGCTCGGGGCGAAATCGCAATGCAATCAACCTTGATTAGTCAGTGTGATGGTTTAATACTCAGTTAGGGTGAGATAAATGCCCTGCTGCTCCATCCGTGCATTATAGCATAGGTAAATGACCAAATGGGTCATCTGAAGGTAAGTACAAGTTTACCAGGTAGTTTCCTCGTATGCGAGAGACCGTCTGGATTGGTACGGCCTCTTTGTCTATTTCTGCCGCCAAGCAACAGTGTGTAAGCATTGTCGTGTTTCGGTTTGAAGGATATTGAAGCCAGTGAAATTACTGGGCATTATGAGACTTAACATCTTATGTTTTGGGGTGACGAGCACAGTTCAGGGCCATGCAGTGCTTTATAATTCAAAGTATTGTGTGGTGTTGCTTATATTTATGAGCAGGCGTAGCGCTTACCATTAGGCGGGTGCCCTGCTCGTCTCGTCATTCAATTAAATTAAAAATATATAATCCACCGGCCATCAACATCCACAATATTGGAAGAATCATGTGTGAGGTGCAAACCTTATAAGAAATTAATTATTATGAGTAGGAAGCTATTTCACGTATGTTTGTGGTAACAACCCAGTCCAGATAGTCTATTCATACTGTAAACTGTTCTGTCTACAGACTCTACCACTTTTATTGTACATTTGCCGTGAATGGTCAATTTCGCTTGGCGAGTTAGCGTGGGTAACTAGTGTACTTATTTGACTCGCTCGGTTATTTTTGTCCAGCGAATTCAACAGACATAATGCACATGAAAATGGGCGAAATTTGCAAACCGTTCCAATAAAATATGATTCGTTTGTGAGTAATTGCGCTTTCAGAGCACTTGCTTTGGCTTTTTAAAATTATGTTTCAAAAATAATGTGAGGGAGAATGGCATGATTGAAAATACTGGAGAACGTACGATAGAAAACGAGATAAATAAAAGTCGTTCTATAATTGGACCTACTTACGCAAAAAGGAACCAACCCACAGCAAGTTCAAATGGAGATACTGATGTTGTTTTACTAAATTCAATAATTTAAACTAATTATATCTCGTAGTTGTTTGGAAAAACAGCCATGAAATATACTTACTTTTCTTTCTGCCTTGCGTTATCCCGGCTTAGTGCCAGGGTCCGCCTTCCTACTTAAACGCCTCCACTTCGCCCGATCTTGAGCATCCTCTATAGTGAGACCACATAAATATACTTACTATTCTGCAAAAAAAAATACAGTATTATAATCAGTATAAATTAATGAATTATATCGTGGGGCTCAGGAACTGCGAGAAACTTGCGGTCCCACAACACCCAGACCTGAAACGAATATTCGTGGATCACACAAACGTTTGTCTCGGTACAGGAATCGCACACACGGCTTCTCGCTTCGCAGCCGGCTGGTACCGGTACATTGAGCCGCGGAGGATGGCATACATCATATTTTCCTTAATTATGACTTGTACCGATGATTTATGGTAACATAGAATATCAAAGATGTTCGGTTATCAAAAGTGGAAAGTCGTTAACTGTCATAAATTAAAACATAATGTCCGTACAATTTCACCAAGTTTAATTTACCGGAAGGAAGACAATTTATCCGTTATAAAAACAATTTTTTTTCGCCGCAATCCGAATTCGCGGATATTAAAAAAAATACTAAAATGTACAGCAACATACCTTTATGTCGCTACATCAGTATGGTCAGATTTTCGTGTTACATGTAATACTATATTCATATTGCAATGGCATTAAAGTCTAATATCACCTGCTGCAGCGACTCCTCGCTATGAAAGTGCGGATTAAATGGAATTGAAATGAATGAATTCGCGTTCATTTTACGAACGTGCATATTGCTTGTACTTGTATGGTTTGCATTATAGTTCGCCAGTACGAGCGTACCTTGCACATATTAATATGAGCATATTACAGTTTTCTCCTATATACTGTATTTTATTGCGTTTAGTTTTTATTTTACTATTTTATAATCGAAGTATTAGTGTTTCTTCTCCGATTAAATCTCCTTACGATTCACCCCATTAAAATGAAAATTGGATCACCATGGGAATAAATTCGATCTAGTAAAAAAATAATTATTCAAACTGAGCTACATTTGGCGGAGTTATGACCATATATAAAAAATAAAAAGACGAATTAAGAACTCTTTGGTTTCGTTGCGTCGCGTCATTTAAAAATGCAACTAAATTTATACAAGTTATAAACGGCGAAGTATGTATGCACTGACTTTTGAGTTTGAACCTAAGCTCAAACTTAATTGACTCAAATAACTCTCAAACTCAAATCACTCAAGAGCAAACCGTTATTGCCCAGTATTTCCCAGAATTATTTTCGAAACCGTTATAGATAGAAGAATTTAGCAATTGCAGGAGATTTGTTTTTTTATAATAGCTTCACCCAACAGTCACACACATAGTTCTGGTTCTACACTAGGTAAAACTTGTATCGTGGGTATCAGGAACAAGAAACTTATGGTAACACAACACCCACATTTTTTAAATTATTTGATTGAATGACGAGACGAGCAAGGCGCTTGCCTGATAGTAAGCGCCAAGCCTGACCATAAACAGAAGCTACACCACACAGAACGTTGAATTATAAAGCACTGCATGGCACTGAACTCGTGCTTGCATGGCGTGGCGTGGCATGGCGCTCGTCACCCCGAGACATAAGATGTTAAGTCTCATAATGCCCAGTAATTTCACTGGCTTCAATGTCCTTCAAACCGAAACACAACAGTGCTTATACACTTTTGCTTGGCGGCAGAAATAGACAAAGCGGTAGTACCAACCCAGACGGCCTCTCACATACGAGGGGTCTACCACCTCGTAAATTGTAAATTCGAAACAAATACTTGTAGTCTACGGCCTCTCGCTTCACAGCTAGCTACTCGCCCACGGAGGCTATCAATTTAATATTGTAAGCCTCGTTTAAGAAGGGATGTCTCCGAATTCAAACCCAAGTGGGGAAAAGATGTTGCATAATTTGTGTAGGATATTCTTTGGTGTAAATTACCACACGCACGTGAATGCACTCGAATGAAATGCACTCGAGTAAAAGCTAGTCTATATGTGTAATAAAACAGTAAAGTCTTTGCTGATAGTTAAATTGTTCGTGCATCGTTAAAAACTGCAGAACGGATTTAGATTTACGCTGCAGTATTATGTTTAGCGATAGTCCAGTAAACATATAGAGCCTTACTTATAACATTTTAATAGCACTGCTTAGTTTTCTAAGTCTTGCTATTGGAATTGCACACCTTGGCTGTGGGCATTATAAAGGATGATTTATAGCGCTATTTCTATATAACAAACAAACAATTGAGTCACCTGTTGGTAAATGACCTCTACCTCTGGTGAACGCCCATGGCACCAGAAGAATCATAGACTCGTTGCCTTAAAGGAAATTTTAAAGGAAAAGGATACACGGGTGCAAATACAAAGGGGGTCAACATTCAAGGTCAAACATCCCTCTATTGTAGGGGATTAAACCCTAAATTTAAATTCTCGCCTATCTGAGAAACTCCATTTAAATAAGGCTTTAAAACGGCTTACGATGGGTCCAGAAAAGGTGTTTTATAAAACAAGGTGTTATTCTTAAAAAAACGTTGTGGTGTCATCCGACGCATTAAGGGTTGTCAACAGCATGATCCAAGATCCTTGGTCCTAATTATTTCATACTGTTGATGAACAAATTACTCACATTTATCGCTTTGATAGACTCGGTTTAATTACGTAGTTAGGGCACCGTCAACCTGACACAACTCGCAGACGAAGCTTAATGAAATAAAGATGGATGGTTTTCGTGCCAGTGTTTATTGTTATAAGTTTTTATAATGAGGCCAGTGTTTGTCTGCGGTCGTTAATGCGTTTAAGCAGATAACCCTTAAATACTTACGTCATCATCATCAGGTATTTTACTATCAATTAAGTGGTATAGCAGCGCTTTATATAGTTTTGTTTATAGCATGAAGGGGCCGGCTCTACCGGATTGTTACCACTGTCTTACAGAAGATGTCAGGTTGTTGCGTTTCGTACGGTGAGTGAGGTATCCGTAGGGCAAATCCTCCATTTCCCAATCCTTTAATTACCCCTTTCTTTGAAAGATCACCACACCTACAATACAAACACCACGCCTGCTCATAAATAGTTTTAAATTACAAAGCACTGCATGGCACTGAACTGCGGTCGTCACCCCGAGACATAAGATGTTAAGTCTCATAATGCTCAGTAATTTTACTGGCGTCAATGTCCTTCAAAGCGAAACACAACAGTGCTTACACACTATTGTTTGGCCGCAGAAATAGACGGCGCGGTGGTATCAACCCAGGTGGCCTCTCGTATACTAGGGACCTACCATCTTGTTTACGGACTTACTATGTAAGACTTGCGTAAGTAGATTACATCTGGGTGAATTTCAAGAATTTTATGTTTTAGCTGTTTACATCATATTTCTTCGTAAGTCCACTTACGTAAGAAATTACGTAAGTGGACTTACGAAGAACGCTTTTTCTTGTTCTTACACGAATAGAAATTACTGGTGTAATTCAGGCCTAAAAATTTGTATCGTTCATAATGTTGTAATTAACGTTGTTTTCTAACATAATATATTGTATTTTATCTACTATAGCTTTTCTTCGCGGCTCGGCCTCGTGATCTGCCTTTTTCCGGGATAAAAAGCCTATGTTCATCAGGGATAATGTAGGATTCTAATGGTGAAAGAATTTTTTAAATCGGTCCACTAGTGTCAGAGCCTATTCAATGCAAACTAAAAAAAAATCAAATCTTTCGTCTTTAAAATATTAGTTTTATAATAGTTAAGTACTCATTGCATATATTACAAGTAGCAACAATGCAATCATGCCTGTAACATCAACATTGGATATAATGTTGAATTCAGTGGTATTCAATGACTGTAGGTACGTCGTTTTAGCTGGAGGCTATGATTGGATTGTTCTAACTCATCGGCTCAGGTTCCCGAACACTCCCCAAGATGCGGACGGAGACTGAATGGGCAATAATTAATGGTCCTAATCGATATTCACCTATAATTTGCTCGATTTTGCGCACTTTGTTCTAATTTTGAGTTGGTTAAGCGTTGATGTTGATAAAATCACACGGAATTTATTTAAGAATGTATCAGGTAAATATATTATTGTTTGATTAAATAATCTGTACCTATAGAATTTATTCTTTAAAGATGTTTTAATGAGCTTGAAATGACTTAATAGAGACTTTAAGGCATAACAAAAAATACTATATAAAACATTATATTACAGTACAGAATACGTGTGGTTAAAAGTAATATTAATTTAAAATATATTAACTAAACCCGAGACTTGTCAACCGTATATCGCAAATAAACCAGCAAAAGACAACTAATGAAACACGTTAATTTTTACCGTCGTAATGGATTAAAAAGTCTTTATGATACCATTTCTACATAATATTTAGTGAAATAGACGTGTTAACAGAAATTTTCAAACCGGGACCTCTCAACCGACTCCGATAATTAGCGAGTGAGTAGTAGTAGCTACATAGTAGCCCCTTTGCGTCAGTTCAGAACATTGAAATGCAAAACAGGGGTCCATTATCTAAAATTTTAGGCGTCTCTTTGTTCCCCAGTACGGGTGGTGCAGGCTCGTTCACTTGCCCAGATTAAATGGGGATGAAAACAGAATCAGAATTTAATGGTAATGAAAAATATACAAAAAGGGCACCCAAGCTTTCATGTACAGTATTACGATATAAATTATGAGTTTCGGAAACGTACGTTTTTAGGGTATCGTAGCCAAATGGCAAAAACAGAACCCTTGTAGTATCGTCAGGTCTGTCTGACCGTCTAGTGTGTTCGTCTGTCGGTTTATTACCACAAACATTTTATTCGAAGATTATTAGCACTATGTGGATGAAAGGTGTATTCTATGCTACACAAAGCAGTATATAATCAGGAAAAAATCGGAGTGGATCTCCGTACATGTAAATGAGGAATGATTTTATTCTATTATTCATTGTCATGTGTGTATCATTGGATAGGTCCTTAAAGTTATGTAAAGTAAGGTTGTATGTAAGGTTCGTGCGTTACGCGTTTCCAAAGCCGTGAAACTGTTGACCACGAAGTGTGTGTGAATTGTGAACTACGAGGCTGAAAATTCTGAAATAAGTCAACTTAAGTTACATCTAACGAGAATTGATTTCAATAAGCTAAGTTGTATAGTTTTTGAGATATAAGACATTCTCGGTTACACTACGGAACGCTTCACTATGCGTTGTCCGACATGCACCTGTTTAAACAGTAGGTACCACCTACTAATCCGGCTAATTTTCGCTATTGCAATTCTAAAGGTCCATCAGTAATTAAAACTACCGACTCAATATTGATTATATCAGACTAAGATCTAATTATATTAACAATCTCTAATTTTATTGTTAACAAGTCATTTTTTACAACTTATAATGAAATAATTATAAAAATAGATGCACTCATACCGAAAAGACCACACTGTGATAAGATACTCGTTGGCATACATAAAAAAGAACAGTATATACATGGCGAATCTTGGTAATTCTTTAAGCTGTGTACTCTAGCAGCTTAGTTCTCGGCGAGGCGCATGTTTCTATTCGAAATAAGAAAATCCCGAACAAAGTTGACGATTACGAAGCAGGATTAATACCAGAAAACTAAGAGGATAACCCAGTCATAATAATACTACATTATAATCATACAACTATGTTATATTAGGTTGAAGTGTTTGAGGTAATTTTTATTATAAATTTACATCCTATCCTACTAATATTATAAACGCGAAAGTTTGTAAGTATGGATGTATGTTTGTTACTGTTTCACGTAAAAACTACTGGATGGATTTTAATGAAACTTTACAATAATATAGCTTATACATCAGAATAGGACATAGGCTACTTTTTATCCCGGAAAAAGCAGATCACGCGGGCGGAGCCCCGAGCAAAAGCTAGTATTTAATAATAATAAAATATTATGTTTTATTCTATATTTTTTCAGTTATACTGATAAAAATTTGGTTTGCGGAAGTATAAATCGGGGAGGGACCTACCACATATATTAATCCTAAATATCCATATGTTAATCCTAAATTCTATTTATGTACATATTCAACATCTGTTTTACATATAATAATATATATGTACAAAAAAAAAACCAGCATATTATAAATATCCCCAAAACCGTATTGTCAAGCCACATTCCATAGAACGCTTGTGTCGGATAAAAAAATAACACTGGGTTTTCGCAATTGCGGCGAAAGTTCTGCGCTTCTGTGCCCGCGATATCCGAAAATTTTAAAACGTGGTACAGACGAGCTGAATGAAGAATGTAAAAATTAAGCCGACTCAAAAACGGAAAAGCAGAAAATATAATTGGCTGCTAATACAATCTAAGCAAACCGAGTCGGTGCTATCGTTTCAGTTTATCTAAAACAGGGTTAATGATTGATCGCATTGACTCAAAGTCAAAACTCAAAGTCCTCACAGGTCAGATTACATTAGAAGTAACTATTATTTATTTGTTTTCGAGTTACAACTTTTAATAAAAGAATGATTAAAATCTGGGCATAAATGACGAAGTGCTAGTTTTTTAATCCCCGGTTGAACACCCTTATGTGTAATTTATTTAAATTTAAACGAAACCACCATTGAAAACCCTATCGAATAAAAAAGGGACCACTCTGTGGAAAGGTATGCGTGGTCATACATTAACAGAAGGAACAAAAAAGTGTACTCTCGAATTTAGAACCTTTTCCTTTTTACACTTACCGACACGACGCGACTGTCGAAACGTGAGCGCGCACTAAAACGGTTGTCATTTGATTTCACATGTTCCATTTTCAAAGGCTTCGCGCCAGTATTAGAATTTTTTATTGGCACGCTTGCTTCTTTCTAAACATTTTTTTTATGAATTGCCAATATTTGCTTTTAACGTTAGATGCTGGCGGTAGTGCGATTAATATTTTAGTAGTTTGATTTTAAAATGGACTGTACGATTTTGCATTTTTGGGCATGATCACAGAAAATTATCCGATTACAAAAGGAACATTATAAAATAAATGAATTACACTTTAATGATTTGTAATAATGCTTTTCTATAGAAACTATTGCTATAGTAAGTTATAGAATAATACAAACTTGACTATTTCCGAAGAAATTAATGTTTTTTTTCGGGTCAAGGTAGTTCGGGTTTTAATTTTGTAACTAATTTAATGCGACAATAAAACGAACAACATAGTTAAATTATAAATATTGTATTACTATCAACAATTATATGTTGTATTTCAATTGTTGTAAATTATTTTAATATGTTTATCCATTTTTTTTTAACCTCAAAACGATTTATTATAAACTGAACTAATTAAACTCCTTGCGCAGTCACTGTAGGACATATTAAAATACAAGTATTCCAAAACTATTATTATAAGCTCGCAAGAATATTATTTGAAGAGATTATTTGTGACACTATCCAAATAATCAGAAACCCATAACGTACATATAAGTAACTGTTTTTTTAAATATGACGTAGTCCTAGGACATCACCTATTTATCAACGAGAGTAGTGACATATGCAGACATTTTTGTGCTGAAATAAAAATAAAGAATATTTTGATTAATTTAAAATTTTCAAAGTAATTACATACATAATTGGAGTCATTTGTTTACTTTTTAAGAAACCGCAATGGTTACGCATGTCGTTATTAAATGGTATCGAGAATTGTGTTCCAAGCTACTGACCGCATCCATTGCGACTTGCGGCTGAGGAGCAAATCGGATTTTAGTTAGTTCGGTGTTCCGACTGACCGCTAGACCGTCTTACCCTTGCGTAAGCTCGTCAGATTTCCCTATTACATTATCTTCCTGATTGTACCACAAGGAGTTGATGCAACTTAACGTCTTATTGATTCGATATTAAAACATGCACTGACCTAGAATGCGTAGACTTATTATTCTTATTAAGTTCTAATGGGGTTGACATGTCCTTGTGGAAAAAAAGAAATCCCGCAAAATAAAGATTTAAAAAATAAATTGCCGAACTTCATTTGTCAAATTTATTTATGTCAGCAAACTTCTAAGCCCAAGTTTCTAAGTAGTAGGGGCCGCACTGTACACAATTTTGTCTACAGCTTGAAGGGGCCGGCTCGACCTGGTTATTCTACCTCTGTCTCACACAAAAAGTCGACGTAAAGTGAAGTCATACATTTTTACCTATTGTTCTTTTGTTATTTGGTAACACATTAAGAAATTAATTGAAGGCACATCATTTGTATGTATAATTAAAAAAAAGATAAAGTAAAAGAGTGTGTTACGATAAGTGGTCCCTTCGATCTCTGCCATACAACCTTAGGATTGAATGGTGCCAAAAGTAAAGTGATTAGTAATTATCCGCCATAATAACATAATATTTTCGGTGATAATTTATATCTACAAGCTAACAAACTCAACTACGTAGTGTTAATTTACTATACTAATTACTTCCAACACGTTGCGTAAAAAGTAAGGGTTAAAATTTAATCAGATCTCGTCTGAAGGGGTCTATCGTACCCTCTGACAAAAACGTCGCTGACCGCCCATCGAGCTCGGAGGGTTTACATAACAATGTCCAATAGTCTGTGGTACACAAAATTGCATGCCTCTCAATGAAGGGACGCATAGCCTGCAGCCACACCGCACTGACGAGTTTTTTATTAGAACTGTATTGCGCAATAGTAAAAAATAATATCGAACAAACCTAAAATGCTAAAGATAGACATAACTAATTTTGAGTCGGTGCTCTTTGTTTATTATTCAGATGTTCAGCATCAAACTGCACTATACCTAGGCAGGTTTTACAAGGTGGTAGGTCCCTCGTATGGCCGTCTGGGTTGGTACCACCGCTTTGTCTATTTCTACCAAGCCACAATGTGTAAGCACTGTTGTGTTTCGGTTTGTAGGACATTGAAGCCAGTGAAATTACTGGGCATTATGAGACTTAACATCTTATGTTTCGGGGTGACGAGCGTAGGTTAGTGCCATGCAGTGCTTTGTTATTCAAAATTATATGCGGTGTTGCTTCTGTTTATGGGCATGGCGCTTATCATCAGGCGAGCGCCTTGCTCGTCTCGTCATTGAATCAAATACATCGACGATCATACGATCCGTACAGCGCACCTAGCTGATCATATCGGCGTTTTAACTGTACATATCTCGTAAACGAATCATGTGACAGTTATTGAATAACTCGTACTATGGCTATAGCTTACGTACGTACAAACCTGGGTTCAGATGGGCACACATTCGTCTAGGCTAGTTATTAATTACATTATTGCTAAAAGGATTACTCGGCTCGAGCACAATACTTTTAAAGTGGTTAAGGGTTGAGTGGTTCTGATGCAGGGTTAATCCATGAAAATGTTAAAGTGGATTGTATCGTGGTTGGCTTGCAATTAAAATTGCTTTTGTGGGTTGTTGGCTGAAAGGGATGCATGGCGTTAGTTTTGTTTTAATGTTGAACATTTTGGAATAATTTACTGCCTCTTGTATTTATTATACAACACTATAATAATATATGATGATGGTATAAATAGACATATAAATTATATCATTAAATAATATACCTTCAGAGTCCTTTGTATAACACCATTAAATTATTTTAATTTTTTTTCTAATTTGGTCGTTCGGTAATTAGTATTTTATGGGTACAAATTTTTGAGAAACTAAGATGCGTATAACTATATTCGCAGTATTGTAGTTACTTGAAAGAAAACATGAAAATATTGCTATTATTTCATACCAACAAACTGATTTTATATTTAAACTGATAAACGTTCTTCAACTGGGATTCAAATCCACACAAATGTGGTAGATAGCTTGATCTCATTACATCTCGTGGAGTGAACTTTAATAAATCTTGAGGCGTACTTCATCAATAACAAAATAGACCGTTCAAGCTGCATTAATTCTTTCTTATTCATTTTCTATGGCGTGCACACTATTGAGACCAAACCAAGAAACGTTCTGATTTTACTTTAAAGGTTTGTTCATGTTTTTTTTATGAACAGGTTTAAAAGTAGTTTCGAAAAATATGTATCGGTATCATTTGTTTTTGACACGAACAATTTTATAAAATTAACGTGACTTGTTAAGATTTTTTATTTTCAGTCACATTTTGTCGATACGTGTGCCATAATCCTAAAGTGTAGTTTAATAGATTTTATTATAATATATCAAGGCATGCATACTACTTAAATTCAATAAAAAAATACTATTCTAGATAACTTACTTATACTATCTACGGGTATTTAATTATTCTAATTACTATATATCCTGACTAACTAAGTAATCAACGTCCATACCAAACAGCAGAATTGTTGAGAGCTAATTCTCTGTTAAATGTTGGGTGCTATATAATGATATAATACATCATTGCTCGGGTGTATTTAATTTATAATTGCCGGCATTCATAACAAAGAAACAATTCTACAATAGTTTTCAACACAGGGTTTGTTGTGTCGACAGAACTTTTCCGCGGGGCCTGTATTAAACGGCGGCCCCTCCGCGCTTCCCTTTCCCGTCCGTTCTTCTGTTTCGCAGTTGTTTCTCTATATTACTCGAAGTATGAAACTGTTGGATCTTACAGCATGATCGGACCGCGTCGACGAAAGCTTGGACTTGTTCAAATAAAATGAAGAAGTATTTAAATCGTGTAAACGATTTTACAAGATTTTCGCCGACTCGTGACACGGATTCTGGAATTTATTGAATAATATTATAAATAATTTTGCAGAAATAGAAGTGCAATTGAGACAGACCTCTTAAAACTACGATATTAGATTTTAATGAAGTATTGGCCGCTATTGTTCTTTGTGTAAATTATCGAAATTTAAAGTAAATATTTCTAATCAGTGATAAAGAATGTTAAAATATTAAAAAAAATACACTCATTTGCAAAAATATGGGTGGTTTTAATTCTTTTTCTTTTTAATTTATGCTATGTAATGGCATTATTATGCATTTCGACAATGACAAGTATAATTTATTCTATTTAAACTAGTTTTTGAAAGAAATTAAAATAAGTGTTGAACCGTACTGTCAGAATTCCCGCCACAACTTCGTTTTAATTCTTTGACTGTCTGTAAAAATAATAAAACATTTTTTTTTGTTTCATTATGTTTAATTACCGGCATGTCAGTGAATTGACGCAGTGTGTAAAAAAATCTTTCTAAATTTAAATTTAAGGTTTAGGCGGGGTTTTAGATGAATAAATAGAAAATTATTGTTCTCACTGCATATTGCGGCACAAAATGTTGGAAATCTATTTTCTACTCGGGTTGTCGCGCGTAGCCACCGCAAAAATGAGGCTCCGGGCGATTGCCTTGCTGCCCACCACCTAAAGCCGCCACTGAAGTAGTTAGTACTTAATGCAATTCTTGTAATCCTCTATTCTTAGACACAATATGAAGTCATAACATGTATTTAATATGCTATAATGTTGTTGTTAAACGTTTCAAAATATATAAATACTCTATTGACCAAACGCGCGATCCTAATATCAATTTTGGCTAGAGCTCAATATTATAATTTGAACACAAATTGATAAACCAACACGCAGCGATTTGTGTCAGGCGTCGCAATTAAACCTAAACAGATTTCGGCGTTTAGTTACAAATATTGCCTCTCTGATCAAGTTCTATATTTGTGTTTATGTGTGCGTGCATGTGTGTGTATATGCCCGTACGCCTGCGTGTGTGTATGTTGGTGTTGCCGATATCAACCGCGCGTAAATTCCTTTGTGAGACAGAAAGGGGTAGTTATCGGTATTTTTTGCCTAAAAGTCATTTCGTGTGATCCATATAGTTTTATTTTTATTTATTTATTTAGTTGAGGGTTACACACTGAGTTAACAATGGTAAATTACATTAATTGTTAAGGTATACACGTTTATAATAAGTAATGTGATTGCTATTCTAGAACTAGTAGCCACAGCATTAAAATAAAACATTAACATTTCTATGGATAAAATAAAAACGTTCACTTTCACCATGTTTTTTTTAACTAACCGACAGTTTAACATTAATAATGCGATCGCCGACCACATTTAATATACGTAAAGTTAAAACTTTCTTTAACCAAACTAATAAGTCTTACGAGCACTTATGCGGTAAATTAATGCACACCCGGGAAGTCGCATTAGTTTATTATAAATTCCATTTATATACTATACTTGGTACTACTTTACTATATTAAGGCTGTGCCAGCATCGGAGTGACGATATATTATGCAGTAATGAAGTTACCTAGAATTTTTATGTATTTTATAAATATCACTAGCTGTACCCGGCGCTATTAGCTACGCCACCAACTAAAATAAATTTGAAGGAAACACATTACACAAATATATGAAATTTATTGGAATGACAGTGGCGCCATCTGTCGAAAATTGGTCGTAACAACTCAGAAACCTTCGTGGGCTCATGCACAACAACTTTGCTAAAGATCATCACATGATCAAATGCATTGTTTACGATTCTATAAAGGACATACAGACAAACATTCATTTTTATATATATAGATGAAGTGCAATATAGTATAGAGTTGAGTTGAATTACGTCTTTCTCTGACGCACACGTCTCGATTCAGATTGAGTCTGCGGCATGTACTGTCGTCTATAGTTGGACGTACAGGCTAAATCGTGCGTTCAATGGCTATGACAATAATCTCTCGGGTCCAATTTCTCGGCTACCCTGTTTACTGACTAGTTAGCATGTTGATTACATTATAATGCCAATCGCTTCCTGAGCCGATGACGAATATACCGTCCGTTGCAGTGGCGTCTACTCTAATTGAGCTCCAGTCTTGTTTTTTTATGTTGGCTCGGCAAAATGACTACACTACACCTGATGGTAGGTGTAGTGCAATCCAAGAATAGTGTCGACTAACAGCAGTGTCTATCGTACTTCGGCAAAATTATGTCGACTTTTATATTGTCGATATTTTTGATTTTTCTATGTAATGTATTTGAAGACGGTTCTTAAAAATAATATTATTTTTTATATTTTCAGTGTTAGATACTACTACGGTTTGTAAATTCCAACACAATAACACAATCGCGATATTTCAATAAAATTTTGACCACAATTGGCAGAGAAATCGATGTACATAACATAAAAAATATACACGTCAAATTAAGAACCGCTTTCATTTTTAAGCCGGTTAAAATTGTTCGACATCCCTCAAAGCATACAAAGCAACCAGTGTTCGAGCACTCTGCTTGGGGCTCTCTAATATACAGCTGTAGGTATAATTTTTTTTCATTGTAATATTTAATTTCGTGTTGTCCATTCATCTTTTATTAAATTATTCAAACGAGACGAAAAGATTCAAAATGTTGCTTATTATTTTTTATTTGATTGAATGACGCAATGAGCATAGCGCTCGCCTGATGGCGACCTTACAGGCTTACGCCACGCCTGCCCATAGACAGAAGCAACACAAAAAAAAAGTTTGAATTACAAAGCACTGCATGGTACTCAACTGCGCTCGCCACCCCGAGACATAAGATGTTAAGTCTCATAATGCCCAGTAATTTCACTTCCGTCAATGTTCTTCAAACCGAAACACAGTAGTGCTTATACACTGTTGCTTGGCGGCAGAAATAGACAAAGCGGTGATACCAACCCCGTCTGGGCCTCGCGCATGCCCCTTTCATACCTCCCACCTAGTATATATATATAAAATGCAAAATCATCAACACTGCTAAACTTCCTGCCTACCGTGTATTGTTACACCTTATTGCACTATCCTAATAGGGCCACAAGCACCTAGGGAGATCGAGTGCACTGTTTAAAATTTCGAGTATACTGACATGCCTACCTGCAGTTGCTACTGCAGGTGATTTTTCTATTTATTTTTAAAAGAGCATTTGAAGTGAGGTATTCGAATTTAAAACTGAAGCGAATTTTTCGAAGGGCCACACAAAAGCGCTTTATTTACACTCTACGAAACTAGTTTTTCAGTAATAAAAAAGCCGGGTAAATTTTGATTTGTCATTCAGAACATCCAACGAACGAAATATAACGTCCTTTTTTTTTTTTTTTTTTTTTTTTTTTTTTTGTGTTGGGATTGCTGTAAGCCTGACTCTAGTCGGCTGTATACAGCTTCACCGGACTTGACTGACCACCGCTGAGGGCACCCCCTTTGGGGTACGAACCTCGGCTCAGGACGGTCACCGGAGAGGGCAGAGACATCTGCGATTGGGGTTTAGGGGACAAATTTTTTAGGACTCTACTTGATGATTATCATCATCATTAACATCGGCTCGCGGGCCGGTACTAGGGTCGGGGGCGTTGCGGGGAACGCGGCGCGGTCCTCGGCGGCGAGGACGGTAGGTCGGTTGTGTGCAGTGTTTTTTATTGAATTCCTCTCTCCTTCGGATGGCCAGAGTGGTCGCATCGTCTGGGTCAGTGAGGACGCTACGCGGACGTCTCCACTTTGCACGGTCAAAGGGAGTGTATATTGAGGCTCGTCGGACGAGCGGATTCGGATGGTGGGCGGCGCGATCGAAATAGCGCATGCTGTTCATTTTCATGAACTGCCGGATGGTCGGCAAACCCATGTCCACGTGGATATTGAGATTCCTCACATACCACGGGACCCCAGTAATTCTACGCAGAAAGCGATTCTGCAGGGTTTGCATGCGTCTATATCGTATTTCGGGTACATGCGCAAACGCGGGCGATGCGTAAGTCATGATCGGCCTAATGCACGTCGTGTAAATCCTAATCTTGTTGCGGGTCGAGAGTTTGCTTTTACGGTTCATGAGCCAGTAGAGCTGGCCCAACGCGAATGCGGCTCGCGCGCGTACCGCGTTTAAATGGGGAATGAAGGTAAGCTTCTGGTCAAGGGTAACTCCTAGATATTTAACTGTCTTGGTCCAGGGAATGGGCATGTTAGACATGGTCACATTCGGCACTGGAGCAAGACGAGCTGGGAATCTATCGAATATGATCGCGGCACTTTTGGACGGGTTGATGGTGATTCGCCATTTGCGGAACCACTGACCGAGTTCGTCGTCAGCGGCTTGCAAAGTGCGGACCACCTCAACTAACGTCCTTTAAAATGTTTCTTCTTAATATACCTAGCCTACAGAATATGTTTCAGATATTTCTAAATGTAATATTGTTATAATGTTATACCTACGTGTAAATTTTCCAAAAACAAGCTAAACTAGATTTCAGTGTCATATAAGTGTGGGACCCCTGACAGAAGTCGTGTAATGTGTAATTTTGTAGCCATAAAATGGTTTCTATCGAGAAAAAGTTTACGAAGTAGTTTTGAACTTGTAAAGAATGCGCAACGCGTCCTGGGTGCGCTGCTTAAACTTTTCAAAATAGTGCCGTTGGTTGCTTCTAACCAATTAGTTCGACTGTAACTTGCAGGAGTGTTATATAGCCGTGTTGCGATCGCAATAATTAATATCACATTTTATACTCGGTGCCGCAGTTGTATTGCGTATGCGGTACGACGGTTATTGATGTCTCGGGTTCGATCCCCGAGTCAGGTAAAGTGATATTGGGTTTTTCTATCCCGAAATGCTCAGTATCAGCACGGAGTCTGGAATTATGCCCGGTATGACGATAGGCGTGCCCCCTATCATATAATGGGACGGAAATACGCTCTCTGAAATGTGGATGTACTGGTTACACCTCTGCCTACCCCTATCGGAATTACAAGTGTGAGTGCGTATGTTCATGGTATATATAAAATGTTATGTGTATTTCACTTTGATGTTAGAGGTGGATTTTACAAAGTTTGCACTTTTTGTATGGCATCCTGAAGTTGAGCGGGGAGTTTGGCGTTAAATTACCCACGCACTTTCTTCTTGATCTATTTTTTACATTTAAAATGTTATAACTTAATCTATAAAGTTGTTTAAATATAATTGAAGTTCTTATAAATTTGTAAAAATATAATAGGTCTGAAAAAAGTTTCTTCGTATTTTATATATAATTACGGGACATTGTTTTCAAAGTTTCATAAAAGTTATAAGAAAAAATACATTTTGGAAAATAATGCAAAAGAAACATGTTGAGTTGAGTAACACGAGAGTAATGCAACAGGGTCAAAAATAATATTAATATTACTAAACTGAGGCAAGCGGCCGATACAAGCCAAATCTATATGTAACATGTGGTAAAAGCATATTGTGACCGACTTCACTGCGAGTGGCATAAGGGCAGGTTGAAGAAGAAGAAGAATATTACTAAACTAACATAATGACAACAGATTTGCTTCAGAAAGTTAAGATTAATCTCGATTAAACCAGTTATATCATAGAAAGCCCGTATTCCCATCGGTCAAATACACACATACAGATAGACAAACAGTTAGAAAGACATACAAAATGGGCAAATTTATTACAACATTTTTGTCGAGGGTTAAAAAGCAATAGTTTTTTATAAAGTAATAAAAAGTTATTAATATACACAATATTTAGGTACACAATATTTCTCTTGTAATATTCTAACGTTCGTCAACTATATTCTATCCATAGTACCGAATGTATTAGGTACCAATACATAATTGTAGTTCAATTCCTTGTACACCTCACGAACAAAGATGTGACATGAATATCCACAAAGCATGGACATGTCACTGCCGTAATCCTCAGAGGCGTCTAGATAATCCGGTTTTCGATCCGATCGGTGGAGTAAAAGCAATGCATTCGGGTGAAGGTACCGGTAAATTGATTTTGTATTGAATGTTGAACAGTACATAGATACCTACCTAACTCTAAGTTCAGGATTATACGCTTTGCTGACTTGTAGAAAACGATAGAGAGGATAGTGGAGTGGCGTTGCGGAGGTCATTGATTGTAAAATAATAATATCTGTTATACTTACGCTTAGTAATCTATCTATCACTACATATTATAACACAAAGTCCTCCGTCCCGTTTGTCTGTATGTTAATTCGCGATAAACTTAAAAACTACTGAACAGATTTTCATACGGTGTATACAGGGTTATTTTTAAAACACTGACAACCTCGCAGGAGTAGATTCCTAAGGTCATTTGCTACTACTGTTGTTCTACGACTTTTCATAATTTGTTAGATTTTATTTTCATACAAAAATAAGTATTCATTTAATTTCCGTCTTGTATGTTACAACGCGCATCGCAGATTACGTAAACAAACACGCGAAACGTGGGGAAGCGGGCTAGCGCCTATGACCTTGAACTCCCGAGCAGCTGACCGCGCGCCGCGCCGCGCCGCAGTCTACGAAGAAAAACACGACACAACAAAAACTTGTAAAATCATTTTTTTTTTAATATATTGAGTTATATCCAAACTCGTAGAACAAAAGTTGCTCCGTATGGGGTCAGCTATTTGGCTCTGCGAGGTTGTCAGTGTTTTAAAAATAACCCTGTATATGCGGATATATATGAAAGCGGATAGAGTGATTCATGAGGAAGGTTTATGAATAATTTGGCAAGGTTTTGTGTAAATTGGTTGAAATATAATAATAATTGTTAGAAGTGTCGGAAAAGTCAAGCCGCCTGGGAGCTTTCGTTAAAAACGCTAATCCCTTTGAGATATAATACAACAATGAATTGTGGGATATTCCTGTTTTATAACTCTACAAGAAATTTCGCGATGGAATATATCTATCTTACTATACCCATTCTATCTTCTTACAAAATGGTCACGTACGACGCGGTAATTGGAAAGCTATTTAGACGGATACCATATTAATCCTTATCAACTCAAACACGTTAGTTATCTTAACATTATTATAATCTTTTACATCATATAAGTTAAATGAATGTCTTCGGAGTAATTGCAAAAAATTAACGCGTGCGAAAATAAATTCAAACGCATTTCTCACACCGACACCGACTCGCTTGATGCGATTACCCCCACGCCTCGTCCATCGCTATTTCCCCAGACAAAACATGTAGGCATATTATGCTCTACTACCCATGCTTAGCCGGGGCGGGTCGCTAGTCTAAAAATATAAAAATCAAATGTTAAAAACTTGTTAAGCAGCGATAGCTCAGCGGGGAGTGGTATGGATTGTCGAGACGAAAGTCGCAGGTTCGATACCAGCCCCAAGAGCATACACCACTGACTTTTCTAAGTTATGTGTATATTAATTGTTTATTATCGCTTGCTTTAACGGTGCAGGAAACATCGTGAGGAAACCTGCATACCTGAGAACTCGATAAGATTTTTCGAAGGTATGTGAAGTCTGCCAACCCGCATTAGGCCAGCGTGGTGGACTAAGGCCTAATGTAGCCAGCAGTGGGATGTATATAATACAGGGCTAGAAAAAAAAAGTTGTTTATCTGGAAAAAACTCTAAAATGAGTCGACCGATGTTATATTGTTTTTGTTTTATTCGCGACGACACGGGAGTGGTTTAGGAATAAAATATAATTAGGAAAACCAACAGGAACATCCGAGTTAACGAAAAAAAAAATATTGGTAATGTTGTAATTTTAACAGCTGTGCTATGCATAACTGTTGTTCCTTGTGGTGATATGAAATATTTACATTTAAAATCTATTTTTCATAAAATAGGCGGTGGATTTTGAGAATAGATTTGATTGAAGGAAATTTAATTACATTTTGCGAACATTCATTTTGATGACATAAAATTGAAAAAAAAAACAATGTCAATGACGTGGGCCCGTGGCGTCCCCGTGCGCGTGGTCTTCGCGATGACCATCAACAAATAACAAGGCCAGTCCTTGGAAGTTCGCGGTATTAACTTGGAGTGATTCCTTGGTGTTATTTCCGTGTTTCGCGTACAAGCAACTGTATGTCACGTGTTCACGTGTTAGAAAACCAGCATATTTGTTTATTCACGTGCCCGAAAAGACCAGTGTTTTTTCAATATAATAATATATCCCATAATAAATAAAGAAAATACGATTTCACAAGAACTATATTTTTACCGGTGTGACTGTACTCTCGTAGTATATTGTCTGTGAAAACTTCAGTCAGTTACTTAATACAGTATAAAAGATATAACACATTAAAAGTTGGACAAACAGCTTAGTAATAATTTTCCGCCTGCATTCCCTGGGTATGAAACCATGAAAAGTAGAATCATAGGTTAAGTTAAAGCCATACTGCTCTATGGATTAAAGCGAATTGTAATAGTTTGAGCAACTTCTAATCACGTGGAAGCTACATTCTTGACAAATCCGTAAGTTAGGTTTACGTGTATTGGACCTACGTTTCAAGTTTTATTTCAGAGTGGCTTTTGCTTAAATTCTACAGAAGCATAATAAACAAATAAATAAATAGATACTCCAACAGTCAAACATATAGTCCTGACCCCACACTAGGTTAACCTGTATTGTGGGTTTCAGGAACCACGAGGGACTTGCGATCCCACTACATCCAAACCTGAAACAATTATTTATGAACCACACAAACATTTGTCTCGGTGCAGGAATCGAACCCACGACTTTTCGCATCGCAGCCGGCTTCGCGCCCACTGCACCACGGAGGCTGTTAGAATGGCTCAAACATTAAAAAATATGTCAAACCGTTTATGATTTTACAGAAAGATTGGCGTGAGCCCGCAGCTCCGCCTACATGGTGTAGTTTTACGGTACCTTAGAGGATTCTGCCTCACACAATAAACAAGTATACTCAACATTTTCCTTCATAAAAATATTTTTCTCGGTATCCGTATCCTACTCTTTATTCGAGATTATGATCTTTCTGTGTGCCTAATTTACTCAAAATAGTCACTTGTTTTTGCGTCATGTTCGCACAAACAAACATTTTTTTGAAAGAATAGTTGAAGGGGCCGCCCAGTATTTTATTTTGGTATATAAAGATCTTGATTGTTTACAGAGTTACACTATAATTATATATTTTTTTCCAAATTAGTGAATCACGTGATTTTTAGTTCTTCACACTTCCTTCAGCCATATCCATAAGCAGTGTTGGTTTAACAAATGCAGCAGGAAAGGCTATGCTATGCCCATAAGTGGTTTACGGAGACTTCCGTATCCTAGCCCGCTAGAGCAAGGGTAGAGCGCAATATACTTGAGACGAGCCGGTGGGATGGTGAAAATATCAAACAAACAAATATTACTGTTAATGTTTTATAATCACACACATTATTAGTGTTTATTTCTTAGCCTTTACTTCTACGCTCTTTATAGACAGATAAATTCATATTCTTTGGGAGCAGAACTACAATTAATTAGAATTTTGATTATGGAATCCTCGATGACAAGACTGATTCGGTTTTGTTAGGTTTTTTGTATTCGTGTGTTACATACTAATTTTAACAGTAAGAGTGGCTATGCGCTAGCGATCTGTCGATTTTAATTGATTTGTGATTATTTTTGGATTTTTTTAACTTTAGCAATGTTGCAATGCGAATTTATATTCTTACTAACCAAAATATGCAAACATATTTAGGACGTTTTCGTACAGCAAACGGAATTGTAATTAACCTAATTTTTATAGTTAGTTAGTGCAGTTGAACGATGCGTGATAGCGAACACGGTGCAGCTTACCTGTGAACATGACGAAACAGAGCGCCACTCCACAGTATAGTACTATGATTTAATTTAACGCTTCGAAAATATTCGGTTTTGTGTAGTTTTTAGTACGAATATGTAATTAATGCCCGAATAATATGTATATAATCTAATGTTGTAACAAGTTTGTATTATTATTGTATTATTATGCTGGTGGGAGGATACTTGTATCCGACCGGATAGCGACCACCGTACACTGGTGCTAAAACCTGCCATAGTGGCCCACCTTGCGTGGGTCGCGTTCCAGGGTCAGCCAGTGTATATCCGGTTCTCCCCAGGGGGCTTGCCCCCTGATCCTCACCCTTTTCCCATCCTTTTTTCCTTCCCCTCCCCCTTGGCCCTTTGGCAGGCCGGCATGATCTTGCCGACCAACGATGGACACATTTTTTATCGTTGGTCGACAATATTTTTGGATTGCGCTACACTTACCATCAGGTGTAGCGTAGTCACTTTGCCGAGCCAGGATAAAAAAAAAAAAAAAAAAAAATAATAATGTCAATTTTCGAAATTATATTGTTATAATTTTGAATTGACACTCAAGTAGACTATTCAGGTAATCTGCGCGTCGCGCGTCGTCCGTAACTCAACTCACGTTATCATTCGTTAAACTGCACCATAACAAAGTCAAAAACTTATTACTTATGTCCTGATTTAACAAAATACATTCATCCATTCCATCAATAAAAAAATTACAAATAAAAGAACATATTCATATCGTATTAAGGTTATTCACGTTACGGAAATGTAGAGATGAGGTTTGATGATGGAAATATAAATGAGACGAATGAACATTGGCGGTAAAACCGCGAAATAGTATATTATGAAGGAGGATAATATTAATTTAAAAGAATGTGGGAGAAACACCGCTGTAGCCGCTAAGGACAGCAGGTAGTAATGTTTGCGTAAATATTGCATAATGTGGGAGGCGGATAAATTATATTTTTTTATGCCGCCGTGATCACGGTGCGTAATACTAGTGTTCCTCTAGTTTAGAAGTTCCCAGACTTGTTCACATATACCACTTTTAAAATTTTCAAAATTAAATTTAGGTTCCGGTGGACTTCTTGCAGGTCCATTTCTACCATATTTCTTCATTTCTACCATATAAAAAATGTAAAGATAGTTACATCGACGTAGACCCCCGTCTCCCGTAGTCATACATGAAAAAAAATTAAAAAGTTTTGCTTATTATAGTTTAAATATTTAGATTATTCTATTAATTTCTGATACAATGTAATTCTGCCTGGTTCTAGAATACTAAGTGATTATGAAATAATTATATTATAAAATTTCAAGTCTGTGTGCTATCATTTCTATGGCATTATGGTACAAATTATAAGAGTCCCGCATAAAAAAATGTAAATTGATACACAGTAGGTGCTACGTGTATTAGTATGTTGTACTGTTAAAGATAAACACGATACTTCCATTATGGAGTATGCGAAATTATGTTCGCTTGGAGGAAAATAAATAATAACAAATATGTATCGTTTCATTTTATTATCAGTGAAGCGTCTAGGTTTGTATCAAGGGCCTACTTAATGAGGTTCGATCAAGATTTACCACCAATTAACGATAAGTTATTTTAAGTACCTAGTATTTTTCGATCGGTATGTTATTATATGTCAGAGTGTGATTTATATTTGAATGTGACATTTATTATTTATTAGTTAGCATTTACATAAAGCTAGTGAAACAGGCGATTGAAGTTAGAAAAAATAATATTCAAGCGTTATACTGAACCTAAATGGCCAAAATTTACTAAGACAAAAATTATCGAATTAAATATAATACATAGATTAAACCTATCAGTCACATACATAGATTTGACTACAAAGTAAGATACGAATCTTGTGTCGTGGGCATCAGGAAGTACGAGAGACTTTCGGTCACACAATACCCAGACCCTAAACAAACATTTGTGGATCACATAAACATTTGTCTCAGTGAGGGGATCGAACCCGCAGTCGCTCTTTTCAAAGTCAGCTCCTCGCCCGCTACGCTAAAGAGGCTGTCAAAAATAATACTCTGTAACAAAAATAAGTTATTAATTTACAAATTGTTGTGAGTGAATCATTAAAAACTTTTCAAAGCTCCAAACCAAAGAGCACAAACTGGTTTAACATTTACAATTGTTGAACCAAGTACAATATTTAACTAGTCAAACTTCACGCCATTTTCTCGAAATCAGTGCAATGTTACTTGGGACAAATAGAACCTAATTAGGGTCTAATTTTTCATACATTGAACTTTGTAGTAATTTCACTATCGTCGAAAAAAAGCTATGTATATTCAGTACAAACACTCAAATATTAGTATACAGTGCAGAGCAATCCTGACACTCAAATAATTTTGGGTGTTCGCTTCTGCATTCCGTAATACAATCTCAGACAGTAACCGATTGGGAGTTGGTTGAAGGTAAAACGGTAAAACTCGATATACCCAGTATATTGCTATATTGCAGTATATTGGGTACATTTTGCGTTCGGTTTCAAGTATTTGAAGTAACTCGGAAAACTGTTTTATATTTACGTATATACAGCATACATTTTAGACTATATCTGTCACATGTGTAAACAATATGAGTTTATTGGAACGAAGTTCCTTACGGCAGGCTTGGAGAGGATAGGGATTTCGCTGCGTGACCGAACTGAAAAAAATGTGATAGTAAAACCGTAAGAAATATGCGTGGAAAAAATGCGTGGAAAAAATGCGTGGAATAAAACCGTTAAATGAGACTTTTTTTAAACTTAATTTGATATCTAGCACACAAAGTTAAAGTCGAAATTCCGTTAATAAAACAGATAGATAACTTATGACATTTGGAAATGTAGACGCGGTTTGAAATTTGAATTTGAATTTTTGATTATAGAACACGGCCGTCCACCGTTTAGTAGCCAGTCTAAGTCTAAATTAATAAGTTTTTATTTATAATTACATAAGTTGATAAAAAATGCTATACAATAGCTTTACCGCGGCAGTCTGCGAGTGCTACACGTCTTTTTTTTATTTCTATTTTTCTATTCTATTTCTATGTAATTTTATGTTGTCAAACAAAAATAAAGAGACATATTTTGTTATTTTAGTTGATAATTTGTATTTTTTACAATTTGTGTCGATTCTACATTAGCCGAAGGAACTTCGTTCCTACCTGGTGTCCCACGACACACACCAATTTTAGTTTTTTTTTTTATATTTTTGTTAATACCAATGACGTGCAAACTATTGAAAAATCTTGCACTAGATCCTCAGTATGTGTGCGCATGCACGATGTAGCAACTCTAAGTCCCGTATTCATAAACGTAACTATTGAGGCCTCATAGTAAGTCCGAACGCAGTGGATTGAACATCATGCCCGTATTTACAAACAACACTCAAGTAAGGTCGTTGCCAAGTATCGTATTCTGTATACATGATTGGTCTGTTTTTATTTAGCGCTAAAAGTTACCAATGACATGACTTTTAGAAAAATCGTCACTAGATGTTCGCGCTCTCTATGAGTACTCATAGTTACATTTATAAATACGGGGACAAGTTCAGAGTTTTTATTATTTAACGCTAATTGGTCGATTTTCAGTATTAGCAAATATTTTTTGTTTGTAGCATAGGCAGATAAACGAAAGAGTCACCTGATGGTGAGTAATCTCCACCGTTCATAACCGTAATAATATTGGACGCGTTTCCAACCTCAAAAAAATAAATAAAGGTATAATCACTAAACAGTCAACATGTTACATTACATATTTATTAATGTTTTCATATTAATGTATCTCATCACTAATGTAAAGGTAGAGATGTAATTATATTTCGTGATAATAAATAAATAAATAATATTATGGGAACGGAAAGTTATAATGTCACGTAACTTTTCTATGAAATAGTGGTAACCTACCTATTCAATTAATAAATTAGGTATTAAATCTATTAATCAAATTATAAAATTAATAACTCTAGCAGGAAGAGTAACTATTCAATCAAATTCATTTCACTAAAATTTAACAATGCGAAAATGTGAATAATAATTATATCTAAACAAAACCTGTTTAGCAAAAATATAGATGCTGAATCGAATGCAATAAAAATGAAAATCGGATAACTCTGTGAAAAGTTTTACGTAGTTATAAAAAAAAAACAAATATACGCGTGGATTTGAGAAACTATTCCTTTTTTTGTCGGTTAATAAATTATTGTGACGAACTACGGCAAAGTATAAATAGTGCAAACTTTACCGTTTCTCAGCTACGGTTTTCGTAGCCAATTTAGTTGGCGTAGACCCACGTAGAGTGGACGTAGCGTGCTACGCGTAGCGGCGGTAATGCGCTTTATATTAATGCGGTATTCTAGCGTTACTCTGCACCAAGCTGTTATAGAGTTCTACATTATTCTGCCTCGGTGGCGCAGCTGTATTGCGCACGTGGTACGACTGCTCTGCTGAGGTCTGGGGTTCGATCCCCGGGTCGGGTAAAAGTCAAATTAGGTTTTCTATCACGATAATTCTCAGTATCAGCCCGGAGTTTGGAATTGTGTCCGGTATGGCGATAGGCTCGCTTTCTATCACGTTATGGGACGGAGGTACGCTCGGCAAAATGTGGGTGTATTGGTTTCGCCTCTGCCTATCCCATCGGAGATTACAGGCGTGAGTGCGTACGATAATATTTATATTTGACGAAACTCTATCCTCATCGTCTTACATAATTCTACAAATTAAATGAAAATCAATTTCGATGTCTATGCCTCAAAGGTTTTGTGTTGTACTTGGCTTTTTAATTAAGAGCTACTAATGAGCTTTGCGTCTCAGTAGTTGATGTGACGAAGGCCTCTCTTTGACATGGTTGGTTTATATAGACATCTCCTACTCCGCCCACGCCGCCTTTCATATTATTGTCTAGGCTCTAAGTCATTGGGATTTTAACTCTTTGTAAGTAAAATTGTCATGACTTCGTTTTTGTTTTTCAAAATACTGTTAAAACCTTTGTTACGTAGTGGTTAACGTTTACTCGAATATTGTGCAAAACACTCCTAATATTATTTGTTTTATTTATTTGAGCATAGTGTAATGAGACGGAATTGAAATTTTAATTCAAGATAGTAAAAATACACAGTGTATGCACGATACCTGTGCTTCAAATAATTAAGGAAAATTAAATAGACGCAAAGAATAAAAAATGTAATAATCGAGGTAATCCATTTTGAGTGGGAGTCTATTGTAGTTCATTGAATTTATTTGTTCATGTTTTAAAATAGATTGAATTGATAGTAAAATAACGTGCACCGATTTCTGAGGTCGTATGATATCAAATGATTTTCTATTTTGTAACTTTAATACCCAAGATAAAACAACAAGCCGACTGTTTCATTAGATAATATTTTTTCTGTTATTTCTACATTGGATTATATTTAGCAGTTTCCGTGGCACAGTGGGCAAGTAGCCGGCTGCGAAGCGAGTGGCCGTGGGTTCGATTCACGCACTGTGAAAAATGTTTGTGTGATCCACATATATATGTTTCGGCTCTAGGTATTTTCTGCCCATAGGGTTTGACGTCCTGCAGGTGGCTGGTTTTAAAAACTACAAGCCAAATCTTTCAGTAACATGTGTTAAAAAGCATGTTGAGCCGACCCCACCACGAGTGGGATAAGGGTAGATGGAAGAAGAAGATTATTAGATATAGCACATTGCAAAGGAATGGAGATCGGGAGGAGGGAAGTAGGTGTTTCGGTTTCTACAATATGTGTAACGTAGCATTAGGAGCGCATCGTAGCCGCCCGGAAACAAGCCGACGACGCCTGCGCAAAGAATCCCCGCGCCGACTTACATTTACAAAAAGCAATGCCAAATTAATATTTCACACCGACGTTTCCGGTTTTATGCTTTTGAGTTGGTTTGTTAGTGTTTTAGTGATTTTCATACATACAAATATTGTAGTGTAGTGTGTACTAGTTTAATAACTTATTTTGGTTTTAATTCGTAAATTCTGCGAACTAGAGATTTTATATTTTGTATTTGAATGAACATTTGAAACTTAACAAAATGAGATAAATTTATTCAGAAACCTAATTCCAACGAGCAGTGTCCTGTAAGGTCAACTTAAGAATATTATTTCCCATACAAAGTTTGCTACCCCTTTTCACCCTAAGGATTGAATTTCGAGAAATCCCTCTGAAACCAACACATTATAAAATCAACAATATTTTGAATTTCTAACCTCAACTTTTTCCTGGTCGATGATGAGTCAGTCAGAACTTAGATTATTATAAATACATATAAACACTGTTAAATATAGACTTTAAAAGAGAATCGAATACTGAAAATCCTAGTTTAACCAGTTAGTTTGACATATACAGTGTCGGATGTACTAATTTAATATAAAGAAAAGCGAAAATGTCGTTAAATAATTAATAAATTATTTTTGAGTCATTTATAGAATAACTTTACTTATATTATAATATACCAAAACACATTGATGAAATTGTTGTGCGTTTGATTAAATGGGCAAAGGCTCCTGCAGGGGCACTACCCAGTCCAGGAACTAGTAATTCCTCTTTGAACAGTGGATGCAAAAGACCACAAGGCACACAACAGGACGGCATCTTCATTGTGTTTATTAATTCACTTTAGCTCGGGTTTGTTGTCTTCTTGTTACTAAGAGCAACATCCAACGTAATAGGCATTCCAGTATCAAGGAAACTTGTAGATGGTAAAGAGAAGATTTATCTATACTAATATTATAAACCTGAAGAGTTTGTTTGTTTGTTTCTTTGAACGCTAACGTTATATAACATTACACTGCGACCATTAGGAGCGAAGCATCAGTGAAAAATGTTGCAAAAACGGGGAAAATTATTTATATTTGAAGGCTTCCGTTGCGTGCGCTGCGTACACGGTTACACTAATATTATAAAGAGGAAAGATTTGTATTTTTGTTTGTAACGAATAAACTACTACTGGACCGAATTGAAAAATTCTTTCACCTTTAGAATCCTACATTATGCCTGATGAACATAGGCTACTTTTTATTCCTGAAAAGCAGATCACGCGGGCGGAGCCGCGAGGAAAAGCTAGTGTCTTTATAAATACATACATATATGCACTCACGCTTGTAATGATGAATTCCTTGTACAAGTTCGATGAAATTAGACCGAATAATTCCCACTTTTACCTACTGTGGTTTTAAGCTTTACAAGGTTAACTGTATATTGATACGTTTGGTTTTAATCTTTTAATTTTTCTTATAAATTTTAGTAACTAACTTGCTTAATAACTCGCGGGAGAGCGGGCTCTCCTGTCACAAGTATTTTCATACTTACTAAGAAACCTTTATCTCATTTGTATCATTGTACTTATGGTAACGAAATAAATATTTTTTCATTTTCATTTTCTAATGATTTTGTAACTGTTGTACCTTAACGTAAATAAATATTATTATGTTATAATAATTATTGTAAGAAATATCTAAATGACAATTGAAGTTAAATGACATCTACGAGTTCGGCAAATGGCCTATTAAATATATTCGATAGTTCTACTTGCCAGTACATCTCGGTTTTTCAATTACGAAGCAATGCGACACTACAGTCTGAAAACCGGTTAAAGTATTTTATCGAATAAGCAATCCAACCTCCGTCCACCACTTTACTCTTGGGGATAGTGTTGAGTACGACACGATTTGTAAATCAGTTTGTAAGATGACTGTGCTGAGCCAGTACAATGTCCCTCTTCAAATGAGGCGAGGTATCTTGAAACTCGGCGTAATATGCATTTAGTGTTGCTGAATGCTGCGTTTTGTATTGTGATACCTTATCAAATCTCTACTTAATAAATCAACGTAATACTTGTCACAAGGAATAAAATAAAAAATGAATGATGAATGATCATTGTGAAATGATTGAAATAATTACGATCATTTCTTTTACAATGAATTAAAGAAAACGTTGAATTATAAAATACCGTATAACCTCACTGGATTCAATGTCCTTCAAACCGAAACACAACAGTGTTTACACACATAAACCTAATGGGCATATTGTACAATTTATTTGTTCCGATATCGTGAAACCAATTAGGTCGAATCAGATTAAGTAGCACTCTAAAATTTGAAAATTAAAATGTAATGATCTTCGGAAAATAGGATCGTTTATACATGTATAGTTAAGCCGTCGATAGTGTATGTTATGGACGGCTATTACAATAACTACATAGTGGATGGTTTCTTGGAAGCAGCCACATGGCCCGCCGCGCAGTACATTTCTCCCACAAGCCTTTGTTACTTATATTATGCGACCTAGATTATGGAAAGACGTTTCCTGACGGTGTGCCACTTTTTATCTACCGCTAAAGTTCACTTAGTTTGAAAATACCAGTTTAAAATATCCGAGTTTCGCTTGGTAAAGTCTTGGAGAATTTCCAACAAAATCAAAAATATTACAGCGTTGTAATAATAGACAGTGGCGCAGGAACTTGTTGCTCGGCAGGAGTTATTGGAGGCTTGTAAGCGTGGAGGCAGCCAGGCCGACGTAAACGGCGTTCGGCGAAAATGAAATGTCCGTACTTTTATGTCGCTGTGCCGGTGTTATTTCATTGTGGGCCTTGTAAGCCCGCGCCGGCGGATAACGACCCCTCCATTCACAACTTTGGACCTATTTATGTGAGAAATTAAAATGTTCCGCTGTGTGTTTCTATGAATATTATGGAGCGCTTTTATTAAAATAACACTTCTACACTATTTAGAGCTTATCTTTGGGAGACTGAAATTGATTCAAGTGTAACGGAAGCGTATAGAATACTTGTATTCAAACATATTGTGCCCAGTACATTATGGTATTATGAAATAATATTTTTTATAACTTCATTTTAATTATGAAAATGTGACCCAGATAGGTGATGATATTATGAGTAATGGTGTATGGTGGTCGCTATACGGGCGGATATGAATATCCTACCTCCAGTAAAATTCACAATAAAATGTCCATAAATCATGTTTAATTTCAGTTTATTATATAATCAGTGTAATATCTAAATTCTATTAAACATTTTCAAAGTTCACGCGAATTTACAAAACAGGTATGAACATGAATGTAAAAATATTGCACGGTTTTAAAATGTTAGCGTAAACAAGTTTAGCGGCTGCATGCCATAGCCGTAGCCGTCTCGCACTTTATTAAATAATCCTTACTACAGTGAACGTATCAACTTTAAGTGTCACCAAAGTAATTAGATTGCGGAGGACTCCACACCTTTCCTACAAACTTGCAAAAGATGAGTTTATTTTATATTAGCTGTCCCTCGCGGTTTTATGGTGCTGCCACACCGGTGTTATAAAATGTTATATAACATTTTATAACAGCGGTGTGGCAGCACCATTTAGTAAACCTTTCTTAACAATTTGTAACATTTTTTAACCGCGGGGGGCGGTACTTTTGAGAGCGGCGCCGTCAAAGAAGCCGTCAAAGAAGAAGTGCCGATGTCATGTTTTCAAATGTTATAAAATGTTTGCAAACATTTTCCATCGATGTGGGAGCACTTAAAACATCTAACAATTCCTAACAAAATGTAACAATTTTAATGTTAGAAAATGTTTGTAAACATTTTATAACATCGGTGTGGCAGCACCATTACCTGTATGTTACTGCCCTGCTCCCATGGGTCATAGCGTGATATACATATAAATATTACTCATGAATCACTTTATCTATTCCTGAAAACTGCATTAAGATCCGATGAATAGTTTAAAAGATCTAAGCGAACAGACAACGGTAGCGACTAGATTTTATACTATGTAAAGATCTTACACTTTTCATACATAAGCTGATGCCTATACAGTGAAGGGGTATGCAAAGTGCAACTCTTGTACTGACAGTTTGCTATGGTTATTTCTGTGCTATAATGTGATGGATGGGAATCTATTTCTATTGATTTTTTCAGTGGTAGAGCCACGGCAAGGCCGTTTTGTCTACAACCTGAATCGGCAGGCTCGAACGGTTCGTTACCACTGACTCACAAAAAAGTATAATGTAAAATGTAATATGGGTGTACATGGGCGGTAAATATCACTTACCATCAGGTGACTCACTAGCTCGATTGCCGGCATATACTATAAAAAAAATATCGGGCGTAGATTATGGTATACTCATCTATGATTTTTTCGAATCTTTTTTTGAACTGATTAATAAAATTCCTTCTGCAATAGGTTTTGAGTAACGTAACTCACTTATATAAATAATTTAAAAAATAAGCCATCTATCGTAATATAGGTACTTCTAACCAGTATGATGGATTCTGATGATGTACTTAGTTTACAGGACTCGTTGAGAACTGTTTGTGTATTATTAATTGATATTGAACATGCTCGAAACTAGTAGGGCTTGCTACTCTATTATTAAAATGGTCGCTTACCTGCGTGTAAAATATCCCGGAGTAGCAGAAACTTTAAAACAGGATACAAAGATGTATATTCTCTACACATATAATATATTCCTTAAAATAAAACCCGGCCAAGTACATATTTAGTTCACTGAAGATTCTGTACCAACCGCCTTAATTTTTTACTCTTTATATGTTTTATTGGGTAATCAACCTAATAGCTTATATTCTGTGAACATTTCAGTAAGCTATTATTATTTAAAACATAGAGTCGTAGGACAGATGGACAATGTAGTCAGATACATATATAGAATAACGCTTTATTGTAGACACAGAAATGTCGGTGAAAACTATTTGTTATTTTTTCACACCGAACGTTGTATTCGAAGCTAGCCTTCAAACATATTTTTATTTTATTCTCCACCGCGCTTCGGATTTAATTCAATTTTTTAGTTTATCAGAACCAACGATTGATTGTGGTTCCGGCAAATTTAATAAAATTGTAAGGTTTATTGAAGTAAGAACGAGTTCTTTAAATAAAAAAAAGAAAACGCCAGAATGACAATTTGCCTGCATCTGAGAATTATAGATACATTTTTAGCACGTTTTTGAGGAAATATTAAGGATCTTTTCGTGCTGGAGGCACTTCGGACTTCAGGCAGAATTTAGAGCCGCGATGAGTCCATGCTATTTATTCTTCGCTTTAATTGTCCCCTGCTTTGGACTCCTTTGTAACAAGCAACTATAACCTCTGTTCGTATTTATATCCAAAAGTTAAAAAGGATATTTTTTAAAACACGCAAAAGCAAAATTGGTAGTATTTTAAAGGATATGAACTTGACTTTTGATGTCAATAAAATGCTGTTTATGCCACTTTGCTCGATAGGGCACAATAAGCGATTTCAATGGTAAATATATTTTTAATTTGTAACTTGTTAACCCTTTCAACTCGTTGTTTATTTGATATCGTTGTACTTATTTTTATTTATTAAATAACATTATTTATTGTACGATACGAGGCCTCATAGTGAGCGCGGACACATAAAGAGGATTTCCCTAAACATAATTGGTTAATGTTTGGCTCTAAATAAAAACTGACCAATCATGTACACAGGATTCGATACTTGGCAAAGAGCTTACATAAGTGTTATTTGTGAATACGGGCATAAAGCTAACTGTTATTAGCTTTGGGAGATTTTAGCGGTTTTAATAGTCACATTTAAATTTTTGCCATATAAATTTACAACATGTTAATTAAATTAAATTATTTTCAGGAACGTTTTAATTTACATCATGTTCTTCATTATTTCAAGTTATTCGTTTCTCTTCATTTCTTAAGTTAATTTAAGTGGACCGTTTACTTAAACGATTTAATTAGAGTTTATTGCGGAATTCTGAATGGGCTAATCGTGCTAACGCTTTGACGTTTTTCATATCATTTGAGAGAAATACCCGCATTCACAAATGCATACAAAATAAGCTTGCAAATGGATTTGTTTGAAAATGGATACGGATATTAATCAATGGCGTAGCATGGGTTGACACCCCGGACGGATTTGATTTGGGTGTCACCCCAACAATGAAAACTTTAAAATGACATTTTTAATGTAGTTTAATCAATTTCGAAAAATAAGGAGATTCCCAATTTTCGTATTTATTTCAGATTATATTAGGTCAGGTGTCACCCCAAATCCGGTGACACCCGAGACGTAAAGCTGCGCGGATGGTCTTACGATCAGCGTGGATGTGTGTGAACAAATATAAATAAGATGATTTAAATAAGCACAGCGCGAATGATTCTCACGGATAGCGTCTGTGCGGTAAATACTGTGCCTGAGAGGCTCTTTGCCTACATCACTATTGAGCAATTAAAATTAAATTTTATAATAATTATTTTAATTTCAATATTAAATAACTTCATTGTATCGCAGCTAGGGCCGCCATGCCGCGGTGCTACATGGTGAAGAAAGGCATCCAGCGTCATGAAGGCCCGCCGCCCTGCAGCCCCACAGAGGCGACCGTCGCGCCGCCCTGCTACAGCCCTGCTGAGCATGCGGCTCATACAGGTAACATTTTTATATAATATATTTTTCCTCGTTCCAGAATGTTTTGTCTTTACTTGACGAGCAGTACCTACACTTTAAAAACAATTCTGCTTATATGTTTGTTCTTAAGTAGATTTCTTATAGGTTCCAGAACCGGTTGTTCGTCTTAATAATTTATTAATTATGATTTTTTTTTTTTATAGCATAGGCCAGCAAACGAGCAAGTGGGTCACCTGATGGTAAGTGATCTCCACCGCCCATGTACGCCCACCACCAGAAGAGTCATGGGCGCGTTGCCGACCTTAAAGGAAAGGGATAATAAGGGATTGGGAAGGGGAGGGGATTTGGGCTTCCGGTTATCTCACTCACCGTACGAAACGCAGCAGCAAGCCGCTACTTTACGTCGGTTTTCTGTGAGAGTGGTAACGATCCGGCCGAGCCAGCCCATTCATGCTGTAGACAAAACTGTCTACAGCGTGGCTCTACCACTCAGTACCACTCAGATTTTATGTCAGCGATAAAAATTTAAATTTATTATAATAAATAATAGCCTTCCTGAACTACCAAGAGTACTAGAAACACAAAGGCTGTAAAGCCAAGCGCGAGTCAAAACCACTTTAACACAAATCTGCCAAATTAGCCATTACATGAAACACAATTCCGAAATTTCGGACCGCAACTTTAGGCTATCGGTATAATGAAACACGTTTATCCCGAAATTGAGGTCGATAATTGGCACGTGACGATTCGTTCATTCTAAACGCTACCATGAAGTGGTTCACAAATCATCGTTCGCTTTAGATCACGTGTTTATAATTATGTGGTTACATTAACTCCGCGGGCTTAGCGATTAGTGTACTACAAACAGTGTGATCAACTTATAATTGCAGGTCCTGACCGATTTATGCTGGACAAGTGCCAAAATCCTGTCAGAGGACAAATACATTGTAATATGATATCATATAATAAACCAACAGATAGAAACCGAAAACCGTATAAATAAGTTATGCTACGTCATAAAATGAAACAAAGAAAAATATACGTACTCAATTACAAAAGTTAAAATGCAATCTATCAGCTTAAAGTTATTACTGTCAAGTCTCATGATAATAAAGCGATTAGAAGTATGTGAAAAGAGTTTATTACAATGATATAATTTAATTATACGTTGTTCTGATAAACCCGAGTCAAGGGCATTTCAGGAATAGTTGATCGTATGACACAGACGCAAATGTAATACAAAACTCTTTTAAAAGGGTCGCGTCAAACAGCTTGAAATAAGAATCGTATATCACGACTTCCTTTTTTTATAGTATAAACTGGCAAAGAAGCAAGTGGGTCACCTGATGGTAAGTGATTTCCATCGCCCATGTACACCCACAATACTAGTAGAATCATAGGTGTGTTGCCGACCTTAAAGAGAAGGGATAATTAAAGAGTTGGGAAGGGGACGGGATTTTGGGTGACATGTACCGATTTTGATGATTCTTTCCCCAAAAGTAGTAATATAAAAACTAAAAAAAAGCCCTAAAAAACTAAAAATAAACCCAAACACTTTTTAAACGGTGGGATCAACCATTAGCTATTAAACTAATGGTCAGGGGTCCCTCGGCTAGCTGATCCACTTGATTACTATCAAGCTCATTTTCCGTGAGTAGCTTCGTTTCGATGAGACGACCAACAATTCCCTATGCGAAAATTCTTATGACCTCGTTATCGATACCTATTGGAAGCCCCTCCTTCCAATAGGCATGATTACTAACCAGCTGATTTTTTTGTTTTTACCTAGTTAATATTTATATAATTTAACTGTCATATTGTCCTACAAATAAAATAATAAATTTTTGAGTATCATCAAATCGAAATATTCTATCCTTGCTACCTCTGTTAGCTACCACAATAGAGAATTTTTGCATAGGGAATTGTTGGTCGTCTCATCGAAACGAAGCTACTCACGGAAAATGAGCTTGATAGTAATCAAGTGGATCAGCTAGCCGAGGGCTCCCTGTCCATAAAGTATAAACGGCTAAAAATTGATAGATTTTTTTTATCGTTTTATTTATTGTTAATAGTTTTGTCTGTTACATTCTCGCCTATCTCGAATTAGTAGCTCTATTTCTCTTAATTGGGCATTATAAGTAGATGAAAAGATTTTATTACAACATAGTTAAACCACTACAATATTGATGACCTATAAAAGTGTGTTATTATGTCACGATATTATGAAGACAGTTACGTCATATCTTGTTTCTTCAACCTCGTCTCTATAGTATACTTGAGTGAGCTTCCTAGACACACCTTTGCTAATTTACTTAAATAACGTTGGAAGTGTCTTCGGGTTTCTGTACGTGTAACTCTTTTAAACGACGAAAAAACCCGTGGAAGGTTCTCAATTCGATTTGTCCACTCTCTCAACGCATTGTGATATTGATGATTATTTTTTTCATTCAAAACGTTTAAAGTTCAAAATAGATTCCATTTATTTTAAAAAGAAATATAAATTATGTGCTTATATAAAATATATAAGCACATAATTTGTATGCATCAATGTTGATACTTATTTAATTGGAAATATTAAAATAAAAACTTTTGAAAAAATACGCTCAACAAACAAAAATACCTAAAATTCTGAAACTTAAAATAACCAATTTTGCGTTTTAATTAAAACATTTTTATTGTAAATAATTAATAAACAACAGTTTAAACTAAAATAATGTTATTGTAAATAGATAAACCTCATATTGATATTTGGGCCTTTATTAACTGGTTGGTCATATGCATGTGACTTATATTTGTTGTGACTTAATTATTATAATTTGGCGTAAATATACATAAGTTTTATTTTTCTATCAAGGAAATAAAGAAAAGTTTTATAATGATTGCGTGTTTTGTGTCTAGACTATCAACTAATATTGACATAAAGCATATGTATATCGATCTAATATAATATGTAGTTTAGGTTAGAAAAGCAAACGTGTTGAGTTAGCGGCCGGCGAGCGCCAGTTAATGTACTCGTATGTAAAGGTCTCTTTTGAGCTACGTGACTTATACAGGGAGGCCACGACGCGTGTCTCGAGTCTGCTGTATGAAATGTATGGAAACTGTCGCACGTCGCAGTACCCTGAATTGATCAGATACCTGAAAACATGCTGAAATAATCTAAATATATAAAACTCAAAGGTGACTGACTGACTGACTGACATAGTGATCTATTAACGCACAGACCCAACCCACTGGAGGGATCGGGCTGAAATTTGGCATGCAGGTAGATGTTATGACGTAGGCATCCGCTAAGAAAGGATTTTGATAAATTCTACCCCCAAGGGGATAAAATAGGGGATGAAAGTTTGTATGGAACTTTGTCAATTTTAAACGTTCACGCGGGCGGAGCCGCGAGCAAAAGCTAAGACAACAAAGTGGACGTGTCGCTGTCGCCGTGTGTCGTGGTCTCAAAACAGGCCGTTATATTTTTCTCGCACATACAGTACCTACCAAAGTAATAATTTATAGACCATTTTTATAATATATATAATTATATACATATATGGGCAGATCCATTACTTTACGACGAAAGTATATGGGAGTGTGTCACCGATAATTTTTCAATATGACGTAGTATATTTCCACCATATCATGATATATTCTATAAAAGGACAACATAATTATAGATTGCTACTGCGTTCTGTTTGTGAATGTGCTTTAATATTTAAACATTGGCGTCCGGTGAAAATTCCCACCGCATTAAAATATAATTATACCATGAGCTTTTTGTATATTTCTCTTTTTGACTTCTTCACATTTAGTCTTTGTGTATGTGTTTTTCTGTTGGTAGATATTTCAAGAGATTTAACTTTAATGCATTACGAATATTTTTCATCATATTAGATTTTTATAAAGTCTGCTCGGCCTTATTGATTAAACTATATTTTCCAATGATTCGAATGAAACATAATTATAATATATGTATCGTTCACGTGAATTATTTTTAAACAGCGAATGTAAAATGTATTTCATATACTGGGTAAGTTGTTTTTTTTTCTGTAAGTCACAAGATCTCAGTTGCTAGTAAAGGAATGTGTCAGCGTGTCTTTTATTATGAACCTGGGTGAACTGTGTAAATTGTTAGTGCGGCTCAGTAGCAACGCGTCTATATACTGCGTTGTGGAGATGTGGGTTCGTATCCCTAAGGAATAATTAATGGCACATGTCGTGAAGTTTACTATTGGACCGTTCCGTGTACCGATGTTAGACACGTTGTGTAGGGATACGTTCCATGAATAATTCCGTTGTTAAAGGTAAAATATTATAATATTTTAGTGACACTCCTATTATAATTTTATCTTAGACCAAAATGTTTTTGTGCATAAAAATTTACGAAATTGTCTTTAACGAAACAAGATTCAAGAATTCAGAATTGTGTTTATTTCACTAATCCAATACAATAAATTAAGTCTGAACAGAATGATAAAAGACGGTTAAAAATGGTTGCGTTAGAATCCATCCTCCATTAAAAATAGGTGGCACAGAACGAACCTAACGAAGTGAAAGCGTTTGTTAGCTGTTTCCCGAAACTGGACCAACAAAGGCGATAATAGTCAACACGTGAATAATTTAATCCAATCCGCTCACACTAATAATTCCCGAACCAATAAAACGCCAAGTATTACATTGATCGAGGCAATAATATATCCGACAAAATCCAGCAAAACGTAATACTCGAATATACAGTTATTAACAGTGGAATAATTGAAGCAGTATTTAGTATTAAATGACGCGAACAGATATATCAAATGTTAATTAATGTAGTCGACACCACAACTCCGCGACGCATCAACTAGGCGAATTATACTTGTTACTTGTTAGCACAAATTCAATATAATAATTCTCGCTATACGGAGAACTGACGGTAAGAATTTTCCAATATTCCGGCGGCAACAAGCGTCACGTGTGGAAACTAGCGTCGTCGTTCAAATATGAAAAGTTTATTTACGTGCGCTTTGCTCGCTAACTTCACTTCGGTCGTGGCGAACTAGTAGGAATTCCGCAAAACCGTTTTGTGGAAAACACTCTCGTTTTTCTTCAACCAGTTAGTATTAAAATACTTCACGCGCTCGTAAATGAGTGATCGGGATATCTAGAGTCCCAAACCCCAATTCCATTCCTAGTTCTTCAAGCATCCTTTTTCTTAAAGATCAGCAGCATGATTTTTAAGATATTGGGAATGTTCATGGGCGGTGGACATCATTTACAATCAGGTGACCCACTTGTACGTCTGCTGTCTCTTCTATAAAAAAATTTATAATTGGACTTTCAAATACCAGTGACAGATCTTCAAGCAGAACAAAAGTGGAGAGGGGGATAAAGTGTGCGGATAAACCCGCGGGCAGTGTCGCTCTGGTCATGCCGCGCATGCTTCACGTTGTATTTCTAAACACAATGCGCAACCGTACGTATTTTGTTTTATTGAAGTAGACTTCTATAAAACAAATGAACGGCGAGCGGCTGCGGCACCGATATCTATTTCACCTTGTCTATAGATCATAATACGCATTTCCCTGTTTGGAACTTTAAGGCACGTTTACACGACCGAGACAAGTGATCGCGACACGTCTGCTCTGCATGTATAGATTAATAGTCCATTGAAATGTTACATTTTTTAGGCCTCACCTTGCGTTTCTTAGAGGACGCAATTTTATTTTTTTGATGTGTAGGGGGGGTAAGTGTAAAGCTAAAATCAAGTTTGTGGGGTCGCCACCCTTGTCCCACGGCCGCCATCTTGAAAATAGGGGTTGAAACGGTTTTTACGATATATCTATTAAACTATTTATCTGATAAAAAAAATTTGGTAACGTTTTTTGTTGCTAATTAAATTCTCTATAACTTTGGTCCAGTAACTTTTTGTCGTAAAACTATAAATAAAAAGTTATAAGTGAAAATGTAATAAAGAAAAAAATAAAGATGATAATTCTCTTGACAGCCTAAGATACAAACAATTCGCCAAGGCAGTGACAAAAAGTACTTCCTCCAACACAAGACACAGAACACAGTTCTCCAGAATAATGGAAGCACACTGCGGAACATTTTAGCCCTGCTTTTCGACATCCACACATCGCTCCACAGTTTCCTTTGCATTTACAAAAGATCAATTTAAGAAGCTCAGGGGGTGCTGGAGGTTTAGAGCTCTGCACTGGCATCAATAATTTTCCACATTTTTTCCAGTCCCAGTCTTCAGGATCATTATTATTACCAAGCCACGACTGGACCTGATGGTAGACTCGGAAAGTATGAAAGCGAGCTGTGTCTTGTGTTGGAGGAAGTGAAGATAAATTAAATGTACTTTTTGTCACTGCCTTGGCGAATTGTTTGTATCTTAGGCTGTCAAGAGAATTATCATCTTTATTTTTTTCTTTATTACATTTTCACTTATAACTTTTTTATTTATAGTTTTACGACAAAAAGTTACTGGACCAAAGTTATAGAGAATTTAATTAGCAACAAAAAACGTTACCAAATTTTTTTTATCAGATAAATAGTTTAAGAGATATATCGTAAAAACCGTTTCAACCCCTATTTTCAAGATGGCGGCCGTGGGACAAGGGTGGCGACCCCACAAACTTGATTTTAGCTTTACACTTACCCCCCCTACACATCAAAAAAATAAAATTGCGTCCTCTAAGAAACGCAACCCCAAATGTAACTTTTCAATGGACTATAACTGTACACGTACGAAAGAGGGGAGCGCGAATCGGTGTCAAAACCGATGCGATATTTTGTGACGGAGTTTATTTTATTGTTTACCGCAATGGCGTGTATTTATTCTTTTTACCGACTTCAAAAGAAAGTTATTTATGCTACGCAATATCTTCGTCAAACTATTGTGAGAATTATTTCAGTGTTTACCTCAAAGGGTGGGCGTACATGAGCGGTGGAGATCACTTACCATCAGGTGACCCACTTGCTCGTTTGCTGGCCTATGCTATAAAAAAAGGTGGTCACATATTTCTTAATGTTGAAAGAGTACACTGGAAGTTGCTTAAAGTTAAAGTTATGATTAAAAAATATATCTTCATTTGTCACGTAAAGATACTTTCTCAGTAAAGTTGAAGTGCGAAGCAGCTTGTTTAAATATTAAAATGGACAATTATAAAACTGGGCCAGTTCAACCGTGATAGTGGGCGTCGGATAGTCGGCTAGAGCGGCCAGCGGGTTGTCTCTTTTGTTGCGCATAGGTAAATGCACGTGAAATAAGAAAGTCGCTAAATATTTCATGAGATTAGTCTTTGAAGTCTTTGCTTGTAATGCGATCCTGTATTTATTTTTAGCGATAAAAGGTTTTCAATTTTACTATTTATGAGTATGTTTCGCGATATATTCGCCGAATGGAATAATTTTTACCCAACGAAAAAAAATGGTAGAATTCAATTCGACATTCATATTTTTTGGTATGTATAACCATACATAACTCCGCCAAATATGGACCGATATAAGTAATTCATATTTAATTCGAAAGAATGTAGCTTATAGTTGGTATTTTAAGAAGAAATTCAACCTCTAATGCATAATATCGGTGATCAAAGAATTATTTGATTTATTTATTATTTCAACATCATTTATTTATGCATAGATTTTTATGATAGATTCGCTAAAGATAGTAAAGTGCAAACTTTATAATAAAAATAAAGCCGAGTTAAATACAATATAATAAGTCGGTGCTTTCTTCCTATAATTGATCATTATAAACTGTAATAATATCGGCTTAAATTGGTCATAAAAATAACCAATAGACATAAAATTGGTTATAAAAACTAAAAATGTTGAGTCAGTGCTATTAACATTTCTACATTAAGAATGCACTGACTATTTTTTATATTTTATTTTGATAGTCAGTTTTAGAAAATTCTTTACTTTTTATTCCCTTTGTATTAGATAGAGTTTAATTCAACGATGGTTTTGGTATACATTTGATGACGGGGTCTGTGGAAAATCCACAGCTGAAATAATCAAAATTTGGGTATTCAAGTAGATTTATTACATTTTAGTTACACTTGTGAGTATTTACAGTTACTATTCGATACAAAGCAATAAATGCATTAAAACAACCAGATAATGTTTAATAAGTTTCCTCCCACACTGTCTCTACAACTTGTTACTTTAAATAAATATTTTATTCGCTGCAAAATTCAGATTTAGTAAAGAATGCGAGCTTGAGCGCGAACCGTTACATTATTGGTTTCCTATTATACGGCTTTTGAAATATTTTCTATTTATTATTAAGTAGATAAAGTTTCCGGTTTCTGCTGCTAAGGCATCCTGCAATCGCATTTTAAAGTGGCGCGCGGCTGCCCGTTGTTTACTCAGCATAAAGGCAGGGGTTACGAGATTTGAGAGACACTATCTATTATTGTATTTTATTACTTTAATTTTTACAGCCAGAATTGGCCGGCAAGACCGAGTCATTTCACAGAAAACTGACGTAAAGTAGCAACTTGCTGTTACGTTTCTAACGCTGAGTGATATATCCGGATGCCCAAATCCCCCTCCCCTTCCAAATCGCTTTTAATCCCTTTCCTTTAAAGTCGGCAACGCGCTCATGATTCTTCTGGTATTGGGTGCGTACATGGGCGGCGGAGATCACTTACCATTAGTTGACCCACTTACCCGTTTGCCGGCCTATGATATACATAAGTAACATGACGTTTATCATGTCTGAATTACATAGTATTAGAACAAGGGCCACGATCGATACATTTTATAGAAGCGATTATATTGAATATCAGATTATGAAGGTCCGATAAGTACTCGTATAATTGCATATACGACTGTCATTATCAGTCGTTCCCTATATTTAATTTAAAGATAGATTTGCTTACTATCAACAGTGTTGCGATAAGCAGATCTATCGGTAAACAAAACATTAGGGATGGAACAGATACCGTTCTTGAAATATCAAGTAAGTCCATCTATCGGTATTTGATGTAGAAACGTGTCAAATTGAAACAGTTTTCTTGCCTGGCAGACAGGACTGGAGACTGGAATATTCTAGACATATAAGAGTATCTAGATGGTGTCTGAAATGACACTAGAATTAAATCCACACAGCACTCTATTGTGTTTGCAGTAGGGTTCTAAATTGAGTGGTATCCCGCATTATTAACCGACTTCGAATCCGCTCTGAGATCTTGTAACATTTCGCCGTGACGTGTAATTTAACGTTTTGTCATTTCTTGTTTTAAGTCACAACAAAATGATACAGTGCATATATACACGCGTCCATATTAGCGTAACAAGTGTGTATGACAGCCACGCGTCCTTCTGCGGCGAAATGTCATGGAAGTGTGGATGCACTGACGTAAATTTCACTTTCAAAACTTCCAAAAACACATTTAATTACAAAAGCATACTAATATACGAATAACTAATTAAAATACAAAATATTACAAAGCAATAGTATAGACTGTAGTCACTCTTGTCTTTAACCCTTTTTTCTGTCTTCTTTAGCATTTAATTTACTTTTTTATTTATTTGAACGACGAGACGAGTAGCTCGCTCGATTGATGGTAAGCGCCACACCTGCCCATAAACAGAAAATACACCACACAGAACTGTGAATGACAAAGCACTGCATGGCACTGAACTCATCAACCGTGGAGTCAGTACTATGTGTGTGACTGTTGGTTGTATTTATTTATTAAGTGTCGTCTGCGTCAAATTTCTATTAATAAATCTCAAAACTTCACAAGCATTGCATTTTCGTATAAACATGATATTTATACAGAAGGCATTTTTTTTTTTTTTTTTTTTTTTGTGTTGACGCTTGCTGTAAGCCTGACGAGAGTCGGCTGTATACAGCTTCACCGGACTTTCGGGCGAGCGCTTTCAGGCGCTCTCAGCCCTTGACTAGGTGACCACCGCTGAGGGCACCCCCTTTGGGGTACGAACCTCGGCTCAGGACGGTCACCGGAGAGGGCAGAGACATCTGCGATTGGGGTTTAGGGGACTAATTTTTAGGACTCTACTTGATGATTTCAATCATCATTAACATCGGCTCGCGGGCCGGTACTAGGGTCGGGGGCGTTGCGGGGAACGCGGCGCGGTCCTCGGCGGCGAGGACGGTATGTCGGTTGTGTAAAGTGTTTTTTCATGAATTCCTCTCTCCTTCGGATGGCCCTAGTGGTCGCATCGTCAGGGTCAGTGAGGACGCTACGCGGACGTCTCCACTTTGCACGGTCAAAGGGAGTGTATATTGAGGCTCGTCGGACGAGCGGATTCGGGTGGTGGGCGGCGCGATCGAAATAACGCTTGCTGTTCATTTTCATGAACTGCCGGATGGTCGGCAAACCCGTGTCCACGTGGGTATTGAGATTCCTCACATACCACGGGACCCCAGTGATTTTACGCAGAAAGCGATTCTGCAGGGTTTGCAAGCGATTAAGTCGTGATTCGGGTACATGCGCAAACGCGGGCGATGCGTAAGTCATGATCGGCCTAATACATGTCGTGTAGATCCTAATCTTGTTGCGGATCGAGAGTTTGCTTTTATGGTTCAACAGCCAGAAGAGCTGGTTTAACGCGAATGCGGCTCGCGCGCGTGCCGCTTGTATGTGGGGAATGAAGGTAAGCTTCTGGTCAAGGGTCACTCCTAGATATTTGACTGTCTTGTTCCAGGGAATGGGCATGTTAGACATGGTCACATTCCGGACTGGAGCAAGACGGGCAACAGAAGGCATGTTTTAACTGCGGTCGTATTCCACCTGCGTGTCTGGGATATCAGACGGAGTGTCTGCGGAAGTTAGCGAATGGTGTGAAACGGTGAGGTGACTGAATTGATCTGATCAGGAAATTATATTCGCAGCTAAAGGCATCTGGTATGATTTAAAGCTATAGCTAGTTATGGGTGCAGTTCTCAACGCATCTAGAACACACAAATAGATGGCAGTTAATGAATGGATTAGTGTTTTATTTGAAGACTAGCTGTCCTTCGCGGCAATGTTACTGCTCGCTTCGTTTTTTTTTATTATATAATTCAATGACGAGACGAGCATGTCGCTCGCCTGACGGTAAGCGCCACGACTGCCCATAAATAGAAACAACATCACACAGAACTTTGGATTATAAAGAACTGCATGGCACTGAACTGCGCTCCTAACTCCGAGACATAATATGTTGCGTCTCGTAATGCCCACTAACTTCACTGGCTTCATTGTCTTTCAAACCGAAACACAACCGTGCTTACACACTTGCTTGGTGGTAGAAACAGACAAAGCGGTGGTACCAACTCAGACGGCCTCTTACATAAGAGGAACCTACCACCTAGTATGCTATTTTTGTAACAGTTCAATAAACAGAGCATTTTAAAAGTAGGACAGACAGACGATAGAGAGACAGACAAAAGATTGACAGACGGCGTAGGATATATAATAGGATTCATTAGTGCCTTTTTGTCATGGGACCGTAATTATGATATTTGAAACGCTTATAAACGAACATATTATGTGGGAAACATTTATAATCATAATATTATATGTAAATACTTCAATGTATACCTAGACCAGAGGTTCCCAGACAATTTTTCTCATAGACCACTTTCAAAATTTAGCGCTGATACTGAGCATTTCGTGTTAGATAACCCAATATCTCTTTTACCCGCGAAGGAATCGAACCCGCGACCTCAGCTCAGCAGTCGTACCGCAATACAACTGTGCCACCGAGGCAATCGGGTCACATTGATATATAAATAGAAAAATTCTAGGAATAAGGGTGAAACAACGGTTTTTGTCAATGGAATCACGCGCCATCGAAGGTTACACTTGTTAAAACACGGTTTGTTAGATCACAATGAAAACAATTCTCTATTCTATCTATTGTATGAAAAAGAACACATCCAAGAAAGAGAATCTCATTTTAACGAAGATCGTATAAGTAACGAAGTCTTTGTTTGTACTAACCGCATTCTCTTCACGAGAGAATTTCGCCAGGAATAAAGTTTCGCTATTTTAAAATGTATTTGTTTAAAATTGTATTGTTGAATCAAATGAGTCGTCTTGGCGTTGGTAGAATGCAATATCCTATCACTATCCTCTCAATATGAGGAAAACCTTAAACGATGCCATAAACTGCATGTTGCAAAAATTTACATTTTTATATCAAGGAAATAGAGTTGGTGATTTTATATTTTACATGGTATTTATTCTACAAAGGTGCTGTTGACCGTCTGTGTCAGACCTGAGTTTAAAAGCTTATGTAGGAAAATTCAACTTAAATACTTTCTGTGATCACATATGAAAATGCAAGTTATATGCACTGTAATATAAATTAGTGATAAATAGACGACGTATAAATGATTCTTTTTAATTATTATTTATAATACAATTTTTAAAACTGGAACTGAAACTTCTTTAGAATTGTTGTGATTTGAAACTCGATGAAACGAAAATGCGTCACGATAAAGACAAACATATTCATGAATAGGATTTAGCCTGCGAGATAATGAGATAGATTACAAGTATGTTATTACGTGCCTTTGCGGCCGCGTGGACAAACAACGTGGCGTATTCATCACGTTTTTAATTCTATTGCATTTGTGAATTAAAATTCGTTGGTTAATTAATAATTTATTTTAATAATTATGAAGTTTCACTTCTGCCGTGTGTGAATTGCAGACACACATTTTTTTTTTATATGTCGTGGATAACGATATCATTTTTATAAAAGTCACTCAATTGATTACTGTAGTGGTAAGGCAAACGCCGATTAATTGTAAATTGTTGGTACCGCCAATGATATTGTTTATTTGAGGGTGATTTAAATAGTTTGTCAGTTGATTTCACTCTCGTACTGGGGGTGGGGAAACTCAATATAAGCAGTGCCCCCGCGTATAGAAAGGGGAGTCTGTGTCTAACTGTGACGGGAGTCTGTGCCTAGCTGTGACCGAGGACAGAAGTTTGCCCAATGTTACTCACAAATAAGTGTGGTTATGGTTATTATGTGTGGATTATAATTGTGTGTGAATTATCACTGTGTGTGACTGTGTGTGAATAGTCACTGTGTACGTTGTGTGAGGTAAGGGCCGGCTATGGGGATGGAGGAGGTCGGGTACACACATAGTAATCATGATGATGTGAATTTGTACAATTTTGTGTTGATATTATTGGACATATGCCGGTCGATTATGGAGAGGTGTAAATGGCCTCTCATAGATACGAGTAAATGAGTTCTATATTCCCTCAGAGATATCTTTCTTCTTATTTTCCACGACATATATTATTTTTATTACAGTGATAAGTATTGTAATTTAATTATTGTACTATTGTATTATAATAAAATAAAATAAATAAATTGTATATTATAAAACAATATTTTCTGTGGGATAAACAATAGAGATTATTTATGAATAATTTAAATGTTGTTTTTGTGAGTATCGTAATATGAAGACCAAACATGGGGAAGCACTCAAAAATAATAGCATGTTACATAAGAGTATTTGCGTAAAATAACCAAATAGTAAGTCTAAATAGACTTAAGAGCATATAATAGTGGACGCCCTGCACTAAACACTAGAGATAGCAACTTGAATTGATTCTAATTTTAAGTAATTACTTTACATACGGAAACGAAACACAATAAAGTAATTTATAAGGTAAAAATTAATTAGTAACTCACTTTAACACAAGCTCAGTTCCGTGCAACGTTTGTTATTAATACATTCACAGCATCGCTAATGCATTTAAATTAATCTTACACAACCGTCCGAGCGTGTGCTGTTTTATATTTATTGTTGCTTGTCAGTGCAAAGTATTTTAACATTTAAATTTATTCTCGTTTATAAAATATGCAATAAACATTCTGAATTAACCTGACTATCAACAGAGCAAAATAATATCTACGAATTATAAAATACAAAATAAAACTAAAATGCTAAATAAAACAAATTCCGAGCTTTAATCCGACGTAATTAAATATGCAGACGAGTTGAGAACGGCTTTGTTTTTTTGCATCTTTTAGAAATAAAATTACTAATTATAATTGTTATAAATAACCAGAACTCACACTTCAGATGGATTAGCTCAATAGTTCAGCCATTGAACGCCCGCATTCTGGGGGCCAAGTCAGTTCAAACACGACATATCTGAAATGATATTGGAGCTCGCTCTTGCATCCGAAATTTCCCGGACCAATGCACAACAATTCACTACATTAACGGACCGGAACGTTTCATAGACTAGGCGTGTAGACCGCTTATACAATGATTTGACGTAAATTTGACGTAAAATGTACCTTCTCGTAGCATGCAAATCACTCGGTGCAGTGAAGGTCCTATTGAGCTTAAATCGAACATTCTAGAATACTGAACCAGTGATGGGATTTGTTCCATATCAGCCACCGTATATTAATATATATTCATTGAATTTATATGTTATAATAATGATTAATAATAGACAAGGTGTACTTGATTATAACAGCTTTAACATATTATATTTAAGAATGGAATTGAAATTTGAAATTGTTTATACGGAATACTATTTGTTTTGAAATTGAATAATCATCATAAATCCTTCTAAACTTTTAAAATAAATCTGTATTATACCCTGAAATATGTAAAAGAAAATTGAAATCAATATTATGACCGAGAAGTTATATCTGTGATATGTTTGGAAGGTCTGAAAAATGCGTTCGTTTATTGGAATAATATTGCTGCAATATTGAATTTTAAGATGGAATTGAATGAATACATACAGATTCGTAGCGAGAGCACTCTACTGTGACTTTCCCATGTCGTTAATTAGCATCGGATACTGCTCGGGTCCATTGAATTTTATTCTGTACGCAAAGGTGTCTACAACGTCGCTTTGTTTTTTATATCATAAAAATAAATGCTTCCACACTCGTACGCTTTTTAATTGGCTAGATGTGAGTGCATTTAACTGCAATGGCTATGCAACAGTGCTACGAATAAACTCATGCGTTTCGGAAATCTTTGTCCATTTTGAAAATATGTATCCGTGATGAAGATCATTAAGTTATAACATAACATTATTTACTTATTTTTCTCATGAGTGATTAATTGGACATGGATGGGCGGGCACTTGTATATTCGTACTAATTGGAAAAAACTAAGGTTATTGTAGCAAATTGTTTATATCGTAGAACTAACTGTCTTTTGAAATTGAACTAACTTTGGAAATCAAAGGTCTAATACTTTATTTTACTTTATTGGTGTTTTTTTCCGCAACCATTGAAAAAACTTCTTTTTGATCGCATCTAGTGTAGGTGGTAGGATCCTTTTTTGCGAGAGGTCATCTGTGTCGGTACCACCTCTTTGTCTGTTTCTACCACCAACCCTTAGTGTGTAGGTACTAGTGGATTTCTTTCGAAAGGTCATTAATCTAGTGAAATTACAGGGTAATATGAGACTTAACATCTTATGTCTCGGCGCGCCGTTCGTAGTCTAAGGACAGGCAGTGCTTTGTAATTCAAGATTCTTTGGGGTGTTGTTGCTGCTGGTTATTAGTAGGTATGACACTTACCTTCAGGCGAGCGACCTGCACGTTTCTACGTTCAGGCTAACAAAAAATAAATCTCAGTAAATCTATTCCATTTTAAACCAATTTGGAGATTGGCGTCTTTAAAGCCTTTCAGTGAGTCCATATAGTACAAGATCCCGGGGAACATTGACCTTCACCCACCTGTTTACCGGATCAAAATAACATTTTAGGGTATAAAATGTGTTGCTGAACACATACCAATAGGGTTGCCTAAAAAAATATGGTCAAGGATATGATTAATTAACATTTAAAAAATATATTTTTTTTTTATAATCTCCCTGACTTGCTTACCAAAAAAATTTAACCTTCAATGAAAAGTGTACAATGTATACTATCTGCAAAAAATAGGTTGCCTACCTTTTTCTCGCCACTACTACCTGGTTGCCGTGTGCAAACAGGTAACTAAAAAGTGGTAATTGCTCTCATCTAGCTCCTAGCTTTTGCAGGTAGTATACATTGTAGGTTTTCATTGAAGGTTCATTTATTTGGTGAGCAAGTTAGTGAAATAATACCTTCTTTTTTTTTTATTCGCAAACCTTACCTGGCCATACTTTCTTCTTAGACCATCTTAGACCAATAATGATTTCCTAATATGAAGGTTGAAAAATATGAAACGTCAGAACGTTCCGGTGTCAGAAGTCAGAAGTCAGATGCACGCCGTATCTGAATTATTCACTATTCAAATAAGAATAGACAGCAAGAAATTCAATCGTTCCACTATAACCTGGAAGGAGACGTTAAATATGAGAATATATTTATTGATTTTACACATTCTTATATTACAGATACTTTAAATTTGATTTTATTTATACATTTCAAGTGTTAGGACTACGCTGTAAACCCAATGAATTAACACAAAGTTAATTTGGTCTTTGTGTAAACCACGCTTTTGTCTATAAACCACGCTTTTGGCGAAGCCATTTAGACGAAAAAAGTTTCGCGCACGACATAGGCGAAGGGTTTTGGCGGGAATTCTGACAGTGAATTTGAAAGTGTATTTTGACAGCGTTCGGCCACTTATTTAGTTTATTTCGTAAACTTGTTTACTGTTTTGTTTGTAATGTAAAAGTGGTGTAAGTTTCTGATATAAATATTGCTGAAGATGAATAGTTTATGGAAACATTAAAATAAGTGAATTGGAGGTTTCTATCAGTGCGGGTTGATGATTTTTTTTGTCGCATCCGGTTAGGGAAATCATTTTTACAACAAAAATGCATGCAAAAAATTTAAAACTCCAACAAGACTTTGAAATCGGCTACACCGGCGTTTCATAATACTTATAACGGCTTGAAAATATCTAATATCTGTAAATAAAGATAGTTCGAAAAGATACGAGTTAAATAGAAATACCATACAGTCATTCCGGGTAACTTTAGACCACTTGTGTAACATTGGACCACACCCTGCTGAAACAATTCTAATTTTTTTATTTAAATACCGAATATAAATTTGGTAAATCTGTGTATGCGAACTTGAACTTATTGGTCCAAAGACTAAAAATAAGAATATTGACAGTTAGATGATGTCAAGTGTCAAAAGAAACAACTGATTCTTTCCCGCCTTGCAGCTGACTGATGAAAAAGTGCAGTATTCAATTTGCAATAATTTTGTGTTTTACGATAAAAACCGGTAAGTGATAGTATTTTTATGATCTAAAGTGTTTGTTTTTTTTATTTGAATGATTTGTTTTAACTGTTTCACACTTAGTTATTTCGTTATTACTCAAATAATTGTTGCATCCAAAATAGTTAGAAATTTGGGGTAACATTGGACCGGTCCAATTCTATATTAATCCTACATTATGTATAAAAGTGCATAAATAAATATGGGTATCTTTGTACAATGAATTAATACTCGATAATAATGTTATAATATCATCTACATATATTTTTCTCATTGCTTTTTCAAGAAGAAGGAAGTCTTTTTCCAGGGCGCATCACGAAAATCTTCCAATCACCATATTCAGTGTGGGTGAGTACTCTGAATAAAAGGTATGAAGGAGGCTGGACGTGGCTAACAAATTTATGTGTGACTAAAATTACCGATTCGAAGATGTTGTAAAAGCCGATAGCGGATGAAAATATCACTCGACACGGAAACGTTATATATACAAGATGACTTTCTATGCCTAGAGTGGGGGGAGTAATTGCTTATTTTATTATTTTTAATATCTTTGTATGAGAATTAATTCCTGTTACCGAATATTTGTAGTGATTTGTACCTAATTGATCTCAATATGTCTGTTCCTATGTTAAGTTTGTAAGTGATAAAACTGATATTGTTATAAAGCCATAAAAAAATATATTTTTCTACATAAAACATTGATATATTTATTTTATTCTAAATTATAATTTCATTTAATATGGCTTAATGTTACCCAATATGAAGAAAAATGCAATAAAATGGATTTTTAAGAGGAAAATAAATAATGGTCCAATGTTACCCCAAAGTCCGGTTAACTTTGGACCATCACTATTTCTGCCTTTTTCTCAGGATTTGCACATAATGCATGTATTTTTCGATGTAAGTGGTATTTACAAGAACAAAAGATCACGAAAATTACAATGTATTGCATAATGATTCATACAAATTAATCATAAAATTTAGACAACTGTCTGATATCTGGTCCAAAGTTACCCGGAATGACTGTACTGAACTTTGAATTACAAAACACTGCATGGCACTGGACTGAATTCGTCACATGAGATCTTAAGTCTCATAATATCCAGTAATTTCATTGGTTTCAATGCCCTTCAAACCAAAACATAATAGTATATACGCAATAAGGTCTGGCGGTAGAAACAGACCAAGCCGTGGTACCAACCCAAACTACTTCTCGCATGCAAGCATACCGGCAGACCTACCACCTATTTGGACATCTAAACTACTAGACAAACGCACTTACGATACTATCTGGATCTTATTACCATATCACTATCCTTATCGCACTCGTTTTCTCTTTCATACACATTGGGTTTAAGAGCGGTCGGTCTTACGTCACTGGGGCAACTTGTTGGTGAAAACCAGTCAACAGATGGTTCATAGAGGACACGATGTGTCCCCTGTTAAGTCCCAGTATATAAGCAACAGTTTCGTGCAAAATTTAAAGGCTTTCGGTGTTCGAAATGTTGATTGTGGCATAGTGGCTGAGTAGTCGGCTGTGAAACGAGAAGCCGCGTGTTCAATCCCCGAACTGAGACAAATGTTTGAATGATCCTCATAAATTAGATTCGGGTGTGGGTGTTGTGAGAATATTATCAGAGTATTTTATATTTAGTATTTTACACATGTACGCATTCACACCAGTTGTTACTAGGCATAGACAGAGGTATAACCAGTACATCTACACATTTCATGATGTGTACGGGGCGAGCCTAACATCGTGCCGGATACAATTCCAGACCCACCTTTACCCGACCTGGGGATCGAACCCCGGATCTCAGCGTAGCATCGTGACATTTCCGCATCGAAAGGCATGTCTGTGATAAACACGCGCGTTAAATTCTCAAATCTGGACGGATGTAAAATGTTACGACCTAATGACACCGAGCGATGCGCTCTGAAACCCGTAACATTTCGCTGTGATATGTCATTCAAGATTTGACATTTTTTATTTTATGTCACGGTAAAATTACACAGTGAATGTTATAAGACACCCGTCCGCATTAGTGTAACAAGCACGGGTGACAGTCACGCGTCTGGTACGGCGAAGTGTCAACGCATAGACTATATATAGTCCATTGAAATGTTACAATTTAAGGACCTAATATTGAATTTATTAAAGGACACAATTTTATTTTTAGGACACGTATGGGGGGTCAATAGAACCTTAATCCCAAGTTTGTGGGGTTGCCGCCCTTGTCCCCCGGTCGCCATCTTGGAAAAAGGGGTGCAAACACCTTTTTCGCGATATCTCGGAAACTATGCGTCCTCTAAAAAATGTAAAGCTCATGTAACATTTCATCATCATCATCTTGATTGTTAGAGAATGTGTCGCGATATGTCTCAGCGCATATTCACTAAAAGGAATAATTTGATTAACTCGCGCGCTTTGCATGGGTAACTACAGAGACGGGCGTTGCTAACTTATCGCTTTCATAATGTAATTACGTCGACACTTCTTGACTTCAGCATTTTAGTATCATATCGCGTGGCTGGAAGACGCTCTTATATGGAGCGGTAGTGTTTTGATCACAAGGTCCCAGGTTCAATACACTAGCCCTGTATTATATAATACGTCCCACTGTTGGCATGGGCTTCTTTTACGACTGAGAAGGGTTAGGACTTAGTCCACCACGTTAGTATAGTGAGCATTGGTAGACTTCACATACCTTCCAAATCTTAATAAAGTTAACGATACTTTACAACGTAAACTAGAATAATCCGAGGTGCGTGCTCTTAAGGTTGGTTTCAAACCTGCACCTTCCGTCTCGACTAAATTGCATGTATTTTATAATTATATTAATATTTGGTTCGTTAAATGATCGTATTAATATATAAATAACTAAACTGCTTGATGTCGACTGCAAATATTATGCTCAGGGAGTCGAACAGTAAGACCGAGTATCCGTAGAAATGTAACAGAGAGTATTTGTGGACCCCCCACGGGGTTCAAAGAGGGGTTTAGTCAAGTGGATAGAACGGAGATAACCAGATAAAACCGGATAAACACGACAAAACAAGTTGTCAAAAGTATCTCACGTTGCATATGTTAAGCCCCCGTGTGTCTCATGCGCGGGCGTGTAATTGTTCAAATAGAAAACTCAAATAAAAATTGTGATCGTCAGAGCCGGTGACCTTACGTTGTTTAACGACAGATGCGACTAGTACTATTGAATGTTATACAGTTTATTTGAGTTAGAAAATTTCTTTTATTATCGTATTTCAATATTGTAATGTTTTGAACCCTATAGAGATGAAGAGATTTTGTCGTATAACAAACATACATACGCACATAAGTACACACGACTGTAATTCTCCAAGGGATAGGCAGAGGTCTAACCAATACATCCACATTTTGCCTATCTTATTTCTGTCACATGATGCGATAGAGGGCGAGCCCGTCACCATACCGGACACAATTCCAGAGATAGAAAACCTCAATATAACTTTTACCCGATCCGGGGATCGAACCCGAGACCTCAGCACAGCAGTCGTACCGCGTACGCTTTATAACTGCGCCACCGAGGCAGTCGTATGATATGGACGGTAATATAACATAGGACTGTTATTTACCTGGCCGCGTCATATTAATATTATTTCTACAAGATGGTCCTTCATATGTGAGAGACCATCTGGGTTGATAGTTTCGCTTTGTCTATTCCTGCGGCCGAGAGTAGTGTGTAAACATTGCTGTGTTTAGGTTTGAAGGACAATGGACATTAAAGCCAGTTAAATATGAGACTTATCATCTTATACGTCGGGATGACGAGCGTAGTCCAGTACTATGCAGTCTTGAGTGGTGTTGCTTCTGTTTATGCTAGGGACCGGCTTGTCTCGTCATTCAAGCTAATAAGAAAAAGATGGCGTGAAGTAGCCTCTTAGAAAAGAGTTGTCTATTAAGTTCCCGCCTATGTCATAAGATAATGAGGCATTCATTTATCCGAGTTTCATGGTACCTTGACATTAGATTCAGACACTAAGTTGGTCATAAAAAAATCATTAACGTGATCTACAAATATTTGTTACGGGTCTGGGTGTTACGGGACTGCCAGTCCCTCGTAGTTCCTGATACCCATGATACAGGCTAACCTGGAGTGGGGTCAGGACTATATGTGTGACGGATGGGTGTATCTATAAACAAAAAAAACTCGAGCTTTTTATTATGTCAGACTATATCATCTCTGGAAATATTAAAGCCAACACGTGAACTTTATGGTAAAGCATTAATAAAGTGTTTTTATGATAAGAATTCATATTAATTATATAAGGAAAAAAATATGATTAATTAAATATAAGTTTTGCTGAAAATGATCTAGTAGGTAACATTATATGATTTTTATGGCAAAACCAACTATAAAAACCTACTAACTAAACCATACGTATTGACGCTTTAGTGTTTTCGCCGCTTCAGTGATGATATGTATTATTTTAATCTTTCATATAACATTTATAAGTTACATAAGTTTATTGCGACATGGATATTAACGGACGAAAAAAAGGTGGAGGATTTTTTTGTTTATGCATAACTCCACCAAATATAGACCTATTTATTCTTTTTGTGGGTGGTATTCGGTGGTGGTGACATTTTAATTAGAAGAAAATGAAAAAAAATCTCTAAGGGTATGAAACTTTAGTCTTTCATTCATTTCCGAAATTTATGGACCGTTTTTGGTGATGGATTCATTAAAAATAGTACAATATATTTTTTTACAATAAATAAACCGACACTTACTTTTAGCTTAGTTTTTTTTAGTTAAATTAAGAAAGTGTTATTTACCGTTAAAAAAAACTGAACTCGACATTAGCGTAACTGACTGAATATTTGCACTTACTAACTTTAAATCACTAATGGACAGCTTTACTCCGAGTAAAATTCTATTTTCCAAACAGAAACACAAGGATAAGTATAATAACACGGTAACCGATAATGTACCGCCGACGCAAGCCGCCGCTAAAGACAATTCAATTAACGGATTAAAGCACACAAAGTGAAAGCCCAAAGCTGCATCTAGATAACATTAAGCTTTGAAGCTCTATTATATTCTATAACAAACCTAGCGCACTAACCAACTTAGAATTATGATGGAGCGATCTGTTCTACTACATGACAATAAAGCCTACAATGGGCAAAGGTCTTTGATGTTTGTGTAAAAGCACCCCAAGATACTGGCCATTAAATCTGGGATTGTCACACTACTGTAAAAAATTTGCTATGGAGGGAAGTGGACAATTAATATTTCCAACTCCTCCCTAATCTTCTATCTGATTAATTTCGTTGCGCGAGCAAGACATTTAGGCATTCCCAGAGACTCGCCGAGCTTCACTGCTCGGTATCAACAATAATGCGTGCCTCTGTTGATCCTGGTGCACAGGAGTTACAGTGGCGGGTGTGTAGGCGGCATAGTCTCTACTGTTAAAAATAATAAATAACATCCATTTCATGAGATAGTATTTAATCGTTTTTATATTTATTTTGGCGAGACGTTGGTTCATAGATATGTAACACCATGCTGTGATCCACGGGATATTGCATGAATGCATAAACTGGCGTATTGCTTTCTGTTCCACTTTATCGATAAATGCAAAGTTAAACGTTATTTGATTGTATTGTGTTGAATTTTGCGGACACATTGTTGCGGTGTGTCGAAATACGGGTCAATAATTATTTAAACAATTGGATTATAGATGTTGACAGTGAATAATGATGATTTATTAGCTTTGTTTCATATTTGAATAGTTTGTATTCGCAATCAATATTTTTGAGTGAATAATGTTTTTGTTAGGCTGCAGTTCACCACGCTGGCCTATTGTGTGTAGGTAGGCTCAATATGCAATCGAATAACTTTTTGGAAAACGTTTAGGTAATTAAACGAGGCTTAAAAAGAGTATTTCTTTAGCAGTAGGCAGCGGCTTGGTTGTGCCTCTGGCATTGCCGATATCCATTAGGCGGGCAATTTGCTTTTCTGCCTATTAAGGCAATAATAGGCAGAAAAGAAATAAAAAGAAACGACCTGATAAAGATCGCAGGAAGTCGCTGGATGCAGGCCGCTTCCAACAGGTCGGTCTGGAAATCTTTGGGAGAGGGCTATGTTCAGCAGTGGACGTCTTGTGGCTGATGATGATGATGATGAAGGCAATAAAAACAATGCTGGTTTTGTCACTATGGATTTTATCCTTCAAGTAAGTGATAATTGGCAATTAATACAAAAATAACTTGGAAAAATCAAAGATGTGTGTCCTCGGGGTTAGATTCGAAGCTCGAACCCACGATACCTGCCACGGCAGTTGACTATCACAATGCTTTCCCTGTTTTTATGAATGGATGAATAAATGAAATAATTATTTTTATGCAAGCCCGTACTTTTAAAATGTAATAAACGACATATTTAAACGACAGAAAAAAGACTACTGGGGTGTTTCAAAATCGATTCCCTAAAAACGGCCTCGTAAATACAGAATCGCTACGAATGGGCTGAAGTCGATAGTTCTACGAATTCATTTTACATTGAAGCAAATTCCTTCACAATTTGTAAAAGTTCGCTTTGCGTGTTCAAATATTGACTTGTTGACTTATTAATAATTATATAGTTAAAAATATGTTTCATTTTATATCGGAAGCGAAAGAGCTTGTTCATACTGTTTACATGTTTACATGTTTATTTATATTCGACGAATAAAATGATGTTTATTTGCTTATTCGGTTTATTTTTTACGTGCGAATAAATTAATATTGGATTACTGAAATGTACATACGTACTTACGCCTGTAATCACCAAAGGGGTGGACAGAGGTTTAACCAGTACACCTACATTTCGCAGAGCGTATTTTCATCTCAGGATGTGATAGGGGCGAGCCTATCGCCATCCCGGGCACAATTTCAGACTCCGGGCTGATACTGAGCATTTCGTGATAGAAAAACTCAATGTCATTTTACCCGACCCGCGGATCGAACACGAGACCTCAGTACAGTAGTCGTACCGCGTACGCAATACAACTGCGCCGTCGATGCATTACAGAAATGTATAGCGGATTAGTAATTGGCATAGTCAACACATGCAGCATGATAAATTGTTTTAAAATGTAACACGACATATTTTTTTTAAACTTACATTTTATTACAAAAAAAATACATTTAGGTTATAGATTTATTTAACCAGTAGCTTTTCCTCGCGGCTCCGCCCGCGTGATCTAATTTTTCCGGGATAAAAAGTAGCCTATGTTCATCAGGGCTAATTTAGGATGCTAATGGTGAAAGAATATTTCAAATCGGTCCAGTAGGTTTTAAGTTTATTCGTTAAATACAAAAATACAAATATTTCCTCTTTAAAAAAATACTGTAGATCTCCGCCGAAAGCGCTGACAATCTACGTTGCAATTCATGTTACTAACAAATGTTTACAACTTTTGTTTGTTGCAAGGATGTAGGTACTACTTGTACCACTGTCTACCCCAAGTATAGGCGTGAAGGGTAACATACTCAGTAAAAGCAAGATCTTCGGTGACCCTTAGCCTTTGTGAGTCGACTTAACGACGGCGATCACAAATGCTTTCTTTAATGCTAATGGGATTCCCCGGCGCCTATTGTGGATCTACACGATGGCCACTCTAAAGGCGTTTTATCGTGTCATGTAAATGTCTCTCTCATTGTTGTTGTTGAGCCGCAAAGCAACTGTGTGTAAGCACTGTTGTGTTTCGGTTTAAAGACATTGAAGCTAGCGAAATTACTAGGCATTGTGCGACTTCACGTATTGTATCTTGGGATGACGAGCGCAGTTCAGTGCCATGCAGTGCTCTCTAATTAAAAGTTATGTGTGGTATTGCTTCTGTTTATGCTGGGCGAGCATTAGGCTAGCGCCTTGCTCGTCTCGTCATTCAATCAAATAAAAAAATAAAAATTGTGAACACGATATAACTTTCACGTTTTACTTTTGAGTGTGTTATGTTTGGCATGGCACTGAACTGCAACCATGTTTCGCCGAGCTTTTTGCTAACCTATGATCTGATAGAGGACGAACCTATCGCCATAGTTTGGTGCTGTGAAACTGTGGTGAGATGTCATCGCAAAGATATGTGACTAAGAAAGAATCGCTTGCTTTGTACATGTATTGCTGCTTAGAAAGGAAACCAAACATTGCAAAGCATGCCGAGCACAGAGATAGTTTTCACTAAACTAAATTCCAGCGAGCCACTTACCCGGCAGCCGGTAGCTTTACTTAATATAGAAACCATAATAAACTGTGTGAGTTGGGATTATACGATGTGTTTGTGTATTCTATAATATCCTTACCTAAATATCATATAGGAAATTCAAAACATGATTACCGCTTTATCTAAAACATATCTATTGCAGTGACAAGGGTCAAATTACATACATTTTTGGCCGTAATGACGCGGTTTCGTTGATATTAAAAGTGAGAAAAAAAGAGCGCGCAACTAGGTAGTGAGTACACGTGACAGAAGTGAAACAAAGGTTTGAACACAAATACCTGTTAGCAACGCCTGTTAGGGCATCTGTTGAGGTATGCGATCGAGACAAAAGACACGACAAGAGCGACACGTCTGCGGTGTATGCGAATGTTTACAACGCAGACGCAGGTACCTACGGTACGAGTTTTTTCCCCGAGGCAAATCCCGGATTCCTTCCCAGCTGCTATACCAACTAAGAATCTGCCGGTGGCCTTCTTCGGCGTAAGTGGGATGGCCCGGGGATCTCGAGTGTACTCCGGATTTCTACCGGAACCGCCCCTACGCTGTGCCGCTTTGCGATCCGTCTTTTATGGGACTCAAAAATACCTCACAATAAAAACTCCTTTCTACGTTCCGGCAGCAAGATTTTTGGTACTTCCGTCCATTTGGTTCGCACCATAAAGTATAAAGTATGAAGGCTGCATTATGCGACCGACACAGGACACTATGACGCGACCGTATCCATATAATTTCATACAATAACGCGGACTTGTCGCTTTCACCTGATTCGCGACACGTATCGGATACATATAGTACAATACCGGTCTCCGACAATACTCTATAGCTATTTCCATATTGAATTCCAGCGAGTGACGTAAAGAATGTGGTTCACTGCCGAATCTCGATGACCGATCCCACATACGCAATGCAGGCTAAACTTCCACAAATTGATTTGCGCATGACTCCCAGTTTGCAGCGTTCAAAAACGATATAACTGCTGGAAGTGGCAATACGTTGTTTTATTGAACATGGGGGAAGCATTAATAATCCTACTAATATTATAAACGCGAAAGTTTGTAAGTATGGATGGATGGATGTATGGTTGTTACTCTTTCACGTAAAAACTACTGGATGGATTTTAATGAAACTTTACAATAATATAGCTTATACATCAGAATAGGACATAGGCTACTTTTTATCCCGGAAAAAGCAGATCATGCGGGCGGAGCCGCGAGCAAAAGCTAGTCTTTTATAAGTGTGGTCTATCAAATGAGAAATGTAGGTTCGCGCATACATATCTATGCAACTATGCTGATAAAGGTTCAGCTTTGTATTGGAATTGAACATTTCGTTCTCTTACTGCCATTCCTCGCTATTTTCAATTGCAGTTTGTGTATATCTACAGTTTTAAGAATAAATATATTATTTACTGGAGTTCTTAGTGGAGCAGCGATAGCTCAGCGGGGAGTGGTACGGATTGCCGAAACTAAAGTTGCAGGTTCGAAACCAGTCCCAAGAGTATGCACCTTTGACTTTTCTAAGTAACGTACAAGATATTTATTTTTGTAACTTCCTGGTAGACATAGACATCTTTCTGTCAGTATGTATATTAGAGTGTAATTTATGTATTTTAACATATTCTTAGAAATTGAATGTGTGATAACTTTTAAAATAAGAGAAACACAAATAATATGATCACTTTCAAACTAATTTATTCAATTCACAAAGAACAAACTCGTGTCAGGAATAACAAATTGTAGGCCTTACTTTAATTACACTTATATACACGCTTAGTATCATTAACTACGACGGTATTACTACTACTGTAACGGTCAGACAAGCTGAAGGCTGGCTACTATAATAACGACCACGATCGTCGTGTAAAGTCTTGCGCCGCTCTTATACATAATAATAATTTTAGGTGTATCTACCCGATGACAATTTTATAAACACCATCCGCACAGATTAATAAAAATTTACATCTAACAATATCATATATTTATATGGTTAGTAGCATAAACTCAGAGGAGGTCGAAGAAATGTTTAGCGCTTGTTTTATCGCATATAAGTACACTCTACTTATTAATAAAACATGACACGTACAAATACGAAAGTCAAGCTCTGGCATATTTATTATATACCGGAAGAGAATTGTGTACTAAGTCCTTTCAAAAGTAGCTGCCTTAAATGTTAATTGGTGTTTAAATGTAACTCGAATAATAAGAATCGAAGTAATAAGTCAATAATGTTAATTTTTGCGTTATTTTTTTTCATGTAAAATTACATAGGAACTATTATAAATATATTTCTCATTAAAATTATTACCTACATTCAGACATACTGGCTACATAATATTTTTAAGGTTGTCTGGTAGAGATCGCTATTAGCGATAAGACCGCCTTTTGTAGCTTGATTTAGTTGTAAGGTCCTTAACGTATAATTTTAATTATTGGTGTGCAATAAAGAGTTATCTATCTATCTATCTATCTACTGGCAGACGTATTGATTTTTTCTACGTGGTTGAGGATAAAAATGTAGCATCAAAATATTGCATTAAATGCGGCGTTCAACTAGTTTATTTTTCGACATTTATCGCGTACGCTAACACTTGATAACCTCGGTTAACTTTATTTCCGCCATCCGATGAATATTTCACGTAAAAATTGCTAACCATTTTTTTCTGAAATTGATGAATATAAAGTATATTAAATTTTACGAGCTTAGGAATTATTGTCTCATTAACCTTTGCATATTTTACACATGAAGTTTAAGCTATGTGACATCAGTTTGAAATATAAAATGAAAGTTCTCTAGCTTCGGCCATGAAGACATCGCTTCTCATAATATAAAGATAGAAGATTAGATTTATTGTTGTATTTTTCTCGGAAAAAGAATTTTATCGTGAACAGTATTGCATTCTTAAGAACATACTTTATAATATCAACATTTATAAAGGAAACATTTCCTAGCAATTCCGATTTTAATTCAAAGTAAATCCAACCAGTGGTTGCAAATTACTTTACGGGATTGAGTTCGTGGAAATTTCTTTAGACAAGTTTCAGTAGAAATCAACTATAAATAATGGATTTGAGTAGTAAAATAACATTTCAAACGAAGTGTGATAGGCATTAAGGCTTGCACAACAATCGTTCATTAACATGTTTACTAATGTAAATTTTTCATACGATTTGACGTTTCTTAAACACGGATAAATGCGATTTAAGGATCGTCATGCAAGTCGGCATAAGTTTCAAAATCAGCTTATTAAATTATCGTTGCGAATAATTTGGATACCTACTGGCAATAAATCACCACTTTGTACGATGGCTATTGACCTATCGAATATACAATTGGAGAAACGGTCGGTTGGGCATCAGCTGTGCAGGTTATGTAATAACAACATTTAAAAGCTAATCGCTTAGAGCTAAAGCGTCGATTGAAGGTTACGATCAATATTACAGTTTGCCAGTGGCAACCCTATAAGCCTCTGATCCATCGGGACAAGATGGCTAAATTATATATTCTTCACCTACGATTACAACATGTTTAACAGCCTATAAGAATATGATAACTCGATATATAAATCCGTGTGTAGGTAAATCAATGATATGTGAATTTATTTTGTGTAACCCGACTAATATATATAAATCTATTAATTAAATCAATTTAACAGAATACAATTTTTATGTATTTTAGCCAAATTTGATCATATCAATGACTAGTAGTTATTAAATTATAATAATATATTTGCACTTATGTCTATTGCATTAGAGTTGGTCCAAATGCAGTTAGAGAAACGACACACATTACTTAAGTGAACTTAGAATTTGTTCCGTATGCAAACCGAATCCTAACTGACCAACTTTTAAATTAGTTATTCTTCTCACCCTCGAGATTTAAAATGATTCTACTTTTTATTATTTTATGTTGATAACATATTATTTTAACTGATTTTAAAATTATTTAATAATCCAATTTATACAATGAAATAGAGCTACAAACCAGGATGTACTTCTCTTCACTCAGCTTCTTTTTTAAGTATAATTTAATTTGTTAATCTTCCAATTGAATTTAGATTAGTTGATATTTTGCAGACACTTTTGGTACTGGTGACAATGCAATTTAGTATACTCAGTTATGACTTTTTTGCCGACAGTCTTCGTAGCGCAATAGGCGAGTAGCCGGTTGTGAAGCGAGAGGCTGCAAGTTCGACTCGCGCACCGAAACAAATGTTTGTGTGATACACAAATAATTGCTCTATCCGGGTGTGTTTTATCCATAGAGAGATTAACGTCAGGCAGGCTTTCGGTTGTAAAAACTACAAACCAATTTTATTGTAACTGTTAAAAAGCATATTGCGCCGTCGGGCTAGTCGTCGTGGCAGGAAGGAGTTATGTGTTCTTTTAAATGGTCTTCGTTCCAATCTTCTGATACACCTTTCTCTCCTTCCTTCCTATGGATAAAATGTATGGGTATGGGTATAAATGTAATATGTTTAGCAAAAAATTACGAAGTGAGTGACTCCAAAATAAATCCGATATACCTGGCGAAAAGTGTTTAAAAAAAGGCGTAGCGCTCGATTACACATAAACACGCCTCACGCCTGTATCCCCGAAGGTAGGCAGAGATGCAACTAGTACCTGCCCAAGTTTCGCCAAGTTTATCTAGTCACATCATGTAAGAGTGGGTGTGAGTCAATACCGAGCACGAATTCCAAATTCGAACATCCCAAGTGATTTTTCGTAGGTATAGAAACTTATACACAAATTGTGATTATTCGACGTGGGGTTTGAACCCACAGCCCACGGTTTCTCAACCCAATTACGCTGCCACTGAATATATAAGGCGGTCACATAGTTTAAACAAATATTCATAAATAACGGAGTAAAATACGTCTGGCGACCCAATACACTATCAATCGACCGATAACTGCGTAAATAAATATCGTCTAGCCTCATGGCTCGCAGCGTTTCCACTAATGCAGATGTAAATATTTAATTTGTTGAGTATTAAGATCAACAAAATCAAGAATAACAAGGGATAGTCCGGTGATGTTGAATACATATAACACCAAACACACAGAAGCATAAACTTCGACAGCTATGTCAATTTCAACCTGCGTTGAATCATCGTTGTTGAGTAACAAAATTATGCAATGCTACCTTGCCGGTAGCACTATAAGCTGTGGATTCTCCGTTTATTATCGAAAATTAAACAGAGAGAACTGAACTGAATGAATTGTTTGGAATTATTCGCAGATCATTCATCATTTGAGTGGTAGAGCCACGCTGTAGACAGTTTTGTCTATAGCATGTATGGGCTGGCTCGACCGGGTCGTTACCACTGTCTCACAGAAAACCGACGTAAAGTAGCGGCTTGCTACTGCGTTTCGTACGGTGAGTGAGATATCCGGAAGCCCAAATCCCCTCCCCTTCCCAATCCCTAATTATCCCTTTTCTTTACGGTCGGCAATGCGCCCATGATTGTTCTGGTGGTGGACGTACATGGGCGGTGAAGATCACTTACCATCAGGTGACCCACTTGCTCGTTTTTTTAAACATCTAAATACGGTGTTTTCCGAACATTGATTGATACGACTGATTGATATTGATGAATATATTTATTGTTAATTATTGAATGATAGGTAATAAATAGTCCGTGCGTTTGACAAATTTAATGCTGTCTGATTAATTTAATTAAGTTTGGCCGCGCGCCGCATGTAAAGAGGAAATTGTACATGTTTGCACTTTAGTTATAGGTTTTGTGCCTGAGTGATAACCTGTTATAATATTAATGATTATTTTTATATTTGATAGTGTTTACTCCGATGGTGATCTCCAACTTTTCATCTGATGGCGGAGTACAATAGAAAATGGTAAATTTCTCAACTTGTTCTCTAAAATTTTGATACTATACAGCACTATAGAAATAGAAAAAATTGAATTGAAATTATGAAAAATTCCGTAGTCAGAAAATATCCTATATCGGGCAATTCAGGTGTGATTTATCGAATTGAAAACTCAAACATGATTCATGCTGATTGACCGATCTGGAAATTGAACCCAGGAGCACACGGTTCTCAGCTGTAAGCTGCCACTACACCAATGAAGCAATTATTACTAAGTATATTTTATTTGATAAATAGTATTTACTTGAATATTCTGAAGCAAGCGCAACAACAAATTTATGGACGAAAATAGCGCCGTGAAATGTTTGCCAAACCGTGGAAACGGTTCCCCGTCGAGTGAATTGTGATAATGACATTACCGTCGTGATATTTCTGTGTCGCGACCGTCAGACGCAGTCAGTCGCAGGCGACGTGATTTCCGCAGGCCGGCACCAATCACGACGTTCAATTAATGCACGTATCTATGACATTTACAAACGTGTAGTGCGGGGAAAATTTAGGCTTGGCCATTCAACTCATTCTTGCACGTTTTGGATATGTGGGTGATGAGTTTCTGCGTGGAAAATATGATTTCTTCAGTGGCTGGCTAGGCTAGAATCAGAATTCTAACCTAACCCCTCTCTTCAGTAGAGGAGGCCTGAGCCCAGCAGAGGGACGTGTATATTACACGACTAGTATTAGTATACTTTTGATTAAAACCGCCACAGAAACGTCACTAAACTCGAATTGACATTAAGTAATTTCTTAAAGCCATCAATTAAGATTTGTTCTGTACTCAGTAAATAAAAAAATAATTTTCTATATTCAACAACCGGACATTGGGCATTAACTATCTGTGGGTGTGGAAGTAATATAATTCTAACAAATTATTTAATGATAATTAAAGTCATTTATCGCCTCTGAGTGCGACAGCCAGAGTCAGTATTATACTCCGTTACTAAGTATAGAAAATGTTTTTACGGAGTATAATAATAATTTTAATTGAAGTCAATGAGTACGGTAGCTTAGTCTTTATTTTAATGTGTCCCTCTGCTAGGCATTTACCTAAGGCATTGGCCTTCCCACGTTTTATTGTTAATTTTAATGTAATCTTTTTCCATCTTATTATATCAAATGTCTCCAGTCCGTATTTTTACGTCGACTTTTAATTAATGTCGCTTTATTATAAACTATTGCTGCTCCCACTTACTTGATAAATATATGTACCCAACTGTATAGCGAATCCCGTAAATATGGCGAAAAACAAGGCAAGTTTCGGTGAGTCGAGTCAAGAAGTCAATCAGTGTATATCCAGCAACTATTGGCCGGCATAACTATTGCAACCGTCGAGGGATGCGGTATCTCTCGACGGTCGATATTATATTTGAACTGCAATTTACCTCACCTTGTAGTCATTTTGCTGTGGTAGGATAAAAAAAAGAAAAAAAATATTTCAAAAATCGCTAAAATGGAATAATTTATTTAGAACAAGATTTATACAGTGAGAATTTTAAGTAAATTACATTTAAAGATCCGTATTTAGCAAGCGTGTGAATCGAGATAGAGAGTTTGAAAATTTGTTGTAGTGTAAGTTACATTTGTGGTTTTCTAATTGGTGGTACATGTGGAAAGTTTTAGTGTGTAATTAACGTATTTATTTGTTCTTTTGCACTTAGAGGCCGCTAGACATTTCCTTTATTATACCAGTTATGTTGGTATTCATATAAAAGCAACTAAAAATACATAACGCATTGTCTATTCTGGTAATCAAGAACGCTGTAATTACATTGAAAATGTGATCGTATTCACCGTCGATTTTGTTATTAATATCTATTTTTCCTTGAATAAAAACAGTTACTGGAAATAGTGAATCTTAAATACATCCAACAGTCACACACATAGTCCTGACCCCACAGTAAGATACAAGTCTTGTGTCGTTGGTATCGGGAACTACGAGAGACTTTCTGTCTCACAACACCCAGACCCGAGACAAATATTTGTGGATCACATAAACATTTGTCTCGGTGCGGGAATCGAAACGCGGCCTCTCGCTTCACAGTCGGCTACTCGCCCGCTGCGTCACGGAGGCTAAAATATACTTGTACTTTGTGTTCGTCTGTTGTGGGTTTCTGTTTGTTGTGTTTTATTAGCCGAACCATAATGCAACAAAGACTTACTTTCTCCAAGTTCTTCTAGTTGTTCTTCTTTATGAAATTATGTTTGTATTGTAATATTTATGCTATTTAGGTGGATAATATTTTTTATTAAATCAAATCTACCGTCGAGCTTCAAGACGCCTTGATGACGCAAGAGGCTACTCTTAAAATAATATCTTAAATACTCTTAAAATCGTATCCTACTCAACACAACTGCCACTAGAACAATAAATCGTCAAACAAATGGTACAGTTAAGACGCATGACAACGCGAGCCATGGACGGAGCATAATACACGACGACCTTAAACATTTTGTAATTTCAGGATGTCCATTAGTCTCTAAAATAACATTCTGGACGCTACCTAAACGAGTGCATAACACTGCCAATCAATAAGCTTGATAGCCATTTAATTTCTGAAACAGTGTGGCGGGCTTTGTTAGCTTTGATAATATAATTTGCAGCGAGCGCACTGCACCTATTTACGTCAAAGCTTTGTGAAGCTGGTGCTGATTTTGTCAATGAAATAATATTAATTACGGATATAATAAGATAGTGGGTAATAACTATTCGCAACGTCATAACATCATTTAGCGGAATACGTCACGAAATTGGCATTGTTATTAGATTTGATTTGCGACCAACCTACACTAAATTCTGCAGATGTAGATATTATAATTAGATTTCATATCTCTTATTCGAGGTGGCTGCGGACAAAAACGCATTAAATATAGGTGCGTTTTGAGGTACGCGACCGAGATATGAAAGCACAACGTTCGACCGTTTCCATACAATGACATAAGAAGCGGAAGTGTCGTTATCACCTGAGTCGGTCGTGTAGGTACTTCACAACAGGCCTTTACGGCCGCATATTCTGTCGTCAGTGTACAAAGTTTTATTATTATTTGCAGAGCCGAGCGCGGCTGAGTATGCAGAGCTCCACGGCGGCACTCTGGCAGGCCGGTCGGCGGCCGACACTGAGGCTGCGCACGACCTGCTCTCTCTGGCACAGAGCCTGCCTCCGATGCCGCCCGCGGCCGTCGTCACCGTCCTTCAGGGGCCCGAGCCCGCGCCACTTGTTCCCCTTTACACCTACACCATACAGCCCACCAACATCTACATCATAGCGGAAGAGCCTCCCGAGCCCATTTACCATACCGTGCAAACCGTTGCTCCATTGCAGTCCGTAGAGTACACCGTCGAGCCTCAAGTCAACTATACCGCTTATCAGCAACCGCAAACAGTGGAGTATGTGACAGAAGTAAGCGAGCCTGAACTGCCGCCGCAGGAAAGACCGGAGACTGCACCACCACCGACCTTGCTAGCGAAGGAGAAAGTCACCAAGTACGACTGCAACGAGTGCGGGAAGCGCTATGCGACGTCGTCAAACTTGTCGCGCCACAAACAAACACACCGCAGTCTCGATTCCGTGGCGGCCAAGCGCTGCGGTGAATGTGGCAAGGCGTACGTGTCGATGCCGGCGCTCGCGATGCACGTGCTGACACACCGCATGGGGCACGTGTGCGGTGTTTGCGGCAAACAGTTCTCGCGGCCGTGGTTGCTACGCGGACACTTGCGTTCCCACACCGGTGAGAAGCCGTACAGTTGTGCCGCGTGCGGTAAAGCGTTCGCGGACCGATCCAACCTGCGCGCCCACCTGCAAACACACTCTTCGGACAAAAAGTATGAGTGCCCGCGGTGTCACAAGAACTTCGCGCTCAAGAGCTACCTGAACAAGCACCAGGAGTCCGCGTGCGTGCGAATCGAAGACGAATAGATCGCGCTTCCTCACGAACGATTGCAACGAACGATTTCTCTATGAACTTCTTTACACCTTTTTATTAATGGAACGAGTTAAATTTATAGGGTAAAGGCTCGTAGTTTCGACAGCGACGTCGAAAGAATAATAAGCAATAATAAAGTACCTAAAGTCGTTATGGCTCTTTCCATAATTTATAAATATTAAAAGTAAAAGTGAAATGTATTTTTTCAATTATTGGTCCGGTATCGACGGAGGCAACCTTGTCAATTTATGGCCAGAGCCTGTAATGTTACAGCTTAGGGTAACGTTTACATAGTGACGTTTAGATAAGTCAGCGTCGCACGCGTGTCGTGTGACGTAGTTAGATTGTAGTTACGGTGATACGTAGAGACTTAATGAAACCGTCGAGCTGTGGTACAAAGAGAGCAATAAAGTAACGAGCGTAGAGTGCAAGCGATAAACGCAAGAGTAGTGTACGACGCGTAGCGAGTAGCTTAGCGTGCGGCTCCGGGAGGACCAAACTGTTGCTCGGGCCGTCGCGCCGCCGAACCGCGCCGTGCAGCGACACGCCGCGCCGCGCCGCGACGAGCGTCCACCACGCGCCACACGTGTCGCCACGTCGCGCGGCTCCACGCCACTTTGCTTTCCGGACTACAACCCCGTGGAGTGGTCGCCGAGAGCGTCTCTCGTTGCTTGCGCCTCACGAAGGGCCTCTGGCATCCGCGAGCCGCCGTCACGCAAGTTGTTACCTAAGGTACAGTACGATTTGTAATTTGCTATTGCGTTCTTTATAGTAAACTAACCATTGTAAGTAGCATAAATTCATGACCAAGTTGTTTAATACGTATATAATCAGATTTGTAAGAAGTTTTTCATGATACGTAATTGATAAACATTTTTGCAAGCTAAAATCCTATTAAGCATAAATATGTTGTGTATGTACCTATTGTCTGGTTAATAATCGTATACAAAATTTTTGCAATGTTTCGTATTCCAGAAAGGTTAATAGACTATCATATTGGCTGACGTAGCGCGTTTAACATTATTTACATTACTCAAGTTTGTAAACACGTATATTTAGGTATCAGACAAACACCACGCGATACCTTCCACACGCTCGGTCATTTGGGACTATATTTTTAACGTAGGGTTCATGTTATTTAAATACCGACCTAAGGTTAGAATGTTTTATTAAGTCAAAACCACACCACATCATCACTTAATTCGTCATGATGCTGTTTCGGCAGTTGATCTTGTCACCGATAATTTCAGTATCTGTAAAAGCCAATGTGTGATACGTTTTTTACAAATGTGATTCTAACAGCTATTATCGCCGGGGGCATTCTGCAGGAGTAAATCCAGCGGCAAACAAGGGCACTTCCATCACATTTGTAAATGCAATATGCATACGACCTGAGCCACGGATATCATTCATAGTCCATAGAAATCAGCTGATGTACAGTGCTGTTTCACATATTACAGTGACGAAAGCCGACAGCAAATCTCATGGCTTATAATAGGTCTTTAGTTAAAGTAAATGGGTTTAGTGCAATATAATTCGGCCTTGATGCCAACTGTTCATCACACTGGCAATTTATTTCACACTTCAGCATCGAGTAACAGACTTAGTATATGATGTGATTACGTAGAATCATATAATACGACCTTGCTCTAAGGTATTTAATTTCACTGTACAATAATGTTATGAGTTTTTATTCTTTAAGCCATGTCTATAACAAGTATTGGGGCCTTATTCTCTTTAACCGTGTGAATTTGTAACGTGCCCGTGTTCCGTTAATGCGACCACGTTACGTTAATTTCGAGATATTGGCATTTAATGGTGTTATTAAATTTTATAATGGTGATAAGTTACGTGCTTGCTATAAACATTTTAAATTGGCTTAAATAATGCCATTCGGTGCTGATTTCTCGAAATTGGCGTTTCACTGCATTACGAGTTTATACGGTTATAATGAGTGAAGAAATGCCCTTGATTCCACGCAGTTAACGTAACGCGGGTGCATTAAGTTTGTGCGGTCTTAGAGAACAAGGAACTTGTTTTTTATTTAATTGTCATTGGTGATAGATTAAGGGCAAACGAATCAATTACAAATAACATTATTTATTTATTTATTAAACGTTTTGTTGGTGTAATTTATTTAGATTTTTATGTTGTATTACTTTTAAATCTAAACACTTCATGGTTTGGTTAAGTGCGGATAAGGACAATGTGAAATGGAAGTGAATGTTGAAAAGAAATGTATTTTTATAGACGTTACACTTTTAAGTGGATATTTGATATTTCACGATGTCTTTCCGTTACAGTAGCGTAGTATAGCGGTATTGATCTAAGCTTACTGATAAGTATTTGATAATTTAATACATATGAAGTCGTTGTTATGTGAAAACTCTGTGTAAGGTATTAACAATTCGCGGCAATACCAACACGTTGTTCCAAAGATTTATTGCTGCGAAACTGGAATAAAATCCATAAATTGTATCCAACATATGCAGTAAATGTAAGTTTTTTAATCTAAGATGTTTAAAATGTAATGGAAACATGTGGCAGTGATATTTGGTCTACACGTGATGGATGTTAGATGTATTCGTGATATTATTTTATAAGTGTTACATTAATAACCGATCTCATTGATTTAATCAAAGTATTTGCCGCGACCGTCATCCTGCCTCATGCGATCCAAAAATATAATGCAATCAAAAGTACGACGATTCAACGAAACACACTTGGATATTTGAAAAGTTTATTCACGTTACGGTTTGATATACATAATTATAACAGAACAAAATTACATTTGAAATATAGAAATTATCGAAAATTAAATATTATGTTGCTCAACAAGAATTTTAAGATATAATGTAGTTTCATTAATTTAGTAGGTCTAGTAGGAGTTACGAAAACGTTTTCAGTCTTAAAATTGGTATAGGTACAATAAATAATGAAGTGTCAAACTAAAAATTCGTTATTTAAAAAAAGAATCATTCGCAAACTAGTTTCGTATTCGACAAAAATCATATAAAATTGTTTGTAGTTTTCGAAAATTACTTATCCAACTTGTACTAGACCTACAAGAGTAGGCCTAACTGTATGTCACCGCATAATAGTTCTCGAAGTAAAACGCGTCGTATGAGTAGAAGTACGCTTTAAGATATCGTGCAAAATACTATTTTGCGTGCGACGTGACGTAAATTAAGCCCGTATTCACAAACAACACTTAATAGTATAAGATCCCGGGTAACATTGACCTTCACCCATCTGTTTACCGGATGAAAATAATATTGTAGGGTATAAAATTTGTTGCTGAACACATACCAATAGGATTGCCTAAAAAAAATATGGTGAAGGATAACACAATTTATACCCTAAGATATATTTTTCATCCGGTAAACAGATGGGTGCAGGTCGATGTTACTCGGGATCTTAGACCATAAGTAAGCTCTTCGCCAAGAGACGAATTCTGGGTACATGACTGATCGGTTTTTATTTAGCCCCAAAAACAAACCATTGACGTATACAGATATCGCCACTATGCGTTCGCGCGTACTATAATATCTCAAAGTAACGTTTATGAATACGGGGATTAGACATTTATTATACACGGTAGGTTTTCGATATACGCGATACGAATAAGTAGGGTTCTAGATATCTTTAATATGTCAATTTTTCAACTAATTTTCGTCAATTCCTCACAATTATTAGTATCCTCTAGTTAAGTATAGCACTCGTTCTTTTTAGTAATAATTAGTTTTTTCGTTATTTATTTTGTAAACTTATTTTGGCCATAGGCCTGTGGACGGATTAACTTACAGGCAAAGTAAGTAACAGCCTATGTCCCATTGCATATGAAATAATATTAACATACATCAATGAAACCTTTCCTAACCTCGTTTTCGTTACAAATTGTATGTGAGTTGCAACACGTTCGTTGTCTTTGCCTTAACCCGTCACTGGTGTAAAAAAATACTCCTATACTGTAGTGCAATTTTGTTCGAAAGCTGTCACTACACCCGTGCACGGCCCATATGTATGAAGCTAATACGTTTCGAATACAAGCCGCCAGGGGCGCTGTACTGATTTGTATAGATATTGTCATAAATACAGATACTGTGACATCGATCGAAAAACTTTTAATAAATTACACTAAGGGCTCTTACTGAATGCATGTTTTCGATGATCACATATGCTCGGAACACGTTCAGTATGTGATCGCAGTTCCAAATGGAATGGTTCAGAATAAGACTGATAGAAAGAGCGGAATTTCCTTAAATGGCCATTAGAAAATTATGGCAATTAGTTCGATCCTAGCTGTATTAATTAATCTATTATTGATGTGCAAAGTCTTTCAGAATTTAGCTCATCGAAATTAAATTCTCAATAATGCGTCGCTTATAACTAATCAACTGCACTTTCATTTGTTTTCAATTTCAACCACGTGAACAATCTGTAGCCCTCTCAACAGTTTTTATGGCAGTACAAAAGCCTTTTAATATGGTTGCGTTGGTACGCGATAAATCCGCCATTTTATTTCGTTATTAAATTTATCATATTAAAATTGATTGCATAATTGAAGTCCAAAACCTTTTAAAACAAAATATTATTGACGTAGTCCTCGTAAAATATCATAGTTGAAGTGATAAAGCAACAAGTAATAGCGATAGGGTGGAAACTTTTTCATTTACCTAAAATACCTAAAATGATATGAGACATAAATAAATAAGTACAGTAAGACGAAATCGAAATACGCGCGTCAGCAATGTTCGTTGTTTATGAAATAGTACGAATGTGCATTAATGCTCGATCATCCGGATCCGCTCAGCCACTTAAGAGAAAAATAAATGCTTCATCTAATATTGTAATGGATCTATTTGACCATCACGTTCACACGTTTCTATTTTCGAAATAAACGAATATTGCCGGAACACATCATTTAATATTATGTTTAGTTATACATCTATTCTTGAATTGATACATCAGCTCATAATATAACATTTTCAAATATAGCATTCATACTCTGACTTATATATTGAAATAACGAAGTCTATTAGGTACTTTTACGTTATGTTCCCCAAAATATATTAACGAAAAAATTATATAAATTAAGTAAAAAAGAAACAAATTGGAATCCATTTAAATCTACTGGTAGTGGTAGTTGTCAAATGATGGAAAAAGGACGCACGACACGGCCTGTTACGTCACAAGACAGGTCATGCCGTTACGGTGCAAGCGTTCGAGGGAGAGAGTGAGAGAGCTTCCCACTACTCGCACACCTTTGCTTATATAATATCCAATTATATTCCTTTTATCGCAAAACAGTTTACTTTTTGAGTTATTATCGGTTGCTTAATAAATCCTATCCTACTAATATTATAAACGCGAAAGTTTGTAAGTATGGATGGATGTATGTTTGTTACTATTTCACGTAAAAACTACTGAATGGATTTTAATGAAACTTTACAATAATATAGCTTATACATCAGAATAAGACATAGGCTACTTTTTATCCCGGGAAAAGCAGATCACGCGGGCGGAGCCGCGAGCAAAAGTTAGTAATGCATAAATTATAATAAAGTCAAAAACCCTATTGGTGGTTAAATTTTTGCTTAGTGTGAAATAGGCTCTAAGGGCCTATTAAGTTTTAATGTTCATTTAAACTTGGTGATCGTGAAACTCGGAGCTTCTTTGTCTATAAATGTCATTACCGATGGCACTAAGCTTGTCAGTTGGGAAATTGAAAATCTACTTAACATTGTTATTATGAATTCTAACTGCTGTTTGATTTTATCGGGGAAATTAGTTCTATGGAAAACATATTATGAAACTTATAATTACTTTCTTTACTTTATTGTTTGATTCTTTTTTCATCTGAATGTCGAAACGAGCAAATCGCTCGCCAGATGACAAGCGTAATGGCTACCTATGAACAAAGGCAAAAGAGAACCATGAACTACAAAGCATTGCTTGGCATTGGACTGCGCAAGTCATCCTGTTATAGATAGGTATATCTTGTTAACCTCTGAATACTCAAACGTTATTCAACGATCGACTGTCTAACAGCCACTTATTTTCATACAATTTCGACAGATAAGAGCGTCTTAACATGTTTAATACGATTTTAAATGCTTGAGTTGCGTTTCAGTCTTTGGACGTAAGTCTCATAATGTCCCGTAATTTATTTGGCTTCAATATCCTTCAAACCGAAATATGACAATGTTTACACATTGCTGCTAAATAGATAAAGAAAAAAAAAATTGTGGGTGTTAAGGGGCGGTGAAGATAACTTACTCTGAGGTGAACCACTTGCTCGTTTGTCCATCTGTGCTATATACAAAAAAGCAATATGAAGTACATTGTCTTTCAATTAAAAAATATATTAATATCTAATATATTAGATACTTATTTTTCTAAATATAATTTAAATATGTATCTTTTACAACTGTAATTATAAATTTTTAGTAGTGATTCCTGGAAGGCAAACAGCAGCAATTTTAGATTAAAAAAATATTTTATGTTTATAGAGTCGAAAAAAAGGCTCAAGTGTGATTTTATGAAAGTGCGTGTATAGCCATCAGGATTTGACGTGGCATTTTTTGAACACTGTCTATTTTGTGATTTTGTTCCAGTCGTTGTTGATCAAAAGATAAAAACTAGGTACATTATACAGTAATACGTAAAAGACAGTACCAACTGAAAACCAACCACAAACTTTCGGACGATGGAAGCCCGATTCTTTTTTGTTTTGTTCGTTAAGGATCAGGAAAAGTTTTCACGATCACAATTCAACTGAAAATAAAGAACTGAATCAATTTATCGTCACTGTGTAACCGATTGGGAACTTTTGAACGCCGAGAGCAGTGTTTCTCAAAGTAGGCGATAACGCCATCTTGTGGGTGCTGGAGGCTTTCAGGGGGACTGCAAAGGGTCTAGATCAGTGAACGTGGGGCCCACGCCCCACAGGGGGGCAATTTGATAGTTAAGGGGGGCAATTTCAAAATGGACTTGACACGACTTTAACCCTTTCATCATCATCAGCCACAAGACGTCCACTGCTGAACATAGGCCTCCCCCAAAGATTTCCAGACCGACCTGTTGGAAGCGGCCTGCATCCAGCGACATCCTACGACCTTTATCAGGTCGTCTGTCTATTTAACCCTTTCGCTTTGGGTTAAATGCAATGCTAGATATGGGTGACGAATTTAACAAAAAAGTGTTAAGGTGTGGCATGACCTAAAAAAGGTTGAGAAACACTGGTCTAGATTAATTGTAAAGGAATTTCTGAGGGCGCTAGAAAATAATTGATTCTCAAAGTGGGCAGTAGACGAAATAAGTTTCAGAACCTATGGCCTACAACGATTGAGTATATAATTTTTCACATTAAATATTTCTTTTTCGGGAGGTTTGCCGCCTGACGAAGACATTTTAAAATACTCATAATACAATAAACACTATAATAGTGCTGCAGCCTTGCTCCGCGGTTTATAATAAAGCTCTAGTTCGTGGCCCGCTGCCACCCAAATGTTCATATGGAGCGTATAGGCCTTAACGATCCCACACTATAAGTACAGTACGATTAAAGTTAAGTGTTCCGGCAATGTTCGTTTTTAACCAACTTCAAAAAAGGAGGAGGTTCTCAATTCGACTGAATTTTATTTTATTTTTATGAATCTGTGCGAATGCATACAATGACTGTATTCCGAGCCTAGTCAGTTCCAAGATAATAATAAATACGTAATTTAATATTGTAACAGGCAATAAAATATTATAACTATCCCGCGGTTTCACCTGCGTGATTTTGTCTAACAGTACCTTTGAAGACTTTGACCTACACAATAATTAAGCACATTTAGTATTTCTTCTGTATAAATATTTTCATCGGCGCGAGAAGTTGATACCAGAATAAAAAGTACCCGATGTCTTAATCCAGGTTTATCTGTGTGTCTTTCTTCCAAATACGAACCGTCGCGTCGTTAAGACGTGATTGATTAACAGAAATCCAAACTTTCACATTTATAACATTAAAAGGAAATATAAAGTAGGATTTATGGTAAACACACTCACATACAGGCAACTGACTAGTCTATTCTAACGGACAAATGGATTATTTCCTGGTGGTAGGATATTCATATCTGCCCGGATAGCGACCACCGTACACATAGTGTTAAAACCTGCCATAGTGACCCACACACCTTGTGTGGATCGCGTTCCAGGATCAGCCAGTGTATATCCGATTATCCCGAGGGGCTTGCGACATGACTTGATGGTTAGTTGGAGCGGGTATAGGGGTACATCCTTGTATCCCTGTGCCTGTATCGGTCTTCCGCCTGTCCTATAGCAGGCCCCTCGATTTGCTTCTTCTCTCTCCGAAGAGGGAAGCCAAGGAAGGAAGTTAATTATAAATTTAAACCGAGAATTATTTGGATTTCAGGTTATGTAAACTGTATGTTTTAATAACTTAAAAGATTCCATGTTGTTAATCAGTTATATTATGAAGTTTAAGAGACTCATTTTTATTTAATCTCGCATTTTGTCGCCTCTTATTCCAACTGAGGGAAAGTCGGGAGTAACTGCACTAGTTAAAGTTTTAAACCAATATTTAGTAGTTAACTTCCCGTGTTATAAAGTTTGCGTTTGAAGTTTTAATACGCTTAGGTAAAAAGGAATATTAGCGCTACTAAAAGTGTGAATTTTATAATTTTTCGGATAATTTATACCGTTGGTTTTTGTAAAGGTGTAACAAAATATTATGCATACTTCACTATATCATTGCTATTATTTATATCAGGAGTATAATGAAAATTTATATTTATATTTTAATTAAATTTCAGGGCATATTGACTGTAATTGAAACACTTTTGAAAAATAGTCATCTGGTAGTGCTGTTGTTTACGGGCACGAAACATTACCTCTAAAAATAGCGAATTAAACGTACTTATTTATTATTTGCACGCAGCATCACATTTGGGTAAATATATACAACGATTATGCATTATAATAATCATTTAAACGATTTTTTTAATAGGGTATTTGTCTAATTTTCTATATTATTTTATATGCACACGACATTGATACAAAAACGAAACTATTTTTATAAAACACAACTAAAATTGGGTAGTAATTGCGACTGCAGTTCATATTTTAAATATTGGATTAAGGAAAAGTGTGCGCGTAGTGGGAATCGCTCGTTATCTCTCCCACGTGTGCACCCGTAACAGGTGTACCTGCCTTGTGATACCATGTTGTACATCCGTGTCCCGACATTTGACGACTACCTCTTCGAGCAGAATTAAATAGCCTCTAACTTTTTAATTGTGGACTTAAATTATTTATTTAATACGATAATGTATTTTGCGGAATGTAGCTTATTGATCAAAATAATAAAAAAAGTCAATTATGTACTCAATTTGGCAATGCAAATTTTGCTGACTCGAAGGGCACGCGTGCGTATCCAAAAACAAAAGGTTAATTATTTAAATGTTTTTATTAGTGATATTATCATTAGCTATCATATAGCATATCATTAGCTTTGCCACTTTTTGGCTTTGGAAGCGATTCCTTTAACTAGTATGGTTTGAATTGCATTAAAATATCAAACCGGAATATATATACGTGTGCACATTCGGTTCTCCCGAGAGGCTTGCGACATGACTTGGTGGTTGGTTTGGGCGGGTATAGGGTACATTCTTGTATCCCTGTGCCTGCATCGGTCATCCGCCTGTTCTATCGCAGGGCCTTCGATTTGCTTCTTCGCTCTTCGTTCGAGTGTGAAGAAGGGTAAGTCGGGTCGGGGAGACAAGCGCAGTGCCATGCGGTATTGAGTAATTTAATTTTTAAGTGATATTGTTTCGATTTATGGGCAGATGCCCCGCTTACTATCAGGTGACCTGCCCGTCACATCATTCAAGCAAATAAAAAATGCGTCATTTTCAGTGATTGTTTACGAATCGGGTGACAAAAGCGTTCACTCACCTAGATAAATAAATACATTTTCTGACATGGAACACGATGCAGCCGCTTTGTGTAAAGCCTGGCACTATTATGTCAAATCAAGCAACTTAACATTGGGCTAATTTTGAAAGACTTTTGCTGTAATTAAATAATGCTTTCACTTGTCTATTTTTAAATTTAACACTTAAAACTGGATTATTTCCTTTAAGAACCATTTTAACATCACTTTACTGACCGCCTTGCATGTAGCCGTGGATTCACACTGTCGGTCTAATGACGCTATAGTGTACATAATCATGCAGGCACAACTGCGCTCTATTCAGCGTAGGGACGCTTTCATGGCAATTAATGAATATGGCGCTAGAGATGTCTACTCAATTGTTAATGCAGACTTCCGATCACCGCATCAACTTTCAGACATGCTCTTTGACTCACCAATCTACTGAAAGCCTTAGTGACGTCGAACAGTTTGCCATAATTTACTTACTATGTAGAACAAATGCGCAGACGCAATGCTTGGAAGTCTAAAATAAAAACAATGCCTAATAATTAAAATAATAATAACTGTGCTAAACCCGTTTGGAACGCGGCTTTGTAAAGTTGAATTATTGCGTTCATGCAGGTAAAGGGAATCGTAGATGTAGAACTTTTGTACCACCATTATTGTAATAAATATTAGCGTATAAATATGTTGCTTCACTCTACAGCACATAGGGGGAAGATATCATCGGTTTCCTAGTTGTGCGCATACATACTGGTGAATTTTGAAACATTTTCTTAGTGACACAGCTATAAGTATACAAATACGACGCACGTAGCACATACATACATATGTAGGTATATTGTATTTGTTTTCTAGAACATACGATGCCAAACAAGTATGAGATGTTTATGTGTTACCAAATGATCGAATTAGCTTTTGTATTCTGTAATAAAATAGAGATTTCCACTTTTGCAGTTACATTTTAGATTACGCATATAAATTACCGTAAATATATAAAGATAAAGTAGCCACAATTCAGGATGTATTAAATGTTTAAGAAAATATTTTAACCCTAAAATAATATAACCCAAAAGCAATACGTTTTGTACAATTCCTTAGATAATATGTATTTATTAAACAAAGAAGAAATTAAAAATTTTATTCAGTATCAAATAACGAGAATTATATTTACGACAGATTTTTCTACCTTAAGATTACGGAGGCGTATGTATTTAAAGAAAACTTGACTCGAATGATCTCTATATTTGATAAAACTACACGTATTTGTGTTTTAAAACAATCAGTCACGGCATAGCTTAAAAATATCATTCAATTGTTTATGAAATAATTGACATGACGTTTTGGCGTACAGCTTCGTTCGAAAATGCGGATATACATTGGAATTGCAATGTTCAAGCCATTCAGACTGGATGACCATTACACGTCAAAAGTTCTTTTGAACGAACGTTATAAAATGGCTGCACATGGATGCGGATCTGCGCAACTGACAGCAAAATTGGCGCGAACTCTCCGTGATTGACAAATATTGTGGCGCCGATGCGTTTTAATTGCCAATCAACTTGTCGTTTTTATACTAACGAGTCTTTTTAGATTTTTTAAATTTATAATTCTGGCAAACAGTTTTGTGTTTGATTTTATCTAATTTTATGTAAATTATTACAAGTGTATTATTACAAGGTAATAATTTGAGTTGATTAACGGAGGAGTGACCTAATCTAGTAGCATAAACTAAGAAAAGAGCAATAAAATCATGCATTTTATATAATTTTCAAACCAAAGATTTATGTTCACTGTAGTATAATTACTCGACATTAGGCTTTAAACTCATTTTACTAAGGTATTAAGATATTACTTAAATGTCTGGTTTTATTTCTTCATTCATATTTTAGGATATTTGTAAGCTCTTCCGTTAAGCTACTGAATTTTGTCTAAGGGAAATCGTGGGTAGGTATTATTAATGTTATGTGTCGATTTATAAAGTTATTTTAGAATATTTTAAAAATAGTAGAGGCTATGGCAAGCTTCTTTTTAGTCTTGTCGATTAGATTTTCTAAGAATTCTTCAAGTGATATAAGCAACAAACCCAAAATAAACACACCAAATTCGCATGATTTTAATTTAAAAAGGATACTTAATAGAAAATATTTTACGCTGTTTTGGAAGTAACTAATTATTTCAATTGTGCTAAGGCAAGCCCGCATAGAAAGGGTTATATTTTCTTTAAAAAAATAATACTATGAATGACTATTACCTATATTTTGGAAATTTATGTGTCGTCATATATAATTATAAAAATGTACTTTTGAAAAAGAGCTATTTACCATATTTCTCGCAAATTCAACTTATCTATACATGAACTTCTGTTTCTTTCGTACAACAACGAATAATAAAATCGTATAAGTGTAATTATTTTTTTATGTATTGTAATTGTATCCCAATATACGGCCAATTCAACAACAACGATGGTGTAATTAGAAAACAATAATAAAATTAATATTAGATGTACCCATATAATATCATAATAAATATAACTATGTAGATGGGAGATCGTTTGTGGTCGGTCTTCATAAATACTCTTCAACATGTGGTTCGTTACAACACGATAAATTCACATTTTACATTGCAGTTTTTCTTCAAAATGTTAAGCCTTTTGACGGCGAAACGCAGCGTAGAAATGAAAACAGAGAGCCCTTGCAGTTGTTTTATAGAGAAGTTCCCACACGTGTTGCATCTGAGGCCGATCATGAACGCTCTCTCGACAGTCAATGTTGGTTACCGTAGATTAAGTACGTACTCGCAAACGAGACCCTGAAATATACCAAAGGTAATTTGATGTCATTTATCATATCGTTTTTATTTGCCAAATATTAATAACGTAATTATGTGTGTGAATGTTAATTTAGGCTACGGACATCTTTACACGAGTATTATTTATTGTAATTACGTGTTTAGTTTAATTGTTTAATGTAAAGTGTTTAGCAGACAAAATACATTTTTGTATTCAATTAGGACAATATAGTAAACATAATAGGCGTATAGAACATGACGTTTTGCTACTATACAAGCTTTCATAACGATGTAAGTATAAATTCAATCATTGTAAAGACATTTAATGTTAGTGAAAAATGTACCAAGATTGTTTAAGTATCAGTACTATGTTACAATGTTAAATCAAGTAAACGGCTGCTGGTGTTTGGAAGGATGGTGAAGTTGTCTAGTCAATCTCGTTATAGCAGCACATTTAGTACGGTGCGGTGTGTTGCTGTTTACAGCAATCGTTGAGTTGATTTACAAAAGGCACTAAATATGTATAATTTAGTTGGTAATTCGATAAAATAAAATTGTAGTACACGACATACATGTTTTATTTACGCATTTGGACCTAAACCCGATGTCATGTGGTCCGACACAAAATGGTAATTTCTCAACGCGGGACGACGGTAAGTTTTGTATTAAGATGTTTAACGTTTCAATTGGTGTACTTTCAGACTACACTACTATTGGGTAGTTTAATATGTTGGAAATTATACATTATTTTATAGGCAAAAGCTCAATTAAAATCGGTGCAAAAATAAGCCCGCAATTATGTTTTTTAAATATTGGTATGAGCAAAGGTGGGCGCGTAGTGGGGACACTGACAAAGAGTAAGCGAAACAAAAGGAATGAAGTTATCGGAAAACGTTCAATGGTTTTAATTTGGTTAACGTTTGAATTAGCCCAGTGAAATTCACATATTTTGATAAGTTACTATAGAGCATTCTTCGCCGAGTTTTGGCGGGAATTATGACAGTGCAGTTCATCGCTTATTTTAATTTATTTCATAAACTAGTTTACAGTTGTGTTTGTTGTATAAAAGTGGTGTGGATTTGTTCAATAAATATTGACGGTGATGAGCAGTGTATGGAAACATTGAAATAAGTGAATTAAGCATCGTACTGAAAGGAGTTAACACCAAAACTCCGGCAAGACCTTGATATTTCAAGGTCTATTGACCGCACCCGTGTTTCATCATTCTTCAAATAACTTGAGAATAAATTATATTTGAAACTGGCAAAATGCATAATAATGCGAAAGCCATATATTAAAAAAAAAGAAGAAGAAGCATTCTTCGCCTAAAATCGTTTGAACATTTGAACTTAATTATGCAAAAAGGATACAAGATAGAGAGAGAGCGGAGCTATGGAATTAATTTTTTAAATTCATTTACCTATTTCAATTCATTTAATACCGTATTTATTTTTAAAGATGCATGGTAAACGTTTCATGTACAATTACTCGAAATATCATGAAAAAATATTAATAAATGTTACAAAATTTTCACGCAGTTTTGAACGTTTCTACTCAAATAACATAAACTTTTAGGAAATGGTAAGGTACCACCTTGTAAATATTATAAGGTTGTAGGTCACGCATATGCGAGAGGCCGTCTGGGGTGGTACAACCGCTTTGTCTATTTCTGCCACCAGGCAACAGTGTGTAAGCACTGTTGTGTTTCGGACAAAGGACATTGAAACCAGTGAAATTACTGGGCATTATTAGACGTAACAGCTTATGTCTCGGGGTGACCAGCGCAGTTCAGTGCCATGCAGTGCTTTGTAATTCAAAATTCTGTGTGGTGTTGCTTCTGTTTATGTGGCGCTTACCATCAGGCGAGCGCCTTGCTCGTCTCGTCATTCAATCAAATCAAATAAAAAAAACATAAAGCATACGTAAAGCAGCCTAGTTCCGGCAGAAGGACAGTGTATATTATTGTTGTGCATTTCACTTCAATGTTTCGCGCTGGACAATGTTAGAGTGCGATAGTTTTGTCGGCATCGGCCACTAATGAGTTCGCGTCGCCCAGAATTCTCTTATGAAACGTGTAGATCGTCTCGTCTATATACAGAAACAAGAATTTGTGAAAAAAATCAGTTTTAAGACTCCCATCATAATTTTAAGTTAAGTCTACATAGCTAATTATGTGTAATAAGCTAGAAGATAGAATTCTTAATACTATTAACCGTAGTTCGATAGCCGTGGTTATCGAAAGGTTTTTCGCAAAAGTGAATGAATCGGTAAACAACCACCTCCGGATTGATGATTTGGCAAACATAATTATATTTTTTGAAATAATTATTCTAGAAATCTGTCTGTCATGTTAATGAGAAAAGTGTATCAGGTTAATTAGATTTCTGAGAGGACGGCGCTAGACTTATTAAATACCTAGAAATTGACGAGAAGGTCCACTGAAAATCAAGCTTTTATTTATTTAATTAATCATACCTGAAACTCAGTAAAATTAAAATAATATATATAAACACTAGCTGTTTCTCGCAGATACATCTTGTTAGACTCTTTTTTTGGAATAGTAAAAAGTACTTTACCCAATAAAATTTTCATACATATTCACTTTTTTGGGATGAAACTAGGATCATGAAATTTGGTTAGATGATAGTTTATATAAACTAAATACCTACGAAGAAAGCATTTTGGGAAAAAGGGGGAGGGGGTCGAACTTTGTATGAATATTTATTATGAAACGGAATACGTTTGTGAAGTAAATAATGAGTCATATGTTTCCATTATTATTCAAATAAGTCTATTGCAAAAAAGGGGGCGTGGGGGTTCAACATTGTAGTCTGTATCTAAGCATGTAAGTTTTGTATGGAGGTCATTCACACCATATATTTATTTGTTTCATAGCTATATATCATTACGCTACAAACCACAGGAGCAGAGCAATAATATTCAGGCTCTAAGAAAAGGGCCTAGACAGACGAAATGACAGACAAAAAATGACCCCATAAAAGGTTTCTTCTGCTATTCTGAAGTAGGAAACTCTAAGTATGATCATTTTGCAGTTCAATTAAATCTTCATTCCTTCAAAACACATTTAAAATAATAAACAAAATTTTATTGTATGCTTTTTTAGTGTATGTGTATTTCTTTTGGTATTAGGTAATTATAATGCCTAAAGCTAAGATAAGTTTACCTGATCGCACCATTACAACCCGTGTTTATAAACTGTGATGCAGTTAAATTATGTTTTATTTTTTTTTACGACAGTGAAGGTTTTTATAGGCTGCTTATTTTTTCAAATTTTCAAATAGAAACAAGACGATTCGAAAACATATATTCGTTCTGTTGTATATAATAATTCGTCGTATATAATATGTTGTAGTATTACTGCTATTAATATGTTTAAATTTAATTAATTGTAGGTAATATTACTGTTATTATTTAACTGAAGTTTCACATAGTGATTATTATTAGTATTGAATCAAACTTTTTATGAAGTTAAATATAAATTTTCAATTTATGACTTAATCGAAACTATTATAACGGAATGGTCGAAATAAAAATATAAAAATACAGCTATCTGTTTTTTATAATGATTTTTTTAAAAACAATTCTCTCCCTCTAAGCGTGGAAAGAAAACAGAACTGTTCGGCTTTAAGAGCCGAGATCTATTTTCTAATTGCTCTTTGGAGCAGTAGTTATATCTGCTGCATGTGTGTGTGCGATTCAAGCAGAGTCTTCGACCATATTCTAAGCAATGGATTTCTGTATGCATCGCGTGCCTGAAGCGTGGTGCGTGTGTTGCGTGATGGTCGCGTGGCGGCGACGCTGCGGCGCGCGGCCGGTACGCGTCCACCGGTTGATCGTATGTGGTGTTCACTCCGTCAAGTGTCGCTCCAAGTTGTCGCGGCGGGTAAAGTTTGTGCGGGCGGGGTGGGCACCTCCACCCGACACCCGACACCCACACCGATCGAAGCGGCGGCGCGCGCACCACCCCGCTCCCAATATATACCGCGACCCTCACACCCGACCCTCACAATTGCAAGAGGACGCGTGCGATCGCCCGCAACGCCGCTCGCCCGGGGCGCCGCTCTTTCTCTTTTCTCTCTTTTTCTCTGTTCGTCTGTCTCTCGCTGATGCGGCCGCGCTGAGGCCGATGCGGGCGCCGCCATGCCGCGCTGCCTCATGGCCAAGAAGTGGAAGGTGGCCCCGGCGGCGGAACTGGCCGACGAGTCCGACGAGGAGATCGACGTGGTCGGTGAGGGGCGCGGCCGCAGCCCCGCGCCCGCCGCCACCGCCCCAGGGCCTTCGCCCCGAGATCCTGAGCCAACGCTCCTCTACAATGGTAAGTGCTCTTCCAGTATTTCCAGTGGATGCTGCCACTTGGTTGCGGGCTCCGAGTAGTCGTCGTGGTGCCTAGCTCTTCGACTACAAACACTCGCCTAGAAGCGGCCACGTGGTTTGCTACGTAAAGGTTATGCCGAGTAGTATTCATGCTTATTTTGTTATCATACTAAATCTGTATTGCTTAGCAGTAATGCGAGTTTCACATGTATTGCGAATACGATATAATCAATTATGCAATGCGCATGCGAGATTCATATTTTTCTAAACACACGTAAAGCTATTGGTTCCATGAAGCTCGTTATATTAAACTTGAAAATATTTAATATATTGTAAATAAATTGATATACAACACAGCAATAATAAAATGAGACAATGTATAAAAGATTTGCTATATTCATAATCAGTGAGACAGGACTCCAAGCTATCCAATTTGACTCAAACAGATTCGCACAGTAGATGATTCACGAATTAAAAAATCTATTTGGAAAATTAGATTCTACATGAAAGGCGCTATACATAAAACTTTTGTGTGCCCATTGCGCCAGTAGAACATGAATGCGAAGGCCTGACAGATAAGCAACAGTTACCTCCGTAACTATGTACCTCCGTGGTGGAACTTGGAACGATGCCATGTGGAATTCTCCAACCGCAACGATGCTATCGCTGTGGCTGTATTGAGTACACCATAAATACATTCTACAGAAAGCATCTCTTGTTAATTTTGATACGAATATGAACAATTAGAAAGAAAACAGGATCAGATTTCAAAATAAACAATCAAAACTAAACAAATAAACACTAAGAACAACAAACAACTTGAAGATTACGGAACATCTCAAGTTTTAGCCGAATTGCTTTGCAATATACATACCAATCAAATGGAATAGAAGATAAAACTACAATGGTACAGATTTCAAATGGGATCAATACCAATGAAAGAAACCCTCAAACGGCAAAGGCGATCGATACATAAAGCCATCCCGTTTATCCCTGAGTAAGAGCCCATAAAAGGTATTTCGATTGTCTAAAAGGAACGGACGAGCAACTAATCATAATCGAAGCACTACAAGATACAGACACTAAAGCCGCCATAAATGGCCGACACTATGATAAAATCTATATACCCTAGCGTCTGTTTTATGGAGGTCTGTTAATATTTTATGGCAAGTATAGTTAATACGACGCCATTGATGTTAGTTGTGTAGGGAACTATTCACAATCACAACACTATTTTGAATTGAATATTTCGTGTAATGTTTGTTTTGATGCACAAATTTATGGATCCAAAGAAGGTAACAGATTCGATAATCATTAGTTATGATAGACTATGTAATTCTTATCTGGAATGAGTCGTAATCTAAAGTGACATCTTTATCCCTGAAGGAGGCGGACTTGCTACAAAAGACCCACAATTGATGATGTCGAATTCCACGCAGGTGCTGCCAGCGTGCCTTGATACAAAAAATATACAACTCATAAGCTGTGTGCTCCTGCCTGAATAGGAATCTTCAACGTCTGTCTCTCGGACCTGTCTGATCAATCTGATGTGTCTTTCAATTGTTTTAACACATTAGGTGACAGGAGGTTGCAAGTTGGAGAATAGTAACACAACTATAGTGCATTCGCGTAGATCGGACGAAATTCGTAAACATTTTATGCATGTTTACCAATATGGACGCAATCTCATTTATATTTTCAAATCGTTTAACTTTGTGAGTTATACGGCTTGAAATCCGTAAACAAGATATGACACTCACAAAGGTCAATTTATATCACGTGCTCCCAAAAACGAAAATCTGGCGCCTACGACCAATGAGATCCTTTATAATAATAGATCGTCATTATTTATGAATCATAAATCATCACGCATGCCTTCCAAAGGTCCGGGACTTTACAGTTCCGAGATTATGGTAAACATAATAATAATCTTTACATCATATTATTAGATTAAATTTGTCTAACGGGCATCTACGTGTTGGCTTCGGCCCCACGCACGCCTACCAAAGGTCCGGGACTCTATAGTCCCGAGATGTGGTAAGACATACATAATCATTATTTTCAAAAACCAAAATCATAATGGTTTAGGTATACTGAAACTTGACTTGATACGTACGTACATAATAATTATTTTGCCTCACCTATACATAGCTTGTATCACAGAAGCCGTAAAGTTAATTATATTATAATAAGATCTTATACATACATTTGTTTATAAATCTTCATAAAAAGGAAAACAAACGTGCCAAGAAAACCAATCTCTTCTACTCTCTAGTATTGTAGTTTAGTTTTTGGTTAAAACCTTGAAACGCACTCGATCGGTCTGATATAACGCCCTCGAACCAGTCGCTTTTACTTTTACTACAGGCCAGGGCGACTTTAACGTGCCTGCTAATGACATTTCAAGGGCATCGTAGATATACCGCCTCGGAAAAATTTCACCACTGCCTCGCTTGCAACCAGGCGTCAATCAAACGCAGGTTTATACTCAGAGCGGCTCCGCACCACCGAAGTGTCGGTATGGTTACACCAAGCCTTACGTACTCGACTCAGTATTCTATACAAGCCTTTTTCCCAGCACCGACGGCGTGACGTAAGCGAGACGACGACGCGACGTATCTGCGGTGACTGTGACTCGAATTGCTTGCGGTGCCATTGTCCCGAGGCGAGACGTTGTCATTACGATGCTGATTAGTAACTTATTATACTTCATCTACCTCAGGCAAACTTAAATACCATCCAGATAATTTGCAACAATATGATAAAATGTGTCTTTGTACCTGTAACAGATTCATAAGTGTAGGCTGTAGAAGAATACATACATATAACTTTTTTTTTATGTGAGATTAACCATTTCAAAAGAATATTCGGGGATATGGGAAATGATAAATTATATTCTCACACGGTCCCTTCCTTAAAAGAATCTTTACAAATATTAGGTTTTTTTCCGTAACGTAAATCTACTTCTATTAGTCAGAATCAGAGAGCCTAGCATAAACTACTTACAAATAAGTAATCAAGAACCCTAGCGTATGTAGATTCAAACAAACTTTTAACGTTTCGATACAAATACTTTTCCATAAGATGTTCGGCGGTGGATATTTTTTATAAACATAAGCTAAAGCGGTAGGCAGAATTACAATGATTACTTAAATATGTATGTATATGTTATCCTATACGAAGAATTAATTAAAGATTAAAATTAATTGATGGAGTGATCATAATGCCCACATCGAAGACACCAAGGAATTTGCTAAGAATCGTGATCGATGAAGGAATCAAAGTGACGCCTTTGTCCAGCAGTGGAATAAGATAAGCTAGTTAGGTTAGATTAGATTAGAAGAATTAATTAGATGATAATAAGCGGTCTTATCGCTAAAATGATGACAACCTTTCAATGGAGTAAGATCTCATAGAATTAGCTGTTTATGGGGAATAAAATGTAAAAAGGCATATTTATTATTTTGTATCCGACATATTTTCAAATCATACTTATTTTTATATTCGCGCTCACGTTGAACTGGAGAAACGCGCATATTTCAATACCACGAGCGGTAATTAAAACGCTCCACCTATGCCACAAAATTTGATAAAAACTAAAAACAAAGAAAAATTGGCCGCTCTTTATTTCCATACCGATAAAGGCTTAACAAAACACCAATCACAAACTTCATACGTGTCACGATCGTTGGCAAATTGTATTATTAACCTACAGCGTTGACAATACCACATTTTTATTTATAGGAAAACTTCAAAAAATGTGAATGTATTTTTTGTGCGAATAAAAATATTTAATACATTTGGCGGGCGCTCTCGGGTCGATGTTTTGTTAGGCCTCCCAGCCGGCGACAAGTGCCAGACACAAACTCACTCATTTATCACGGTAAAGTTTTAAAAGCTTCTTGTTGCCATTCATATGATTGATAGGCCGAACAATTAACGCTCAAATATTTCAGCATATCGTACGACGGGCGATATTTTACCCCTTTGTTTTATATACCCTGTGCCTGCGTTTTCGTGGAATTATAAGCGATTACATATGAATTACAGCTGGGAAAAATATGCATATATTGCATATTATGATATGCAATATTCTGTTTTAACTATTATTACAAAAACATGCTCTTAAAAAAGTTTAACAATACCTGTATGGTTTAAATATTTAGTCGAATCTTATTATTCACGCCTGTAATCCCCGAAGGGGTAGGCAGAGGTGTAACTAGTACATACACATTACCTTCACATTACATCGCCGAACTTATTTCGGTCCCATGATGTGATAGCCGGCGAGTCTATCGTCATACCGGGTATTATTCTAGACTGTGGGCTGAGCTACTGAGTATTTCGTTATAGAAAAACCCAATATCATTTTTTGCCAACTTTGGGCATCGAGCCCGAAACAGGACAGTAATATGATAGTGATTTAGAAACACACGCAGAAAATTCAATATATGTATTTGTATTTCTGTTACCTGTTATCTACCTTATACCGATATGGATCTATTAATTCACGAAATAAAGTAAAACACCGCTCTCATCAATTCTAATTACACTGTCCGCTCACGAGTCTTAACTTTATTTTAGCCGGGAGCCATTTAAGAGACGAGTGGGGCCACATTTTACATATTAGAAGGTGATTTGCATTTAATGGAGCATTAGAGGCGTTGGGTGCCGCAGAGGCGCGGACCGTACCCCCCCGCGGCAGCGCTCACCCTCGCGCCCGTCCCAAATAGTTATAAATAAATAAATACACCCAACAGTCACATACATAGTCCTGACCCCACAGTAAGATACGAGTCTTGTGTCGTGGGTATCAGGAACCACGAGAGACTTTCGGTCTCACAACACCCAGACCCCGAAACAAATATTTGTGGATCACACAAACATTTGTCTCGATGCGGGAATCGAACCCGCGGCCTTTCGCTTCACAGCCGGCTACTCGCCCGCTGCGCCACGGAGGCTGTCAAATAGTTGTACAGACTATCAGTACAAGTTCGTATTTCGATACCCGTTTCCGCGGTCCGGGGCAACAATTCGAACCTACTGATTTTCTGGTCCGTTCGCCCGGAAGACACCAATCGCCTGAGCCCGTTCCGGCTTCAAATGCCAATGTTGATTTTTTGCTTCGCTTACATTTTCACGGATTGCATGTTGATAAAATGGGGAACATTCTTCCACCTCGTTTTTTTATATTTTATATAAGTTCGCACTGAGAAAATTGTTGTGGCTACGGATGCGAGCTTCGACGATATTTTTCTTTTATTTTGACGTAGTTTATTTTAAAGTTAACTAGGTAACAATGTTTCTTAGTTCATATATTCAATACTCCTCTCTGAGGCTATATGTATTATAACTTCTAATTTATTTAGTTTCAGTTCAAACAACAGTAGTAAGGGATTATAAAGTAATAAATTTATTGTTATTACTTGTCTTATTGTCATATAAATTTTGCTCTTCAACAAATTTTAATATATTCCGATAATATGAATATGTGAGTATACGACTTCGGCCATAAATGGTCAGGTATTCATTGCATACTCATACTAATTTGTAAAAAATAGAATATTGTTATTGCAAAGCATGATATCGTACTACCAGGCCCTTTTTTAAACAATATTTAAATCTGTTAATTATTATTTCTTCACTCGTTATTTCATGGAAATGTGAAATTAAGTCACTCAAAAAGATAGTTTAAGTAGTTAAGAATAAATGTCGACTGCCGTTATGTTCTTTGAACGTTGAAAATAAATACAAAAAGGCCAATGATAAAATTCCTTCAGGCTCCGTCTGAGTACCCTGAGTGAATGTTCGATATCGACAGGCATCCTTTGTTCAATCGTCTGCCGGCCAATAACTGTATATACGATACCCTACCCTTCCACTCCACTTTCTAATGCCTTCATAATGACATTTCATTTGACAATTCGATCCATGCCATCGTTAAAACAGTAATGACATATTTAAAATAGTACTTTTAAAAGTGAACTCTCGCAACCTAAATGGCACTTAAAGAAATATAAACTGTTCCCCCCCGTGACATATCCACCAAAAACCTAAATATTCTAACTAATCGGTAGAGTTAATTTAGACTTGTGAGTGACGGTCACAGTGACCTCTTTATATATTGTCAAATGGCATATCATTTTAGTAATTAGAATGGAAAGCGATCGAATAAAGCGGAATCAAGAGACAAATTAGTGAGCCCATTAGCCGTGGCCAGCGGGTCTATTGTGAACGCTAAAAGCCTGTCTGCGGTCGCAGTAGCTGGACATCAGCCGACATCGATTGTGCACGAATAATGCCAATTTATCGTTCCGATTGGTTGGAATTTTTCCCAACACGTCGGGATATTGCATCCGTTTTGTTTTGTTATTGGCTGACTGTTGCTGTCCTTTCTATTGATGTTTGTTCAGCTCTATGGATATCTGTTGCGTTTACATATTAAATACGGCTTGATCTTATTATACCAGACACTGGCAAAAAGGCAATTGGGCATCTGACGGTAGGTGATCATAGCTATTCGTAGGTGCGTTGTTACCTTTAAAGGAATGGAATGGGTATTGCGTGTTGCGGGGATTTTTTTATAGCATAGGTCGGCAAATGAACAAGTGAGTTATCAGAAGGTAAGTGATCTCCACCGCCCATGTATACCTACAGTACCAGACGAATCATGGGCGACTTGTCAGCCTTAAAGGAAAGCGTTAATTGGATGCAAATACCCAATAATATTTCAACCCACATCAAGGAAAAATTGAGATATTGATTTTATTTTGATAAATTTGTTAGATTCAAGTAGATTAGATTAGGTTTTTTTTAATCATAAATAGAACACTGCCCATGTACGATTCTGAAAAATGGAACTTTAAATTATTGATTTAAGTTAATTAATATAGCAAATTAAAATTATTATCTTGTTGTGCGTTGAAATAATATTGCATATTTGCATCCTTAGGGGCTGGGAAGGGGCGGGGGATTTGTGTCTACGGATATTTCACTCACCGTTTCATGTTGTAGATAAAACTTTAGCTTTACTTTCTAACTGGCGTTGTCCCGCCTCTTGGGATAACCCGGCATTCTACCAGCTTTCTTCATTTAACTCCTTTTTAATATCCTCAGAAGAACATTTTCTCTCATATATTCATGTTAATATCTTATTTTAAATCTTATAATATCATATTATACCCTTATTTTTTTTTTAGATACAATAATCAAATACTCCGATTCCGGAATCTCAACATAAGCGCACTACGTGGTAGGTCCGTAAGCAAGCGGCCATAAGTTTGCTTATTTCTGCATTGCATAAGGACTGTCGTATTTCGGTTTGAAAGACACTGAATCGAGTGAAATTCCTGGGCATACTAAGATTCAATATCATATGTTTCGGGGTGACGAGCGTAGTTTAGTGCTATGTTTGTAATACAAAGTGTTGGGTGGTTGCTTCTGTTTATGGGCAGGCCTGGCGTTCACCATCAAGCGAGCGACCTGCCCTCGTCATCCAAGAAAAAAAAACTGTCGTTATGTACAATACATTATCATTAAGAAGTAAGAAATAAACACGAGTAACGCGCCTCATAAAACGCGAGGACTAGTTTCGCTGAGCCGTATAAACGCACTTTTAATTTGGTTGTAAAACCATTTTTTCGACCTTTTAGGCTTTTAAGCGCCGCGGATTCCTGCTTAACCCTGTTGCGGTTGCCATCGCAAGGGTACAAAATTACACGCGTACCTTGTTTAGTAAACAACCTTTTTATGAGGGCCGACCTTCCACTTTTAAAGGAAATGTTAAATGATACAGTTTTACGTCGCCGTTTTCGGGTTAATGTTGGCTGTTTAATTTGATATGCGCCGGCCGGGTTTATTTTCAACTTTTATTGCAATACGTGTGGATTTTTATAATACCCTGAAGATATACGATATTTGTCAGAGTCGAGTTTTCATCTAGATGTCCGACTATAATGCAGTTATATATTAATATTATAAAAACAATAATACAGCGCAGCGTTGGACGTCCAAGGTGGACGACAAGGTGGACAGACGACCTGATAAAGATCGCAGGAAGTCGCTGGATGCAGGCCGCTTCCAACAGGTCGGTCTGGAAATCTTTGGGAGAGGCCTATGTTCAGCAGTGGGCGTCTTGTGGCTGATGATGATGATGATGATGATTATAAAAACAGACGCATATTTTATATATGCATATTTTCCAGTACATTTAGGGGTTGTAACAACTTTTAGGTTCTCTTATTAATATAAGATGTTAATTGAATTATCCTGCAGACTTCAGCCGAGGGTTCATATACATCTGAAGAAAGTAAGGACATGAATACGGCTTCAAGAAAAAAAATGTCACTAAAACGTATAATAATAATAACTGTTCACCGGCGATAAAGCGTGGAGAGAAGCCCCTATTATTTATTAACTAACCTAAATTAAAATATCTATAGACATTTAATTAAACTGGGATATGATAAGTATATTACGTACTATGATTTAAAGTAGCTAGTAAAAGCTTCCCTTCACTTAATATTTATTTGCATCATTATTATTTAGTGGATAACAGTGAGTAAACAACGGAGTTAGTAGCAAAGCCACAGATATACTGGGCGCTGGCTACTAGTGCACTCTACTCCAGGCGGTAGAGCCACGCTGTACACAGTTTTGTCTACATCATGAATAGGCCGGCTTATTACCGGGACCGGGTTATTACCACTGTCCCACAGAAAACCGACGTGAAACAGCTGCTTGCTGTTGGGTTTCGTATGATGAGTGAGATATCCGGAGGTTTAAAACTAAAGGGAAATAATTTTTTGTTTTTTTATACATATGTGAATTTTTTTACCACGTACTTAATAAAGTTCAAGAAATGCCTTTTAGAGGTAAGACGACCAGACTGCTTAGATTTTCAGTAATAGGATTCTGTTGGCATAATTTGGACAGAGAACTATAAAAAGACATTTACGCGAGTTGCGAGCAAATAGTTATTCTTAAAACTTCAATAAGCATACACAGTACGTTAAAAAAACAGTCAAACAAAATCAACACCTATTTAACTTTGCGGTAGTGGAGTAGATAGTTTCCATGAACATCGTAAGAGGCGTCGACTGTCGCAACAAAGCTGTTATGAGACAAGTGCTAATTTCTACAACAATATTCGCTAATATAATAACGTTTTGGTCGGCAAGTCTCGGCGGCCGATTGAGTTTCACTAGAAGCTTCTAAAATATGTATTATTCAGTTAGAAGCCCTAGCTTCTTCGTCATGATAAACTGAACTTGAGTGCTTTTTTTATAGTATAGGCCGGCAAACGAGCAAGTGGGTCACCTGATGGTAAATGATCTCCACCGCCCATGTACGCCCACCACCAAAAGAATCATGGGCGCGTTGCCGACCTTAAAGGAAAGGGATAATTAGGGATTGGGAAGGGGAGAGGATTTGAACTTCCGGATATCTCACTCACCGTATGAAACGCAGCAGCAAGCCGCTACTTTACGTCGGTTTTCTGTGAGACAGTGGAAACGACCCGGGCGAGCCAGCCCATTCATATTGTAGACAAAACTGTCTACAGCGTGGCTCTACCACTAACAAAATAATGCTGCTAATTTATTGAGTATACAACACTTTAATAAAAATATATACAGCTAAATAAAAAAGCGAGGAGCTTCTTAAAACATAATATTATGTAAAAGTATAAAAGTTTATCGTTGGACGCACAAAATGGAGTCTACGATCTGGTTATTAATTTTATTAATTCATATCTGCCGGCGCTCGCCGATTTCGCTGTTTTTAATATATTTGCATAAAAGCATACAATTGAAACAGTCGTTGCATTTAATCATCATCAATATGTGAATTATTGTTTTTACCGCTACATTTTGTTGATATTCATATGAAATTGTATTATTTTTGATGCTTGATGCAGATGTTCGTCAATTGATATATGAATGGAAAGTCTCAGCCTAGATTTATTGTTTTATATATAAACTAGCTTTTGCTCGCGGCTCCGCCCGCGTGATTTTCATAAAAACTTTCATACCCTATTTTATCCCCTTGGGGGTAGAATTTATCAAAATCCTTTCTTAGCGGATGCCTACGTCATAACATCTACCTGCATGCCAAATTTCAGTCCGATCCCTCCAGTGGTTTGGGCTGTGCGTTGATAGATCACTATGTCAGCCAGTCACCTTTAAGTTTTATATATTTTGATATAATACATTCATTTATATTATTTCGATTACTTATTCATGTTAACTCCTAGCTACTCGCAGGAAAGGAAGGAAATTGCTGCTTGGAAAATGTTAAATATGGCTTAAGTCATCAGAAAATGTATTTCCTCTTTGCAAATGAAATTTCAATTAATAAGAAACCTCATTAAAACTAACAAGCAGGTAAATTGTAAAGAAATCTAATTTTCCTAAAGGTTCCTGGAATCTAAAAGGATTATGCATCTCACAGATTGCATTCAGATTCAAACGGATTGAAATTGAATCGATAGCTTCGTTCTAAAATGATTCGGGCGCATCTCTCAATTAAAACCCACTTGGATGTGTGAAACGTGGTATTAATTTTATTCTGAAAAGGTTTTCTCTGTCTGTTTAAATTATTAAGCACGAGAGGCAAGAGAGTGTTCCAAAACTGTATCGGAAATAATATGATGTTTGGATCAAACTTACTTCATGCGAGCGAAGCCAAAGTATTTGCTAAATTAGCAAGTTTAATTGATAAATTAATAAATATTATGTTTATATAATTACAGCTGTAATTTAGAAGGGACTGAATTTTCCGTAGTAAATATTGCTAAACGGATTTATTTTCAAATATTTTAATAAAACACAATAGTAGATTCATAATATATTTACTATTGATGGTTTGTTGTTTTAAAAAGCTGCGATAGCCCAACGGAGAGTACGGACCGTCGAGACGAAAGTCGCAGGTTCATAACCATCCTCAAGAACATGCATCTCAGAATTTTCCAAGTTACGTGTGTATCAATTAATTATTCCCTGATTTATCAGTAGGTGAAACATCAAGAGGAAACCTACATACCTGAGAAGTTATCCATAAGAATTTCGAAAGTATGTAAAGTCTGCCAACCCGCATTAGGCCTGCGTCGTGGACTAAGGACTCCCTCTCGTTCATTAGAGGATGGCCGTGGCTAGCAGTGGGACGTTTATAATTTGTCTAATGACAAAGTTCAATGAAATTGTATGGATACATCTTATTATTGTATAAAATATATTGACACAATACTCAGAATACTTTTGTAGCGGTAAATCCCATTCATGAACATGAATTGCATTTATTTCCATTATTCATTCGCGTGCACGATGTGGCTTTGTAATAAGATTTGTTAATATTGTGCTACAATACAATCTACAGTTCAGTACCGTTTCATAATAATATTAAAGGCCACATTATTATATTAAAGGCATAATATTAAATTGTTATATTAAAGAGGAATTTTAAGTTATTCGCCTTTAAACTAAGGTGAAATAAAATTATTCTACTTGATTAAATATATATGTATACCAATAGCGCCTTCTATTAGCGTGCTATAATAAAGTGGATATTATGAAATATTTCTCCATGAAAAAATATGCAAATGTGCCAACTTTCATGATGATCGGTCAGACGGTGTAGAACTCAATTGATCTCAAACATCCATTTTAAACACATGGTTAATATAAAAATACTATATGTTATGGGTAATTTCTTATCATGATACTAAATAACTATAGTTCTACCACTTTTATCAATTCACAATTTCTAGTCCGCGATAACAAGAATTTTACTCGCAGGAAGGCGGACAATTCGATTTGCCCAACAAACTTACGACACATAATAGACGATGAAATCCACTGCCAGTACGAAGAGCAACCACCCTTCTATTGACAAGGCTGACAATATCCGACAAGCAATATCTTCGTTCTTTATGCTCAATGGGAAAAGAGTCGGCAAACGGATTTGTCGTACTGCATTTTTGAAGTTCCTTCGCATAAAAGAGCAAATGAAGGAAAAATATGCGATTATTTTAAGAGCCGATATATAAATGTGATCTTGTATGGTATTGTTGAAATGCCAACATCACCTTTACTTTATAATCACCATGCCGTCGTTCAAAGTAGCTTAATATATTTAATTGATTTGTCATATATTTGTAATATATTTAATTTATTTTTAATCTTACGACCCACACAGTTACTATTACCATTACCATTCTACAAGTTCAGTATTCTATTAAGTTCTCACCTAATCTGGACCTATTTATATTAGAACCTATTGTGACCTAGGTATCTCTACCCAGGTCACAAAGGGGATAAGAACAATTATTCAATTATTATTACTAATTCTTAGGTTACCGGTTATGGCAGAATTTGAGGAAAATATCCTGTTTTGTTAGTTAAAGAGATTTAAATGATGTGATATTAAAAAAATACTTCATAAAATATAATATCAAACACGCGATGTTGCTGAATTATCGCCCATGTACGACATTTGATAGACAATGTGCTAAATGAAAAAATACTCTTCAAAGAAAAATATTTAATTACTATGTCACTTTCTACTCTTTAGTTTCCGACGTTCGTTTACAATTTAACATTTCTGATTTAGTAATATTATAAACTTATTTACTACTTACTTAAAATATTATTTATATATTTTTTTCATTTAAAGGATTTAAAAAACTTTTTAACAAATAATAAAAGCGGACCAATATCACTAAAAACAAGAGAATTAATTAAACTGTTATAAGTCGGGTCTATTGCAGTTCAATCGTCAATGGCTAATACCATCGACTACAAAACTTTATTCAGTTGTATTATACTCGATTTATTTTTCGTGAACAAAACGAAATATGAAAGTAATAAAATAAAAAATATTAATATTCAGTATGTAATCGATATAAATAAATTAAAATTCTAATTCAAAATATTTATTGACTATAAAATGCTACAATACATTATATAGATTCATATAGGAATCATATGGTTTTGGTACATATCATAGTTGCAGTTATACTAGTTAGAGTAATAATTTAAACATTATGACCCTATCGATGACTTATTATGTAATAATAATCAATATAAAATAAATCATTTTAAATCCTGATTAACATATTATCGGTCGTCATTATGGCACATCAACTAAATAAATCATAATAATTGATTTATCGTTGTTACGAACATGAAAATGACATTCCTGATACATTTGGGACTAATTAGTTTACGTAAAATGGATTGATGTGATTATTAGCATATTAAACAACGTTTTGAAAATAGAATATAGTTACTGTGGCGCTGGTGCGAGTTTAGCGATAGTTCAAGTAATTCGTATAATTACAAAAATATGTTTCTTCATCCGTACAGCGCCTCTAGAGGATTGTATCGGTAACATATCATGATTGTTTTCATATATATTTCTCGTATATGAATGATATGATAGATATCGCAACCTCGTACTAGTCGTACAGGCAACAACTCTGATCGTAAAGGCTGGTGGAAGAAAATTTCCAATCTATTAAATGCATTTTAAGGGTCTTAGGACATGAAGGCGTATTAAAATTTTTAAACCTGATAATAGCAGTTGCTTACTCAAAATTTAATTTTCCAAGTGTTTAAACTATTATTGCAGACATTCGCATAACGCAATTACAGTTCACATGGACAAAGGAGCGGCAAAGCGGTCGACAGTCGAGGCATGCTTGCTCCATGCAGCTCGAGAAATTACTGAATCCAACAGGGAGCTTTGACCGCAGGCAGTTGTCTGTCGTAGAGCAATAGCGCGTCCCTTGTTGTCGCTTCTCCGAGTATTCTAACTACTAAACTGGTTGAATTATGGTTGTAATTAGTATAGAAGCGTCAGAATTATTTACTCCAATACTTTAGTCTTTGTATTAAGTTGGCTCCATAGTGTAAATATGTTTGAAACTGTTGAGTGTAATTAGAACTAAGATAAAACATATTTTAAGATCTTCGTGCATGCATAAAGGAGATTTTCACGCTTATTCAGTTGTCGTATTAATAAATTGTGGTCTACTTGAGCATAATCCATACCGGGCGGGTGCTAGACTCATCTATTTTGACAATTGCAGAACAATTTGTAGCATGCTAAGACCATGCCTAGTTTGAGTAATTGGGGGGCAAATAGTAACATTTAACCACGTAGCTAAATGTGGATTAAGGCACAATATTCAACAACTCTTCGCTTAAACTGAAAGTCGTTGAGATTTATGCTTTTAATTTCGATTGATTCAAGTTCAGCGTGCATTTTGCAATCGTTTTCACTCCGCGAAACGAAGTGGAAATTAATTAAGGACCTACAAACTGGCCACTTTTTTCAATTTTAGGGCTTTATATCGGACCTGGAATAACGCAATTTGCTTTGCATTTAAATGTTGGTTTACAACGACGCATTATGCAGATTTAAATAATGTATGCGCCACACGTTGTTGGCCAATTTGATTGTTAAGGAGACGTGATATCTATAAATTAAAGAGCTCAAAAAAATCACAGTTCAAGTCTTCAATTTTTAATATTCATTAGTAAAATATATTTATTAAATTTAAGTATTATATCGGGTACAAAAATTATAAGAAAGGCTCTAATTAAAATTTTATTAAATAAATTACAATAGGTGACCGTATCAAAATGTTTGCGAGGCTTCCATTAGCTACGGATCTCTGATTTTATTGTCCCGGTTTTCTTATCTAATTCTCTCTGAGAGTGGCTTTTTAGACGACGCTTATCTCTCTAGCGTACTACGATTTGTTACTCCTCTTTTTTATATCAAAATAATCTCGACTCAGGAAGCCGCTATGGAGCTTGATAAATAGCTTTTATTTTATTTTCACATATTTTTCTTATTATGGTTTTTAATCTAAGAACTAGTTTTCGCATAAATATTACGATGACTTTGATTAGAGAGATCCCGGGATCGATCGTCGAAGATCGTCGTCATATTTAACCATGGTTACTAATATCAAATGTTCAGACGATTTGACGTTTCTTAAACATGTATACGGTTCATATAAACATAAGAAATAATTATTTCAGTGAGTAATCAAAATACGTGACAATATTTTGTTAAAAGAAGTATTAGGATTAGTTTTCCGCATATAGTCAAAAAGGATAAATCGCTAGTGTACTTTTACTTCGTCATATAGGTATACGTCACAATGCGAATTGCGGCGCGCAATTTGCGGAGAATTCGCATCCACAGTGTATTAAGTCGTATTATGTGTTATTTCTTTATTTTTATCCCCATCCAAATCCACGCAATGTGGAAATGTGATGAAACTGCGGCTGCAATTGTAAGAAGTGGAGCAATCTCCCCCGCTCTGCACGCTCCCCTTTCTCGCCTTCGTTCACGCTGATTAAAATGTCTATCTTCCCCTTAACGGGTGAGATTGGCTGAAGCGGGCGCTCTTGTCGTACTTAATTCGCAAATTATTGCTGATGGCCCAGAACAACACCCGCTGTGGGTGCTTGTAGTAAATGCCACGCTTATTCGAAGCGGCGTGTCAAGGACTTGGCTAGGAATAATATCTAAAAGATATTTTTGATGTGCTTCAACTAAAATATGTTTTACATATTATGATTGAATTTTGTGTTTTCAATGCATCTCACCACTGTTAATATTGTCCGATTTAACCTGTTTATAACTTATTTCTAATATGTTTTCCAGAAATAAGGTTTACTTACAAATTATATGCTCTATATTTGATTCAGAATAACATTAGGCATCATAATATTTCTCTTACTAATATATAAAACAATGACGTGGTCCTTATTATTAATCCTTTTGTTGATCTATCTTTTTTATGCGTGTGTGTATGTTTTACAGATATTAAGTTAATTTTAAGTTACACATATTTTTCTCATGGTTTTTGGCGGTTTTAAAGTGATTCCATTTACTATGTAAAGTTGTACAAAACATGCTTTTACATGTTTTCTACATTGTAATTATGTTATACTGATGCACACACTTCTATTCCAAAGTTTGTTCGGTTTCACGAATAATTTAACTAAGTTTGTGTAGAATTTATGTATCAAGTCATGTGACTAAGGTCAGTTAAAAACATAAAACAATAACTTATACAGCCAAATACAAAATAGCAACTTTTAAAAAATCCAATTAGCTGTAAAAACAGATAAAAACACCCGAGATGTGTTGCTGCAAATAAAAATAAGCTTTATTTCAGTTAAGCTCGTTCACTACACTCGCTTTTATTAATTACGAAGCAATCAGATATGATAGGAGACATGTTTCTATATCATATTTTCCTGTTAAAAGCTTTTGTGCCGGTGATAATTTAATAACGTTCAACGTCTGTTTTCTTTAGTTTTATTCAATCTTGCGAGGAAATTCTCTTTGTTTTCTAACTTCGTATACCACGACGTAATTTGATTAATTAAATAGCGTAGTGTTAATACGACATATGTATTTCTTTTCTGGGGCCCTATTCTTTATGACCATGTGTATTCATAACGCACCCACGTTACGTTAACGTAACTATGTTACGTTGACTTCGTAATATTGGTATTGCATGGTGTTGTCTAAGCCAATCTCAATTTGTATAAACATTGCGATACGTGATTGTTATGAACATTAATTTGATATTGGCTTAAAGTATACCATTAGCACTGATTTTACAATATTGGCGTAACGTGGTGGCATTTCGAGTTGTTTTTTTTATCTGAGCACGGCAAAGTGACTTTACTTATGGTAAGCCCAATGCAGTCCAAGAAAAATCAGCGACCACCAACAAACAACAAGTACTGTTACTATTTATACTAGTGCTATTTATACGCTCATGGGTAATTAGGCATTTGATGTCATGCAGTTAACGTAACTCGGTTGCGTTCCAAGTTTGTACGGATATAAATCATATAAGAATAAGGCAACTTGTACAAAAAACAGCAGGTCCACGATTCTATTTCAATTCATCAACAGCTTTATCGCATATGATTTAAATCATCGAAACAGACTTTAAATCGAGTTGATCAACATAAATCGTACAGCTTTCGGTAATTCAAGTAAGTTGATAAGCTAAAATGGAACCGTGGGAACCCACCATAAGGAAATATCCGTTGTAGTATTGTTTGCTGATATGTGAATTATGTGATACAGTAACTTTGGATGGGTTAAGACGGAATTCGATATTCTATATTAGTGGAGAAAAGAGTACATTTTAACCGCCGACAATTAATAGGGTTGACATAAATTTGGCTTTTTGCGTATGTGAAAGTCCTAGACATGGTAAAGCACAAATTAATAGACCGATGTGAATGCGGTATATTTAGTTTGCTGCTGGTTTAATCGCCATGGCTCTTAGTTATTATTGAAGAAAATCTTTTCAATAATTTAGATATTTCAGATGTTTTTGGAATTGATATCGGAGCTTCCAACGTTTAGGTTTTGGTAAATTAATATGTTAACAAAAATCAAAATATTTTTAAATAAGAGAAACACACAAGGACAATATAACAAAATATATTTCATCATCATCATCATCATCAGCCCGTGTTAGTCCACTGCTGGACATAGGCCTCTCTTAAAGCACGCCATTGAGCCCGATCCTCGGCTCTACTCATCCAACTATTACCGGCCACCTTGCGTATGTCATCGCTCCATCTAGCTGCAGGGATTCCTTCATTACATTACATAAATATATTTATCTGATTAAATCCCAAAACATGTCAAATGATACTAACAAAACTGAGAAAATAATCAAGTCAACCAGAAATGCGGGCAGGAACAGCTAACAGGTAGGAGTGCTCGATATGTATCGATATGTGATAAAATATCGATACATTTATTTGATATATCGAATCAATGCGATATTATCGAATCATTGAAGTCGATATATAATATCGATATATTTTATCCGATATATCGAAATGAGGATATCGTAGAATATTTAGGAAAAATCATCATTACAGCTCTGTGGCATCTGAAAAACTTTTTTCTATTGAATGTAGCTAAAAAAAAAAAACAACATCAAATACCAGAATAAGTATTGGATGTTGTTGTTTTTTTTAGCTATTCGATATTATTTTTGTTAATCATTTTCTAATAAAGTCTTTTCCTTCCTACAATTCGATATATCGAAAATATCGATATTTTTTGTACATGAACATCACTACTAACAGGTCACTTGGGGGCGATGTAGGGCACACATACAGCGAAGGAGAGCGGGAGCGGGGAAGGAGGGGGGGGGGGTTGAGTTGTGTGTTGTTTCCGCGATGTTTTCCGCGTAACTCATAATTTATGGCCAACAGATGGTGACAGCGTCGTCTTGCGTGGCTTATTTTTGTACATAATTCCGGAGGATAGGTTACTCAGTACTTAGCAACCTTTTTTTATCGTAGGCCGGCAAACGAGCAAGTGGGTCACCTGATGGTAAGTGATTTCCACCGCCCATGTACGCCCACCACCAGAAAAATCATGGGCGCGTTGCCGACCTTAAAGGAAAGGGATTATTAGGGATTGGGAAGGGGAGGGGATTTGGGCTTCCGGATATCTCACTCACCGTACGAAACGCAGCAGCAAGTCGGTATTCTGTGAGACAGTGGTACCTGTCCATTAAAACGCTAACGTCGATTAGATAAACATCTGCAACTTATAAACGGATGAAAATATTTTTATTAATTTTGTAGACCCTTTATTTATTTTACCTTACAGCTAGCATACATACAATGTTACAGAAATGTGCATCACAGATACTATATCTCCCATATAACATAATATATCATTATGTAGAACCGTCACTATTGATTATACGCAATAACTATAATCCACAAAGGGGAAGGCAGAGATGTAACCAGTACACCCACATTTTGCCGAGCGTATCTCCGTCCCAGTCACAATTCCAGTCTCCGGGGTGATACTGAGCTTTTTCGTGATACAAAAATCCAATATCACTTTTACCTGACCTGGGGATCGAACTCGAGACCTCAGCATATCAGTCGTATAGTGTGCGCAATACAACTGCGCCACCGAGGCTATTGATTAATGATACATAATTACGTATGTATTTTTTCCATAATAATGATATCTTTATTTCTTTATTTAATTTACGCGAATATCACACATTAACCACGAAGATTGAAAAGCGTTCGCAGTGCTATATAGTGCTTTTTAATTCACAGTTCTGTGTGGTGTTATGTTTGTTTATGGGCAGACGTTGCGCTTATAATCAGGCGAGCGACCGATCCGTTTCGTCATTCAGGCAAATAAAAATATAGGTTTATTTCAAAATCTCTATAGAACTTGCCTTCAAACAAAAAATAAACCGAAATCTTCATCCATTCTGTGAAACGCTACGATGACAGATACCCAACCTTAGATACACAAAGGGGTAGAACGTCGAACGTTGTCGTGGGTTGGAATAATCAAAATGGTGACGTTTTACTTGATCTTACTATGGCTTCTAATTTATTTATTCAAGACCTGATTTATTAAATTACAATAATAATACATTTTGGATAATATTACTATTTGAATAAAATCAATAAATAAACGATTCAAATATTATTTTGCTCAGGATTTCATTCAATATACACGGAATATATACGATCTTCATCTGTTTCACATACAGTGATCGACAATCTACTAGGAATCAAGTAAAGACCGTATCGATCGTAACTAACATGTCCAAGTTACCTTTTGAATGCATTGCTACGGGTGTGTAGTTCCAATGGGTAGTCTCGAATATAATATTTAGGTGAAGGTGTAATACTCCGTGCTCCGACTGAACCGTCTCAAGTTGATTGGACGCGTCGGCCCGTCCCGCTTGCTTCAAAGCAGTTTCACATAGTTTCACATTTCTAGGCCACAAATTGCAAGCTCGGGAATATTGGTATAGGTGTTAAATTCGTTAATGGAATGGTGTTTTGTCGTTAATGGGATGGTTTATAGTGTTTTGTTATTAAAATATTTTTTGTTCACAGAAAGGTTAACTGACCTTGTTATTGTTGTTGTTGTTTTTTTTTTTAGCCCTATATATTATATTCGTCCCACTGCTGGGCACGGGCCTCCTCTACTGAATGAGAGGGATCAGGCCTTAGTCCACCACGCTGGCCTAATGCGGTTTGGCAGGTTTGTTATTGTTGTTACATACATTTTATAGCAAACGTTGCCGTGTTGTTGAATATTGCGCCACAAGAAGCTTAGGGACGTATTCACAAACAACATTTAAGTGATCTAAGTCGGTGTACATGATTAGTCTATTTTTATTGAACTCCAAAAAAATCATCAATGAGGCTTAGAGAACTCGTTACTATAAGTTTGAGCTCACTATAACGCCTCATATTAACGTTTATGAATACGGGAGTTACTCGCTTCGCACTTACAGACTCTATATATTTATAATATGTAATTCTCGGTAATTGTACTGAACACACAAAAATAACAAAACCGGATGAATCACTGTCATACGATAGAAGTAGGTAGGTAGCATACATAAAAGGAAAAAAATTATACCAGTCAGATTGAAAACCTCCTTTTTCCGTCCGTTAATAAAAATCACATCACAACATGATAAAACACAAGGGCGTTTAAGGTTTCACATACATTTGCTTTGATGCCAGTATATTGAGCAAGTATTGCCATTAATGGCCGAGTCGTGTGAACCTTGCCCTGCCAGCCATCTGCCTCGGCTTTGGACGGTAACACGAGAAACAACTCGGCGAACGTAGCTTATGTATATGCTAGAAGCTTTAGTTTCCAACTCGCATTTTATTCGAAACACATTTTTGAGTCAACAAACATTGAACTAAAAGGAAATAAAATAACACATGTGCCTGCAGTTTTGTTTATTTATTTACAGTGTTTATTGTAGTAGATAGAATTAATTATGATATTACATTGCATTTAATTGTTGTATATAGCTGTACACCCCTTATATTGACATACAATAATTTGAGGTTTAAGTAGTAATAAACAGTATAGAAAGCTAAACATATTAACATAATTAAGATAATCCTGTAAACTGTAATAACATTTATCATTAAAAAATCGAAACAATGTACGAGTTAGTGTGTTTTTTTTTATAGTTTTGTAATAAGCAACGCTTCACATTATTTTATTTAAAATGTCTAATCTTTTGTCAACCATTACTTGTTAAAATAATTTTAACTTTAACGGACAGATGGTGCAATTTAAATATTTCATGAATATTGTAATTGAATTTTCTTAAGTTTTATTAATCATAATATTTTAAGTAGATTATGAGTTGAAACATACGCAGATTGAAACAAGAGCTGTTTTAATTAAATATAGGTTTTTATCAACAAAAAATCTTAAATAACCAGAAATATTAAAAAGTATTTTTTTTGTAGTAAAGATTGATAACCGAGTGAATGGATCACTTGATGATAATTAATTGTAATAAAATAGGTTGCAGTTCATATTTTAATTATTGGTTTGAGTAAAGGTCGGCGTGTAGTGGGAAATTTATCTCCTTCGCAAGTGTGCAGCGTAATGGCGAGACCTGCCTTGTAACGTAACATGCCATGTCGTGCATCCTTTTGAAATGAATTCCATCATTTGAAAACGAATCCTTCTAACAGATTTAAATGGCTTCTAAGTTTTTTTTGATTTGGTTTATATATTTTTTTCGACAATAGTTTTCGGGAACCGTAACTTATTGGTTATAGTATTTAAAAAAATACAAGTCGAGTACCCTATTACCTATGGTTATAAAAAAAACATTTTCATATTATTTCCTTCACTTATGCTAAAAGACCTCTCTTTGTGCCAAATTCAAATTAAATGCAAGTATCGAAATATGTGATTTAATAGGCTGTATCTTTGATTGGGTTCACTTTGAGGCCTGGATATTTCCCACATCCATGGAGCCGTATTTGATATTACTTTCAACTTGATACCTATACCATTTCCTAAGAAAAAGGCGTGTTGAGAAATGGACAGACTGATGGACGGATTTTGAAATGAAAACAAAAAAAGACAAAGTTGCAGCCATCTTTTTCAATTAAATAACAATACAAACAAACAAATAACATAAGATATATGCTTAATGACCACGGGGACTTATTGATTATGAAGTCGATTAGCCGTAAATCAACGATAAATGAAATCGCAATGTTTTTTTAATATCTTGAATATGACTCATTTAATATTGATAGAAAAGTTTTTATTAAAAAAAAACTGCTTCCCAGAGGATTTAACGTCAGGTAGGCGGCTGGTCGTAAAAAGGAAATTTCTCTGTAACGTGTGTAAGCATGTTACGCCGACCCCAGTTCGAGTGGCATAAAGGCAGGTAGAAGAAGATTATTTAAAAAGCTATCTCCACAATAGTAGTCCAATTACTTAATATGCTAGTTCAAATTGACAAGGAAATAAAACGATAAATTAACCTATGAAATCGTTAAACTGCACAAGCTCATATTGTATGAAAATAGGCGCAATTTAAGCGATTTATCGATGATCGCCTTCGAACAATCGAGAACATAGTTTATTAATACTAGTGAAAATATAATAAGGTTAAGAACCGTGAAGTTCTGGGTTTAATTTTTAAGTCGGGCAATTATAAATTGTGATAGTATTTTCGATTCTAAATATCACACATGTATTGCTCGTGTGGAAATTTGTGCCTGATCGGGCTTGCCCTCTATCACATTATGGGACGGAAATAAGCTCTGCGAAACGATGCACTAGTTGCACGTCTGTCTACCTCTCTGGAGATAAAGGTGTTAGCTTACGTTATGTTATTGAATAGGACGCAAAATATAATGCAACATTACAGGTTATAAAAATCTATATGACTCATAATTTGAATTTCGAACGTTAATCATAAAATGGAAGATTGGCTTATGTTGTTTCAATATTACAATTTAATTGTCGTTTACGTCATGGAAAATAAATTGCTCTATTAAATTTTAATGTGTCTTCGACAAGCTGGGCGCCTCACTCTGTTGCCTTTGCTAGTTGCTTTATTATTTATTCTATTTGTACCGTCCAGTAGCGGATTTCCTTTAATCGGTTGATGGATATTAAATTAGTTAATTCCACACCTGATTTTATCGTTCGGTGTAACGTTAAGTTGTGCTAATGTGGCTCATAACTTGACTAGATATATATTTCTTCGTCTTCACTTGCGACATTTCGTCACATCGACAGGCTTGACTGTGACAAACTCTGAAGTGTATTACTTATCAATGTCATGAAGTGATCCGTTCTGACTTCGTTGTGACATGTGAACTATATGTGACTAACACCGAAGTATAATCGAATACAAAAAGAATGATCTAAATCGATCCATATTTGACGAAGATATGTGAACACACATAAAAATATATATAAAAGAATTGAGAAGGTTTTTCTTCTTTTCGTGTCACTAAAAAATGAAAATAACTGAATGATTTCAAACTTGGAACCATGTCGAGTCTTCACTTTCAGTTGCTTCTAATTTTGAATTCGTAATATTTGTATATACATTAAGGTTACATTCATCGTAGATTGAATTTGGAATGGCTCGTTGAGATAGCGCTTGTAGATCTTCGACTCATCTCATTTAGTTACTACTGGCAATGAATTTAACTAAATTGAATTCAATTACTTCCAAAATGCAGTCTTCATTCGGGAACTTAGTCCCAACTAGTTTTGGTTCTTCGATAAATAGATTATTAGTAAGATTACCAGTAGACAGGATAAAAGAAGATTGCGCGAAATCTGTTACATTTTTGCTACGAATTGCAATTTAGAAATAAAACTGACTCAAAAAACTAAAAGTTTAAAATAAAACAACAATTTTGAGTTGATGGTACTACAGTTTAATAGCCAATGATGAACACCACAGATTTTTGTCGAATTATAATTTATCACCCGATTACTCGTACGCTTTATTGTCAAAAACTTTTTGTTTTACTATTTTTTAATAGTCAAAGAATCATCAAAACGGACGAAGTTTGAGTCTTTTATCAGCTATATCACAACCCTCAAGGATGGAATTTTTGGAATTATAATGGGACCAACTTAAGCTATAATCGTTCGAATGTAAAAAAATCCAAATCTAAATTTAGCGGAGTACCTAATTACATATAAATATAAAATTAACACGTCTAATTAAGGACTACCTTCGCTACGCTACTTTTTTCCTCTGTTAACATTTATATTTCAACCCACCAAAAATTGAGATACTGATTTATTTTATTTTGCTAAATTTATATTATTGACTTAAGTTAATGTATTAGGCAAAATGAAATTAATATATCAATTGCTACTTGAAATGTTATTACATATTTGCAAGCAATTACTCTTTGTACCTCAGTCATAGTAATTTTTACCTAATTCAAAAATTGTAAACGAATTTCTAACTCGTATTATACCTCCGGAAAGTATTCGTAGCTGAAGTAGGTACACACTTGAACATTCTATCGAACCGCTACATCCATTTGTATTGAATCGGGAGTTCTCTCGGCTGGCATTATTCTGTAAGTGCCAGGGCCCGTCGGAATCTTTCTATTTTATGTGGCACATTGCCAGTGATGGGGTGGCTCTCACACCCCGGCGCGAGTTCATACTGCCAGCTCTACTTCGGTAATTAGCTTGAATAAAATTATTGTGTTTTAACTTTTAGTCATTGAAATTAAACCTGCTCTTATTGAGTACATTGAAACTATTTAAATGTTTTATTTTACTTTTTATTAATGTTGATATGCGATAAATCGACATTGAAAATAAAACAGCAACTATTTAATAATATTTGTGATTTTTGGAGTTCGAACAAAACATCAGCCTTATCGATTCTTCGTCGAGTAAATTGACAAAATTAAATTGTTTATGTATTTTTGACACCCGGCGTGTTTTATTAACTTTAATAATTCAATTATTTGTAAAATTCGATTATGTTTCAGGTCGGAATGACGTAATTGTTTTGATGGTCACAAATAAAATGTAGGAAAGAAAATACTGTAATGATTAATGTAAGAGTATCGATTAAATAAAAATACAACAATCGAAACTTTTTAAGGTTTCTGCACGCAACACATTTTAAACGTAATTGAAGTCGATTAAAAAAATGAACGCGCAGTCGAATAAAATCCATAAAAGAAGCTATTATTAAACCATGCATTAGTGCACTATAGATAGATAGATAGATAACTCTTTATTGCAAACCAATAATTAAAATTATACATTAAGGACCTTACAACCAAATGAAGTTAAAAAAGCAACTATGTCCATTACATCAACTATTATAATGTACAACAGTACGATACGAAACATTTTGTATACATGTACAGTAACTAGGATGAAATAACGACGTGCTTCGGCAATTTCACGTAAATTGAATTATAGATATTTATTGTACTACGATAAATGTTATGCGGTTCGGCAATGTTTGGTTTTATGGAGTAGTACGAATATGTACAAACGTCAAACCATTCGGTGCTGGGCAGTCCCTCAAAAGAAAAATAAATACTAAGTTTAATGTAGTAAAAGATCTGTATTAGATTATAATTATCATCATTCAATGTTCGTATATGCCTTTTTTATCCTAGCACGAGTGACTGCACTACACATGATGGTAAGCGCAGTGCAGCAAAAAAAACGAGCGATCTCCGACAAACAATGAGTTTATCGGTGGTCACCAAAATCATGCCGGCCTGTCTAAATGTTTCTTCACACTCCGAAGAGGGAAGAAGCAAAACGAGGGGCCTGTAACAGGACAGGCTGATGACCGATGCAGGCACAGGGATACAAGGATGTACCCTATGCTCATCTCAACCAACCATCAAGTTCTGGCGCAGGCCCCTCTGGAGAACCGGATAAACACTGGTTGCTCCTGGAACGCGATCCACACTAGGTGTGTGGGTCACTATTGCAGTTTTTAACACCATATGTGTATGGTGGTCGCTACGTGGGCGGGTATGAATTCTACCACCAGCTGAATATAATAATATCTAAGGAAAACGAACAATATGGAAGTACATAACTTAAACTGTAGTAGTGTAATCTATTAAGACGTATTATTTTTGTCCTAAAGTAAACAAAATTAAAATCGTTCGCATGCGTTAGTTATTTGACCTGAATAACACCAGTTACGCGTGCGTATACTTTCGCGAGCCGACCTTTCCCTCACGCTGTACAAGTGGTTTAATTGTTAATATTATAATTCATATTTGTAGTTTATTTAGACATTTATTGCCTTTGTTTTTAATACTTAGTCTTAGTCCTGTTTAAGTACTCTCTAACCTGCTATCCTTCCTGTCAACTTATCAATCAATTAATAATAATAATAAGTTATGCCAATAGTCACTAAGATATTTTAAACCATTTTATATTAAAAATTCTCCACGATAAAAGACAAAACACAAAACAAGATTTATATAAAAATAGACGATGTTAAGCGTTGTTTTGTCCAGTTTATTGAGACCAATTCTGTATCTTTCTGTGAACTCAAGCGGCGAGAGTTCTTCCGCTTGCGGAACAACAAAAACTTTGCGCTATTCGTGTTTACTACCGTCTCTTTGGCACAAGTTTCTTCTCAAAGGAACTAAACATGCTGAGTACTGAGTTTGTATTGTGAACATTCAAACTGGCCACACACATCGGTGATATTTTAAAAGTATTATTTAAAAATGGAACGTTCGTTTACTCTGCGATATAAAGTATTAAGGCCAACTTGCTCGACGATCCTTAAATACATCATTAAAAGTATTCAACAAACGTCAAAAATTAGTAAAGTATGGTTAGTAGCTAAATACAGTAAAGGATTGTTTTGCAAGTTAGCCTAAGTCTGTATAACAATTTTCTTTAAAATCAATCGAATAAGCACTACGCAGCTTTGATCCCATACATCGCGGCGTCAACAAGTACCATGGTTCCCTCACCCTCGTGCCGTGGCGGGGGGGCGCGGGCAGAGGGGTGCGGTGGCGGGGGGAGGTCAGAGTCTTCACCCTAGTGTTGTATGGGGGTGAGATTCAACTGGTGCAATGCGGCGTACCCCTCTCATCCCTCCGCCGGGGCTCGTTTGGGTCCCGCAGTCTCGGAATAGTAGTTTATAGTTCATATCATATTAAACATTTTATTTCGGGAATGGATCAATGATGTTTTGATGTATAAATAAAATTTATAATTTTATGAATACAAAGACAAATTTATTTTGCCTTGTGATATTAATTATACTATTAATTAATTTAAGAAGAACGAAAGTCACCGACATAGCTCAGCGGATTAGCAAGCTCAAGTGGCAGTGGGCAGGCCACATAGCTCGCAGAACCGATAACCGATGGGACAGAAAGGTTCTGGAATGGAGGCCACCTACTGGCAAACGCAGCGTTGGACGTCCATCTACAAGGTGGGTAGACGACCTGATAAAGATCACAGGAAGTCGCTGGATGCAGGCCGCTTCCAACAGGTCGGTCTGGAAATCTTTGGGGGAGGCCTATGTTCAGCAGTGGACGTCTTGTGGCTGAGGATGATGATGATGATGATTAATTAATTTTGACAAATACATAAAGACTTATATATAGTACTCAAAAATATTGGTAGCCTATTAACAGTTCCATCAATCGTTTGACATACTTATGTACGCACGGCAACCAGTACAACTAAGTACTTATTTTTTTTTAAATGTTCTAAAGGCATTGCTATATGGGAAAATGACCACTGACAATCAGCGTTGTACTGCGGTTCGCGTCACGGTCACTACATGCAACTCCATAGTAATTATTAAAGTGTTTATATTTAATTTTATTCAGTGTATGTCTATTATAGGCTGTGACAAATACACTGTTTTTCTTTCGTTCAGCACGGAATACTTATATATTATTTATTTATTTGCTTCGCCAGTGGGTGTACTTACAAATATTATTATGAAACAAACAAGTATAACATGCTAACCAGTTACAGGCAATCAAATCACTTATTGGTAAATTATTACAAATAACGCTACGACCGCTACGACGGAACCCGCTACGGCGTAGCGCATTTCGTCCTTGGTAAACATTTCAGCTATTGTAACCATGGCGCGGAGTTGGCACGTTGCGCGTTGATTTTGTACTGAGCAACACATTAAATGGGTCTGTCGTAATTTTCTTCTATTTCTCGCAGCGAATTTTAGAGATTTCAAGTAAACGGCCAGTTCGTTTTGATCATCATTTAAAGAAAGAATTGTGTTTTTTTATTATCGGTTTTTCATGAGACTAGTCTCGGCTCAATCTTGACCGTCTTCAATGTTTCGTTATACATGACTCACGTAAGTCAATGAAATTCGTTTTTCACCTAACATACACATTTTATTTTTCTCTTTACGGATCTTCGTGATTTGTATATTTCAATTATTATTTTTTCCCCAAGGAAAGATAAATGAATAGGTACTCCTACCTTCAAATACCATGCGACTAAGACCCGTTTAGATAACTATTTCAGATTAAGCCTGTTTGAGTAATGTCGAGGTTTTGAACTTCTGATTAAATCTAATAACCATGTTAATCATTTTTACATCAGATGTAGATCCGATTTTTTAATACCTTAATCATTATGATCTGTAAGATAACGCATTAGACAATTAATTTAGGTAGTAAGTATATAACATTCGCTTTGCCGTTAAAACAACATATAGACAGTGTGATTTTGTATTTTTCATCTTATATGATCTTATAATTGTTATCGTTTACTTAGAGATTGAAAAATCGATCGTGAATATTCTTGCGTATGTAGGTATATATATATATATATATCTGCAAAAAATAAATTATTTTTCTAGTTCAATAGCAGCATCTATTATAAATATATTTAGGAATCACACATTAAATTGCTATTAGTTACATATTCTTTAAATTACGATATAAAGGCTACATTTTTTTTTCCTGCCGTACTCCCGGTTTAAGGCCAGCGTCGGCTTCCTTACAAAGACGCTTCCACTTCGTCCGATCTTGAGCATCCTCCGTAACGAGACTATTCGCTTTCATGTCTCCCTCAAATAGGTAGAGCCAGCGCTTTTTTCGAGATCGCATATTTATAAATTAAATTTTATAAGATAGTGCTCAATGTTCCAGAATTTCTATTTTTAAAATATTATGAATGAAAATTTCGTAACCTGAACATAATTATTAAATTTAAATAGTTTAAAATACACATTATTTTAACTTGTAGCTTGTTAGTTGTATAATGATTTAAATTATTTTTTAAATCACTGACTATGTTTAACCATATGAAACATAATACAATAATTTCACATTATTTACATATTTAGTACATACAAGCGCTTAACAAATTCTATCTGTCAACAAATGTATATAAAAATGTATGTTTGACTACCTTTTTATTTCGCAGACGAAATAAAATGTAAAATCAAAGGATTATTTCAAAGACAGATGTCGAGAGCCTTTAAATTGAAACTATTGTATGATACGGCGGGCTGCCGGTAAGAAGCTTTGAGATTGTTTCGTTTCTATCTGGATCCAATATGCGCTTATAAAATACTAGCTTTTGCTCGTGGCTCCGTTTGTACAGTACTATTTTTAAATAAATAGTACTGTACAAATCTTTTGCTTGCACTCTAGCCTGAAATTTATTTTCAAAACAATGTACATAAGAGAATTGTTAAATGGAACATATTACAAACAAATCTCACCACAAGGAATAATCATAATACTTATTGTGTTAATAACGGGTGACGTATTAACCAATAAAATAGGGCGACATAATATTGTAGAAACGAAAATCAGCTCTTTCATAATACACTGAGACGGAAATGGCTAGCAGTAATCTTTTTGGCAAAACAATTTCTCGATGCAAAGCGGCTCGGTCCAAAGGCGATAAAGTCATGGAGGCTTCAATAAAGAATATTGCTTTCTCTTGGACACTTGGTTGCTTTATTTGAGCCGACGGCGCTTTTAGGCGCATACCCTTGTCTGCCTTTTACAATTTGTTTCCCAACAGACCACGACTCAGTTCGAATGGCAAAGTAGAACCGGTCTTGTCGCGCCGTGCTTCATATACGTGGATGTTTCTAGGGCTGACAGCGCGAAAGTTTCACTGGCCCAAGCTTCGGTTATTGCAGTCTGTTCACCCCGATAAGTGTGGTTTCATTAGTTTGTTTCCGTGTATGAGCTGTAGCGAATGTGAACTAGTTTCCAGATTTTGTTTGTTTTTGAATATTGTTATATCTGTGTGAGTGCGACTTTTTCCTATACTAGTTACGTCATTCGTATAAGAGTTAATACTTATGAAGTTATTTGATAGAACACATACACGTGACACCTATAGAAAAACTCGCACTAGGGTTACTTCAATATACGAATTATTTCCGTGTTGTATTATTCAACTTTAATGGCTTATTGTGGATAATGAGTTATTTTAATGCATCCACCAGTCACACACATAGCCCTGACCCCACGGTAAGATACGAGTCTTGTGTCGTGGGTATCAGGAACTTCGAGAGACTTGGTCTCACAACACCCAGACCCGAAACAAATATTTGTGGATCAGACAAATGTTTGTCTCGGTGCGGGGATCGAACACGCGGCCTCACGTTTCACTCAGTCGGCTACTCGCCCACCACGCCACGGAGACTGTCGTAACGAATGCATACGTAATGTACAAACGCGGTTAGGGAAAATTTCACGTTAACGAATAAACATGAAAGCAGGCAACATGCAGGCCGCTTCCAACAGGTCGGTCTGGAAATCTTTGGGTGAGGCCTATGTTCAGCAGTGGACATCTTGTGGCTGATGATGATGATGATGATGATGATGAATAAACATGATTTCTGGAAACTCATCATGGTCTAAAAGCGTACCCGACCTATTCAGAAATAATTGGACCGAATAATAAACAATTTTAATTAAACGTGATATTGTGTTTCTAAAGGATAGTTTTTAATTGGCGTTGTTTATTGTAATACAAACGTAACCGTAGGGTTCTGACGTTTTACATACGCAATATACGGTTTTCTCTTTTTAATTAACTCTGTAACAATTAATTTCCTTTGTAAAGTTTTATAATAAATCTTGCAATGTTTTCTGAAGATCCATTTTTACTAGTGTTCATGCGGAATACTTCAGAAGAACATGTATGTCGGTTGCCTTTTGAAAATGCATGTAGGTTACCCACAGACCATTGAATTACAAAATAATGCATGGCACTGAACTGCGCTCGTCACCCCAAGACATAAGAGGTTAAGTCTGATAATGCCTATTAATTTCACTAGCTTCAATGTCCTTTAAACCGAAACACAACAGTGATTACACACTGAACACACAGCAGAAATAGACAAGGCGGTGGTACCAACCCAGACGGCCTCTCACATACGAGGGACCTACCACATTGTATTTTTTGATTCGAGTCAATTGGTCAATTAAAATCAAAGCGTGTAATCCGCTATTAAAGTATAGATGGACTTTGGTCGGCAGTTCCGCTTCAGCGGTAGAGTTTATTGGAGTTAGGTTAATGGTCGGCCAAGTGCAGATCCGGCCGCTTGCGGCTCTTTAGTCTTTTGTGTGTGAAGCTCGGCAATCAACAATGTTGATAAATACATCTTTAATTTTAAAATATTTTGTAACTGTGCTTATAATGGCCAAATTCAAAACGAAGAACAGTGAAAAATGTTATTTTACATCACATCAAAAGAAACTTCCACTGTTGTGCTAATTGATATGTAGGTTCTTTTGCGTAATAAGCTTACTGATCACTATTCTAACTGTGTTCATACATTACAATACAATACAAAACTCTTTATTGTATAACCAATAATCACTTAAAATAATATAATATACATAATATTTCCCTCCAAAAAATATATGCTCAGTGTAGGTACCGAACCCGCTGCTGAGAAGTCCTATGTCCATCCAATAGTATACGTAAGTACCAAACATCCAAATCCGTTTAAACGAGAAGGCGAGATTGATTAAACTTCCAATTTATAAACTCACCAACACCCAAACTTTCTCATTTATGTAGTAGGATGTAAGTTCTGTACTTGTTTAATGAACATCTATTTTAGCACTAACCACTGTACCGTTTAATTAATTTGCAACAATGAAACAGATTTACTCATGAACGGATTATGAAATATGAATTAAATTGTGTATAGTTATGGTATGATTTGAGATACTAGAAGGAGATAATACAGTATGACGAGCGTCGAGAGCGACACGTACGATGCATATGCAATTGTAAGCGACTAGAGCGACATGTTCGCTTTATATGTAATCGTGAGCGACAAAAGCGACATGTTCGCTGTTCACTCGCACCACGCGAGTGTTTTTCCAGTCTCGTTTGTGTCTTCAGCGATAGAATTTGTAAAATTTCACTTTCACATTACTACTTTTTATATTTATTTATCGAGGTCTCAAATATCTAAAGCTACTGTCGTTCTTCTTTTTCTTTAAGCAAGCTTTCTGATGTGATTATCAGAGAATTATAGTTAGATTTTGAGAAAATAATTCAATTCAATGTTGAAATGAAATCGGAGCAACGCGACGTGTAATACAAAATCCAACGCAACCTAACCGCAACGCACACCTCAGTAGTGGCAAAGGCATTCCTTCCATACAGTCACAATTTATTCAAACGATATTTTAATATAAGAAGCCATTTAAGACGTTTGAGCTGTATTTGTATTTTATTTTTTATGATAAGTTGTGTCTGATAAATATACTTACGCTTTGCATATACGTATTTATTCAACGGAAACAGCATGTTGGAATTACCCATAAAATGTAGATTATGTCATAAAAAAAATAACCAAATACTAATAATTAGTCAAATAAGTTAATTTGATTAAATTTGTCTAACGGGTCTCTACATATTGGCTTCGGCACCACACACGCCTACCAAAGATTCGAGACATACCATACATAATATAATAAAAACAAATTATAATAATTACATATATGAAGCATTATTACACAAAACTTTCAAAATATACCTTTAACAATCATCATCGCCTTAAAATATTATAATTTAAAATTATGTATCAAAAACACGTCAACCAAGAACGTGGAATAATATTGTACTAAATCTCAGCATATTATAATATTAAGCTTGCGAATGGGGAATTGTGTGCTTTTCGTATGAAATAATTTATTGTAGTCCTTGAATGTAATTTAACTAACACACTTTGCATCTTCATACAAAACAAATTGTTTCCTCGAATCAAAGTTAATTATTATTATCATGAAGAAATTTACTTTTTAATGATTCTGTATTGAGAGGACCTAATAATTACAAACATCTAATATTTATAACTATTTTAATGTTTGCAGTTATGTTTTTCATAATAGTCATTCGAGTTGGAAGTGAATCATTGCGTTGCACGGTTATATAACTGCAAAATATAGATATAGTAAGTAAGTGTTAATATTTTTATATATTCTTATGTGAATAAAATACTGAAAAATCCTTTTAATAAAAGAGTTAAAGACTAATTTATATAGAGAAAATTTATCGCAAGGGCAGGACACTAACGAGAATGAGACAGAAAACTTTCGTTTACGACCGTCATGTAAGTTGAAAAAATAAATGTATGTTGTGGTCTCGTAAATGACAGTTTATTATCATATACTCGCCTATATCGTACCAGAAACTTTCTCTATCTAAATTGGGCTTTAGTATATAGAAACTACTAAAGAATTTTTATTGAACAGTTAAATAGCTCTAAACGCTAATTCGTATTCAAGTTATGGCGTGTTTTTTCTATTGTTTTTACGGGAGAATATGAATGTTCTTAGTTGGAACTACTATTTTTTGCCTTTAAGATAGGAAATGGTATATAATTTAAATCACAATATATTGTTTGTTGATTATTATTATACATTCAAACCTAAGTAAATAACTCGCATACGAATATTGTGTATTAAAAATAATCGTATTTAATTATTTGAACATTAATTATTTTTGCGTATTTCGATTGATTGCCTCTACATGAGCGGAGATATAGCGAGAGCGATGACATGATGTCATCCTGTTTTTACAAAAAGTGGGTGCTGATTTTGTTTTTATACAACACAAACTCGTCCACATACGGTGGGTACCACACAAAGAACATTTTTTGCCAGCCACTACAGCCAGGTGAACAGTAAAGAGGAGCTCATAAACGCGCTAAAAGTCGGTTGGGAACCGGAACAAAATGTTACCCCTCTTATTGTAAATGTACCTGATAGGCTTAAACAATGCAAATAGAGAGGACCCACTCGCTACTAAGCCTTACATTGGACAACAAATTGTGATAGATATATTTTATTTACTCACTATTTTCCTGCAATTTCCTTATAAGTATTTTTTGTACGTATTTTTGACAAAGTAAACTATGTTAATTATTGTTTATGTTTAAATAATTTCTTAATACATAGTCTAATTATATCTATACATACAAACAGATAGTAACATTTTTAAACTGTCACTAGCTTAAAAAAGTAGTAAGTATTTTTGGCCTCCGGATATCTCATTCAGCATACAACAAGCAACAGCAAGCCGTTACCTTACGTCAGTTTTCTTTGATATAGTGGTAACGATCCGGTCTAGCCGGCCCAATCATGCTGTAAACAAAACTTTCAACAGCGTGACTCTACCACTCTATTTTGTTTTGAGTAGATTTTACACTATAGCTATGTATACACATGGATATAACTTATTGACTAATTCAATAATGTTGTACTAGCGACGAGTTACACTTTCTTTTAGCAAAATTAAGCAACATAAAATTGCTGGGCATGTCTTTTTAACTAATTGCTTTTAGTTCATTGTTTGATTATTATTCACTCTAACTAAATAATTGTATTGAAATCAACTTTACTCACCGCTTTTGGCATCTAAGGATTCAATAAATGGGAACGTGATTTATTAATATCATTCTCATTGTTGTTTCTACGATCATTTTTCTTGTAGTTTTAAATAGTGATGTGTGATTTTGTAATTGTAATAGAAAATAATAGTAATAGTAAATAGATGATAGATGCTAATGATGAAGTTGAAATACTTCTTTAAAAATATTTGCACCTAGATGAATAATATATTATGCATTGTTAAAAAAATATGGCGTCCAATGCAGTAGTGCGTTCGAATTGAACGAGCAGAATGGAATTACAATTTTCTCAATAGTGGAGTAAAAAACCGATTTGACAACTTGTTGGCCGCATTGTATACGCGACAAACCGAGTACCGCTCGATTGTCCCAACCATTCGATTAATTAATACCGATGCCGAACAATTCGGCTTTTGCGTATGGACATTTAACTCAGTGGAGCATGTAATCCGTTTTGTTAGATCCGACAGCTTTTAGGTGCATACAGTAATGAGAATTGACGTTGGTAATATTAGTTGGCAATTTCCAAATCGAGCCAGTCATTACCTTACGTTAGTTGCCTACCACAATTACAATCATGTCAAATAAATATTTACAGATACGGTCAATGAGGTTTTGTTGTGAATTTGAGTTTGTGTTCTTAAATTAAATTATTATTCATACATTTAAATGTTAATATGCTTTATTTAGATAATAATTTATTTGTGACTGTATGTAATCGATTGGATTTTTATTAACTCGGGAATTAAAACAATGTAATCGATTTTATTATTTGCGGTATAATTAATTTGGCCAAAACATGCCGCGCAATATTCACATAAAAGCTGAACTGCCCGCTGATGGGCTAGGCTGCCCGCTAACGAAGCCTTTGTGCTGAAACTCGTTAAATGAACTGGCACTTTTTAAACCATACAACTGTGAAATATTTCCACGTTACCATTCCGAAAAGACTCGGAACTGGTTAGTAACCAAAAACTCATATAGAGAGTATTAATAAAGTTTATATGGCATACATATAAAGTATACATGGCTAGAGGGAAATGTGAGAGCCAATATCGCCATTGCAAGATCGCAAGATCAAGCAAAATACAAGCATTAAATAAATTAGTAATAATAAACAATAAATTGTTAGTAAGATGGACCCTGGCACTAAGCCGTAACAACGCCAGGCAGAAAGATATATGGCTGACCGCATAGCATGTAGTACCTTTATCTTTTTTTTATAAGCCTGATATGTCCCACTGCAGGGCAAAGGCCTCCATACACACACACCTTTATCTAAAGGAATGAAATTGAAATTGTTCCTCAAATTACAACACTAACACAAACTTGGGCAAACTTTTGTGTTAGTTGGGCTAAAACTTAAACTTAGTCCAAACGCAGTACGCTACATTTTACACGTGAAGTAATTTCATTGAATACTACGGTAAACCAATTTAATTTCGAGTTGTATTATCTGTTGACTTCTATTAACTAACGTAAAACTCTATTTATATGAAGAGATTTTATAGACACAGGCAAGAATATTACAAAAAGCTGTCTTTTACGAGGAAACGTCATAAGATTCTTATTATTAATTGTTTGACGCGGCCTCGTGAATGACGATATTCTGTAAAATTCTTGCTACGGTTGTGCGATAAACTCTCTTCATCTAAACACGGCTTTAAAGTAAGCCAAAGGCCATGCAATAGTAAATTTTAACGCGCGAGAATGTTGTTTTTTTATCCTGGCATAATGCTAATAATTTAACTTATAAACTATGATTTTTTCTAATACAAATGCCACACTTTGAGGTATATAACAAGCGAAAGATGTCTACTAGGAAATTTCTAATAGCTATCTTATACCTAAATTAATTGGTTTAATCTCAAATTATTCATTTCGAACGTGCGAATTATTTTTAATTGTGTATTAAAATCACACTGAAACTACTGAACGGATTTTCATGAAATTTGGAATACAGGCAGGGTATGAACTGACTTGGGTGATAGGCTACTTTTTATCCCGGAAAAGGCAGATCACGCGGATCATAATTAAAATATTTAAATAATTTTTTTATGCATTTCATAAAAATAAGTTTATCTATCTATAATATTATTCGGTTTATAATAAAATTAAAAATAAATATAATAAAACATTAATACTAGGTGCACTTAATACAAAATTGCATGTATATTAAAACACAATACTTAATCAAGTTACGTTAGTAGTTCACCCTTGAGTTAGAGTTTTATTTGTTTACTTATTTGCCTATTTCATACTCCGTCATTAACTTTATGCAAAATTGGTCCACACTGAAGGCGCAGAAATGTCAACATAAACGAAAAATACACGCCGCATTGAGAAGGGTCTTTATTTAAATCGATTAAAAATTCGACTTGATACCTACAGAACTAGGATTTCTTCAGTTATAATAACAAAGTTTTCAAATCTTAAAATAGAAATGCTACGAATTCAAACCGAGCTCACAAAAGGAATCATAATAATGGAATATCAACGGCGCTCAAACTTTGTAAATTTTTTGCCAATTCAACTTGACATTTATCAGCCAGACTCTACGTTAGCAAACTCTTTACATACTTAATTATTTTTAATAAAAGGGGTATATTTCTTTCAAGATATGTGTGTTATCGCCATCCGTCAGGATATTTCTTTTCTTTGAACTAGGATCTAAAAACAACCTTTACAAGGTGGTAGGTCCCTCGTATGCGAGAGGCTGTCTGGGTTGGTAACACCGCTTTGTCTATTGCTACGGCCAATCAACAATGTGTAAGCACTGTTGTGTTTCGGTTTGAAGGACATTGAAGCCAGTGAAATTACTGGGCATTATTTGACTTAACATCTTATGTCTCGGGGCGACGAGCGCAGTTCAGTGCCATACAGTACTTTGTAATTCAAAGTTCTGTGTGGTGTTGCTTCTGTTTATGGACAGGCGTGGGGCTTACAATCAGGCGAGCGCCTTGCTCGTCTCGTCATTTAATAAAAAAAAAAGTCACCTTTATCATCTCAAACACATTCTTCACTATCGCTTTCTATATATCTCTGTCAGAACTTTAAAATAGCTCTTAAACTTTTCTTCTTATAATAACTATTTCCGTCGGTCTACAATTTACTTGGATAACTTGAGAAGTTTGCTTGTTGTGAAATAGTTTCTCTTAGTTGTAAGTCTATTAATAGGTGGTAATTCGTATGCGAGAGTTCGACTGTTGTCCTCATTGTATATTTCTGCCGCCAAACAGCACTTTTTAAATTATTGTTTCGATTTCATGGACATATTTTTTTATTGGATTGAATGATGAGATGAGCAATACGCTCGCCTGATGGTATGCGCCACGCCTGCCCATAAACAGAATCAACACCATACAGAACTTTGAATTACAAAGCACTGCATAGCACTGAACTGCGCTCGGCACTCCGAGACATAATATATTAAGTCTCATAACGCGGAGTAATTTCACTGGCTTGTCCTTCAAACACAGCAGTGCTTACACACTGTTGCTTGGCGGCAGAACTAAATTGTGGCTAGTTTAATTTGTGAGTAGAAGAGAATTAACATCTTATGTCTCAGGATGACGAGCGTAGCGTAATGCGATGCAGTGCTTTGTAATTTATGAGTGTAAAAGCCACGCTGTAGACAGTTTTGTCTACATCATAAGTTTGGCTGGCACCTCCGGGCTCCTATTAGCTATGTCTTCCAGAAAATCGACGCAAAGTAGCGTCTTGCTGCTGCGTTAAGTACGGCGACTGAGATATCTAGAGACTCAAACTTCTTCCCAATCCCTTTCCTTTAAGGTCGGCACCGTGCACGATTCTTCTAATGTTGTGGAAATTCATGGACGGTGGAGATCACTTACCATCAGGTGATCTAGTTAAATCTTTGCCGGCCCACGCTATAAGAATATTTTAAAAACAATCTTCTGAGTCGTGTTGCAACTGTTGCATAGGCAGTTGTGTTGCTTACTATCAAGTGAGCGGGTGCTGGTCATCATTCGGTTGGATAAAAAAAAGTAGTAAGTTATCAGTTTACTTACGTACTAAGATTTAAAGTCACTTATTAGCGATTTAGTATTTTTGCCTTTCCACTGGATGATATGGTTAATTTACTATAGTGCCTAGTAATATATTACGTTATTTTAAAATATTTCATTGCCACGTAATTAAGTTCACTAATATAAAAGATCCGCAAGAAATAAACGAATACGGATATCTGGCACATCACTAATAGCCAGGCAGGGATACACACCCAGCGTCGTAATTATTAGTGAGTACGATGCATAATAGATAAGTATAAAGGTTAGGTCGGTCATCCAAAACCACGCGGAATGCAACATTCATGTCAGTACATCTAATATGTATATGTGCAATGTTCTAACATGTCGCATGCTTCCTTGACCGCAGAATGCATGACGCAATCGTACTACAATGTTAGATATTTGTCACGTATGTTAAGACTGCTTTAGTCGTTACTCTGAGGTTAAGACACGTTAAACATTTAAAAATTTTAAATCCCGTATGTCAGTACATTTTCTGTTTAACGTAGAATAGTTCCCCATTTTCTGTCGAACTCCATCGTGAGATCTTTACCAAATTTGAATGGAATAAACCTCGGAATTAATCATATCGGACATATTTACAAAGTCAACAATGTCAATCCACATTTGGCGGAGATAACGTATAACTTATATTAAAAACTAGCTTTTGCTCGCGGCTCCACCCACGTAAACATCATTTTCCGGGATAAAAGTAGCCTGTAACCGTCTCCAGGGTCTCATCTATCCCTGTAGATAAATTCATCAAAATCGGTTCAGTGATTTAGGCGTGAAAGCGTAACAAACAAACTCACTTTCGCATTAACTTTCACCCCCCTATTCATATCTTATTAACTAAAATTTCCAAAATTCCTGAAACACGTATTTATTTGTTTTACGTCAATAACCGAAATACAAAATTTTGTTTATGTAACTTTCAAAATGACGGACTTTCATACATATTATCATCCCCTATTTTGACCCCTTTGATTTTCTAAAATCCTTTCTTAGTGGGTGCCTAAATAATAAAATGAATATACAGTCCGAATTTCATGCTTGTAGCCTTGATAGTTTGCGCTCGGCGATGATGAATCAGTCAGTCAGTCAGGACATGTTATTTTATAAGTATAGATATATATAATATAATCGAAAACCTCTACATTTTTTAAATTGGTTAAATATAATATTAGCACCATGAGTATAACCGATCCTGCAATGCGGGCTTAGATAAGTTTGGAACGTCAGCAGCTATTTCTTACATAGTATGTAATAAGACATGAATCATCTGGCGACTTGTGACGATCTCTCATTTCCAGACAACATGCATGCATGACAATGCATGTATTTGACAGACTGTCAGGGGGACTGTCGGGCACGTGATACTATTTATCACCATGGGTTACCATTGGAATACCAGCGCTGCAGCGCAATACACGTTGTAGCATTTTAAGCTGAGATGACACTATTTACGGCCTCACACAACTGATTATTGGGCACCCTCTGCCTATTATATCTACTAGGTTATTGTTGTTTTTTGTTTGTCGTCATATTTTGTTTTTTAATATTGTAGAAATCATTCAGTCATTATTACTATTAGTGTGAGCAATAAATGTATTTTCTTTCTTTCTTTCTTAGTGGAGTGCCTAGAGCATTTAAAACCGTAAAACCTCGGATTAGAGTTATAGTGAATGAATTAATATGATCGATGTGGGATATCGTTTTTTAAACTATAAGTTGCAATGTTTACCCAAAAAAAAATTGTGCAAACCATTGTTTCATTGTTTAAAAATAATATTATGAAAAATTAATGTTTGACTATATATTTTCACTTTAAACAGTTTTTTTTATTTATATGTTAAATCTTACCTGAGTATTCTTATCTTATCTTATTTTGTCTTTTTACGGATTGATTTACACGACTCAGTAAAAGTATTTAAGAATATCAATGAAGACCCCAATAATATATTACAAGCAGGTGTAGCATGTATTTTGAGTTTATATGGAGCTCCGTCTAAAACTTATGATTTAAATACATTGAGGTTCAATTCTTTCATAAAAGCAACAGCCAAAAATACGAGTGTTCTTTTGTCATCACTGCCTCCAACAACTGATGCAGCGTTTAAGCACCTTAAAAGAGTGTACCTACAAATTCAGATATGGTTAGGAAATGACGTAGTTATTGAAAATTGGGGATGGAAGTATTCCAATAACATGTACATCCCAATAACAATGAATCAATTACCTGCTCCGGATAATTTATTGCAAATGTTATTTTGTAATTGCAAAAAGGGATGTGGAGCTGCGTGTGGATGCCGAAAAAGTGGTTTATACTGCAGTGTAGCATGTTTACAGTGCAGCGGAAATAGTTGTTTCAATACTTCACCTATTATACAGATAGATGAAGTAGAAGAAAATATTTGATGTAGACAAAAATCTATAATTATAAAATAACATGTCCTGACTGACTGACTGATTCATCATCGCCGAGCGCAAACTATCAAGGCTACAAGCATGAAATTCGGACTGTATATTCATTTTGTTATGTAGGCATCCACTAAGAAAGGATTTTAGAAAATTCCACCCCTAAGGGGTCAAAATAGGGGATGATAATATGTATGAAAGTCCATCATTTTGAAAGTTACATAAACAAAATTTTGTGTTTCGATTATTGACGTAAAAAAAATAAATAGGTGTTTCAGGAATTTTGGAAATTTTATTTATTAAGGGATGAAAAAGGGGGTGAAAGTAAATGCGAAAGTGAGTTTGTTTGTTACGCTTTCACGCCTAAATCACTGAACCGATTTTGATGAATTTATCTACAGGGATAGATGGGACCCTGGAGACGGTTACAGGCTACTTTTATGCCGGAAAATGCTGTTCACGCGGGCGGAGCCGCGAGCAAAAGCTAATGTAATATATTTAAATAAACTGATTTTGTACTATTTTTTTTTCTTTTCATTAGTCGTAATTAATTACCTTATTTTTTAAATGTACACAATAGAGTACGTTTCATTTATAATTAAACTTGCCGAGAAATTCCATTGTACATAGCAGCTGTCGCTCCGCTCTCCCCTCCACGTTTTTCTACCTGTTCGAGATCCCTACTGCTATTTTTATACACAGGTATCTTTGAAAAATGTTCCTATATGTCTACTCAGGTAAGATTTAAAATATAAATAAAAAAAATACTGTTTAAAGTGAAAATATATGGTCAAACATTAATTTTTCATAATAATTTTTTTAAACAATGAATGAATGGTTTGCACAAAAAAATTTTGGGTAAACATTGCAATTTATAGTTTAAAAAACAATATCCCACATCGATCATATTAATTCATTGACTATAACTCTAATCCGAGGTGAAAACCCCCAGGCGCTCCACTATCTATTTATCTAGTAATTCGAACAAAGGTGTTCATAACAAGATAAACACATAGAAAAAATCTTGTCTTTAAAATTGCAGTCACTTAAAAACCTTATAAGTTCTCTCAAAAATATTTCTCACAAATGTCCGCAAGAGAACGAGTGTCAGTCGACTTAGCGACAACGAAGCGCGCATCTAATTTTATTGCAAACTGTTGTGGAAACTTTTTTAAAACTTTTATAAGTTAAAATGTTAAAACATTATTTTAATATGATGATTTTTCTTTTAAAGAACATTTGGCTTCTTTTGATGTAAATCATATATCTGTGTTAGTGGCGAGTAATTTATTTTAAAGTTACAAAATTATAAGAAACTCAGAAATATTAAAGCAAACTACTTTTGCTATTGGATTATATCAGTTTAAATAATAATACGGGCCTCCACTATTAAATGTAGTTGATGAGTATGAGTATATGTCTATATAGTATAATATGTATGAGTTTGACCTTGGCCCTACTCATAGTTTTATATAAGCTTAAACTTTATTTATTTGGGATCTGAAAATCATGTTTGGTGTAAATTATATTGTTAGTAATTGCCGAAAGCAATATCTTAGACTGCAGTTTATTCGACATTAATTATATTCATAAATAAAATGTTTATTAGGAAATTACGTAACTTGGTTATTCGCGATTGCTAAAGCTCCAACTATCACCGGGTTTAAACATCAAGATAAATATTGACATGACATTTTTTACAAATAACCGGTGTTTGTTACTAATTTCGGAAACATTTGTTTATAGTATAGCAAGATAATTAAATTATTTGTTTCAATTTGTTCGTTATAAAAGATAATAAGGATGGCAGGTAAAAATATCCGGTCTTATTACAAACGGTTATTTATAATGGTTAACTTTAAACTAGGTTTATATCAAATCATTACTCTAAATTACCATAGCATACATATGAACCTAGTTTAAAGCTAGACAATGTTTTGTAATAAAACCATCTATGTTTTAAAATAAACTATTTAAAAGAAGTGGGACCTCGTACTGGGTGAGTACAAGATAAATTACTCTTACAAACTCATTTAAATGTCCTATTCAACACAAGCCGCAGCGGCGTCGCGTCTCTTAAAAAAACTACTTAAAATAAATACCTTTATTTCTTTCTTTCTGCCTAGCGTTATCCCGTGGGCCAGGGTCCGCCTTCCGACTTAAATGCTTCCACTCCGCCCGATCTTGAGCATCCTCTGTAGTGAGACCATTGGCTCTCATGTCTCCCTCCAATACATCAACGCTTTTTGGTCCGTCCACGGGATCGTACCCCAGGTACGATCTGGCTCAGGCATCTGCGACCGACGTACTCCAAAATAAACACCAAACAGCTAAAAATTAAATAAACAATTTTTAAATTTTTTGTCGCTTTTATTTTTTGTTAAAAAGTTTTAATCAGGATTGCGCCGGTTTGACGCTGGCTTCCCTTCAAATAAATTTAGTTTCGCTTGTAACTTAGTTTCTAACAAAGTTCACCGTTCCCAGGTGAGCTCCCACATCAGATTAATCGAATTATTAAACTCTGTCTCTTTATCGGAGGAGTTTGGAATTTTAATCGCAACGCTTATGTCCTAAGTTGCATTTAGTGTTTGGAAGATGGTCGATGGTTTTGACTGCACTTTGGACCCAGATATCTAACAAACTAATGACTTATATAAAAAAGTAATTTAGCAACTTCAATATCATTTTTAAGGACCAATCCAATTCGTTATTTCTTTATTAACTTCATTTACTTTCAGAGGTAATTTCAAATTACTGCTTTAGAACTTTACTAATGAAAATATTAATAAGTTTTATTTCAATAAAGAACTAAGATTAGTTTCATAATATGTATCCCAACAAATATAACTTAGTTCATAATCAAACTTTAACAATTTCTGATATACTTTTCAGTGAACTTGACTTACTGTCTCAATTTATATAGAATAGGCATTGTGTACACAACATTTAGTTGATATCCTTTAGTTTTAACATGTCCAATTTAGACCAATCCACCTAAATATTTTAGCTTGATAAAAAAATCCTATATTTTTATTATTTACCTGAATGACGAAGTGAACAGGTCTCTTGACTGATGGAACACCACATTGCTTATTATCTATTGATGAAATATGCAAATCGGTGATCCATTATTTTTTAGCACGTGGCAAATCTTACGGATATCCTCCCAACCCGCTGGTGGAGAGACAACGGGGAGTAATGGACTCACAGGCCTTCCGACCTAGTTCACATTCGAGTGACTGCCAGATCAGGGCTGTAATCAATTCTCCTACGGCAATGGCCTCATTTGGCAAGTGGCCAGATTCGGGGTATCCTGGAATACTTGGATTGCTGCCGATACCCCGATGCCCCAGTGATCTGCTTTTCTGGCCTGTCTCTTTACGCCCTCGGCGTCCACGGCTGCACGAGGTTTTCGCACTACTGTCCATCACTCAAGGTCACACCAAGAAAATGTACAAATGTATGAAGGCCATACATCCTCCGCTGTGTGGCCATGAGCCCAGTGTCCTCATTTAATCGTCTCTTACGAAAGGCAGAATTCTTCGAATACCCCAATTCCCCCTCCGTTCAAGGCTGGAAATCAGGGATGCCTACCCTAACCTAAATGACCACTTGGTAAAATATCCACAGTAACTCATCGTTAAAACCCCCGATGTCAATTAAAATCTGAAACATGTAAATGACAGAACAGACTTTCTTTAAACATAACTAGCTTAAAAACAAAAAAACAAACACACACATAAAGAAAGACAAGAGCCCAAACTATTAACACCCCTCAGTTGCCGTGGCTTAAAACTTAAGTCAGGTAGATATAATATTCGAACAAGGATATAGCAACACCAGTGTAATAACGAAACTCAATGGTATTTGATTTTGTTGTTTGAACAGACAGACAAGGTACCGTGTACGTAAGGCTTAAACACGAACGTGTGCTGTCCAGTGTGCTTAGATTGAGATAATCTCGGGCAAACAGTCCTGCGGCAACGCGGCCAATTCCGTGTTTAATGAGAGTTATGACATCTATAAAGTATTTGTGTCATTATGACACAGTTTGGAATTGTTCTCTGGTCTTTTATGTTCTTTTTTATTCATATGTATTTTGGGGGCTTTTGGTGATATTTTCACCATACCAGCCCCATCGTACCCTAAACACTATAGTTATTCTACATTATTCAAGAACTTATATATTTTAACTTATATTCCACCAACAAGTGTTGGACATCCTCTAAAAATATCTGGTACCCTCTCAACAGACACATACATGACTTCGGAAATATAAATACATCCTCTCAAATTTATGTAAACAATTTCTGTATGAAGCCGTTCTAATATCGCTTTAAATCCCATAAACGTTTTAGTACGTAACCGAGAAGTTTAGTTTTACAAACGGAATCACAACAAAAGCAAACTGTTCATACAATGCCATTATTCTGTTTAGACAATCAGGGCAATCGACGTAAAGGACACCGACGTGCCTTATGGGACGATACTTTCATCTCTTTCTCACATCTAAGAACAGAATAGGGTGCGGTATACTAGCGTGTGGATACTTGCATTGTGCCCAACCCGCCTTTGTCACTGTGGACTATTGTGCAATAATTCAAAACAACATTTAGCCCGTTTCTATTTCTTGTGCGACAATCTCTTCACCAAGTAAATGTCACTTAAAAAAATATTAGAACAAAATAGAAAATAGGGTATTTTCCTATACTGAATTTTATACATTGTTTATATGCAATCGAATATAATAGGAAAAAGAAACCCTTTCGTAAAAACAATTAGCATTTTTTTATTTTCCATTATAAGAAAATGTAAAGCGTAACATAATGAGAATTAAAGATGAATCAAAATGTTAAAGATTGTATTTCGCTAAATATAATGTAGTAATATGACATACGGGGCCGAGAGGTGCACACTCGCGGCTAGTCCATAAATAAATTTAAAGTCGCTCAGCGGGCTATGGAGAGATTTTCGCTAAAGGATCGAATGAAAGAAATTAGGTGATCCGACAAAGAACTAAAGTGATATAGCTCACAGGATCAGCACGCTGAAGTGGCAGTGGGCTGGTCATACTAGCCGTAGAACCGACAACCGTTGGAGTAGACGCGTGCTTGAGTGGAGACCACGACTCGGTAAACGGAATGTGGGACGCCCTGCAGCTAGATGGAGCGATGACATACGCAAGGTGGCCGGTAATAGTTGGATGAGTAGAGCCGAGGATCGGGCTCAATGGCGTGCTTTAAGAGAGGCCTATGTCCAGTAGTGGACTAACACGGGCTGAAAATGATAATGTAGTGAACTCTTTGGCATACCTACAGCCAAAAAACTACATAGTTATAAACATTTATTAATTTGCAATGAAACATCCAACAACGACTCATTGTCAGAAAATAAAAATAAAAATAAGTTACTTAGCCTTAAAAATACATTCACATTTTTATTTCATGCAAGCTGAAATGTCAATTTTGTTTAAATCGCAATACACGCAACAAAGTTAATCCGACAGTGTTGGGCTTTGTTAGGGCGGTTAAAATATCGATTCTTGTAAAATAAAGCGTTCTTATGACCACTGGGACTACGGAATGAGAAAATAATACTAATCCTAAGTAGAATATATTGAGAATTATCTGATGATGCTATGTATATATTAGTTGATACTGATTTCTATATATAAGTTTCTTTTACTTTTGTACTAACTTAATATTTTAACCGATCTTTTAAAGGCGGAGGCTTTTAACTTAATTTTTATGTATGTTCACGCATAACTTCGACATAATATAACCGCCTATTTCATTGATTCCTTTTTTTGTTTGAAACACAAAAGAGAGAAAAGAGATGGCCCCATTTAAATTTGGTGGAGAACTAGTAAACTGGAGTATGAAGAATGAGTGATCGCCTGAATCGAAACAAACAACTATGGCGGATTGTTCACCACCTGTACGGTGATGGTTATTCACCATGATCGTTATCCAATCAGATACATTAATTACCTTCCCACCAGTACTTACTTACTTACCATCAACCATCTTACCATCCAACTCCTCCCAAACCTTCTATCTGATTAATTTCGTTGCGGGACAAAGACATTTAGGAATTCCCAGAGACTCGCCGAGCTTCACTGCTCGGTGTCAACAAAAATGCGTGCCACTGTTGATTCTGGTGCACAGGAGTTACAGTGGCGGGTGTGTGGGCGGGATAGTCTTTACTTACCATCAGGTGACCCACTTGCTCGTTCCCTGGCCTCTGGTATAAAAATACCTATTTTTAATTCCACCGTCAAATGTATTTAAAAGTTTTCATGAATTCAGTCAGCAATGTTCAATAAAAAAACACATTTCCCGTCCGCAGAACACACAAATCTCGTAAAGGTAAAAGTTTCCACATGGCTGTAGTTTACTCTGCACTTTTATGAAACACGTCGGAAATACTTTAACGCCGATGGCTCAATTGGGCGGATGTATTTTTTATTCAACAAATATTTGTGTTTTTCGTACTTTGATTATTTGGCATGAGGCTTTTATGTTGTTCATTTTATTAAATAGAATTTGAGTATTTTGTGAATTAGATTTAACGTGTTAATATTGCTGACAACTAACTTCTTCTGGGATAACTACCTATATCATAATAATCCATCCAAATTAGCGTGGCTGATTAACATATATTCAAATTCACAAATACATAAACATAATATTTATAATATAAGTAGGACATTAAGTTTATAGTTAAAGTAAACTTGAATCTCTATTCATATAAAACATTGTAAGCCCTCAATTTTTTCTAATGAAGATCATATTTGACCAGCTTTACTTTTAGCTTTTGCCCGCAGATCCACTTGCATGATTAGATTTGTCGGCATCCTAAGGGACTGTGCCCTACACATTAAGTATATACATTTATCGTTTACTTCCATATAAATATTTTCCTCAGCATGAGAATGAAACTCATTACGGAGATGAAATATATACCAGATTTTAAGTCTAATAAGTTTTTACACTAATAGAGCATACACCACTGACTTTTCTAAGTTACGTGTATATTAATTGTTAATTATCGCTTGCTTTAACGGTGAAGGAAACATCGTGAGGAAACCTGCATATATCTGAGAACTCGATTAGATTTTTCGAAGGTATGTGAAGTCTGCCAACCCGCATTAGGCCAGCGTGGTGGACTAAGGCCTAATCCCTCTCATTCAGTAGAGGAGGCCCGTGCCCAGCAGTGGGACGTATATAAATGCGTTACATACTACAACTTTATAGTCTGTAAATATGACAAGGTTGAATAAAGCAATTACCAATACTGAGGTGTAATATTGCTCAATCAAGATAACACTCAGGCTACATTGCGCTGCAGTAACTGATACTGACGTCGCCATCTTACTGAACGTCTCGTCACGGCGACGGGACGTAATACCTTCAGACACCTGGCGATTGGATATATCCAATCAAACATTTAGTAATGTAGCTTAGCCGTCTATTAACCTATCACATGTCATGTTTGCATTGACTTAATTAAATCGACAATGTCGTGATCCTCACAAAGGGTAAATTATTTGCTAATACAGACCTCACGCTCACACCCTCGACATTGGCCGGTTTGTAATTTAATCGTCTGAACTCTGAAGCATCGTCATGACGTACAAGTAATTATGGCGGACAATGGCAGGCGATACAGTTAATTCGATGCAAGCATCGCATGATGACATAGACTCTCTAATTATCGAATAAATTGTGATAAGGCTGTAATATGCTGATGTTGGGAAGGAACTTAAATATATTCCGCAAATTTATTACGTTATATATAATTAGTATTAGTAACGTTAGCTCACCGGGGAGGGGTAGGTACGGGCTGTCGAAACGAAAGTCGTAGGTTCGAAACCAATCCCCAAAGCATGCCCCTCTGCCATTTCTAAGTTATATGTGTATTAATTGTTAATAATCGTAATGTATTAATAGAATATAAGTAAACGTTTAAGTTCTTAGATAGTGAAAAACAAAAGAATAATGTAGTTCTAAAACAGTCTGATAAGTAAGTTTTTTTTCGTTCTACCTTCTGCTATCCTGTCACTCAGTCGGTTGGACCTCCTTACGTAATCTTGTCAGCATTATCTAATCTTAAAAATCCTCTGTCATTCATTACTTTCATAATTATTATTATCTTCTTAGATGAAATAAAATGGAATTTTTATGCGGTGAATCATGAACAGGCCGGCTCTACAAAGTTATCATTGTTAAAAAAACTGACGTGAAGTAGCGTTTTGTACGTTCATTGAGATATCCGAAGGCCTAAATCTCCTTTCCTTTCCCAATTCCTTAATCATCACTTTCTTCTAAGGCCGGCCACGCATCTATGATTCTTCAGATGATGTTCATGTGCGGTGTCGCTTATGTTGGTCACTTGCTTGTTTGCCGGCCTCTACTATAAAAAAAATAAAACCAAACTAGAATCGTGATTTCTGTAATATTTCCTAATATGGTTCACTTATAAGTTTTTATAATGTCTAAATCTTTACACAGCAATATTCGTAAAGTTTATTCTTCTACAAGTTGGAAAATATATAATTTACCAGGTGGGTAGGTAGGTCCCTCGTATGCGAGAGGCCGTCTGGGTTGGTACCACTGCTTTATCTGTTTCTGCCGCCAAGCAACAGTGTGTAAGCATTGTTGTGTTTCGGTCGGAAGGACATTGAAGCCAGTGAAATTACTGGGCATTATGAGACTTAACATATTATGTCTCAGGGCGCAGTTCAGTGCCATACAGTGCTTTGTAATTCAAAGTTCTGTGTGGTGTTGCATCTGTTTATGGGCAGGCGTGGCGCTTATTATCAGTCGAGCGTCTTGCTCTTCTCGTCATTCAATCAAATAATAACAAAAAATAATCATTTACCCATTTCATGATTTCTTGAACTGTTGATAAACAACGTTTAAACGTCCTTCTTGAATGTTTAAAACGTCACATTGAATGGACAGCTAAATCGCAATGACATTCAAAGAAATCTATTCTTTATTGACAGTTAATGTCGTGTGGGTGTGAGTTGGCCTCGCGTTATATTATGCATGGTCCACATATTGTGTAGGTAAAGGCTATGGTGTGGTTACTACATAGTCAAGTGGCATTGAAACTACTACATACAAACATCGGCATGATGGAGTTTTGGCGGGAATTCTGACAGTACATTTCATCCCTTATTTTAATAATATTTCATAAACTAGTTTAGAATTGTGTTTGTTGTATAAAAGTGGTGTGGATTTGTTCAATAAACATTGACGGTGAAGAATAGTGTATGGAAACATTGAAATAAGTGAATTAAGAATCGTACTGAAAGGAGTTAACACCAAAACTCCGGCATGACCTTGAAATCGACCGCACCCGTGTTTCATCGTTCTTGTAAAAATAACTTGAGAATAAATAATACTTGACACTGGCAAAATGCATAATAATGCGAAAGCCATAAATAAAAAAGACATCGGCATGATTCCACGGGATAAAATTATAGGTAATATTTCAATATAGGTTATTAGATAATTAGAATGACAATTATTTGGTGGTTGTGTGTGTTATACCGCCAGTGGGAGTCACGCCGCAATTTGTTTTTTCTTTGTAGCAATGAGTTCTCTTCTGTTTTAATCCGATCTCAAGTCTTGAGTCTGAGGACTATTATTATAATCATTGCTAAAGCTAAAGTCTCTATATTCGATAGTGAATATGTCTTTTGATTTTTTATTTTAAGAATACTACTACGATAGAACAATGTAATAATTTAGGGCTATTATTATACGGACAATTAACCTGACTCTTTATTGTAGGCCTTTTTTAAATCAAGACATGATGTAGATTAAAAATGAGACGAGATAAAAGCCAGTCCATTTACGATCATAGCTTATAATGTTATAAATGGTGACTTGAGTTGCCCAAATTGTAACAGAACATTTTCCACAAAAATCGGGATAGTCACGAGTGAGCACACTATTGGCGGGCTGAAAAACAAGTCTCTTCATTGCAGAGTAGCTGTCCTAATAGACTCATAGTCTGAAATAGTCACTGACATAAATATGAGCTAGTCTTCACTGTTGTGTTTCGGTTTGAAGGACATTAAAACCAGTGAAATTACTGGGCACTATGAGGCTTAACATCTTATGTCTCAGGGTGACGAGCGTAGTTCAGTGCCATGCAGTGCTTTATACTTCAAAGTTCTGTGTGGTGTTGTTTATGGGCACAAGTGGCGCTTAGCTCGTCTCGTCATTCGACCAAATAAAAAAAAATGTGACGGAAATAAGTTTGGTGATAAAATATGTAGATTTACGAGGTTACATCTCTGTTTACCCATTTTAACATTACAGGCGTGTGTTAGTAGGTATCATCATATTTCAACAACATTAATATTTGCGTTAGACCATTCGATTGTACATAATGCGCTTAAACTAAGCATGAAGCTTAACTCATATTGACACAGCGTAGCACCTGTCAACAGACTCTTCAACCGTCATAGCCATTTGTCGGATCGCATTGTGTACCATCAGATACACCGTCACTGCGTCAAGCCAATTAAATTTACACAAGCCGCTCTTGAGGGCACTCTTGGTGCGTGGTCGCAGCTCATGCACGCAATTACACTAGCGAATACAATAAGCTTTATTTATTGCATTTTATTTGTAGAAGTTAAATGCTTTGTATTTAGCTCCATTTACAAAGAGATATTTTCTTGCAGGACGTTAGCGGGAATTAAAAAAACCTGTTATGTGCCCCAATATGCGATTCTGAGTCAGTCAGTCATATTTGTTGGAGTTATGCGTGAAAATATAGAAAAAAACATTTTTTTTTTATTTTTATTTTTTATTTAGTAGCCCTGTATTATACACGTCCCACTGCTGGGCACGGGCCTCCTCTACTGAATGAGAGGGGGGCCTTAGTCCTAAAACATATACATACGAATAGAGTAATTCCCAAATTTTAAAGTCCGCTAATAAGGAATGCAATGTCTTCAAGTAAACCACATCTACATTATGCTAAAGGTTGAACATAGAAGATGAGAATTAGTAAAAGGAGAGCCAACGTAGCGACACGTTAAGGTTTCTGCCTTAACGAGTAATTTTGGGTTTTAGAAAAGTTTTTAATATGAAGTGGACGAGAATTTGTGTAAAAATGCAACAGGAAAATTGTGCGGTCGTTATACCATCGTCAAAATGCTTGAAATAGCTGGCGTTATTAAAATGTTCATCACTGCAACACGTTTCAGGTCAGTTCAACAAACAAAAACTATTTGGAACGTCCGATAATGAAATTAATGCGGGCGAAATGTTATCCGAAAATATATCTGTAACGGGTTGACTGACTGCTTTACAACTTTGTCACAGCTTTATCCATTCTCTCACAATTTGCTAGTACTTTCCCTGCCAATACATTTATTCCATTATATTTACAACGTGTAAAAGAGCGGTATGGTCGGATTTCAGTAATGTTTAATATACGATATAAGTATTTCACAAGTAATCTGACTACATTGATAGGATTTGCTTTTTTATCGAATGAATAATATGTCTATATTCGACAGCAACTTTGGGTTACACGAAATGAATAACAGATTCGATCACAAGAATAATTATACTCGTAGGATTCAAAATCGATTCACTAGTTAAATTCAAACATTAATAATAAAAATCAGTAATTTAAACTGATTAATAATTATTATTATTATATTATAGTACACATATTATATTTAATACAGACACCAAAGTAATTTTCACTATTTAGCCAATATACACCATTAAAATTGCCCTTAGCGCAGTGCAAATATTTGCGAGTTTTTAATGTCACATCATTCGTATACACATGCGAATAAATCACAAGTACAATATATTAAAGAACTTATATTTCCATAATCTATTTTGGACTAACATTAGACAAGTGAAATTCATATTCCCAGAATAAGTAAATTCGAATACACCTACTTACTATCGTTATTTAATGTAATAATGAGAGCTTTGTATGCATTTTGTAAACCATTGCGATTGTTCTATTAATCACATCGGTAAGCCGGCGCCCGCAACCTCGGTCAGTTTAATTAATTACTTACTAAGCAACATTATGGTCGGCTGCAGGAGCTACTCGTCTAGGACCACTCAATAAATTAAAACCTATTTTGTAGGCTTCAATACCTAACACAATGAAAACATATTATGTGAAACGAGACTGTTTTGGGCAATGAGCTGTTTTGTATTATAAAACGCTTTAAATCATTGGATAATTGGTTCTACGACAAGTGTAAAACAACGTATTCATTTCTTAGTTTTTTTTTCATTTATTACCGTATTCAAAAAAAGTTACAATAAACATGGTTAATAAACAGCATCCAACCACCAAGGTTTGGAATGATGCTATCTGTGGTTGACATCGCAAAAATATACATACATAGATAAGCATTTACACATTTTTAAGAGAGAAAGATTGTGACACATTAACAAATTTATAATAGAAAAAAAAAGAATAAAAAACTTAATATTTACCGTTATAATTCTAGGTGTATTGATATTGTTACTCGTGAATTCTAATATTTATTACTGTATCGTGTATTTTGTAGGGAGAATTTTTACATTCATACGTTAAAATTTGTCGACATATAAAAATATTTTGTCATACAAGAACTATAATTAATTTATAAAAGGAATGCTATTTTAGACCAACTTATCCAATTACATAGGCTATGGTAACAATTAGTTACAGATTAGCCTCATCACGCGGTACCTCCGACAGATCCAATAACTGGCTACAGTTATCACGTGGCGGTATCGGTTAATGAGTGGGTAACGCGTTTGTGTTAATGACAGTTATTATTACAACATACTGGCTTTTACTCGCGGCTCCGTTCCTCAATATCCATTTTTTTAACTGCGATGAAAAGGTGGGAAGATAATTGACTCCTTTTTCTATCACTGTGTGTGTGAAAATAAAAGTTCAGTGACGAATGATTTTGTTATTTAATCAAACGATTCTTTGAAGACAATCTGTTGTTTCATTTAAAAGGTTTTATCAGTTTTGCTAAGTTAGTCTAACTAAAAACTCATTTTTATCGCATAAAAATGTATAGACTCATAGATTAGATTAGCTTCCTAATAGCAAAGGTGTTGTATTCAATGTCATTATTTTTAAGTACGCCCACGGAACCGGATCATGGAACCAAAAATTATAACCTACACACAAAACCCACAGGCTTACAAATTTAGCTCTAGGTTACGATTTGTTAAGTTGTAGGTTGTGAAAGTATAAAAGCAAAAGTATATTATTAAAAAGTATTGTTTTTAATTAATATTAAGAGGTGTTGACGTCAGGCAGGCGGCCGCTCGTAAAAATCACAAGCCAAATATTTCTGTAACATGTATTCTAAAGCATGTTACGCCGACCCCACTGCGAGTCGCATAAGTGCATGTGGAAGAAGCAGATTATTTTTAAATATTAAGACACATTAGCAATATATAGAAATAAATATGATATATCTAGATTAAAACAATTTAACCACGCCTACAATTCACAAAATACATTTTAATATGTAACAAGCAAGACAAACAAACTTTATAAAGTAACACGGCACAAAGTTTATGAAAGCGTTGAAAACTGGAACTTACTTTCTGAAGCATAAATGAGAAAATACTAATACCATTAGCTCAAACACCGGCATGTGTTTGGTTAACTTTAAATAGTTCGTGTTATATTGGCTTTGACGCTGCAGCTGTTTAGAGGATAACTGCAATTATAAAATTGTGAAATGTAATTTATTCAAACATTTTCGATGCTTGATAAAGAGAGTTTTAATTGGCTTTGCTAGCCACGGTTTACGTTTACACTAATATTTTGTATAGGTAAAGTTTGGGAGTTTGTTGCAGGTATTATCTTTAACTACTGTTCCGTTTGAAAATTATTTCATCAGTAGCTACATTAGTGTCAATTTTGTCGTCAGGAACGAAATTGAAAAATATACATTTTAACAAACTTTAAAACCGATTACAAACTATTTCAATATGTGTCTTTGGAGTTTGTGCCTCTGTCGCTGCTGGTCAACTGAAATTGCGTTGATTTGAAATCGGTTTTCAAGTTTTGTAAACTTATTTTATTTTTCAACGTGTTAGATACAGCTATAGTATATCAATTCCCAAACAATACACAATGATTACGAGTGTGCTGTGGTCCGTTGAAGAGTATCATTTTTTTACTCCGTACTCCATCATTCGATTTGAACCAAATTTATATGCGACTACATCGCACCGAAACTCTATCGAATCAATTTTTTTCGACTGGATCGGTCCATAATTGGCGGAGAAATTGATTTACACACATATAAAAGCAAAAAAATCTCGTCGAATTGAGAACCTCCGCCTTTTTTGAAGTCAGTTAATCAATCTAAATGCAATTTACTCCTGTTAAATGGGTGGCAACTACAATAACATGTCTTAGATTCTGTTTCCGCTAAATAGCTTTTTTTCAGAAGGTTTCGTTGTACGCACGCGCAAAGACACATGATAGGATACTTGTAATCTATCTAATTCTCTCGCAGGCTAAATCCTATTTATCAACATGTCTGCTTCTTTTTTGGGACGCATATCGTTTCATTGAGTTTCAAATCACAACGATTATAAAGAAGTTTCACTTCAATAAAATAGATGCATAAGGGATGCGGGGCGAGTACTAATGATAATACGTATCGACTCAATTACTCGACTAATTGACTATTCACACGTTACCCTGATTACATTACCTTCACCTCATCTAATCAGGTATAATGCTGCTGATCACTCCATTAGGCCGTTGTAGAAGAGTTTTACTAATTAAAGTTATTATTTTTGACCATTGATTATGTGTACGTTAAATTCAGCAGGATTTCCTGTTTCTCGCATGAGGTCAAGCTTTAAAAAAATGAAAAATCATATGTTTTTCTAGATTATCAAACATATCAGATCAAAAGCACGTTATTAAAGTTTTATGTGAAAGAGTAATGACACATAAACAATGATAATATATTAACCACAATATAATTTAATGGAAGCTTTTATTTAACTTTTACAATACATTGCCAACACAAATGGGCACAGCGACCGCACACCGCTGTAACTGAATTTTAACATAATGATTTATTTAATTTAAAATTGTTTCAGCCCTATTTCCTACTGATATTATAAATGTGAAAGTTCGAATTTTTGTTAGTTTGGAGTTCGCGAATTTCGATGCTTGTTAATAAATCACGTTTTAACTGCTGAATATTTGGCATACAGATAGACCATGATATAGAACTCTTATTTCTTAAAACAACATTCACGTTGAAAATACTTAAAAACTCTGGGGTCGCGAACAACATTTGGTCTCAGATATTTTCAAATTAGCGTTTATAGATAAGCTGGCTGAATAACAGAAAGTATAATTTAGATGGTTTAGGCAATACATAATAAGCTTTAGTTGATGTTACTTCAACAAATTTATGGAATAGTGAATTGTAAGAGGGTATACCTGTGACGAAAGGTATAACAGCACTACGGTGGTGCTACGGGTCGTAGTCGTAATCGTAGCGCGTTCGTAGATTGTACCACAGTTTAACAAGAGAAGTCAACCGAGCGGTTAACCGCCTATCCGCTTACCACCTGCTGCGTGCCAGACCTAATAGTAAAAACACTATAATTGACAGTAAAAATGTTGCATTGCTTTCAATAATTTATAGAGTTCCTTAGACAAGTGGTTGTTTTATGAAAGATACTCTTGGATTCCGCAAGATTTATAATAGCGTATTCGAACAACAATTTACAAAGGTGACAAAATGTATAAAAAGGTATTATGTTAGATTATCACCGTTTCAAAATGAAATTACCTTTACAAACAGCCAGTGTCCGTAGTGCGACTTTTTAAATAGGTGTTACGACATTCTGATACTACAAATATGTATGAAGTTAGTACATTAGCAATAAGGGCGCTGTAAGGATCTGCAAAGATATTTTCGTAATTATGAATAACACTAATGAAAAATTTACATCGAAGGCATTGATATCAAATCCAGCATTCTGTCTAGTATGTATTTTTTTTCAAGCAAAGTATTTTGTTCAACCGCAATACAATGTTTTTCTTTAAGGTGATAACATCGCCGTTTGGTTATAAAAACACTCCCTACACGACTATAACTTCGAAACAGCTTGCACGTGCTATAAATTGCATCATTGCATGCCGCCGTGACTTTACGACGACCGATAAACATATTAAGTCAACAAGACATGAATCTTCGTACTTTTTAATACACGACAAAAAAGAGGAATGTTATAAGTTTTACGCCTTTCCCTCGCTTCTTTAATCAATGATTTAAAGGGATTTAATGATCTAGAAGAAACAAAGGGCTAAAAGAATCACATGAGCTAAAAGGATCTGATAGGCTAAGGCAACAAAATGTAAACTAAAGTAATCTAACAAACTGAAGAAACAGAAAGAGTTAATGGAATCGGATGAACAAAAGGATATAATGAGTTAAATAAACTGGATGAGCTTAAGGAATCGAATGAGGAAAGGCGACTAATGAGCTAAACAAATCAAATGGTCTAAAGGGATCAGCTGATAAGTAAAAGCAACCGAATGAGCCTAAGGAATCAAACGATCTAATTGAGATCCATAGTAATATAGAACCTGATAAACGTGATATTCATATTCATTACCAATTAGTACTGAATACAGATTTAAGTTACGTTCAGTTAGAATGTAGCGAATGGAATTAAACTACCAACTAATCCATTTATTATATTCATGTATTAAATAAGAGGTCACAGGCGAATGTCCGAATGATTGGCCATATTGGCTATGTTTCTGGTAAAAATAGAAATAAACAAGATTTGCGAATGGCTTTGTAAGCAAGGTTTAAACTCCTTACGCTGCGCGTATTGTCGCCCCTGTGAATCCGTATAAAGGTGTCTATTATACTACTAGGTCTTCAATTAATAATGCAATAATGCAAGACGACGCTACAGGTTGCTCGGTTCTGTATTCCACAGGTGGTTTCTTTATTAACCCAAAATAACGTGCGGCCACCTCTTATCCCTTGTATTATAAACCCTCCCCCTCTATCGATGCGCTATTTAAGTGGGGCTTAGATTTTAAAATAAATAAGTAAGGCGTTAATTTTTTGTATATCCGACTATATTTTGCTGTATGATATTATTGATAATATTTTTACTACATGTTGTTATACTAAGGTCAAACGTATGTACATAATATAATTGTATATTGATAAGATTATACGTTGCAGGATACACGGAGGAGCTGCCTTCCACGCAATTCACCGCGCAGCTCCCGAGCGAGGTGAGCCAGGCCCCCGCCGGCCCCGCTACCGCGCCCGCACCGGCCCCAGTCAATGACTCTCAACCGACGTCTCAACCTGTCTCTTACGCACTTCTACAACTGTCCACCTCCGACTCGACCGAAACGCCTTTTCTCCAAGTCCAACTCCAGTCTTCACCTGTCTCCCCTTCCCCGCCACCGGCGAGCGGCAAGTCCATCTCCATGTGTTACACGAGCACCGGCGCGTTACTCTCCCTGCCGCCCAAGAAGAAGGACATCTACCGCCCCTACTGTCTCGGTGACCGAGCCGCACACCTCAACCGCGCCGAAGAGGATCTCAACGCAGCGCGCGCAATACTCGACCTAAGTCAGCATGCCGTGTACTTGACGACCCCAACTCGTGCAGAGCCCGCGCCCCCAGAGCCGCCGCCGCCACCGCCACCGCCAGACCCCCCGGCACCAGAGCCGCAAGCCGAGCGGCCACGAGAGACTGTCGCTTACACCTACGACGCTTTCTTTGTCAGCGACGGTCGCTCCAAACGACGGAACTACGCCAACGCACCCGTTGAGAGCGCACAGCAGCCCGAGCCAAAGTCCAAATATACTTGTAGTGAATGCGGCAAAAGGTACGCTACGTCCTCTAACCTGTCACGTCACAAACAGACGCATCGAAGCCTCGACTCGGTGGCGGCGAAGCGCTGCGGCGAGTGCGGTAAAGCATACGTGTCGATGCCCGCACTGGCGATGCACGTGCTAACACACCAGCTGTCGCACGTGTGTGGTGTGTGTGGCAAGCTGTTTTCGAGGCCGTGGCTGTTGCAGGGCCATCTGCGATCTCATACCGGCGAAAAGCCTTATGGGTGCGCCCATTGCGGCAAAGCTTTCGCAGATCGCTCTAACTTGCGCGCACACATGCAGACTCACTCCGCTGACAAGAACTTTGAGTGCTCGCGCTGTCATAAAACTTTCGCACTTAAGAGCTACCTCAATAAACACCAGGAGTCGGCATGCGTGCGCGACGATGACTCGGCCACCGACGAGCCGCCCGCCTCGCCACCCGGCTAGACGCCGCCGCTCCGCCACCGGCCGATGCAACTAGGGACCGTAAACACCGCCGATAGGCACACAAGTTAACGTAAAAGTATTAATATGAATTTAGCTTGTTAGCATAATATTATAAATATACAAAGAAATAGGAGCGAACGCGTCCGGCCTGCGTGTCTCACGCAGACCGGCCGCGCCGCGACGAAATCGAGCAACGTTTCGCAAACAACGAATCATGTAAGACCCCGTAGAGACGCGGCCGCCGCATCGGCTCGCCGCGTGCCGTAGCATTACACGTCCCGCTGACGATTAACTTTAATGTATATACCTACTCGTCGATAAAATATACCCTTATATACATAGAAGTATTGAAATATGAATGAAACTAATATCTTTTGTAGGTGATTTTTACAACCGCAATGTAGGTTAGAGAGTATTACGGTGTAAGTTTAGCGTCGAGATGCGAGAGCCGAGCGCCGAGCTCGTCGGTGGAGGAGGCGCGCGCCTCCTCCGTCTCGGTGAGGAACTTGCCAAAACTTTCCGTCCGAAGCTCCGCACACACGCCGCCGCGAGCACGCGCCCCGCACCAGCTGCCAGCCGGCCCGCGACAGTGCCTTAGCGGCGAACGCGCGACCCATCCGCCCCGCCCGCCCTACCGCCGCCACTCCTAGCTTAATAACAACATCGTAGCATCAACACATTCACAACTTATGGTCCAAATCACACCCTTTCTAAACATAGTATAACACTTCATAAGGACACAAACATCCACAATTGTTTATTTTAATTGTTTATTTTAAGCCATAAATTCTAAATTAACGTTAAAAAATACCATTATGTGACATACAGAACACGCTGTGAGTGAAATGTGTCCTGTAACATGTATTTATGTAAGAAGTGTTGAATCGACTTACAGCACTTACATCTTGAGGTCATACAAGTACTTTACGAACATAATTCATTAAAAACTAACCTGGACTGCTCGCGCTGTAATCGTCACGTCTCACTCCTAGTGGCATTTGCGTTTTGACCTCGGAGCAAAGAGTGAAGCAATTTATAGGTCACGATATTAAAATAACATGTGTTTTGAGGAAAGTAAGGCGGCGGGCGCGCCCCGTGGCGGCGACAGGGCTGGGCCGCGCGTCAGCGAGCAAGCCTTTCGAGCGTGTGTTTAGATGACAAGTCAAACGTAACTGGCAATAAACTAATTAGCATAAGATAGCATTAACGGTAGTTTACGATAAGGGCGAGCACGAGGTGCTCGGTGAGAAATGGGTATTCGAAAAGCAATAATAATGTAGGCACTTAATAAGTCGCGCACCGCTCTTAAATAGAAGCAGCGGACTTATTCTATCTGTACCCCGGTAGTATTTTGTAGTCTTTCACATTTGTAGTCCCCGAGTGTACCCGAGTCGCATGGGCCCCGCGGTCCAATGATATATCGTATTTTTGTTACACGCTGGAGAGTTATGTAAATGTAGCATCATTACTGATGATATTTTTTCTCGACGGAGACGTTTTAACGGCGTGGCACACTCGACTAAAGCCACAAATGTCTGCATCAACTAAATCACGAAAACGCTTTACATGTAACGGTGGTGCCATACTTGTACGGAACTGAAGCGTATGTCGATCATCTAATTATCACACTGTAGTATCAGATGGATCTAGTTACATAAGAACGTATCAGCTTTAGTACGTTTTGTGATATGAGTTCTTCTTCTTCCGGCTGGCGGTAACTCGCTCTTTTACTAGGGTCCGTCTGCTTAGTTAGACACTTTGCCTGGTCTTGAGCATCCTCAGTTAAAGCATTGGCTTTCATAACTTTATCTAATACATCAATCGCGTAACATTGCACATCCAATGCCATATCTTCATCGCCACGACGTACATTTCATTGAACTAGCGCTTAAGAGCAGGCCACACTACAGCCATACATGGACACAGGCCGTACGATCACGTATATGCGACCTTTTAGTCTCATGGACATCTTAAGGTCGCAAGAAACACCTGTGACCTCCCGCCACTTAGCCCAAGCGGCAGCAATATAGGCGCTGACGTCAAGGTCGATGTCACCGGACCACAACGAGTGCTGTGATATTGGTAGTTTTTGTAAAATGTAAAAATTTATGCTATTAATAGTACTGCAAAAATATAAGGAAATAATAATTACAATTCGTATGTTATAAACTTATCCTGGGAACGTCGTGTCATATTTTTTTGAGAATCTAAATGTAACATCTTAACTTCTAATATATTCATATATATATCGCAGCCAACTAGCCTAATTAGCTTTCAATTAACGGCCTACCTTTTCACTAAACGGCGCGGTATAACTAAACATCACGCTCGCACCACGATTCACATCGACAGATACGAATTTATTTTCGTTCTACAACATTACCGCTCTCTTCAAGCGATACAGTCAATTATAATTTATAAATCAAGACAAGGGCATATTTGCTCATTTTGTGATTTTAAAGGAGAGGCATTTTAACTTTTACTTTGAATTAATTATCATTTGCATGCGTATACTTTTATGAATATTCTTTATAGGAGTAAAAAAATTATATATTTTTTATAAATAAAGATTTCATTTAGTTTTTAACTTCATTTTATTGCATAATTATAAAACTATTCATCGTCTTTGTTCCTACAGATAAATAAGTATGTTTTGTAGCACTTCGGCATACTCAACTCATTTTATAAAATATTGATAGTTATGCCATGGTCTTACCGAAGGTGCGAAATGTGTATTTTTGTATATAGCATATCAAGGTCAATCACTCCACAATCATTAAAAGTTCACTGAATGTTGTATTCAGAAAAATAAATTGTCTATATCGACGTTGTTTCCGCGTGCGCGCAACTGTCTCCCATCGCGCGGTACACGCAGTCCCCTCATAATATTACGTCCAATATACACGTTCGAAAAACGTTGACCCTGGGGAAATGCCACTGAATGGTCGGCCTTCCATAGACAAACAATGAGAGGTGTAACGTCGTCAACTACTCGACGAGTCTTCCGTCAAGTGTGAGCTAATTGTATTAAATTATGTGATCGTCGTTACGTAACGTCGCCGTGGACAGATCCGTCGTAGTATGGCGCTACCCTAAACGTGAGCGTTTGATAGGACGGCGGCATTGCATAAACGAGCCGAAAATCTAGTTAGTGTCACCATTAGTGAAAGCGATTGGGGCGCCTGTGTGGCCGATGCTATCCCCATCTATTTATTAGTTAGTGCCTCAAGTCAATTTGTCGTTCGTGAGTTTAATTTAACCCCGTCAATTAACTACTATCTTTTTAAAAGATGACAGTTCCTGTATTTTTAAAATACATTTTATATTAATGATTTTCTTTCGCAGTTTATGAAAGGTTTAAAGTTTCAACAATTTTTTAAAGAAAAATATTTAATATTTTTGTTTAGTACCATGTTTTTCGATTCGTACAGCAAAATCAGCCCACGGAGGCACTGAACTTTAGTCGTTATATTCTCTTATCCAAATATTCCTACTTACTGTAGACGTAGTGCCACATTTTACCTACCTTCTTAGAAATAATAGCTCCCTCGTAATCACATTAAAAACTCTTTATTTTTACAAAAAATATAATAGTTTTAAGAGACAAGAGACGCGCGGTAAAAGCAATATAAAGTAAATGTATAAGCAATATTACTCTAGAAATTATCGTTTAATAAGATTTTGTAGATTTTTTAGATGTTTTGGTGCTTCGGAGTAACATATTTACGATTTTAAATGAAAAGTAATTTGACATCGAATATAATAATTAATTGTGATATTATTTCCAAATATGGTCGGTTGACATGTTTTTAAAAATTCCATTCTCGTTTCCGCGTTTCACCATCTTTAGTATTGCGTTCTCGCTCTCGCTATGTAGTTCTAGTTTTACCTATATTATATCCTTCGCGTATTATCTTCGAAGTATTCTTTAATCTATCTTAACTAGCTGTCCCGTCTTTCGTAGAAAATATAATGCTAAACTAATTGCTTATAATAAATAATAAAAAAATTAAAACGAGATATTTTATTCAAATATTTATACTAACGTTATAATAATTGTAGCGGTTATACGTGTAAGTAACGATCAATATAAACCAACTTATATACAAAATATAATATATACATAACTTACTTGTAAATAATATTGTCCCCGTGTACCAAATTTCCCTTCTTTACAATTTTTTAGATGTAGATATAATGAGTAAGTTTAACAATTATTGTAATTAGTGATGGGACGTTATAATATAAGCGTCAATACGTAGTTAATACACATACATTTTGTAGAAAGAAGAGTAGACGCTATACGAGTATAGTCTGAAGTCAACATACGTTGATGTTTATTTGTTTCATCAATCCATTTGACACGCTGAAGGCCCACGAGACCGAAGTACGGCATTTAGAATGCCTTCTTTTCTAATACAACGATACCATAAACATGTATAGATACATAACTCACAAAGTTAGCATACACAGTAACATTGCAAACCATTGGTATTCATAAAAGGTACAAGTGGACATCCGAACCATTCGTTCTAAATTAAATCGATTACAACATTGATATAAACGGAATATGTCCAATATAGCAATATATAAGCAATAAAATTAGAAACTAAAGCAATACTATGAATTAGTATAACTTATATTTAGCGTTAGCAATACAAATACTGTAAGAGAAGCAATATTAAAAGCAATACTGTTTATTAGGTTTAGCTGAGATTAGTGAATTTGAACTAAGAGCAATACGAGTCTAGCCGAGTATGAGTAGACTGCGATCAGGTGATATACATGTGTTAAATTTAGATTTATGATTTTAATGCTTAGAATAAACATCTTTTATCTTTAAAATGTTCATAATTCAAACGCAGAATTTCGTAAAGTCCAATTTTTACATCGTAAGAACGTTAAAATATGTTCAAAGTTATGAAAAATATAAAAAATCAACGAAAACACCGCGGTGAAGCAGATCGTTTTGTCAAATTAAATGTGAATTCGTTTGTATTTATGTGCAAAATAATAAAATAAAGCACGAAATGTGCTACGCCGTAGCGGATCGCTACGGAGACTGTTTGCAGTGTTTACATGAATTATAGTCGTGATTGGTTTCGTTTATTGAAACATACAAAAGCAATCGCACATAACTATGTAACTATATCAGTTAGGCTATAAATGGAATTAAACCACAGGAGAAATAAATTTTTGTAACAATAAATTATAATATCATCACAATATGCCTTTTTATATATAAATATATATAACGATTTAATATCATGCTTATTAGTACTACTTAAAGAATTGACAAATGTTATCCACGTATATACGTCCATGAATTGATATAGGCCAGTGTTATTCAATACACATACACGGTGTGCGTGTTGTAGTACAGTTAGAAGTACAAGTAGGGGCAACGAAATGAGTTCGCAGGGTCACCTTGAGAATAGATCACAGCGTTATCACGATTATTTATAGTATTTCGCGCAAATGTAGTGTAGATAAACGCGTTTGTCGAGTCGCTTTTTATCACAAATGCTAACGCAAAAATACGTTATGAGAATTATTTATAAAAATATGAATTGGGTAAACCATATCTATTTTATCGTGTTCATTATTGTGGTTATAAGGAAGCGACATAAGCAACGATAGCAATAAACGAAAATTAACAACGAAAATAATTATTGGATATTACTTAGTATTGCTTTCGTCTGGCACGCGCGGAGCGCACGCATGTGTTAGTCAGCATCACAGCACCGCAGAACTATCCCATCGCGGGCATTAGCCAAATTGTTTCGAGATTTCCAACAAAAACGAGCCATTCGTCCATGAAAAGCGAGCACAGTACGGTGCGCTCCACCCGTGCATTACAATACGTTGGCGCCTTTTTTCTTTAGCACAACGAATATTTTTGTGATTATTATTACACTGTAAAGATATTTCTGCGATTGTTATTTGCGTATATTAAAAGATGCTGATATCTAGTTTTAGAGGAATTATTAAGCTGGAGTACAATCGCTGAGGTGTCTTGGTTAAGGATATGTAATGTCCAGTATTAGCTTTGTATGATCAACGATAAATAGAAGATATTGTACATTCGCGTAAATAGGTGGCTAATATATACCTTATATTTGATATTTGTTCGACCGTAAATTGTAAGATATAATATGCATTTGTTTGGTGTTTTATATTTTCAACATTATCGCTTGTCAGTATTTCATGTAGACGGAGTTTTCTTTTTAATATTAACTACCTATAGGTAATATTCACATCAATTGAACCGCATGATAATTCCGTGGTCTAGTACTTTAAATTAGTAATAATTAAAAATATACAGTAAACTTAACAACCTAGATATATACGTATATACCTTTAGAAGTAGAAAGAAAGGTGATTATTATATATGTGATGCATCGTAGAACGTTGGAGTGCGTAGATGGTATTAAGAATTATGTAGGAAAGTAGAGATACCAGTATTTAAACTTAGCTTTGCACTACTGCATCTTGTATAAGTGAGGAATGACGTCATATTGAATATACTGATGTCATATTTCAAACATAGAACATAATATTATGCTAGTAATTAAAAGTAACCAACTCACTTATACAAAATGTTGGTCAATGCAAAGTATAGAATATGAAAAAATAATGAACGTGTTGTCCAAATGGTGACATTATGTATTCACGTGGTCTTATTATCTAGTGTTATATAAATAATAATGTCCTCTAATGACCAAATCGTTGACACATGTCGACTAACATAAACTAACATAGTATAACATTTCCTACGAATGTCATCGTCTTCTGGGCCCCTATTCTATATATATGCAAAACGAAACAACGAAGTTCAGAACATAGAATAAAGTAGGTATAGAAAAAATATTATTAGTAATAATATTTTTTAAAGTATATTATTACCATAATGATTAATTTGTAAGTAAAAATGTATATAAAAAAAAATTATTTTTCCAAATTATTGTTGTTTCCTAGAATATTTTTGTTTAAGTCATAAAAAAAGAATTCAAAAATAACATAACACGCTAAAATAGTAAAAAAATATTACAAAAATGTTTTTATCGACTATTTTATTTGAATCACCGTTTTTATTTTAGAAATATTATTATTGTGATGGATATTCTGTGTTACATTAAGTCCATGTTTTCGTCGCTTCGTATTGTTGAATAGAATAGGGTCCTTGGTACTTGACAAAACCATGTTTTATTCGATGTATCATTGTTTCGGAGCTCATATGCCTATTTTAATAATTTTAACGATCTACTTTAAAACTTATTTTCCACTAGTTTTGCTCATGGCCCCGACCCTCTAAAATACTTTCTGGGATAAAAGTTTCGCATAATACACTAATGAAAGCCGCATCGAAATCCTATTCATCCATAGTACAGATTAACGTGCGCAAACGAAAACTATTACATTGTTTAATATTGTTTTGTTTTGTTTATAGAATACATATTATTTATACATACAGTCTAATAATTAGGCTAATTTCGACACGAGTTCACAACATGGAAAGCGTTCTATTATTAAGTTGTACGTACTTATTCGTACAATCCGACTCAATCAGTATATTTTATTATAAAATACACACAAATTATGGATTGTAACCCATTGAAAATAAGTAATTGCGTAAAATGTTCCGTTACTTTAAACATTTGGGCTCCGGTTCGATGATTACTTAAACACTACATATACATAACATGAATGTATCGTTTATCTAAATCTATTAAGAACATTATTTTAATACCTAAATATTCTCCTAGATGTAGAATGTCAATTTTTTAATTCACTTATTCCTTCCTATTAAGCAATTATACTATACCAAAAAAGTACCTACAGAGTAAGTAATAACATTGCATGAATTATATTATGATTATAGTATTATAGCGTAATTAATGTATTATGTAAGAGCATTGAAAAATTATTCCTACAACAGCTGCATTAAATAGAAATTAATGCTGATGGATTTCGTTAGTAAATCAAAATATTGAATTACATTAAGTAAATATTCGATTCGATTCGTAATTCGATTAACATACAGTTAATTAAATAGCTTGATAATGTATTAAATAAATTGAAGATTAAAAAATGTATTCGTTTGGACTAATAAAAAAATATCTAATATGGTAACACCAATAAACGATATAGCAATGCTAGTTAAAAATAAATCTAACATTTAAAATCAAGTTTGAATAATATTGATATATTTTCCTTTTTATTATGTTCTTTTGTAATATGACATTCATTAAAGTAATAATTAAGTACCTAGGGTCCACTGCGTTACGTCATAACATAGGTGTTACCTAGATTAAGTAGAAAACAATTGTGTGACGTGTCAGTACTTTAAATTGTCTAACTTTATTGAAATACTTATACGTACCTACCTAATAAAATAATTAGGGCAAAATGTAAACTACCGTATTTTCCGTTGCCCGACACTCTACATTACCGTTACGTTCGTTGTGTTTTAATTAATAAATACTTATACATTACCAATGACTTAAACGTCCTAAGTAAGTCATATTAATCATTGATAAACCGTCTTAGCATACAAAATACGTATTATTTTTAAATATTACTGTAAATCATATTGTTTATTTATTCAATTATTGTTTTAATATAATTTATCGTGGTAATATTTTTGTTAGTATTTAAGATGTTACTTTGACTCGTATTTGTTTTTTATTGGATAATATACTCGTTAAGCCTTACGGTCGCCATAAGCCTGGTACTCAAAACAAAGTAAGACCGTTGCGGTAGTCTCGAAAGCTATAGAAAAATCAAGGTTCTAGTGTAACCTCTATAGACATCGAACACAATGAATTGGATTTTATTTAATTTCTTAAGACTGCAATGTAAAAATAATCTCCAATTTTTTTTTTATGTTGCCTAATTTATAGATAATAATATAATGAATGATATCAAGAGTGACCAAGTAACACGTAATGGAGTGATAAAATAATATGCTTAATTTATTATCAATAATACAGAGAATTGAAACATAATTACTATAGTTCGGCCACTCTAGCCGACTCTTTATTGGGAGGGATGTTTTGTAACACAAAACACGAATTTATTATTATTACTTGGAAGTTCATTTGAGGTATCAACTCAAAGAATCAACTCGCATTAGGCCAGCGTCTTGGACTGATGCATAAACTTTCTCGTTCGTAGAGTCCCGTGCAATGGGACAATATAACACAGACAGGATATTATTATGATTATATAGTATTGAATAACATTATTCTGTATTAAAAACTGTTTTTTCGAGTAAAATGCTGGGCAATTGTTAACTGAACACAATAACATCCAACAACTATTATTTTGGCAGTGCGCTCCCTTTGTAAGGCGGCACGCTACGGCCATTTCAACGGCATTGTGGCATTTCTTTTTTCGATCGACTGGCCAACGCAACTTCCACAAACTTTCGCGAAATAGTATTTTGTTATTTCGTCACTCTATTCTAAGTATAAATAGCATTCTACCGCAAAGTTGCACAAAACTGTAGCAGACATGTTTAGTTTTTATACGCTGTGTTAATTGTCAATGTGTTGCCATTAATTTATGTTTTGTAAAATTGTTTTTATTGTTTATTGAAATATAGTGTATAATATAGAGGGGTATTTTTATTTTAATTCATAAGGTTAGGCTCGCACTCATTTTTTCGCCGCGGTGAAAAAGTGCTGCGGCAGATGTCGAGGCGTGTTGTGGCATGTAACATAGTTTTTTATTGCATTTCGCGCACGTAATGGCTTTTCGGCGTTACGGTGTACAGTAGCGTAATTATAAACTCTGTGTTCCCTAGTGCGATATTATTCTGCATCGGTGGCAATAAACGTAACGTCACGTAGGCATATCTCGTTAGCCGGTGCATGCCGGGGAGTATTCTCCAATTAGGGTAACCGCCGGACCGTGCATTGGGTGAAATAAAATTGATCTACTCAGTTAGCCCTTTAACTGCACGGCTATTTAATTTCGACTTTCCGTGCGTCCGCTGAATTGTGTTTGGGAATTATGATGAATAAGATTAGTTTTTCCTTATTTTATTTAAAATAAACATACATACTAATTTTTGAGTGGTAGAGCCACGCTGTAGACTGTTTTGTCTACAGCATGAATAGGCTGGCTCGACCGGGTCATTACCACTGTCTCACAGAAAACCGACGTAAAGTAGCGGCTTGCTGCTGCGTTTCGTACGGTGAGTGAGATATCTGGAAGCCCAAATCCCCTTCCCTTCCCAATCACTAATTATCCCTTTCCTTTAAGGTCCGCAACGCGCCCATGATTTTTCTGGTTGTGGGCGTACATGGGCGGTGGAGATCACTTAATATCAGGTGACCCACTAGCACGTTTGCCGGCCCATGCTATAAAAAAAAATACTAAACAGTTATTGGTTTATTACCTTCGCACATATCTTTGTATATACAGTGCTTAGATTAATATGCGCTTCGCCAACACTGCTAATCTAAGCACTGTATATACAAAGATATTATACATTTTACTGGTAATATTCAAATTTCCAAATAACCAGGCACGGGTGGCCAGACATTGATTACTTAAGCATACTGATTCGTAAAAATAAAGACTACCGAAGCGCATAACTTTAATCGTAGTGAGTATTGTATGTTTTTACGATATTAAGTTATTGGCGATGAAATTAGAACTGGTCAATGACCTCTCCTTAGTTCAATAAAAAATGTATAATCTACGCTATTTCATTGGAAGGAGCGAGTTCCCGATTCGACGGTTCATGCGGACGTGCTATTCGTCCCCTCGTCCCTCGTTTAGTTTGCTTGCATAATACATAAAGTGCTAGGCAAGCCAGTATGGTAGAATAACCCTTATCCACGCACTAATTAAGCACACAAATTAGAATATAAACCAGTTTTTTTATGCGAGCACGTCAAATTGACTGCCCTACACATGACGGTAAGCGCAGCGCAGACCATAAAAATCAGTGAGAAAAAAACGATGAGTTTATCGATGATCACCAGAATCTTCCCGGCCTGTATATATGCTTCTTCACACTCCGCAAAAGGCATGAAGCAAATCGAGGGGCCTGTGACAGAACAGGCGGAGGACCCATGCAGAGACAGGGATACAAGGATTTTTATGATTGCACCCTTATAACCGCCTATTACCAACAAAACAAATAACACAAACCACCACCAACTTGATAGATAGGATAGTTTATATCTCAATTTATAGTTGCAATCCTTTTTTTTTTGTTAATTAATTGTTTATTATATGACAAAGAGTTATCTGTTAGTTCCATGAGATTCTAACAGATGACATTTTAATGTAATTTATCGGCTGGATTGAGTAAGTATTCAATAGATGGCGCAAACTGTATTGAATAGACCACAATATAATTTAACATATACCTTAGCCACAGCAACGCGTGGCCGGGTATGCTAGTCTATCATAAAAAGTAGCACAAGAAACTGATACGGTTATGCATGTTATGAATATGTATTCATTTTCAAAATTAAAAAGCAAAAATATTTTGTCTTTGGAAAAACTATCGTTATTTCTTCCTCGGCTTCTCCCTTTAAAATTTAGTTGTTTTGTTGTTTCATCAATAAATAAAGTAATTTAATAAAAGTGTTTCTTATTTAAAATAAAACCCGAACCAAAACCGTAAGAGTACTACAGCCGCAAATGGCGTGTGATGGTGATGGAGTGTGGGTAAGTATATACCTACACTTGGGATCATACATCTATACTTGGGAAAGAGCTCCCTCGTGCTTATGAATACGGGCGAATGAGAAAAATATACTAAGGACAGGATATAATAAAAAAAGACAAATTAACTATTATCTCCAGCATTTCTTTATTTGATTGCATATTATAAACAAGGAAAAAAATTTTATCAATAATCACAAAATATGTCTATTAGTAAGATGACTGAATTATCTACACGCAATTATATATCGCATTTTACCAGTCAATGTCCCTAATTATGGTACATTTACACTGCGAACGCTAGCTGAAATCTGTCAATTATGAATGATCCATTAACATATATGGAGATATTTTCAAAATTGAATTCGTCTAGTCGAAGTGTAAACTCACCATTAGAACAAGTTTTGTGGTACGTGGAACAATGTGCTAATTGCAACCTGGTTGTACAGTTAGTTACAAGTATGGACATTATGTGCAATAACTTGATATTTTTTTCATAATTAAATAAAGAAATACACCCAACAGTCACATACATAGTCCTGACCCCACAGTAAGATCAGTCTTATGTCGTAGGTATCAGGAACTACGCGAGACTTTCGGTCTCACAACACCCAGACCCCGAAACATATATTTGTGGATCACACAAAAAAATTTCTCGGTGCGTGGATCGAATCCGCGGCCTCTCGCTTCACAGCCGACTACTCGCCCGCTGTGCCACTGAGGCTGTCATAGTAAACATACATAATTTGTAATAGTAAACATTGTTTGTTATAATGTAAACAACAAAACAATCCACGCTCCACAAAACTCGTCTGATGTAGTTAAGGTCTTATAATATAGTCATAAAATTAATGTTGTCCAAGTTTTATTAGATTATGGTGTTTTAGATGTGTCAAATAAGATAATTAAACACGTAGATTTTTATGATTTCATATGAATATAACACAAAAACATACAATATTGGACCGGACATTCCATATTCCACCAATTTAATAAGTTAATAATAGTTAATGTATAGCGAAATTATATGGTTACAAAGTTCGATGTTCAGTTTATTTCATATTTCATAAGACCTTCTCTACGACGGACGCTAGTTTTCAACTATCCATTCCATCCCTCTTTACATTTATGTAACTCGATTCATTCTAACGACACGCAAAATTTAATTGTAAGTATATAAAAATAAATCTAATTTTCATAAACATAAGTACGAATAAATAAAATACCGAGACGAAAGTCATAAAAAAATAAAAATTAAAAATTTGGTACACTAAAACGTCTTACGAATAAAGTTTTACATCACGAAAGCTATAATTTCATTTCGTTAAACATTGATATCAAGCACTTATCGTCGTGGCATTGTCAGACGGAACAATCACTGAAGAGTCCGCAGAATGTTCTAATTATCTTCCATCATTTAACAAAGCAGCGTTGGGAAAAGCGGCGCAATTGTTTAACAATCGACTGATGAAATCTATACACATAACGACCGGTGATAATTCAATGTACGGTCAACACCAAAAGATGTTGAACACACCCAGATTTCATTTCCAAAAATTCTAAACATCGTAAGGTATCCAAGTCGCTTAACCAGACTGGTTTCAAAGTTGGATGATCATCGTAAAAGGTCAAAACTCGGTAAACAGACCGTCGGGAAAAAAACTGAACAGTAACGTATTGCATTAAATTTGAAAAGCAAATGTAATGTAGCAAATTTTATATTTTCTGACAACACAACATCAACCATAGTTGTAACTGTAGCTCATGCTTGAAAGCTTAAAGTTCGAAAACTTTCGAGTCTAGTGTTCAGCTAATTTAGACCTTTTACGATGTTTATGCAATTTGGCAAAATGTAGTTGAGCGACTAATGTAACTATTGCCATGTATAAGCATTTTAGTTTGGGTACATTCATTATATTCATCGGCTTTTTGTGTTGACTGTACAATCGGAATAATATCCGGATGCGAGCATTGCTGAATGTTGCACGGCGACTACCATCTGCACTCTATGTTTGCCGACTCTGATTGAATACTAATAGACACGTTGTTTATCTATGACTTTATTTTAATTGTGCCAGTTTAATTATTTGGCCAAATTTTCCGAATGTGATCGGCGTATTGAACTTATTTTATTATATTAATCTTACGCGACATAACGCTTTGATATTAAAAATGTAAACTGAATTTTATACACGCCATCAAAACGCTCGCATAAACTGGTAAATTATATTCCCAACGAAGGAAAATGGAGGTAATATTCCAACAAAAAAAAATAGATGAAAAATCACCGGTACATTGATGTGTTCGGGCTGACAATAAACACGACGTTCCGATAGTAACCCGCGTGTACATAGCATAATAATATAACATTACGCCGCAAAACAACGCGCGCCGTGTACGTACCTCACTCGAACTCCACATAGCAAACACATAAGCCTAGCTAAATTTACAACACTACGTCGATTTATTTTGACTAGCACTTACACTGAGCGCTGGTTAAGGCGGACTGGCCGTTAAAACAGGCTCGACACAACGTGGAGCGAATAAATAAAACATTTTTCTGGTCTATACAGATGTACACGATATCTATGGATATTTCTTGTGTGCTTCAATAAAATATCAAATTAATAATTTAATTTTAAATACATTAGTGTTATAAATTACCTGGCAACACTTTTAACCAGCGCCCTCTGTACTGTTAAACTAACTAATTATTCCATACATCACTATTTCATGAGAATCTAAAATGATATTAAATAAAATTAATTGATACAATTTGAAGACATTAATGGCCCAAATAAAATTGGTTTTCAATTTCATGTTTGAAGGTTTAAAGCCCACTCTACCATTGGCACGCTTTAATGTCTTCAAATGTGTCACAATTCACAATCAATAAAATAAAAAGTAAAACTAAATGTAAAAATAATAAGAGAAATATATGTTACGACTTCATTTGAACTTAAACCATATTTTTGCACCATTCGTTATATTTTGATAACATATAAAAACAATGCATTCCCTCACGAGGTATCGAATGATAAAAAAGTGCAGTCATAAAATAAAGTAAAAAATAAAATAAAATCAAAGTAATTTATCACCAAATATGAAATAAAATATTATTTGTACCGGTGTTATTGCACGCAAGTTCACATTTCGTTATGTTTTATGAATAAACCCCTCGTCAAAGAAACGCACCACAAACGTCTACAAATAAATTAAAGTTATTAAATTGTGATGTAGATGACAACCACGGCCCATACGTTATAACGATCACCGACCAACACTAATACATATTCCCACAAGAGAAACTTCACACTAACTATTATTGCGTATCATTATAAAATCTTTTATATATATCTTTTAAAATTAACTACTAAACATTATTATAATGAATTATTTGGTGGTTACATCTTGTACATTAATTCTAAATGAGATTTAAGCCTGGCCCGGGTCGGTAGGAGAGAAAATAAAACGAACCGACCACGTCCCGTAAACTCTATAAGTTGTCGTGAGCAGTACTTGAATTAGCGCCAAGAAATAAGTATATAGCTAAATGTTAAGCACACGGAGTACATTAATGATATATTGTTTGTTAGATAACATAGTCCTTTGTCGTGCAGTGCCGTACAGTGCCGTGCAGTGCCGCGCAGTGCCACGCCGTGCACGCTCGCACCGATCTCAGAGTAGTTCGAATGGTCGTGACTGTGATTTTGTCGAAATGTGGGATTCAGGACATACACTTATTATGAAATTATGTGTATACGGGTGATATTAAATTCATAAATGTCCCAAAATTGCAATAATGTGAATAGGGAAACAATGGATTTCGAAGGGCCAACTCTATCTTAAATACAAATCAATTCCTAAATTGCGAAATGCAACCAAACTCTAAGTTTTACGATTTAAGAATACTGATCTAATGCTTCGCAAAAATCCTTTAATACGTCTGTTTTGGGGATGTCTCAAACTGATTTTTATATCTTAACTAATGTTTTTTATCTATGCAATTATGTGAATACGATAATAGAATTTTTGTAGCGACATTACAAATGGTTAATTAGAGTTCTGTCAAACTAACTGTTCTTACCCTCATAGCATGACGCCACGAGTAAATTTTGTCTTTTGTAGCGCAATAACTGCTAATCTCTACAAGTGTTATCGAAACTAACTAGGAACCCTAACATGACGACGTAATTTTATCGATGGTTGACACTTTTATTTGAGATATTTATCCTCGATTTTTTTTCTAATATGCGCGCAAAATATCCCGTCGACGTATGCTAGGCTGGTAAATTACATTCTTCAATGAAGTACATTAATATCGATGTTCGTCCTTAACATTTGTATTGTCATATAGCATGATCCATCCCCAATACCGACGGCCTATTCACAATTACCATCATGCGCTATCGAGTCAGGACGCGTCGTAAAAACTTATTCCTATATCGAGAAAAATATTTTGCAATTCGTCTGAAAATCTATAAATTACAACTGTCTACATCTATGATTTCCTATTACTGTGTGATTTACTTTCTAAGTAAGTTTGGTTAATTCCATAGAGAATTACAAATTGTGCAGATTTTTTAAGAAATAGAGAATTACTTTTTATCATGTTTATATTGTCAACCTTTTTCTCGTCTAAACATCATCAACAATTTGCAAAATATTTTATAATATCAACACCCTTTGGTCACACTAATAGTCTATCCAAAGGTTAGATTTGTACTTCACAATACGAATCATAAGTTAGCAACGCGCGCTGGCTTTACTAGTCTTTACAGTTTACGACGCACCCCGACCCGACTAGCATGACGCGACTCACACATGGACCAGAGTCGCTGGTTTAGTCGACGTACACACGTACACGTAGTCTGAGTCGGAGTCGATGCGTGCGCGGCGGGCCTTACGTTAGGCGGTCGCCACTTGCCACACTATCAGGTGGCTCTTGGTGGCACGCTCCACCAGAGAACTGTGCCCACTCGACGACCCGTCTTCGGCCACCACCACGCTGTCCTCCATCTCAGAGTCGGCTGTTGGTAAACAAACTTTATTGTACTACATTTATCTATGATGATAATTACCCACTTTGTACATTTACTATATTACATATTTGAGTATTGTGTTTTGTGTGGAATTTGTTAAGTGTATTTTATACATTGAATTCAATTTCATACCATCATATTAAATACACAACATTTATTTATAAATTATAAATAAATGTTTAGTTTACGTAGAGTAATTATTAAAAGTGGAGTTTTGTTTTGTAAGAGAGAAATTGGATAAATATAAGAAAACAGAAATTTGAAGAACACAAATATAGTAATCAATGCAGTAGAAATAAAGTGAAATAGGAGACATAACAGTTAAAACACACTTTACCTATTATATTATGTTATTCTTACATTTTTCGACCGACTATTGGATTAGCAATATACACGTTAGCCATACATACAGTAGTTTATAACAAAATACTTTGTATTTAGTCCTTACCTTATGAAGTTAGTAAATATTTTATACATCCAAAACCGATTAGAATTGACAGTCATAAAATATACGCATGATATAAATGCTTGTTTTCATAATGTCAAGATGTGCAGGGGAACTCAAAACTTTCACGATATTTGTCCAAATAGATCACAATACGTGCTAAAATAATACAGTTTAAAAACTGACAAAACGTGCTGTAACGTGAAGAGAAGCTACACAGCCATACGTAATATGTATACGTAGATATATGCGTATAATATGTAGGCATAGTTTGTAAGTATTTACCGAACAAAGAATCCTGAAATATATAGTTATTATTATATGACTCAACGGTTTGAAAAACCGGTATAGAATAAAAACCTACAGGCCTAGTCCAAGTACGCCTCATTAACGGGCTTCTAATTAAGTCGATTAGTGTTAACACCTGACAGTATGAAAACATGTTAACATGGGTGACGGGCGTGCACGTGGCCAGTTAGCGTGCGTTACGATGTGACCGTTCAAGCTTCAAACACATGCAGCTAGAAATAACGTACCATAACGAATTTAATATATTTGCTTATGTTCTATCAGGTACGTTCACGGTTCGCTTATAATCTGCCACACAATGAGGTGAGAGGCCGTGTCTCGTGCGTCATCGGCATGCTCCTCTATATTGGCAAAAGAAAATAATCGGGAAAATTAAAAAAAAAACGTTTGCCTATAATGACGTGTTTCCACTAAAATGTTACGATTGTTTGATGGTTATATTGATTTTGTTAGGGATGGGACACGCTCATGTCGATTGAAAAACATATATGATTGATAATGTCATTGTTTTTATTCGTGTAGAATTTTCGTATAATGAAGTACTGAACTGTATGAAATATGTTCTAATTTTGAAACAAATAATGTATAATATTTGAAAAATATTTTTTTAGATACTAAATTCACGGAAAATAACACCACGGACATATTGACGATGAGCCTTTCCTGTCCCTAAACATGTTAGCTAATAACTCAATTCAAATGGTATTAAAACACATTTTAGAAGAAAAACACCACCTGAAATTCAAATCAAACAATAGGCACAAATTAATGTTTAAAATTATCACCTAAGGACGAGTACACACTACTTAACTTATATACTAGGCGTAATCTATAATATGGGAAGCGTATTAAGCACGTATGCTAAGGTAACTTCAGTATTGCCTACGCGATAAAGCTATCACTTGAGTAATTGGCCTGAAACCCCATGAGAACATCCTTAAAATTATATAAGCTAACGTGCATATTGCTTGTTTTGAATAATATGAATATGTTAAAATGAATTTGCAAATCTGTTGCGAATGTAACTTGATATGCCATTAAGATTCTGATATTGATTCCACGGCAATTTCTATCTTCAAACAGTGACATTTTCCTGACAGGATGGCTTGAATATTGAACTAAATTTGATATATGATAAATATAAATTGCCGTGATAAATGTATTACTGAAGCATGATTGTCTATTGTGTATGATCGGACACATATTAAACAAATCGGCCCGTTATTCAGGACATTACTACGATGACGTTGCAAATGCTCAATCAAAACTGACATACTACGTCCACGTAAAACTGACTTGATTAGTTATTTTTGTTAAGTCAATAAAAAACATTAGTCTTTTTACTATATTATTTTTTATTATTATTATAAAATCTGGTCCTATTTATTTTAGCATCGATTGCCGTAAATTGTCAGTTTTGATCGAGTTTTAAATACTACTACAAGCAGCAGCGACGATGTAATTGTAAATTAATTGAGTTTGGGAAAAATAGTGACTACACTGCATGGTTATAGGTTGCACTAATATAACATAAAAAATAAAAGATATATCAGTGTTTTATCCTGTCAAAATCAGTTGATGGAAATCAACAACAGTAACAGTTAAAAAGTCATGAAAACGATGGATAAAAAGTTGTAAAACCTAAACACAACATTTACCACAACACACGACAATCAGGAAACCACTTACACACATATGCACATAACCTTAAGCTACATTTCCACCGAAAAAGCTGACAATATCTGTGGTTCCAATTTTTCAAGTTAAGGTTCACACCAGAGTTTTCAATATTGGGAGACAATTTCAAACAGTTCTGTTTTGTAGCATAAGGTTAGTAAAACTTTTTGTTGAGATATGTTCACAAACATTCGTTAACAGTTTCGAATTGTTTACGACTCACGTTGATGAACATTTTTATGTAGTTGGTATATTACCTAAAATGTTTTTTTGATGTATCGAAATGTATCTTTAAGAAACGTTTCGACACATTTCTTTCAATTGCTTAATTTTTCTAGATATCGACAAATGTTTGTAAACATCACTGTAGGAGCACCTTTAGCAACATTAATATTATCCATTTTAGTTTAATCTTAACGCACTCCATCGAAATTGTTGACGATTTCTGTGCTTGAAATGCATCTAAGCAAAGTGTTGTCATCGATTGTCACATGAAGTTGCGGCATTATGGTGCTGCCATACTGCTGTTTAAAATTGTTTTTATCATTTTCTTTATCATGTTATAAATGTTTATAAACATTTCTCATCAGTGTAGGAGCACTTAACACATCTAGCAATTCCTAACAGAATGTAACAATTTCTAACATTTGTTAGTAAATGTATTAGTGTTTGAAAATGTTTGTAAACATTTTTAAACAGAAGTGTGGCAGCACCATTATGCAGATACTTTAGTCAGATATAACCGAGTTCCGGATTCACTATAACTTACCTATTCTAAAGTCGATGTATCCCTCCCCCCCAGATATGACCAGCATCGGCGGTGGGGCGTGCGGGGGTGAGTCCGGAGAGCGGGCGGGGGAGTTAGCTGCCCCTGGCACTGCTACGAAGAACGTGACCGCGTCCCGGTGACCATGGAAACTTAGTTGGGCGTGAGCCATCGAGCAGTACGGTATAGAGCCGGTTGGACTGGCGGAACGTGCTCGGGCCAAGGTAGCGTGACCTGACAATGAAAAAACAAATGGCTTACTGTTCGATTTAAACATCAGTTGTAATGACTGATCGCCATATCATGACGTCTTAGATTACTAACTGCTCATTTAACTCACGAACTATATTGCTTCCATACACTTCTTATAATAAAATATGGTTAAAAAAAGCAGACAAAATTCTTTGTATGTTTCTCTTGTGAATCATACTTTTCGAGTGAAACTTGACAAGTCGAGGATATTTAGACAGCATAGTAAATTAAACCATATATGTATACAGTAGACAACGCAATTTACATTGTACCCGTCTGGAATGAAATGTTGCCAGACATGAGTTGTCTCGTCAACTCTTAACCAAATTGATATATGACCGCCCTTGAGGTAAACCCCAAAAATAATAATAAAAATCGGCCACATTTGGCGAACATATAGCGTTGTATGCATAAAAATATACATTGACCTCCTTCGTATTTTAAGTTAGTAAGAAACCAATATAAATTCGATGAAAACACATGAGAAATTTTATTTTTACATGTCTATGTTTTGTTTCTTATTTTAAACTAGATGACCCGGTGAACTTCGTATCACCTACATATATTTGTGTAAAATGTGGTCAAAACTTAATACAAATGTTTCATTTACATAAAGTGCAATTAAGTGAGGTACTGCACCATTGCACGTGAGGTAGCCCGTCGCACATTTAATTGACTTCGACGACCTAAGTCTGGTCGTCTTCCACCTCCTCCCGGTGGGACAGTCCTGTCCCTGTCCTGTCATGTCCCTGTCCCTGTCCCTGTCCCTGTCCCTGTCCCTGTCCCCGTCCCCGTCCCCGTCCCCGTCCCCGTCCCCGTCCCCGTCCCCGTTCCCGTCCCCGTCCCCGTCCCCGTCCCCGTCCCCGTCCCCGTCCCCGTCCCCGTCCCCGTCCCCGTCCCCGTCCCCGTCCCCGTCCCCGTCCCCGTCCCCGTCCCCGTCCCCGTCCCCGTCCCCGTCCCCGTCCCCGTCCCCGTCCCCGTCCCCGTCACCGTCCCCGTCCCCGTCCCCGTCCCCGTCCCCGTCCCCGTCCCCGTCCTGACCCTGTCCTGTCCTGTCCTGTCCTGTCCTGTCCTGTCATCAAAAAGACATCAAGTGTTTCATACCCAGGAACAGTTTGTACTGGAAAATTAAGTTGTCGTTTTTAGTGTTTTCCCTTACTTATTATCATACTCAGGAACAGTTTGTACTGGAAAATTGAGTTGTCATTTTTAGTGTTTTCCTTTACTTATTATTTATGTTACTCATTTTTTCTCACCGGGTAAACCTTCCCTGAACTTCCACAAATATTTCAAGATCAGAATTAGCCAAATTGGTACAGCCAGTCTCGAGTTTTGGCGAGACACACGCACAGCGATTCATTTTTATATATATAGATTAGAGGAATCATAGAACATCGATGGATACATTATTATCTATAAATAGAATAGGGTACAAGAAATTAAAAAAACGCATAAGCACAGTAAAATGATACTCACCGGGTACGTTACCACGCGACGCCGTAGGCGGTAGTGAACCGCCAATGGAATCCCTACTCGAGCCTTCGGACAGCGGGACACTTATCACCACGCCGTTGCTGGTGCCGATCCACAGTCTACCGGAGCTGATGAGCAACGCCGTGATCCTCACGAGGGAGAAGCCCAGCTTGCCGGTGCCCAACATCTTGCTCACGTACGGCTCGATATCGACATCGCGTAAGTGTTGGTATGTGTGCGCGTGGTACAGTCGCAAGGCGGAGTCCATTTTTATCGATACCTTTAGAATGGAGTATAAATAAATACACCCAACAGTCTCATACATAGTCCTGACTCGACAGTAAGATACGAGTCTTGTGTCGTAGGTATCAGGAACTACGAGAGACTTTCGGTCTCACAACACCCAGACCCCGAAACAAATATTTGTGGATCCACAAATATTGTAACAAATGTTTATTTGTCTCGGTGCGGGGATCGAACATAGACACTTCACCTTCTACCACTTGCTTTTACCCTATGCCCTTAGTGTAGGTTTGTTTTTTGATAGCTGTAACGTCGTCCATGTTTATAAAAATGTATATTTAATGCCCTCAGCGAAATCTATTGACAAAATATTAACTTCATACATATTCCTTGTACACGTGATAGCCATCAAAAACCTCGCAAATAGAGCACTATAGTTTCTAAAAACAGTAGCTGATACATCGCGTATATTGAACGCAGGACGTTTATAACACAACTTCATTACTGCAAGTAACGCTTGTATTCAAGAAAAATTAAGTTAAGAGTCACAACAAGTCGGTCTGGAAATCTTTGAGGGAGGCCTACGTTCAGCAGTGGATGTCCTGTGGCTGATGATTATGATTGCTAAGTATAGATTTCTACCTGACTGGTGCGTTTATAATGGCAACAAGGACCAATCACCTATATAAATACTGTCAATTGTCGAGCATTATGGCCTCAGAGTAACCTTCATGAATATGAATAAGGAAAAATGAAAAATATTTATTTCGTTACCATAAGTACAATTATACAAATGAGATGAAGGTCTCCTAGTAAGTATGAAAATACTTGTAGCAGGAGACCCCGCTTTTCCGCAGGTTACATCACAAGGTACTTATTGAAAAAAAGAATATGGATGCAAGTACTCACCCACACTCCATCACCATCGCACGCCATCTGCCGGACCTGGCTCTCTTGTCTGGGATGGGCCTCCAGCGTGTGCAGTAACAGTCGAGAGCGTGGGTCGATCACATGCACCTTGTTCCGGTACCCGCACCATACAGTGCAACCCACCGCACTTAGACAACGCACTGCGGACAAAATGACGTCATAACTCATGATCACATGTCACACCTGTTGTTAAAGGATTGGAGAATATACCGTTTGTAGTACATACGCATTCACGCCTGTAGTACCCAGGGAGTAGGAAAAGGGTAGATAGTGATGTAACCAGTATCTACATTTCGCCTAGCTTACTTCCATGACATAAGCATACCGGGCACAATTCCAAACTCCGGGTTAATATTGAGCGTTACGTAATAGAAAAACCCAATCTTACCCTCACCCGACCCAAATCCGAAACAATTACAGTGCGTAATTGTACCGCGTACGCGTTACAATCATGGGCAATTATTAGGTCATTTTTCAAATCGAAAACACAAAGAAATTGATTGTTCGACCTGGTCGTTGAACCCAGGACCTCACGGTTAGTTATGTTTTAGTATTGTGTCCTGTACACCTTGTGTACAATAAAGCTTGAATAAATAAATTAATAATTATCAATTTTATCGATACTTACCTGAACATTTAGGGTCGCCCAAGGTGAGCAGCCAGTACTGAGTGAAGTCCCACTGTCCGTCGGCGAGCCGTGCGAATATGGCAACCGTACCGTCCGCAAGCGCGACGATACAACGCGACGCGCACGCCACTATCGCCAAGATCGCGTCGTTTAGTTTCACCCTGTTATTGTAAAAATACATATAGATAGATAGATAACACTTTATTGAACACCAATTTAGGGAAAAATACATAAGAAACTTAAAATTACAACAATGTCAATAGGCGGTCTTATCGCTAATAACGGATTTGTTAAAAAAATGATTGGCGGCGGCGAAAACAGAAGGTAGGTCCATCGTATGCGAGAGGCCGTCTGGGTTGGTACCACCGCGCCGTCTATTTAAGTTTTGTTGTGTTTCAGTTTGAAGAACATTGAAGCCAGTGAAATTACTTGGCATTAAGAGACTTAACATCTTATGTATCAGGGTGACGAGCGCACTTCAATGCCATGCAGTGCTTTGTAATTCAAAGTTCTATGTGGTGTTGATTCTTTTTATGGGCAGGCGTGGCGCTTACCATCAAGCGAGCGCCTTACTCGCGTCATTCAATCAATTAAAAAACTACAGTTTCTCCATTTGAACTTACTATGGGCTTTTATAATTTTAATAAATTCGTCATTCAATTAAATAAAAAAAAAATCAACCGTCCTCACCTAGCCAAGCACTTGCTGTAGTTGCCCATAGCAGAGTGCACGTACAGGTTGCCGCTCTTGGTGCCGAGCCACATGGTCGCCATCACAGTGGACATCTTGCGTTCCTGGGCCACGTCGTTGCGGCTCTCCACGTTCGATTGTTCCTGTGCGAACGCGTCGACGCCAGGCTCCGGGGAGTTAAGGTGCGGTTGCGACGCTGTTTGAATTAAGGTTTAATTACATACATAAATAAATAAATCCACCCAACAGTCTCATACATAGTCCTGACCCCACAGTAAAATACGAGTCTTGTATGGTGGGTATCAGGAACTACGAGAGACAACACCCAGACCCCGAAACAAATATTTGTGGATCACACAAACATTTGTCTCGGTGCGGGGATCGAACCCACGGCCTCTCGCTTCACAGCAAGCTACTCACCCGCTTCGTCACGGAGGCTGTCAAACAAACACAACGTTACGACTTTTATCTCCGAAATATAGGCAGCGGTGCAATCTATACAGCACCCACGTTTCACCGAGCTTATTTTCGTTCCATGATGTGATAGAAAGGGAATCTATCGCCATACCAGGGACAAATTTCAATCCCGGGCAATCCATGTGTGATTTTTAGTAATGATGGACATTTTAACGTGGTTGCCCGACCTGAGGATTAAGTCCAAGACCTCACGGTCCACTAGTTAATGCTCAAAACTTTGCCTGTTTGATAAACTAGGATAAAAAATAATCCAAGTCCTTCATTGAATTATCTATTTCATTCATTATGTTGAAGTGAAGTAATATACAATTTTAAATATCACTGACCAGAAAAAAAATACCCATACAAACCTAGAACCTGAATTTTTGGAAACTTCAAAATACAGGTTTCATTATTATAATTTTTAACTATTTTTTATAGTTACATTTATATTTTTAAAGCAGTGATAGCTCAAGGTGAGTGGTACGGACTGTCGGGACGGAAGTCGCAGGTTCGAAACCAGCCCCATGAGCATACACCTCTGACTTTTCTAAGTTACGTGTATATTAATTGCTAATTATCGCTTGCTTTAACCATGAAGGAAAACATCGTCAGGAAACCTGCATACCTGAGAACTCAATAAGATTTTTCAAAGGTATGTGAAGTCTGCCAATCCGCATTAGGCCAGCGTGGTGGAATTAAGGCCTAATCCCTCTCATTCAGTAGAGGTGGCCTTTGCCCAGCAGTGACGTATATAATATAGGGCTAGGAAAAAAAATATGTTTTATTCTGAGTACATACTATTGACAGGTGTGGAGCTGAGTGGTGGACTGTCCGGGGGTAAGTTGTCGGCTTCCTCTACATCCTTGACGGTGGACTCTTTGGGCACTTCGGCCTCACTCGGCTGCGGTTCGGGCTCTTTCACTGGAGTGCTCGGTGGGGTGAGAAGAGTGGCTTTCACCTGGACGACGTTATTCAAAATTTCACTACATATATAGGCTCAGCGGTGGATTTACACTAGGGGCAGTCGGGGCTAGTGCCCAGGGCGGAAAATTTTTAAAGTAATTTTTTTTTTAGTCTGTCTTTAGTTTTTGGAATATACAGGGTTAATTTTAAAACACCAGGAACCTCGCAGGACCAGATAGCTAACCCCATACGGAACAACTTTTGTTCTACGAGTTTGGATATAACTCAATATATTTAAAAAAAAAATGATTTTACAAGTTTTTGTTGTGTCGTGTTTTTCTTCGTAGAGTGCGGCGCGGCGCGGCGTGCGCGCGCGACATCAAACACGCCGCTCAGCTGCTCGGGCGTTGACCTTCAAAGGAGCTAGCCCGGTTCCCCACGCTTCGCGTATTTGTTTACGTAAACTGCGATGCGCGTTGTAACGTTCAAGACGGAAATTAAATGAATACTTATTTTTGTATGAAAATAAAATCTAACAAATTATCAAAAGTCGTAGAACAAAAGTAGTAGCTTATAACCTTAGGAATCTACCCCTGCGAGGTTGCTGGTGTTTTAAAAATAACCCTGTATAACATATAATAAAGTTATTTTAATTCATACAAATTAAATATATAAACTATAAGTTTAAGTAAAGTTGCCGGAATGGGAAGAAGTTATGGTAGAAGTATATCCAACCTAACTCAGACTAGAAGCCTAGGATTCTCTCGGTGTACGGACACACCTAAGTGTGTGGACACTTTATGGAGTAACCTCTAGGTCAGTGTTTCCCAACCTTTTTTAGGCCATGCCTCACCTTAACATTTTTTTGTTAAATTTGTCACCGATATCGAGCATTGCATTAAAATAACCCAAAGCGAAAGGGCTAAAGTCGTGTCGAGTCCATTTTTGCCCCCCTTAACTATCAAATTGCCCCCCTGTGGGGCGTGGGGCCCACATTGGAAACACTGCTCTAGGTAGATATTATTTGTGTACATTACCAGTCGCGTGGTGCCGACGATGACCTCCTTGTCGGCATTCTCTCCGTTACTGACGTCATTGCCGGGCAAACCGTTTGACTGACTCTCCATAGACTCGCTCTTACTCACGCAGAACAGGGACTGTTTTGCAACACACACAAAAAACAATTGGATTGTATTTTGAAATTTGATAGTCAAGAAAATGTCCGAAAATTATTTGAATTGAATAGTTCCCAGTCCGGTTTTTTTTTGCTAGCTTAAATGATGAAATGAACAGATCGCTCGCCTTATGGTAAGACTATCTTGCCGTCACACCCGCCACTGTAACTCTTGTAAGCCAGGATTGACAGTGGCACGCATATTTTGAGATCGAGTAATGAAGCTCGGCGAGTCTCTGGGAATGTAAATTTGTATTTATCCCAGAACAAACTTAATCAAATAGAAACACAGGGACGTGTTTAAAATATATATTTTTCCACTTTTACAAACAAAATCAGTATTTTACAAGGTGGTAGGTCCCTCGTATGCGAGAGACCGTCTGGGTTGGGACCACCGCTTTGGCTTCTGCCGCCAAGCAACAGTGTGTAGCACTATTGTGTTTCGGTTTGAAGGACATTGAAGGCAGTGAAATTACTGGATATTATGCGACTTAACAACTTATATCTCGAGGTGACGAGGGCAATTCAGTGCCATGCAGTGTTTTGTAATTCAAAGTTCTGTGTGGTGTTGCTTCTGTTTATGGACAGGCGTGACGCTTACTATCAGGCGAGCGCCTTAGTCGCATCATTCAATCAAATAAAAAAACGTCAGTTTCTCCATTTGAACTTGCTATGGGTAGGATCCTTTTACTATGCTCACCGAATGTCGTTTCGTTTCGTTTTCCCCCGTCATTCTCTCTTCGTATTCATTGTAATCCTCTTCAACAGCGCCGGGCACCGACGCTACGCACAGTATATGTTTGTCGCTCACTGAGAACGATTCTATCACCTCGGCCGGGTTGTTCGCGTCGATTATCTGTGAATGTACAATGTGAATATTGTAATTTGCACATTTAAGTATTCATTTATATATCTATGTAAGTAGATTTATGTATTAATGATATTGCTGATTTGATTTCTTTTATAACTTTTATACACCCACATTGTCTCGTCTCAGCATCACCTGTAGGTTGACTGCTGCGAAACTTGGTACCCAGTTCAGACTTCGATTTTTTTATAGGTGATGCCAACAATCCCGAACATCATTTGTCACATCACACCAACCTTGGCCCCCTTTTCACATTGATGTTTTTATAGCATAGGCCGGCAAACTAGCAAGTGGGTCACCTGATGGTAAGTGATCTCCACTGCCCATGTACGCCCACAATACCAGAGGAATCAGGGGCGCGTTGCCGACCTTAAAGGATTGGGATAATTGGGGATTGGGAAGGGGAGGGGGATTTGGGCCTCCGTATATCTCACTCACCGTACGAAACGCAGCAGCAAGCCGCTACTTTACGTCGGTTTTCTGTGAGACAGTGGTAACGACCCGGTCGAGCCGGCCCATTCATGCTATAGACAAAACTGTCTACAGCGTGGCTCTACCACATAATACCATATTTAAATTTCGAAGTTACTAACAATATATTTTTTGGGTTAGGTAATCAAATTTAGCTGTATAAAGGTATTAATATAACAAGGCCTCACCATGACAACACCTTTAGCTTGGGTGCTAGAACAGATCCAGACAAGTGACGAGAGGTTCTTCTCTGTATACTCCACACTATGAGTGGATTGAAGCTGACGGTTAATCTGTTCCACCTCAGGAGAATGCACCGACTGGGCCTTGCTCATCTCGTACGCTATGGAGACACCATCTTATTAGTATTCAAAATAAAAAAAAATATAAAAATGTAGTCAAAAATATTATAGTGTTCTTTTGAATTGGAAGTATGAGAAGTACTGATGCATGATGATCATGTTTTGGGTACTTTCTGTTTAGATTTGATAAAAAAAAGCAGGGAAGTTCAGCATTTGGTATTGCCCTCAGTAGTGAATGAAAAAGTATGAGAAAAGGAAGGAAAAATTTCAGTCAGATTTATAAATGTAATAATTTGTTATATGTCTGAATTAGTTATTGTTTTAAATACCTGTGTCGTTGGATAATGGCTTCTGTCCACTTTCTAGCGAGACAAAAAACGGGAAATTACTTTGATAATGTACTTTTTTAACCTAATCAGCAATTTTAATATTTGATTAAAGCAATACAACACACAGGTATAATAATGAATGAAGCACCCTTTACCAAATTGACTGATAGCACAATTATTGTTAATGGTACATGCATGCATTTATTTCTGTTTTCTTTAATAAAACCTTCAGGCATAATAAATTAATCTGACTTATAATTATTATAGTTAATAAATTATAAGTATGTTCAATAATTATACACAGATATCAGAATTAAATCAGATCGTATTGTAAAATTTTAAAATGTCACATCGAAACCCTTGTATCGTGTATATGTGTGTTCACAGACGTACCCAGGGACATGTTGTTGTCTGTCTTGTCGTCCTCCTTGGCGTAGAACACGCTCTCGCCGATCATACACCCGCCGTCGGGCGTGCGGCCCCCGTTCAGATTCACTCCCGCGGCGCAGAGCAACGTCATACGGGGCTCACTCTCCGCTATCGGGCTGCGGGATAATATATTAATCAATAAACGAACGCAATTTTTTTGCGTAGTGTCGAAAAAAACCTAAGTAGCGTGTAAAATTATATTTTTCTTTCTTTCTTGGTGGCTTTTATTAGGGCATATACCTAGGAAGACGATCTAGAGCTTTAAGTCTTTAGTATTTAAGTATTAATAATTGTAATTGATTGTTTTCTATTTTATGCCTTTTATCTAATAAAAAAACAAAATTACATCAACTTAAAATTGACCTATTGTTTTTATTTTGCTAAATTCATTAGATTCAAGTAGGTTAATTTCCGTATTATTTTTTATCATAAATGAAACATTCCCCATATCCGATTGTACAAAATAGAACTTTTAATTATTGATTTCAGTTAATTAAATTAGCAATTTTTTTTTTATCTTGATGTGGATTGAAATGCTATTGCATATTTGCATCCAAATAGTATAAAACTAATATAATTTGAGTCTGTCTGTTTTTCCGCCTATTTTTCCTACCTATGCAACGGATTGACCTGCCGTTTTCGCTATCATTTAGAAAATATATATTCAAGTAGGTTAACATGTATAATCACGCTATGACCCTGGGCAGCTAGTATAATTATAAGATTTATTGGATAATTCATTATTATCTTTATCCTACTCTGATTATATGGATTTAGATAATATGCTTAATCGCAATTTCAATAATCATTTAATATTTAAGGATAATTTTGATATTGAAATCATTGTTGCCAGATTTATCCGAATCAGGTGCGAAAAACGAGTAATGAGTATGCAAAAAATTCTTTCGTAACGTCAACGTTAACATAAAAAGTGACTAACTTCAGCAGTTTAGGTTTCGACTATATTTTTCCGTTTTTGTATAGTGCCACTTTTATATCCAAAATGCAATACATGGTAAACAAACACTTTTTGCTGTATGGACATTAAACCCACACCGAGACTTACTGCTGTAGTCATAAACGTTACTATGAGGCTTCGAAGTGAGCAGAAAGCATAGTGATGATTTGTCTAAATGTCATTGGTCAGTTTTTGGCGCTAATAAAAACACACCAATCATGTACACAGGATTTCACACTTGACTAAGAGCTTACTTAAGTGATGTTTGTGAATACGTGCCTTAGATAAGAGGTTTATAAGTATATTTGACAGGTTCTGTGGCGCAGCGGGCGAGTAGCCGAATGTGAAACAAGAGGCCGCGGGTTTGATTCCCGCACCGAGACAAACATATGTCTGATTCACAGACATTTGTCTCGGGGTTTGGGTGTTGTGAGATCGAAAGTCTCTCGTAGTTCCTGATACCCACCACACAAGACTCGTATCTTATGGAGGCCATACACGTTAGGGTTTGCATGATGGTTATAGCTGTGCATGCATAACCGACAGGTATAACCGAGTTTCATATTACTGAAAACTGTACAGTTTTATCGCACACACGCTAGGGCATGCCTGTCGGTTATGCATACACAGATAAAACCATCATGCAAATCCTAACGTGTATGGCCTCCACTACTGTGGGGTCAGGACTATGTATGTGACTGTTGGGTGTATTTATTTATTTATTTATACTCCATTCTAAAGGTATCGATAAAAATGGGTTTTTATTTATAGTACTTACCGGCAAAAAACCGGCACGGGCACGGGCACTCCGCCGGACGAGAGCGACGTGCACGGACTGGGCCCCTTGTGCGCGGTCTTGCCGGGCAGGCTCCAGCCGTACGCGTGCGTGCGTCCGTCCTCCTTGCGTACATGCGCCCGCACCTACACGCCGCCACGGATTTCACTTTAGACTATCCTAGTTACTTACACTCATGCTTGTTTATTAAAGCTTTTTGTGTGTAAATAAACATTTAAATGTTTGCAATAATTTAAATAAACCCAAGGCAATATTTAACTATCTTATTATTTGTGAAGTGAATAACTTATTGGCTAAATGTATTTAATTTTCAACTGTATTAATAGTTAGTGCCATTTAATATAATGTCTTAAGAATACAACCAAATTAACTCATGGACTAAAAATTACATTTTTCATAAATACATGTCTACTGTAATTACGAAATACGATACGAAAATGTACAATTTAAAATATACCTAGACAAAACAACAAGTCATGTTAATAATAATCAGTTAAATAAATCAAAACACACAAGTTACATACACATCATTATTTTTATTAAACAAACATCACAAAACGTAAATGTAAAGGTAACTACATACAAATAATAATACACGTAGCCTAAAATACACAGCATATATCACTTAAAAATATCACTAGATACCACTGTTCATTTGAACTTGTATAAATTCGTTTTAAATCGTCTCGTCACTGTTTTAGCTGCAAACAAAAGAAAGGGAAGGAATTAGGTTGGGGAAGAGGGTGAAAAAACACAAAATATAAACAAATAAGAAATATTTAGACATACATATAATATGTAGATACATACAATAGTACAGACAGGAGGAAGCGATGGGTGTATATAGCGCATACATATTTACAGAGGTATAAAATGTACAGCTGCTGCATAGCTAAACTGTATGGGTAAGAGCGTGTACTAAGTAAAATTTCCACAGCAACCGGTAGCAGTTATAGGGAAGGTGAACGAACTATTGATGGCAGCACAAACCGGACACAAGAGACACAATGCGGCTAAAAAAAAGAACCTCGAAAGTCCTGTCATCGTGACGTAATCAATATAAACAATACGTGACATTATAATATAATTAATACAATCTATTTATATTGTTTTTAATATCATAAAAATGATAAATTGATAAACAGAATAAAGCTCAATTTACACGAAGAGATTTTATCGCACAACAGTGACGACAGTAAAATAGAAAACTCGTTTACGAGGCCGCTTCATGCAAATTACCATCAAGCATTTAATAATGAAGCATTATATACGAGAATATTCTGCTAATTTCTCGCCTATGTCGTACGAGAGACTCTTTTCGTGTTACTTACAGTACTAATTTACGCATATTGTCCATGATAGTATCAGGGTCTTTTTTCATAAAACTATTCAATTTCGTATATTTACGCGCAGAGCATAACAGTAAAAATGATTTATGTGTCTATGATAAAGATAAATTAAAATGCATGTTAACATGACAAATTACTTTTATCTATTTCGTATAAATTGCAATACCGGATTACGGATCAACTACATTTAAGTATCTTTTATTATCGTTATTATTTAATTGATCATGACTTGACCATGATAAAGCTGCTATAATAATGTAATAATGTAAAAAGTAACCACGAAAGATATTGGTTACTTTGAAAAGTTGACATGAGGCTAAGGTAGACTTTTTGAGAATATTGACGACTGAATAAAGAAATTACTTATTTACTGTAAGTATTAATAATAATATGTTTTACATAATACTGTCTTAGGCCATGTTGGTAAATAAACCTTAAACACCCGTGTCCAAAAACACATAAGTACGCTAAATGGACAACGGGGAAATCGGGAGAATCAGAAATGAACGCATAACAAAGAGTTCAATTGAGGATAGCTCTTGGATATGGGCGTTAGTCTGCTAAAGAGGAGCGAAAACTAAGTGGGTCTAGTACAAGCTTTGATAGTTTCTTAAACGACAACTATTTGTGAGTACTCTTCATAAATCGACTAACAATAAGCCACTAGCGGAAATTATGAACTAAAATTAGTGGTATGTGCATTTTTTACCGACGTATAAAAAGAGGATTAATATTTGTATATCATATCGAAAAATGAACGCATTTGTTACTCGTACTAGAACCATACAAAAAATCTACTACGGTCTCAACAGATCATTCTATCAGGTTAGAATGATGAACGAGTGCCTAAGATGCATAATAAAAAAAAAATATGATGAACAGCTTCATATGATTTAGTTAATAGCAAGCGGTATAATTACTGTGTAAAAAAGCCACGAATATATTATACTATATCACCAAAATATTGTTATTTTCACTAATTACAACGTGAGTGATGTTTGTTAGTACCTTTTTTTTTTAACGTACAGTAATATTCCGGATTATTATTTTTTGTATTATTTCATTATCCTGGCATGGCAAACTCGATCACACTGAACTTGATGTTAAGTACTGTGTAATCCACTAACTCAATTTATGAAACACCTATCCCAGAATGTTTCCAACTTTAACTGCCTTAGGTGAGAAAGGTGATAGGAAAGTTTGTATGGGAAAAATATTATCAAAATTCAAAAAATACTCGACGAGGGTGAAGCCGCTAGCCAAAGCCAGTTTCGTATAAAACATCTATCGCATTAATTACATTCCTTGATTACTAATCGTATCGCGGAGTATCACTGTACACAACATGATTATTATCGATCAATGAGTGATGTTCGTTTATCGATATCGACATACCTGTCGGAACTGTTCTGTCCTCTCGTGCCTCCTGTGATGATGGTCCGAGAGTTGAGTCTCGAGGAAGTCCGCCTGGGTCCTGGACTGTCTGAGGGTGGGCTGGGGCGCCGCCACCGCCCTCAGGTGCGGTGTCGATAAAGGGCGTTGCGGACGTTCCCCCGTACTAGAAACGACCAGATACTCATATTATTGCGGCTATAGTTAGATAGTGTTATATTTGCACATAGTATTATGTGTGCGTAAGCGTGTAGTTGCCTCGTCCAGTACGCGAGTACGGTGCGCTATCACCGTGATTTGGCTTGTGCTATATGGATAACGCATTAAATAGGAGATATTACATACACGTCGCATTTTATAGAAACGAAACGTGCAAATTTTACTACGTAGACTGACGTTGTCATCACGGTGCGCATAGATTTTATAGTATTTAGTAGTCGGCGCATTACGCTTAACGGGAGGGGATACGAAGTCTATATATTTTGCCATGGTCTAATGTAAAGTTTTCAAATATTGATTGGCTTAAATTGGAGTACACGTTTTGTTAACTTGTTTTATTTCTTAAGTACAACGCTTGGAACGGGACTTGCTTAAATATAACGTATTGTATAATGTGTGAACTAAAATGTTTCGTTTTGTCTATTCTTACACTAAACTTTGCTCGTAATTGGTACAGTTAAAAACAATCGCTTTGCTAAATAATTACAACTATTAACAAATTGTTTTTTTATACTTTTCTACTTCATTTAGTAACATATAAAACTTGCTAATACAATAGATGTAAAAGCCATGTGGAATTAAAAATGTATAGAATATATTATGATGAATAAATAAAAATTCGCGAAATATTTGAATTCCCGACGTGTGGGAAATCTTCCAAATTTCGGGGAATTCTCGGAAACGGGAAAACAGCAGATCAAAGAAAATAAAGAATACTACTGGCATAGAGTTCTAGCTCAGCATAATGAAGCAATACCAATTTTATGAATAATAAAACTGCATAAAATTATTATTTTAAAACCAAACGAGAGAATACTCGACCGGTGTCTTGTGTTTAATAATAACATTTAACCTCGCTTTGCGGCACATATGGTTTCTATTTAGATAGTATTATACAATGCATTTACACGATTATATATTTTTAATTCTGTTGGCAGTTTATTGGTCAATATTTATTAGCCCGAGCTGTTCGAATGTTAATAAGAGAATCTTTCAGTAAGCAATAGATTTTTTTAATGTTATCGAGGGCCGAGACACAGAACAAGTGGGTCAGCTGGTGGTAAGTGTGACCAACAATACCAGAACAATCAGACAGAGCATTAGAGCTAAACTTTATATTAACTACAAATAATATACACAAAGTCATGTCACTGAAGCCGAAAACGGCTAGAGAGTATATACCAGACTGGAAGAATCATGGGCACCAAACTCCAAGTAAAGAAATAAGGGTCTCCAGAAATCTTTTTTCACCGTACGTAACGCAAGCTGACATATGCCATTAGTGCAGTTACTTTAGTGTTCTACTTCATCACACTTGACGTCAGTTTTGAGACAGTGCTACTACCGTGATCAAGACAAATAGACGCGACAGACAAATACGAAAGACAGGCTGCTGGTGGTAGGATATTATCGGCCCGGATAGCGACCACCATACACATGGTGTTAAAAACTGTCATAGTGATCCACGCGCCTTGTGTGGGTCGCGTTCCAGGATCAGCCAGTGTATATCCGGTTCTCCTGAGGGGCTTGCGACAGGACTTGATGGTTTGTTTTAGGCGGGTATAGGGGTACATCCTTGTATCACTGTGCCTGCATTGGTCATACGCCTGTTCTGTCGCAGGCTCCTCAATTTGCTTCTTCTCTCTTCGAAGAGGGAAGAAGCATTTGTACAGGCCGGCATGACTCTGGTGACCACCGATAAACTCATTGTTTGTCAGTGGTCGCTGGTTTTTTGGACTGCACTACGCTTACCATCAGGTGTAATGCAGTCACTTTGCCGTGCTCCGTTAAAAAAAAAGGTAGAAATGTCACTATAACATGCCTGACCAAGGTTCGTATAGATTTCCGAATCGTCTACCTTGAGTGTTATTATTATAGTTGACACATTTCATTAAATGATAACCGATTGACGTGAATCAGTAAACAAATACATTATTCAGGTGAGCGGTACGACGGAGCGAGTAACAGCTGCGCATTTTCAACTAAATCTCCCCATCAATTACCATAGAGGCACATTTCAATAAGATCCCTGTATACATTAACATACCATATCTCTGTACATTACCATACAGCTCATGTTTCTTGGTACATAATAGCTTTTTTTTACTTGATTTAATGACGAGACGAGCGAGGCGCTCGCCTTATGGTAAGCGCCACGCATGCCCATAAACAAGAAGCAACTCCACACCGTACTTTGAATTACAAATCACTGCATGGCACTGAACTGCGCTCGTCACCCTAAGACTTAACATATTAAGTCTCATAATGCCCAGTAATTTCACTGCCTTCAATGCCCTTCAAACCGAAATACAACAGTGCTTACACACTGTTGCTTGGCGGCAGAAATAGACAGCACGGTGGTACCAACCCAGACGGCCTCTCGCATACGAGGGACCTACCACCTTGTAAAAGCTTATTGTTATGCAAATTCCTCAGACAAAAATGGCATTATCAAGTATATGTAATCGATTTTTTCACTAGCTGAAATATGTACTACTGAAATGAAAATATGTTGCTTGTCACTATTTTGCTAAATCTACTTTGATATTTCTACAATCTGAGCAAATTAAATTGGCCTGTCTGAAGCCAGTCAGGAGCCATTGTTTTCTGGGACACAAGGGTGACTAAGGGCAGGTAAAGCACTTCAACCGGGCTAATTTGTTTTCGTACCATGCCCACTATATTAAAAGAACGAAAATATTCTAATAAATTACTCGTACTTCGTAATGTTACATACTTCGCTACGATATTGTGTAAATAAAATAATTACGCAAAGCAGAAAATTAACCATTTAGCATTCAGAGTTCTTTCAAGCATTTTGCGTCATTTCGCCTGTAATGAAAACGAGATTTGTTATAGTCAGTATTCTATTATGAGATAAGAATTTTTCTTTTTTTGTATTAAGGTCTAGCAAACGAACAAGTGGGTCACCTGATGGTAAGTGATCGCCAGCGTCCATGAACATTTACAATACATTAGAAATTATAGATGCGTTGCTGGCCTTAAAGGAAAAGGGTAATTTAGGGATTGGCGATTTGGGCCTCCGGGTATCTCGCTTACCCACTGTATGAAACGCAACAGCAAACTGCCACTTTACGTCGATTTGCGAGATAATGGTAACAACCCAGTCGAGTCGGCCCATATATGCTGTAGACAAAACTTTCTACAGCGTGTCTCTGCCTCTTGCCAAATATACCAGCAGTATGTATTGCTCTTACCACCTATGTTTTTTAATATCATATATTAAAAATCACTGATGCATCAAAAAGGAAGGACTCCTTTAAAAAAAAAACAATCGCAAAGAACATCCAGCATACAAAAATGTAACGATAGCAAAATATATTTGCCAACGTAATGATCTGGATCGCATTGTGCATAAGCATAAATAAAACATGCATTATTCACTAAAATACAGTCGCAATGCAAATAACCATATTTATCATGTAAAGGAAAATATCTGCTATAATCGTAACCTTAATTGTACCAAGTTAATTTAAAAAAAAAACAAATAAATATTGATTGCCTCGGTGGAACAGTTGTATTGCGTACGCGGTACGACTACTGAGCCTAGGTCTCGGGTTCGATCCCCGGGTCCGATAATGATATTGAGGTTATTCTATCACGAAATGCGCATTATCGGTCCGCAGTCTGGAATTGTGCCCGGTATGGAGATAGGCTCGCCCCCTATCACATCATGGGACGGAAATACGTTCATCGAAATATGGCTGTACTGGTTACATATATGCCTACCCCTTCTGGGATTACAGGCGTGAGTGATAGGGGTAATTCATGTGTCAGGAATGGGTGTGTGTGTGTGTGTGTGTGACTGATGATGATTTTTTTTTAAAACTTGACTACAACTTTTATAGTTGTATCATGTATAATAATAAGTGTTCCAATCCTGTTGCCTTTAATTGCCCTCATTCAATGTGTAATCAATGTATATCTTACCTGAATAGGTTGCTGAAAAACTTCCATATGCTCTGCTTGTTTTTCTTGTCCATGGTGGAGTCGACTCGGCTCGCTCGCACCATCTCAGTCCAACGGACCGCGTCTTGGAGTTCCATGAAACGTTCCTACAATAACATATTTATATTAATGATGAGTGGTAGAGCCACAAATACACCCAAATAAATAAAATAAATACACCCAACAATCACACATATAGTCCTGACCCCACAGTAAGATACGTGTCTTGTGTCGTGGGTATCAGCAACTACGAGAGAATTTCGGTGTCACAACACCCAGACCCCGAAACTAATATTTGTGGATCACACAAATATTATCACGTTGCGGGATCGAACCCGCGACCTCGCGCTTCACAGCCGGCTGCTCGCCTGCTGCGCCGCGGAGGCTGTCAAAGTAGACAGTTTTATCTAAAGCATGAATGGACCAGCTCGACCAGATTGTTACTACTGTCTCACAGAAAATCAACGTAAAGTAGTGGCTTGCTGGCACGTCTCGTACGGTAAATGAAGTATCCGGAGGCCCAAATCCCCTCCACAAATTATTATTTCCCTTTAAGGTAGACACGCGTCCATGAATCTTCTAGTATTATGGGTGTTCATAGGTGGTGGATATCACTTACCATCACTGACCAACTAACATTAGTTGACCCAGTTGCTAGTTTGCTGGTCTATGCTATAAAAAAATACTAACCACGCTACAGAGCCTATGCTGTCTATCTTTCAAACATTTAAAGGGACGAAACTTGCAGAGAGTAGCTGTTAATGTGGCTGAAATCTCACTAAATAATAAAAAACAAGAACTTAAAGTTGATGTTAAGGAAACCTCGCTTCCTTAAATGTATGTATGCTGCCATTATACCAATGAAGTCTTAATCATGCTAAAAAACAATTAAATCAATGATCTATTATATTTATGTATACTTTATGAAATTAGCTTATTGTACACTCTTAACTGCCCTTTCTTTCTCCTTCTTTCATCGCCATGCCATGGTTGCCTGTAAGATATTGCCCTGAGCGATAAGGCCGCCAATTGTACTTCTCAACTTAGTTATATTTTAGTGTTATGTCCTGTACTCCTTGTGTGCAAAAAAGTTTAAATAAATAAACAAACAGTAGTTATAACAATATTGAAGGTAACCTTATACTGATTCCGCTCCATGAGGACCCTGGCCATCTCGACCCTGGTGAACCGCCTGCGCTGCGCCATCGGCACGTCGGCTTCGTCCTCGTTGTCACCACCACCACCGGCGTTGTTGCTCATCGTCTCCTGCAAATTCATTATACACCGTTAAACTTCAATTGTCTGTGTCTCGAATGGACTGTCGAGACGAAAGTCGCAGGTTCGAAACCAGCCCCAAGAGCATACACCACTGACTTTTCTAAGTTACGTGTATATTAATTGTTAATTATCGCTGGCTTTAACGGTGAAGGAAACCTGCATACCTGAGAAATCGATAAGATTTTCGAAAGTATGTGAAGTCTGCCAACCCGCATTGGGCCAGCGTGGTGGACTAAGGCCTAATCCCTCTCATTCAGTAGAGGAGGTCCGTGCTCAGCAGTGGGACATATATAATACAGGGCTATTAAAAAAAAACTTCAATTACTACTTTAATGTAATAGTCTTCCGAGTCTAACATTTGGACATGGGCCGCTAAGCGGCATGGAGCTCGGCTGTTTCCGGCATAAGTCGGGGAATTTCTCGCCTCGGGCATCCGCGGCCGTCTCTAATGCGTCGTAGACTGTTTTTTTTTGACCCAACTTGAGATATAGGATAGTTTATATCTCAATTTATAGTAGCAATGTTTTTTATTGCAAATTATTTGTTTATTATATGACCAAGAGTTATAATTATCTGTATTCCATAAGATTCTAATAGATGGCGGTGTACAGTTATTTATCGTCTGGATTGAGTAAGTATCCAATAGATGGCGCATACTGTACTGAATGGTTTACTACAATATAATTTAACATATACATTAGCCACAGCAACGCGTGGCCGGGTCTGCTAATAGTATACAGGGTTATTTTTAAAACACCAGCAACCTCGCAGGGGTAGATAGCTGTCCCCATACGGAACAACTTTTGTTCTACGAGTTTGGATATAACTCAATATATTTAAAAAAAAAAGATTTTACAAGTTTTTGTTGTGTCGTATTTTTCTTCGTAGTATGCGGCGCGTTGACCTCAAAGGCGGCGACTCAAAGGCGCCGCTCAGCTGAGCGGCGCGTTGACCTTCAAAGGAGCTAGCCGGGTTCCCCACGCTTCGCGTATTTGTTTACGTGATCTGCGATGGGCGTTGTAACAATCAAGACGGAAATTAAATGAATACTTATTTTTGTATGAAAATAAAATCTAACAAATTATCAAAAGTCGTAGAACAAAAGTAGTAGCTTATAACCTTAGGAATCTACCCCTGCGAGGTTGCTGGTGTTTTAAAAATAACCCTGTATATGGTATTAATAAATATGTTTTTGATAATACATGATTATCATATGTCTGATTATAGTATGTATGTAAGAATATTATTCTATAACGTCAGCTGCGAGATTTGGTATTCAGACAATGCCAGTTTAATTGAATTTAGACTTGTTAAAGATAATATATAATAGCATTCTGCAGTCCTCGTCCGTATAAACGATAAGTATGTCAAATCTCACTCCCATCCGTACGCGCAATATGCTTTAAAAGGGGTACAAAGTTTTCTCTTCACGTATTAATATATGGACAAATCCAATTAGCCGCGAACATGAAAGCTTTTAGTGCTTCGACGTTAGTACCATTAATGCATAAACTTAGTACTACCGACAACGTACTTATTGAATCAATCGACGTTTAAATCTATTACCGAGAACAATAATTATATTTAAAGCTGTAGGGGGGTGGCTCAAACGATCGGTTTATTCCATATCGTATCAATCGATTAGGTTGTTTACAAACATATCCGGTAGTCAATAACAAATAAACAGAAGTCACTGTAATTTGTAGAGATGGGTCGGTTCCTTATTGTTTGTATGTGTATGTGGGAGTGTAAATATTATGTTTTCTTGTATACCATAGACCGGCAAACGAGTAAATGGGTCACCTGATGGTAAGTGATCTCCATCGCCCATGAACGGCTACAGTAATAGTAGAATCATAGACGCGTTGCTGACCTCAAAGGGAAGGAATAATTAACGGATTGGGAAGCGGAGGAGGATTTGGGCCTCCGAATATGTCAATCACAGTACAAAACGTAGCAGAAAACCGCTACATTACGTCGGTTTTTTGTGAGACATTAGTATCGACCCGGTCGAACCGGCCCATTCATGCTGTAGATAAAAGAATCTACAGCGTGCCTCTACCACTCAACAAACTTACTTGTAACTTTGATTTGTGTAAGAGTGATGAATAATTTCTCAGTTTATATATTAAAATCAATAGTGACATACGAACTGTCATTGTCTCCATCACGCACCAAGAAGAGCAAGAACGGGTTGAATTATCTATATTAGTAATAATGTTGAATAAAAAAAAACTTGGAAATTTTAAATAGATTCTTACTGGGTGATTAATATAATAGAATAAATAAATATTACTAATATATAATAGATACATATAATAATGTTTTATTTTGGTTTCAATGTATCTGATACAATAGGCTTCAAACGACTCTATATTTAGATAACACCGACTGACTGAATAACGCCTAAAACAATCAGAGCGTCCAATGGCCTGGAATTCATTTTCCCTGTATAAATTTTAAGCAAATCGAGACTGGGCGGCTATACATCGTTAGGTAATAATTATCGATGCTTGCTGAACAGCATTTATCATATCGATTTCGAACAATAAATCGATGAATCATGAAAAAGGTTATACATTTAATATCTTTGTCTATTGGTGTGCATAGCGCCTTATCGAATTTGAACGCGTTTTTTTATCGACAGCTGGTTTAATTGAGATAGTTTTAGAACTATCTCAATGTTATATTTGAAGAATCTAATCAACCATTCAAAGTTCCAGATCTTTTTATAATTGACGTCGGTGGTTTTCAACAGATGGGTTATCTGGTTAAGGAACCGCTAAAAATCCGGATATCCGGAAACACGCTCCGAGCGGTCATAGAATCACAAATCAACAGACATTTATTAAACTAAACATCTCTCCGTGTCTAATTCCAATCCGCGTATTGTTTTGAGTGTCGCACCGACAAAAACCGTGTCGAAATCTGTATGGAGATTGATTGATATGGTCGCTACTAAATTACCTTGAAGCCAGAATAAAATTGAAGTCATGTCTCTCACGCTATGACTTTCTTTATACAGCGTGTTTTCGTATTACCGTAAAATATTTTAAACGATATCTCAATACCGAAACGTTAATGACCTATATCGCAATGTTCGTTTTTAAGCCCGTTCAGAAAGTACGACATGCCCTTTTTTTAAGTATATTGACAGCGTGATATTAATATTTAAACACTCGTACCTTAGGATAATGTGTGTGATTACTGAGTACATTCATTATTATTATTAATATTGTATTTAGTTCTTATTTTATTTTATACCCAGATAGAGTTAACTTAGAAATTGTGAATTTATAAATGTGGTGTTTTAGATATTAGACTATTGGAAATGAAAAAATACTATAGCGCCAATACGTGAACTTTACGGTAGAGCGTTCTGAAGTTGTTTTTTTACGATAAAAAATCATAATAAATATGATTCAATAAAATATAAACGTATAAATATACACGCACTCACATCTGTAATCCCCCATTTCGCGAGTATTTCCGTCCCATAATGTGATAGGGGGCGAGCCTATCACCATATCGGGCACAATTAAACCAATTAAATGATTCACCATTTCTACTTATGGTGTAAACATACCTTCAAATGCCTAAGCTCCTCCTCCAGCTGCGTGACCCGCTCTCGCAGCTTCTCCCTCGCGGCGCTGAGGTTGGTCACCTCCTCCCTGAGGATCTCCTGCTCCCCAGTCAACTCGTCCACCTTCACTATCAGATCGTCTTTGACCACGTTCAACGCGTTCTTAGTGGCCAGTAGTTCGTTGTTTTCTAGTATAAGATTTTCCACTTCTTTACCCATACCTGATGAGAATAATAGTTTTATAACATACTACATGATTATATTGAATACTTATATGTGTATATAGACTCGCTCCTGTGCTATCCTTCACATAGGGGTAAGTAGAAAACGGATTTCCACATGTTATTATTTTTGCACACTTCTTTAGCCTTATTTACTTCCATTACATTCTTAATACATTCACGTCGGTTTAGGGCATTTCTGAGCTAATCTTTCTCGAAAATATCCTAGAATTAATCTGAACCCATTCATCGAGGTCTTCCCATCCCAACTATGTCACTCAATATCACACACTCGCCATGTATATTTGTTTCGACAATCTTCTGTCATACATTCTCCGTACATGCCCAAACCATACATTTATATAAAAGAAATTTACGTAACGTATGAACTAGTTATCTTATTTACATTAATCTCATTCTCGAAACAATAAAAAGTGAATTTATGATTCAATGAATGATTTTGATCAATTATGATTAAATAAAAATTATTTACCGTATACCAATTTGTTTGGAAAGTTTGACGAGAAAAGAGAAAACAAAATAATATAAATAAATATACGTAATGTTAAAGGACACGAGTCCACACTAGTATACTATTTCGACAATAACAATTTAGACAAACGGGTATTAAGAATGTACCTAAACGTCACAAATTCTTAAGTTCTCACTTTCAACGTTCGGTGCTGACAAGTATATTATAAAATAATAATTATCAGGTATAGTAATTCCACGGAGAAATAAATGATCTGGGCTACCATAAATATACTAGTTGTCCTTCCTTTTAAATATTTTATACTTATGGTCAATTAAGTCAACAAAGATTCTTGTAATTTCTATATAAACGTAGACCAGATATTTTCCTCTATACGCAACAAAATACATCGCAAACAATATAATGAAGCGAAGCACACACTACGCCGCGCTTGGCGTACACGTACAGTTTTGTAAAACGAAATGGCGCGTGTGAAATGGCATATAATTGAATGTGAAAAGTGCAACGACACATTTCACAACATCGTGCGGCGTAATGTGTGAGAGGCTTTATTCAAGGCGATACACATTTACACGAAGAAAATATATAATAAAATATAATATTATAATATACAGTCTTAGAAGAGTTCTTATAATCCAAAGTATACCGGTAATAAGAGGTATTGTTAATAATATAATATCAATACATCATGTTACTTACCGAAGTAGTTATCGTTAACTGCAATGCGTAGATGCAACATTTTGTTAGAACGCATGAAAAGAACGGACATACAATTAGTGTGTTGAATAGAAATAACGCAAACATTTACATTTACGATATGTCTTAACAGGTATATTGCTCACACACTACGCCACAGCTTTAATTTTATAAATTATAACAGCTTTATTAAAAAAAAACAGTTATTGCATTGCATTCGAAAAAAATACGTATGTATATATGTATATTTAAATCAATAAGTTACGTTACCTAAAACTTATTGCAGGATGAATTTCTTTAATCCATCCATAAAAAAATACCATTTAAATATGTTGGAGGGGGCAATTGCAAATAACACACGACGCAAACTTTGACGTCACTGTGTAAAATAGCCATTACGGTGCATATGTGCGAGCGAGATAGTGAGATGCCCCCACCACGCGCCCACCTTCGCTTATACCAATATTTAAAATCTAAATGCAGGCTCATTTTTGAAGCAATTTTGATTGTGTTTCTTTTTCGTATTATTTTCTGTTGTGTATAAAGTAATGTATAATATTCAACATAGAAAACGTAGACATTATTGTAACAGGCAAAATAGGTAAAAATGGTATTTTTAAGCGACTTGCATCGACTATTTGTAGAACTCTGAACTTATTACTTTTTAATAAAAGTCAGCTTCAATCAGCCGGTGTGACATTTCTCAACTGGACTTGTACGAGGAGTCGCTGGTAAAGGCTGGTATAATAATAATCTTAAAGCATACAGCAAGCAACCTTACATAAATGACAACATTGTGTGCATTGTTCTATTATAAGATTTTTATACATATACGTTCGATACAGCTTATACCATTTAGCGCAATATGTATATTGCAAAAGAAGTTAACAGAAGCGCTAAAAATAGTGATATTTTGATATTTTTTTATGCTAAAATTTATATTTGTCAAAAATACACATGTATGACAGTGGCGTGGTGTGGAGCTAAATAATAGTAAAAATAACTAAATACAGCATTATATACAATAGGTACGGACTATTAGTGCAAGCGCACACTACCTTAAGTGATTAGTATAACAGACTCAACGATGGAAACCTTATCTTACCGATACAATATATACAACCGAAAAACACACACATGTAAAGTAGTGATAGCACTTGCCATTTGTGTTCAATTAATTCGATATCTACACCACATACGAGTATGTATTAAAAACTGGTTTCTAATTTTATCATTACTTAAAATCGATTATTTTTATTTGTATCCCAAACTATATCCGATCATTCATCAATGCATAGTATAAAACGAAGTCGCTATCTACGTCGCGCTATCGTCTATTTGTATGCTTATTTCTCCTAAACTATGCAACGGATTTATATACCGTTTTCACCATCATTGACAGAATTTATTTCAGAAGGTTTATATACATGCTATGACCCATGGCAGCATGGCAGTAACATACCGCGGTGAAGCCGCGAGGGACAGCTAGTATTTTATATTATTATTATAGTAAATATTATTGTATGATTACAACCAATTTATACTTCAATATGTGTGAAAAGATAAGCCGTGAGAGCCCATATACAAGTCTACATGTGCTAAATACAGTGAATACTGAATATAGTATATAAAAAAGCGTAAAACTAACCTGAAGACGCGTATTCGCCTGGGTGGACCCAGCTGCCTGTTTGGAAAGAATAGCACACAAAATGTAAAAGACATAAGCCAAGCTACACTGTGTTAAATACATAAAGAGACAACAAATCTGTGACGTGTAATGTATTTTATATAATACCCATCGTCGAAGAAATGCTATTAGTGTTACTCTTATTGAGCAATTTTATTTGTGATATTGCTGTTTTGTGCACATAAATTGGACGTAGTTAAGCAGAAAGGATCCAACCCACATAAAGGTCAAATGGGGATACATATTTTGTTTTACTAAATTCCATAATTTAAACTAATTTAATCTTGTAGTTTTTTTTGAAAAATCGGTCATGAAACATATTCCATGTAAGATTTTGCAAAAATACGGTATTAGAATCAATTTAAATTAATGAATTTAACACAACAAAATCAGTATCTCCATTTGACCTTGATGTGGGTTGGATCCTTTCTGCGTAACTACGTCCAATTGTCTATGGAATTACTTCCATAAACAACTGGACAAGACATTGGGTTACCCCAATGACGTTCCTCGTAGGGTTACTCTCACTGAGCAATTTTGATTTGTGTTTTCACCGCACTGTGCACATAAGTTGCTATATGAGAGTTACATCGCCGCGTTACTCCCATTGAGTAATTGAATAGTGGTCTCACTTCTCTGTGGTCACAAGTTACTCTATGGGAGTAAATAAACGAGGTGCGATGTATAATAGACGAAGGATATTATTATGAAGAAAGTTAAGTTCCAGAATGTACACATTATCATATCTATGTTATTTAAATATCTATTTGTTTATGTATGAAAATGTTAATATAAAATATATTTTTATTTATACCTGTGATATCGGCCCCTTCGTCACCTTCGGCGATGCTCGCGTCGGTGTCGTGGAATGCCAACTCTTGGTAGAGTGTGTTGCCGCTTCGTTTCTCGCTCTTCGTTTGTGACTTGCCCGTGTTCGAGTTTGGTGGTGCGACGGGAGACGTGGCCTGGTGATCATCAGTATACTATTATTGATTAACTAAATACTTTCTTAACGATATTAGGGTATGGCAATGGTTTATCTTTGTAGTTTCTAGATCAAAAAAGCAAGATGTGGGTCGTTACCACTGTCTCACAGAAAACCGACGTAAAGTAGCGGCTTGCTGCTGCGTTTCGTACGGTGAGTGAGATATCCGGGAGCCCAAATCCCTCCGCTTCCCAATCCCTAATTACACCTTTCCTTTAAGGTCGGCAACGCACCCTTGATTCTTCTGGAGGTGGGCGTACATGGGCGGTGGAGATCACTTACCATCAGGTGACCCACTTGCTCATTTGCCAGCCTATGCAATAAAAAGAAGTTTTTTTTTATTTAATGACGAGACGAACAAGGCGCTCGTCTGATGGTAAGCGCCACGCCTGCCCATAAACAAAAGCAACACGTTATGTTGACATCATCATCGATATATACCTCCAATCCGAACCTCTAGTTCGGACTGCTGTTAGCGATATCCTATCCTGATTAATGTACGTATCCACCAGGACTCGGCGCTGAATCTTTTTTACTTAATGTTGTACTTGATGCCACGGTCGATATACAAAAGTAGCCACTATTGGCACTCATGTATTCCGATTACATAGAACTGGTGGATGAAGACAAACAGCGCCGAGAGCAAAGGGTGGACCTGAGGAATGAGATGCTTGAAAACGGCGGTATGAAACTAAATATGGCGAAGACTGAGAACTGACCGCGGGGTACTGACCCGGATAGTGAACGAACTTACCGTGAAAATGGACAAGTTTAAGCACCTAGGTTACCTACCTACTGCATGTCTAATACATACTACATACCTACTGCACAAGTCTCGTAAGATACGCGAGCCAACAGTCTCACGACAGAGGATGCTTGGATTCGGACAAAGTGAAAGCGTTTCGGTAGGAAAGCTAACTCTGGCACTAATTTGAGATAACGCCAGGCAGAAAGAAAGAAAAGACGATATAAATAAATATTGTTGAAACTCTTCTCTGATAGTATTATGTAAATCATTATGAAAGTGGCTATTTAACTAATTAATAATTATAGCAAAACCTATTTAAGTAATAATTATTATTATAGTATGATAAGATATAATAATGATATTATATAAGTATAATATTATTTTTATAGTATTTTATAGCCTATCTTATCATTGAATTAAATTACGTTAAAGTTACAATATTTTCACTACAAAACTTATAGTCATAAAAATAAGGGAAATATCAAATACACTAAAAATTTATTTTAGAAAGTCGGCCACTATTTCTACGCAAAGTAGGCTTTCGCGAGATTGACAATAAATCACCTATGCATGTATAAAACATTATTCAACCTCTTTGCAGTTAACTACGCCCGCCATCACTTTTAATGTTGAATTCAAATTTCGAAACATCACAGTTGGCTGTGACGAAACGCCATCACGACGTAATAAAATGTGTTTCGCAATCGAATTTACATTGTTGGCAATTATTGTATTATCTATGTGCGAGGAAACGGACGGCATAAAGTGCTACCAGTGTTCGTCTTTGCGTGACCACGGCTGCTTCAAGTATAATCTGTATCACGGGTATTTGAAAGAGTGCGGGAATATTAGTGGCGGGTCGAGTGCCGTGTGCCGGACCCTGTCGCAGATAAACTACTTCACGTCGGCGCAAGACGTGACTGTTGTCCGGGAATGCGCCCATATTTACAAGGAGCCTCTAGCTTGCGTACAGTCTAAGTTTAGCACGGTGCACTACTCGCAGGCGTGCGAGTGCAACCAGGACGGCTGCAACTCAGCTACTTACACGCACGCAGCATGGACCGACTACTTGTTTATTGTTATTTGGATGTGGAGATAAAGATGTACCTACCCTTTATATCGCAAAGGAATAGAATAATAAAATCACGTCGCCTTCACTATGCGCTTTTTGTTTGTATGATTTCTACACGCATTCATAGTTCATTTACATTACGTTTGCATATTGTTATAAATAGATCAAACAATTAGAAATGTTGCTGAACCACTCCAAATCTTCGCAAATGTATATAAAAAAGCAACAATTCCATCTAATTAAGTTGCTATAACTTTAATTTCGTTCAAACTGAGGCGTTACGTCATTATCAATTCAAACTGAAAACTTGTTAAATAAGAGTAGCTAAACAAAATAAACTTTATTCAAAAATATTACATAAAAACTTTATAAAAGAATCTTCAAATGGCTGCAGTCTGCAACACGCTACTCCTGAATCATATGGTCACAAGTATGTATTCAATTATTGGAGTATAAACATCGGTATCTGAATTACAAATTTTAAGGTAGAATTTGAAGTATGCGATCGCAACAGGGGACGATGAGACGTGGTTACACCGTCACATCCGCTTTGTATGCAATAGGGTTGTCGACTTGTTCTTTTATTTAAATCAATAAATTCCATAAACCTATTGCAGAAAGAACTTCATTAATCCCGCCATGAAAAAATAAATTAGAAGCCATTCAAATCTAATAGATTGAAATCTGTTAATTTTACTTGGACGATGCAAACTTTGACGTCACTGTATAAAATGGACATTACAGTGCATGCGTGCGAGCGAGATAGTGAGATGTCTTAACTAAGCAAGCAAGCAAATGGTGGGCATTACTCGTACCTATAATTGAAATCATAATTGCAGAGTCCTTTTTGAACCAATTTTGACTGTGTTTTAACAGAAGTGTTTCTCGTTCGTATAATTTTCTGTTGCGAATAAAATAATGAATAATATTCAACATAGGAAACTACCCTATTATTTAAGTATGTTGCAAACCGCGATGCGCAACCGAGTCCACACTAATAACACAAAGCTGACGTGTCACTTGAGTTGCATTGAGTGTCGCGGTCTCCTGTGTCAGTAGCATACATCAAAAAGTACCTTAAGAAGTCTTTAATCGATCGCACTTATTTATAGCTAATCAAATATTCTATAAGTAACATAGGTAATTATTTATTTCACGGTGTCATCGCTAAATAAACAAAACGTACTACTGATCGATACGCCATTATTTATTATGTGCAAAGGTCACTATCAAGAGCTGCTCGTAGCTCAACACAGACACCGGGTTATCGACCACATTAAGCGAAATTAATTTCGCGTTAAACTACTCATTTTTCCCTGACCAACAGATGCAAATGTTTTAAAAGAGTACGCATGTTTATATTTGTTACGTGATATGGCTGCCTAATATGGACCGAATTTGATAATTTTATTTTTGTAGTATGATTAATATGACAACAAAATATGTCATATTTTACGTTTTATTTTGGAGGCCACGGTCTTCTATAAGAAAAATATCTGATTCGAAATGTATGGGCGCTGGTCCCAATTACCAACAAGAAATATGTAAATGGACAGTTCGTTAAAAGTGGAATATTTTTTTACAAAGACACCATAACATCGCCCAAGGTCGACTGGTACAGAATGCCTTTGGCATTAAGTCCGCATGTATACATTTGTATATAATGTATAAAAAAAAAACAATAACAACGTGCGTCCCTTAAAAATTAGATAACCGAGGGCGCGCAGGATTGCCATAAATTTGCGAAATATTAATCAAAATTTTCGGCACTGATCTTTCCTCGCAAGATTACCTATTGTATGTATTTAGCAATAGTTATGTAATTAGAGGGCTTTAAGATTCCGATTTTTTTATAGCTTAGGCCGAAAGAGGCCGCATGTGGGTTACCTTATGGTAAGCGATCTCCACCGCCCATGTACGTCCACAATACCAGAACAATAACGGGCGCGTTGCCGACCTTAAAGGAAAGGGTCAACTAAGGGATTGAGAGGGGAAAATTTGGGCCTCCGGATATCTCACATACAGTACGAAACGCATCAACAAGCACGTAAAGCAGTGGCTTTACGTCGGTTTTGGGAAGAACCTGGTAACGACCCGGTCGAGCCGGCCCATTCATGCTCTAGACATAACTGTCTACGGCGTGGCTCTACCACTCATAAATACGATATGATGTTTCTAAAGAGGCAGTATAGTATAAAAGGGATGAGGTAGGATCTGAGAGTTAAACACTGACTGAACGCATGTGGCTGACCTTGTGCTGATCAATCGATAGGACACAGATATTAAGCCCACCCGACATCTTCCTTCGCAACATATATGTTCGCAACTGACAATTTAGGATCGCAAACGAAGTGAAATCTGATTATCTCGTGTATATGAGCGGAATATTAAGGTAAGTACATTTTTTATAACCCTGTTTCATCAAGTTTTTATCATGAAACGTTTAAACATTATGTGTTACCTGTTTGGTGTTAAGCACACAAAAAATATGTATGTGTATGTGTAAAATACTTCGCGTGCAGGGACGATTTTGTACACGACGTAATCTAATTTAAGGGGGGAAGTCCATGTAAAAAATGTAATAAATCGATCAGCCCGCAAACAGCTACATATTGAAGAAACTCAACTTTTTGAAGAGTCAGAAAAACTATTCTATGCATCGCAGGTGCATTGCAGATTAATCGGTAAGTAAATAAAACTGGTTGCTATACATAACAATTTTTTGATTTTATTTCAGATCAATGGTTAATGTTGGATAAATGGAGCACTTTTGGACCTCGCGTCGAAGACGACAGAAGAAAATTTTTCCTGAGCCGCAATTTGGGAATGAAAAAAAATAAAATATACTTAGGAAGGTTCAATAAAGTGATGTTAAAAATTTAAAACAATACAATTATTTTACAACCTTCTAAAACATTTTTAAAATATGATTTTGAAGCGTTTACATGGACTTCCCCCCCTTAATCTGCAGTTACTACAGTAAGACACCAACTGAACTCAAAATAAATGCCTTTTCATGCAGTAAGGATTCTAAGGGTTTTTCTCGTCTAAATTGCTCTTGTGACGTTATAAATGTGAAACGTGTATTTCATACAGAATGAAGTACCTGCGATGTCTATATTATATTTTTCGTCTGTGGTTTACGTATAATTTATATATTGCACGTTACGGGAATAAATGGAGCTATCAATGGTTTCGTTAGCGATCACGAATCAACACTAATATTAAGCCATAATAAAAAATGTAGTTACAAAAGATCGGTATGCCAACGTTACGCAACAAAATTGCATCAATGAAATTTCTTAATTCACAACATCATTCGAGGTCTTCATTACGATTTCTACTAACAGAAATGGAATTTACATTTTGCTCTATAATTTGCTATATCATGTACAAAACAATTTCACAAACAAAAAAATACTACGATAAATTAATAGTAATACATTAACACGTTTAAAAAAACTTGACCAAGATTCAATTAAAATTACTACGCATCAAAAGAATGCGAAGGTCGTTTTTTTTTTTCTAAACGACCAAACATAAGCAGAGTTAGTACTGGCAACAAAAACTTAAGGAGGTTTAACACAATTTCCTTTGTTTAATCTCACCTGACTTTGTTGCGTGATAGGGTCGGTTTGGTGCGCTCGCTCTACTGTCCGTACTGCAGCGAGTTCGGAGCCGATTGGTGGCGTCGGCGGAGACGAAGAAAGACTGACGGGACTACCTGGCATGCTCTCAGTCTGTTCCACAGCATTCATTGAGCTCTCCAACGAAGCGAAGCCGAACGATATGGGTCCTGGTGGTAACAGAAAAATGAACTTAGTCATACGCTAATTTTACGCTAGAGGGTACCTACCTAATACATATTTGTATCCGACAGGATAACGAAATATGCCGCAAAACCCACCACTGTGACTATTTCTGGAGTTAGCTAATACATATTATATTCAACAATGTTGGTCCAATATTCAATTTATCAAAAGTTTTATGACTTTAGTATAGTGTACTTTTGATCAAATTTAAAAATAGAACAGCTATCAAATAAATATGAAATTAAAGTACACATAAATTGGTCGAAAATATTTAATGAGTGACAATAGTAGCCAAAGATAGTTTAATGGTAATAAGAATCGTCTGTCGCATTGAAGAAATAAGAATTATCTGTTTACAACCTCGACGATAAGCGATGCGTTGCGGCGGGCTCCACATCGAGCTCTATGGTGTGCATTATGAGATGCCTTAGTCCAGCAGTGGGCAACAGACTGATGATGATGATAATGTTGGTATATTCCAATTTGGACAAATTCTTAAACCTAATTCCGTGTGTTTTATGAGTGTTTGGGAATTTAATCGCATATGTAACATCTAAAAAACCGGTCCATAATAACATGAATCACACAGCAAATATTACACATAACATTATAAAATCATTTAAAGGTCGTTCAGGTACAGTTAACGCCAAAAGTTGATGAACACATTCAAATTTCCAAACCCCCCTTATATTTAATCGAGATTTTATCACACGATGAGAGCGAAAAAAAACAGAATACAGACATTTAATCGAGAGTTTATCGTACTACAGTGGCGATAATAATAGACCACTGATATTTAATCGAGAGTTTATCGCAATACAGTGGCGATAATAATAGAACATTGATATTTAATCGAGATTTTATCGCAATACAGTGGCGATAATAATAGACCACTGATATTTAATCAAGAGTTTATCAAACAACGAGAGCGAGAAAATAACAGAAAAGTGTCATTTAACCGAGAGTTTATCGCACTACAATGGCGATACTAATAGACCACTGATATTTAATCGAGACTCGCTTGAACAAGCCACCATGGCGAGTTTTTTACCATGTGTACGGTGGCCGCTATCTAGTCGCGTAGAGAAATATTAGTTACTCTCCCACCAGCATATCAATAAGATTATTTCTGTATTGTAACGAAGCATAGGGCATTAACTGGCTCTGAGTGTAGAAATTATGGAGTTCCAAGGAATCTCTTAATGACATTAATGGACGTCTCTGATTGCGTTAGTAACATTTATATGAATACCTACCGCTAGACCTGCCAACAGGGTTGAGGCCGAGTCTGCCGCGTACTTCGCCCCTGTCGCTCGCTGTACTGAGCAACAGTTTGGTCCTTTCCATATAGTCCATATGAGTCTTGAAAAGATCGGTGTACCTCTCGTGCAGCTTGGCATATTCCTGGCAACAATCATATTGCTTGTATCATACATTAGCTTTGTGTATACTTACTTTAAATAGTAAACGAAAGGTCCGTGATGACGGTGACACGTGTGAAATTTCTGGGCATTATGGAACATAATATGTTATGTCTCAGGTACGACAGGAATGCATTGCCGTGCACTGCGTGCAGTCGCTTCAATGTAGGCGTAGTTGCTTACCATAAGACGAGCGACCTGCTCGTTCAGGCTAATAAAAATAGTCTATACTTCACATCTATACTATATTGTATAGATTTATTGTTCTATCTATATCTATATTTGTCATCATCATCATGAAACGTCGAAACATAAATTGTTGTTTTAAATTTATAATTATCAATGTTCTATAAATAATATTTTGTTGAATTCAGAATTGTCATTTTTTTATAAGGATAATTATTCATAAGGTTAAAAATATAAAATGATCAGTTTGGTACAAACCGTTTGCCTTATTCATGACTCCTAACAAAACATTTTTCAGTTCACGTTTGCACGTCATTATATGTTTGCACGATGAGTTGGAATAGAGATAAACACTGATGGCCGACTTAAATAATCTATCTTGATTTAATTCTCCAGACTCTCTCGAAAATCGATCAATCAAACGAATTAATTTGTATACGTGACTTTCAAACTGTATTTTTATTGGCTCATTTGTGGGATCGATCGGGAGACTCGATCTAAGATCGTTTAATCAAATCGACTGTTATAGTGTACCTGTCGATTAAGTACTAATCAGTATCGAGGATATAAATTATTTAAAAAATACAATTCAAGAAGACACACTAACATTATATTATTATGTATAGTTATCACAATTGATGACCACATCGCGTGCAACAATTCTTTCAATGTATATTATCTTCTTATTAAAAATATGTTACGCAATATATATTTTTGTTTATCTTCATCCTTTAATTATTATCAAAAGTATAGACATATTGTTAAAATTATGATTAAATTACTTAATTTACATTTTATTGGACCTGAACAATATGTCACCTGCCTCGTCATTTCACCGTTTTATCGTTAAATAATATTAAACAAATTGCACTTGATCGAATAAAAAAAACATTAATTGTATAGATGAAATAAGCTTTCGTGATAATGAAAAAATTGTAACTTTCTATGAATACCTATTATCACGAAAATCGGCATGTGTGAAATATCAAAATGTTTTAGTAATCAAAAGAAAACCCCAAGCCTTATCATTTGTAAAATAGGCATTATGCAAAATTACATGCCAAAAATTCATTATCTATAGTCTCATAAGCACAGACCAAATATATAAATATTAGATCTAGTGCAAAATATTGCCCACGCGTAAAATGATTTACTTGTAGTCTGCACTCGACGTTACCACAGTAAAACAGTCAGACGAACACATGAAAAATACCTTTTCGCGATGTTAACTACTGCAAAAACTACTCGCAAAGTTTTCCAGCATGTTTGTCATTATTAAACTGATCTTGTGACGTCAAAGCAGGTACTACGATAAAAATTGTGCAAATAAATTTGTCTATCTTCGTAATATTTCGAAAATCTGAACGCGTGATTATGACGACCATTAGGTCATCTTGTCAATGTAACAGGTCCCTTAATAGGATGAATTTGTTATTTTTATATTTGGTGACTCATCAGTCCCGAAAGACCGGACATTATAACATAACGAAGATTACGAAAGCGCATTACTTTAATCGTAATAACGAAAGATGTGACACACTTTCTTTAATACAGATTAAATTACTTGCGACGTCGTGTTTTATATTTGGTACTTCAGTAACTGTAAAGAGAGTCTTTTCAATAGCCGTCATGAAGTCGTCGCCACGTCATTGATATATCAGAAATATGTATAAAGCTAATATGTTACCAATAATCTGCTAGTGGTGTTGTATAGATCTGCATACATATCTTTACATAGTATAAAATGAAGTCACTTCCGCTGTCTGTTCGCTTAGATCTTTTGAACTATTCAACGGATTTTAATGCAATTTTCAGCAATAGGTAAAATTATTCATGAGGAAGGTTTAAATTTATATCACGCTATGACCCATGAGAGCAGGGTAGTAACATGGAGGTGAAACCGCGAGGGACAGCTAGTTCGTAAATAAAGATGACCTGACACTTATTGCATAACACACCTGACCTGTTCCAATCTAATCCAACAATCAATATCCAAGTTCTGACAAACAGTCCAGGTTACTGACCTGTATTGACAGTTGAAACAAATGACCTACATTCATAGCAAATTGAGAATTTTGTATAAATTACCTTGCCAACAACACAACAATAATGTGACCATTTTTTTTCATGTCTTATAGTACAACAAAAATAATTGTATTCTATTGGCACAATTAGTAAGGTCGTAACTAGTTCTTATAAATACCTACATTTTTGGATGCGATTTTAGTGAGAATTGTTTTATGTATTGCAGTTGTTAACAATGCACTGAGCCCCGAGCATTGAAATCGGCTTTAGAATGTTATCCTGGTTTAGTAAAGTGACTATGCTACATCTGATAGTAACTGCAACATCAAGAGTAGTGTTGACTAACGACAGATGATCTATCTATCGTAGGTTGGCTGAATTATGCCGGCCTGCGCAAATGCTTCTTCACACGCTGTTTAAAGCGCCCCATATTGTAGGAAGGAGAAAACACGTGTACGTTGATAAGTATGACAGAAATAAGATTTTGAATTTTGAAGAACTCTTTCGTTCAAGCCATGATGGAGGAAACAATGAAGCTATGCCTTGTTCCACAAGCCAGCATACCTGGTTCTGTTAATGAAAGGTGAGGATGGGATATAGTCAAATGATTCTAAAGGGAATTCACCATGATACACATGATAAAAAATGCTTAGACGCAATAACTCTACACAGTATCATCATCAATATAAGATGGAATATGAATATGTACTTTTGCTTACCTTTTTAAGTTCATTTTCCCTCTCTTCAAGCCTGCTGGCGTGGTCCAGTGAGTTCTTATGTTTCAGTTCCAACATACGAACAATGCTGTCGAGAGCCTCAAGACGTCCGGTCAAATCTTTCCTTTCACCTTCATAGTGGTCTTCAGTTTCAAGTAACTGTTGGCGGAATTGTGTAATTAATATATTGACGATAATAAACATGTTGGGATTGGGAGAGGCCTATGGCCAGCAGTGGACAAATGTTGGCTGATGATGATTATTATATGACCAAATTGAATGTACATATGGGAATTTGTATCATATTTGTAGAAAAATGAAGCATAAATCACAAATTAAAATGGGTATGGGATTGATAAATGGGTAAATTATTTGTTGTGTGTTACACTTTGTTAATCAGTGTAAGATAATATGACATAACAATTTTGTTTAGTGTTATTAAAATAGCATTATAAACATCATGCTTCATTCTATTGCAATACCATTCATCAATGGCAATTTCATTTGTTAATGCAGTTGAAGAGAATGAGGCTGTCATTCTATTCGTTAATTAGATTATTTGACACTTACTTTGTTGATTTGACAGTAACAATAACATGATATACATGTTTTATTAAAATTTATGAATACTTTGTAAAGAATTTGGAGCTAAAAATATTAATGATTCATTACTTCAATCAGTAAATGTATGTATTATATATTTATCATTAAAGTGCATGCATCTAATTAAAAAAGGATTGATTAAAGCAATTATCAATATTCAATATCACAACACAATATAATTAGGAGTTTTACGGCCATAGAATTTAGTGAATTATAGATATGGGAATTTACAGGCACCTGATTTTAGAATTGTCTTAATTTATTATATTAATGGTTAGTCTTATCATATTCTATACATCTTGAGTGTACTTTAACCTATAATATACTAGGCAAATAGGTATTGGTGCATTGCATTGTAGTGGACAATAACAATGACATAAGAAAAAAAAATTGGACTGACATCATATGCACTATTCTAATTGCTTACATTACTATTTCATTTCAGTATCAGCATCTATTCTGAGACACCATGTATAGTTATAGTATAAAATATTAATTAATATATAATTATAAACAAGACTTAATAAGAAGCCTATTTCAATATTCAAGTAAGATTTTAACCACCAATTAACCTTTAAGAAAGCTACTTATGAAAGTAGGTACCTAGTAGACACCTATTCTATTCTAATTTTATATTATAGCTCTATAGATTTTCGATGGTTTCACCAGTGGTGAATATTAAATAGCTATTACTATAAATATAGATCAAAATGTAAATGTCTTTCAATCTTCAATTAACAAAACCCCTAGACATCTTTCATCTGATATATAATATGTCACTTTGTGACTTTTCTATTTGAACATGTATTATTTTATTTTGTAAGTAGAATTTAGTCAGAGATAGTGAAAAAGGGACTATGTTTAATTTTATTTACGGTAAAACTTTAGTATATTAGGGCACGATATGGGAGTTGGCAGGGGGTGGGGGGGGAGGGGGAGGGTGTCCCAGGTCCCCTGGTACCACTCTCATGAAAAGGTGACGCACCATTCCCGAGAAAAACCAATTAATGTAACCTAACCTCAAAACACTTGTTGTCAAAACAAATTTACTTCTGCAATGTCTCCGGCGCTGCGGGAAGTGCAGCCCCTTCGCCCTTGCGTAACAAAGGATAGGCACCCATGCTCACCTTCGCAGCTTCAGCTTGCTGGTCGCCTCCGGCGACCAGCCTCAGCCGCTACGGCTCGCACGGTTGTCTATCCTTTGTTACAGCGGGCGGGGGCTGCTCTCCCTCCGCGCCTCCGGCTTTTTAAAAACACTCTAGGGGTGGTAACCAAAAGTCTACGTGAAGTCGGGGTGCCCTAAGTCGGTTTTGGGACAAAGTCGACCTATTTTGCCCACAAAGTGGGTACACTAACTACTATCAGAACATGATTTCCAAGTTGTTAAAAAACAAATAAAACAACAAACATGATATAAAGTTAACAAATCTCAAGGAACACATTCACGCAAATCGGCGGGAAACGGAATAAAGTATGAACTAGGGGTGCTCGATATATATCGATATGTGATAAAATATCGATACATTTATTCGATATATCGAATCAATGCGATATTATCGAATCATTGAAGTCGATATATAATATCGATATATTTTATCCGATATATCGAATCAATGCGATATTATCGAATCATTGAAGTCGATATATGATATCGATATATTTTATCCGATATAAGGATATCGTAGAATATTTAGGAAAAATCTATCGGATGTAGCTAAAAAAAAAAAACAACATCAAATACCAGAATAAGTATTGGATGTTGTTTTTTTTTTTTTTTTTTTTAGCTCTTCGATATTATTTTTGTTAATCATTTTCTAATAAAGTCTTTTCCTTCCAACAATTCGATATATCGAAAATATCGATATTTTTGACCGATATATCGCTATATATCGATACAATATTTCGATATATTATATCGGAAAAAATATCGATATTTTTTGTACACGATATATTATATCGGAAAAAATATCGATGTTTTTTCTACATGAACATCACTAGTATGAACCAACAAGTGACACTGACATATAATCGGAATTTTTACGTTCCGTTTCATCATTTTTTAAAATCACAGACTATATATTTGACATATTAATAACGATTTCTTTGTCAGTCGCCCATAATAACGTTCCGTTTTACCTAATATGTGCTTAGGTTAGAAAATATTTTCATTAATTTCTCGAAAACTATGCATCACCTTTTAATGAGAGTGGTATTGTTGTATTCAGGGACTCAATCCCTACAACCTGTGATCACTTTCGCCGCTCTCTTCGTGCCCTAATAAACTAAAGTCCAGCCTTATTTACAGCCTTCCCATTATTCTGTTACCATACCAAAAGATTTGCTTACTGGCTTTACATTTTTGCCACTTTTGCTATGGAAGATCTGTCAAGACTATTCATAGAAAGCAAATTTATCTGTAAATATAATATAGGGAATGAACATTAATGGGTAAATTATTTTTTGTATATGCAACTATAAATCATCTAAATTGTGGTTAAATATAATGACAAAATAAAATAAACAAAAAACTATTCCAAAACATAATTCTCACAAGATTGATATGAATGTAGCACTATATGATTTGATAAGGCTATTATTTACAATTAATTTAACAAAAGATGTTATTACATGCTCATTTGGAAGAATTGCAATATTCAATAGCATGTGTGCCAATTACAATTAATGTGTTTATATCAGGTACAGTACACAGTGATGCACTTTGTTAATAAACAATAAAAATGCATCATATCAACACATGCAGTGTGCAACTACACAAGCATTAAAATATTATCATAATGTATCAACACATTATGTTTATTATGTTGGGTTCCAGCTAAAAATCAGTGATGTATCACAACAGCTTACATGCTGAGCTAGGGCCCTTCTACCACACAAATTGTAGCAAATTTAAGCTTATAAAAATTTATGTTTTTGATTTTGCTTTATTGTGCTATATGTATGTATGTAGAAAAATATAGTTTAATAACCATAGCACCTTGATACATAAGTAAGCCCAAACCATTGTAGGTACTCAATAATTATACTAGAATTAACAACTTACCAATGATGCAACTTGCTTACCTTGAGGTTTAGATAACAAAATGGGTGGCACATTCCAATTTAAATATATATTTTACACTTTTCTATAACTAAATTATGACACACATTAAGCAACATTTAAAACATGCAGCAAAACGCGTATATTATATGAAGTTCACTCAACTACTGAGAGCATTCTAATGGGTAGCCTTGTGATGCAAAACAAAGAAATCCCTCCAAGGTCTGATTGCTGGTACTGTTTGTACATTACCTTCTGCTCGGCGTACTTCCTCGCTGCCTTCTCGCGTTCGTACTGCGTCACCAGCTGTTCGTTATCTTCGCGCAGTAGCTCCAGCTCCACTTCGTGCTCTTGGTTGGTCTGGTACGCGGAGTCCAAGCACTCAAGCACATTCACCAGCAGTGGCATCAACGTCTTCACCACGTCCTCGTCATACCGAGCTATCATACGTTCAAACTCTTGGTAAATGCTCCCAGCCAATGATTGCACCTTTTCAGACATAACTACGTGGGAATCCTCATGGGTCCCGTATATGGTCTCCGTGGTGACATACCCACTGCTCGCGCTGTCGTCGAAATTCATGATTGGCAACAATAATATTTGTTCGCACAAGGAAATTACGTCTGCCCCCACCGAGGACGTCTAATGAATTTTACGCGAAAACATGATTAGTAATTTTGTGCGCGATACTGCCAGATGACGCGATCGATTTTGTTGACTAAATTATTACTGCTTTGTACGTTTGGGCATTTCGTCGAAGTAATTGAAATTAGGTTGCAATTGACCGTAAATACGCAGAAAAAAATAGGAGAGGTACAGACTTCGTTCACACCATTTGTTTGATTGACGTATTTTTGCTATCGAAAAAATTACTGATTAAATTCAGTGGTTGGTACATAATTTCCTGTTGAGTGGCTATGAGTCATTTAATGTAAATAAGATATTTTGATATAAGTTACAGAATTAGTTACACAATAAATAATATGAGATTTTTAAAATAATCTTAATATAACTAAAACACAGCATAAGTGGTATCTTTCTTATTTTAATCAGGAGGATATATGAATTGAATTAAATTAATTGACGACAATGACAACTGCCAGAAAAAAGAGGTGGTATTCAATTTAGGAGTAATGACCATATCCGGTCATCTAGCTGCATAGACAATATTAGCTGTGTGTCTACTATCGAGAATGTCATCATTATTTGATATTTATATTCTCCATCTACATGTTAGCCTATTGTGATTGCTAATGCCTTACTATTAGTATTCGTAAACGAATTTTAAAAGTTTTTTAGATTTGTGGCAAAAAACAAAAAAAAATAAAGAGAATAATAATGTGCTCTGTGCATTTAACCTAATCATATCTAAGATGATATAGGGAATATAATATTATTATTAGTAAATATAAAATTGACTTAATTCATAGTTGTGTATTCTGATTGTCAGTTAATGAGTTCTTGCCACAGACTACTTAGAGAACTGACGTTCAGACCGCCATGTCAGGTACATTGTCATTGAACCGTAATGCGAATTGCTGCAATTGAACATGACATAACTTTTTTTCTTTACGTACTATGTGTGTAATGCAGGCGATGGAACAAAAATCATACAGCCTATTATATATTTTTTTTAAATGAATCATACAGCCTATTTAATATTTATTTGTTTCATCCCTTTTACTTGATAATTCTTATTAAAATTATAATACGTATTATTAGGGCTCTACAAATAAGGATTAAAACAAACTTTTATTTAGGAATGTTTTTATTTTTTTTACTACTGTCGTCACTTAGCAAATTATTCTTACATTCTTTACAATTAATTTTTTTAAGTATTTTTCGTGTTACCCATCCGGATGTATATTATGCTCTAGAATTAATATTTATTCTTTCTCGTCTTGCTTGTTCCTGAATATCTTCTTCATCAAACTCAATATTTTTATTGCCTTGTTTTCTTTCTGATACGGGTGAGTGAGGTGTTGCTGCAGAGTTCTCAGTTTCAAATCAGATATCAATCTGATTTAAAATATCTTGGTCTCATAATTTTGATGCAGCTTCTGCTATATTCCGCATGGTGTTACTGACAGGTCTTCCATCAGGATACAGAGCTGAAATAGATAAGTATCGTTAAAATAAATATTTTCTTTCATTTAACTATATACCACTCTAACACAAGCGTGTTTGCAGAAAATATTTGACTCAGGTTTTGAGACCGGATGCCTGCCTGATGTATTACAAAACCCACACAAAGTGTTACTCTGTCCAACCCGGGAATCGGACTGCAACTGTCAGGTCTACAGCCAATTTTCGCTGCCACTAAACCACAAAGACAACGATGGGGTTACATAAACATGGAGTTATAGTAAATATTTTGTATAATGTTTTTTTCTTAATTTATTTTGAATTATACGTATAGATAGTAAGATACTATGCCCTGAAATAAAAATGGGAAATAATTTCCATTCCATCTCCTCAGCTGGTAATATAAATGAATTATAATTTTTTAGTGAAAACAGTTAAAAAAAAGGAAATAAAAAGGTATACGGATCAATAAATGGTATAATTCATATATCATACACATCATTGGTCAACATTTCTGTTAATATTGTCCTTTTTTATTTGATTCCAAAAAGATTACAATTACACCATATAGACCGGTCAAAGCACACACTTCTGACTTACACCTATACCTAACCCATCGACTGCAACTATTACTAGTGTGAGCATATGTATGTATGTTAATGGAAGAGGTAAAGTAATCGTGAGAATACCTGCATAAAGGTTTGTAAAGCTTATCAACCCTCACTAGGCCCAGCATGGTGTTTAATACTATTATTTTCAACCAAATATAATATTATGAGTAAGTCAAGCATAGCATTGTAAATGTTTGATGTAATTGTTGATTATATTTAGTATTACATACCATTAATGTCGGAGCGTGGCAATTTATTCGAGGTGCTTTCGGTAATTTGCGAGTATGTATGGTCGATGTGACGCTTCCGTGCATAAGTGTGATCAATACTGTCGTTCACATAAACTAGAAACAACAAGAAATAAATTAATCAAACCAGTATCTGTAGAAAAAATTGTACCTTCCACTTAAAAGGTAGCTTACCTCTGTTTCTTCCACAACCATTGACGAGTTGCCTGAAGTATTCAGGTTAGTAAATAAACTTGGATAAGCGTTACAGTTCAAGCGATTTGTCGCCAGGTTGACAAATCTTTGCGCAAAATGGTTATGGGTAACATATATGTTCTTGGTGTTTTCACAAATATTTTCTTTATCTAGGCACTGTAACCACCGCGCTTTACTCTCTTTCCTTGCAGGAAATTGATGCAATTTAACATCCTTTCGTAAACTATTGCACTTGGGTACACAACACTTTCGAAACATTGTAATAAATGTCGAAATGTCACGGAATATTGCTGTATTTGTGGATTTAAAAGGGCGGAATTTAATCGACGCAAACACTTCTTCTTTCTTCTTTCTTTTGTTGTCTTTTGGCTCCACCGTGTCATCGGTGATTTTGCCAGTATCCTGTTATGGCCCGTCGCAACCTAATCTAGCGTCACAGTTTTAATCTACATTCACAATAAAAGGAACTAACGGCAGCGAAGTAATAAACTACTAATATAATATTATCCCTACACAAACTAACTACTAATATATATTATATTGTCTCTACCAATCTCTGCCTGAATAAGATATATAAAAAAAAAAATAGTAAAGGGTACATAATTTTTCGTGCAAAGGAATAAAAGACAAAGTGCCAAAAAAGCAAACAAATTATCCAAAACAATGAGTTGTGTTGATAATTAAATTTTGTCAGTTTCATTACGGGAGCATTACTAATGTGTTACAGATAGACATGGTGTACAAGCGTAATAATAAAAGGCAAGTGAAGGTAGTGCTAACCAGCTGAGAGTGGGGAAATGTATTTAAAAAATTATAATGTCTATAAGTATAGTTTATTAATTTGGATGAATTTAGAAAGAAGGATAATATTTTGGGGATGATTACAAGTTAATAAAGTTTTAACATTTACTGGGCGAGGGAATTTATCAGGGAGAATGTCGTATACAGAAAATGGGATTCTTGGGCACTCAAAGAACAAATGTTCCAGTGTACCCTCAGCTAACCCACATTCACATATGGAATGATCTCGAACATGAATTTTAGCTAGAAATACCGGAGAACATACATGTCCTAAACGTAGACGAATTATGGTTGATGTTGTTCTTTTGTTGATGTTTCGGAATTTGAAGAACCAGGGTTTTGAGGGAATCAACGGTTGGACGGAAGCGTACTGAATACCCTTTATTAATCTACTGGACTGCCAGATGCTGTTCCATCTATTCATTAGGTCTGATTTAGTTAAACTTCTCAAGTCCCTTGCATAACAATATATATGAGCAATATTACCATTTTGAACAGCATTACGAGCGCAGGAATCGGCCATTTCATTACCAGTTATACCACAGTGGCTGGGGATCCACGCTAATACTATTTCTATACCGGACCTGTGGCATTGCATAAGAATGTCTTTAATTTTGATAGTGATGTAAAATGAGCCACTATGAAAAGAGGGTTTCTTAACATCTTGCAGTAAACTATGGGAATCTGAGAAGATAATACATTTATTTATTCTATGAGATTGGACGAACAAAACAGCCTCTAGCAGTGCAATGGCCTCTCCTGAGAATATTGAGGTTTGGGGGGGACATTTAAAATCTAAAATTATTTTAAATTTTGGGATCCATACAGCAGCGCCAACGCAATCCCTGTCAGACACTTTGGAAGCGTCTGTGTAAACAGAAGTCCAACCATGCCATGATTTTGTAAAGATATTATTGAAATTCTTTTGTGCCTCAATATCATTTTTGGAAATTCCAAAATTGAGAATAACTCTAGGTTCAAATATTAAAGACTCATAATCAAAGGTGTAAAGGAAATGGATATCTGTTTGAAATACAGTTGAGGAGGTATTGGAGAATTTTTGAAAAGATTGCACAAGAGGGGGAGGAGATTTATGAGACCAGTATCCTGGTTCTTGGACAGACTGGGAAAGGGAGTTGAGTTTGTTATGAAGAGGATGAGATGTTTTTTGAAGGATATTGAGGAAGAAGCGGTCACATAGATATTGTCTACGGAGAGCGAGAGGGGCATCAAGACCTTCTATTTGAAGAGCATTGATAGGAGAGGATTTCATTGCCCCTAGAATTATACGGAGGCATTTGGATTGTAATCTATCTAACAAAGATAACGCTTGTTTATTGCATGGCTCTAAAATGAAGCATCCATAGTCAAAGTGACTACGGATGATTGCATTGTATATCAATTTTAAATTATATGGATGAGCACCCCAGCGTACACCAGCTAGAGCCCTAATAACATTTATCCCTTTTTCGCATTTGTCAGATATGGATTTTAAGTGCGGAACACCTGACAACTTGGAATCTAAAATAACTCCCAGAAACTTAATTTCTTTGGCAGTTGCGATTGGTTGGTCCTCAACAGTTAAAGCAATGGGGGGAATGGATCTTTTTCTACTAAAGGCTACTGCTTTACATTTTGTAGTGGAGAGGGAGAGATGGTGATCCTTCAGCCATATATTCAAATAAGAGAGAGCTACATTTAATCTGTCAGAGGCAGCATTAAATGATTTGTCAGCGGTATATAAAACAATATCATCCGCGTATTGGAGGATATTAGTGAAACAGTTTACAGATTGGTCTAGATTTGAGGTATACACGTTATATAAAATTGGGCTAAGGACAGATCCTTGTGGAAGACCCTTCCACACTCTTCTAGGGAATAGGTTGGAATTGTTTACACGGAAGATAATATTGCGGTCCATGAAGAGATTGCAAATGAAGTTAATCATCCTCGGCGGAATACTCAGATGTAGCAGTTTCTGCCTGAGTGCGGGGAGATGTACACTATCATAAGCGGAAGATATGTCTAAGAATACGCCTATGACATTTTCTTCATGGGAAAGAGCCGAGCGGATATCTGATGTAAGGATACTCAGATTATCTAGCGTGCTCATACCGCGGCGGAATCCAAATTGGGAATTGGATAGGAGACCTCTGCTTTCCAAAATCCAATCCAGTCTATTTTTAATAAGGATTTCCATGATCTTACAAAGGGTAGATGAAAGAGCGATAGGTCTGTAGGAAGATGCTAGGTTGGGGTCTTTGCCAGGCTTTAAGATCGGAATAATTATTTGGGTTTTCCAACAGTCCGGCAGGGATCCATTTATGAATATTATGTTGATAATGTCCAAGAAGTACGATTTAGTTGATAGAGAAGCGTTAGATATGAAAGAGTAAGGTATTCCATCTACACCAGGGGAGGAGTCTCGGAGATTGGATAGAGCACAATGGAGTTCAGCACTGGAGAATGGATTATTCATATTGTCCAGCGAGTGAGAAGGAAGTAGGGTAGGAAAACAATCTTCAGATGGAACAAAATCAGGGGCAATATTGTTGATAAATTCGGGAAGCCAAAGATTGTAGTCATTGGAAGGGGTGTTGGAATGGGATTGTTGAGATCTACGATATATCTTCATTTTTTTCCAAATGAGGGAAGGAGGGGAACAGGGGGAAAGGGATTCACAAAAGTTAACCCAGCCTTGATATTTCTTTTTAGAAAGAAGTCTCTTACATTTAGCAGATGCTTTTTTGTGTTCTAGAAAATTTTCAATAGTGAGATCCGATGCATATATAGCTTCCGCTGCGTTGCGCATGTGGACAGCTTCCGTACAATCAGAATCCCACCATGGGGGTGAGGGAATTTTACCAGAAGCGGAATTTTTTAAAGGGATAGAGAGATCAGCAGCTGAGATGATGGCTGTGCGGAATTCATCATAGACAAATAAGATGTTATCGATGTTGATAGGCCTTATTAAGGATATAAATAAGTCTAATTGTGCACAAAACTTATCCCAGTCTGCTTTAGATACTCTATATTTTAGAAGGGGAATAACGGTAGGTTTAGGTGTAAGACAGTGATGCCAATTGGATAGAATTGGGAAATGATCACTGCCGTAGGAGAAAGGAAAAATAGACCAAGACAAAGACGAGACTAAACTAGGAGCAGCAAGGGTGAGGTCGACTGGGCTAGCATTTTGTGAAGGCGAAATCCGCCTAGTTGAAGAACCATCATTTAGGACACACACATTGAGATCATCAATTAGATCAAGAAGAAGGGGGGAAACAGGGTCATTATGATGGGAGCCCCACATAATGTGGTGGGTATTAAAATCACCCATAATGAATAAGGGGGGAGGAACAGTCATCAAAATTCTACGGAGATCAAGGATGATGCTTGCATTGGGATGAGGGATATAGATGGAAATGAAAGAAGTATTTAAAGCTCTAGCAGCAACTATGTGGAATGTCGAATTATGAGAGGGGAGGGGAATCTGGGAGTAAGTAATAGTTCTCTTGATGAAAAGGGCGCAGCCTGCCCATCCATCGCCTCTGTCGTCCCTGAGACAGGCATAACCTGGAATTCTAAAAGAAAACCCAGGCTTTAACCAGGTCTCAGCAACGGCAAAGACGACAGGTCTGTGGCAGTTAAGAAGATAGATGATCTCATGTTTTTTATTTTTAATATTTCTACAGTTCCACTGAAGAAGACTGAGGGCCATTGTGGTAGTTGAGTTCTTTAAAAAGAATATTCAGTAGTGAGAAGACCTTAGGGGGAAGGGCATCGCTAAATTTGCAGGTGATATTTAAGAGTGTTGAGAGCAGCAACTCTATGAGATTATCGTTAGGGGATGGGGAATAAGAAGAAGGTCTTGGGATGGGTGAATCTGGAGGGAAGGCGCAGCCATTAGGAAGAGATGGTTTAGGGTCTTGGGTGAGCAATGAGTGGGCATGAATGTCATACCCTTTATCTAAGGAGGGAGTAGGATGACGGATAAGGTTGACAGTTTTTTTGTAAGACTGTGATGGAGCATGAAAATGAGAGGGACGTTGGGGAGTCTTTGGGGAAGAATTCACGGGAGCTTTCGTAGCGTCTGCAAATGATTTGCGTACAGGCCGATATCTCTGGGATGCTTCCGAGAATGAGATGTTCTCTTCTGACATCACCAGTTTTATAGCCTTTTGTCTGCTGTGTTCGGGGCAGTTAGGAAAAGTAGCCATGTGATTTCCAGAACAGAGTATACAAGTCGTATTGTTATCTGAGACAGTACATGTGTTACCCCTATGTTGCTGGGCGCAGCGGTAGCATCGGGATTGAGACCTACACTGTGAACTTACATGTCCGAAACGACAGCACTGTCGACACTGAATGGTGGGTAATTGATACAGGAATACAGGCAAAGAGGAATTGTAACAAAAAACCCTTTCAGGGAGGAGTCGGCCACGAAATGTTAACACTACAGTAGTGGATGGAATCCACTCCGTGGTTCCGTTATTAATAGTTTTTTTATTTAATCGGCGGGCTTTTACTACTTGTCCGCAATGTTCCGGGTAATGTAAACCCGAGACTAGGTCATCCAGTGACCAATCGGGAGGAACATTTCGAATTACTCCCATACGCGAAATGTGAAATTTCGGGATGGTCGCAATCAAGTTATTTTTTTCAATTACTTGGGATTTGACAAGGTTATTTGCAGCTGCAGCTGAGTCAAATGCTAGGGTAATTTTCCCTCGTCCAGCTGGTTTTATACTACCCGGAACAATGCCAGGTACATTACTTTGATGCAAGATCTTTGCCAGCTTCAAAGTTTGAATTTGAGAATTAGTTTTTGACGAAAGGTGTATAATAAAAGGAGCCGAATCGGAGGGTAGATATAAAAATTTTTCTTCAAATTCCGGACAAATGTAAACATCCTGAACTGATGTTGCTGGGGAATTATGTTTTTTCTGGGCGACAGAGTCTTCAACAGTAAGGTCCAGGGGACGTTTTAAAGCTTTTTTAATGTTAGGAGGGAGAGGGGTGTCAGTAGATTCCATGGAGGACTCACCGCCACCTCCGTCTGGAGGCTCATCTTCTCCTACCTCCATGATATATTACCGTAATAACAGCTATAGCACTAAAACAACACTGTACGATTTACTATGTAACACTAATACACAACTGTAACAATGATTAACCTATAAAAGGGCAAAGATAACGAAACTGCCGCGGACACGTGTTGTTCCTAACACTGCGACGGGCCGAATGCAAACACTTCTTATCAACACGAAATAAGCAATGAGGGACGCTTCTTTCTTGACAGTGACACATTGCCAAAATGGCGACTGGTGTCGGCGGGGGTGAAGACGACGAAAGAGGGGCGCGAAATGTCAGTATCAACCGTTGCACTGTAATTTTCTATGAACCATATTTTTTGTACTGACATTACTCGGCGTGGTTCTTGCAGTACACCAATGATTAAGGAATCTATATCTAAGCAGTAAACCGACGATATTATGTTTTTTGATAAATCCACAATGTCAATAACATCAATGACATGGTTTTTGGGAAATTCTGACATTGATCTGGATCAATTCTGGTTGATCTCCTTCATTCGTAAACAAGTTTCAAATTATGTTTGTTACCTATATAAATGTGGTGTGGATTTGTGCAATAAACATTAACCGTGATGAACGGTGTATAGAAACATTGAAATATGTGAATTGACTTGACTTTTGACAAAATGTATTGATCGACCTTGTGCGTTCGATTCGCATAAAGTCTTCTAAGAAGTATCGTATGTACTGAAACCTTCACCCATATGTTTACCGGATCAAAATAATATTCTAGGGTATAAAATGTGTTGTTGAACACATACCAATAGGGTTGCCTAAAAAAGTATGGTCAAGGATATGATTAATTAACATAAAAAAAAATATATATTATTTCCCTGACTTGCTTACAATTTTTTTTTAACCTTCAATGAAAAGTGTACAATGTATACTATCTGAAAAAGAATGGTTGCCCACCTTTTTCTGGTCTTTTATTGGTATGTGTTCAGCAACACCTTTTATACCCTAAAATATTATTTTCATCCGGTAAACAGATGGGTGAAGGTCAATGTTCCGCGGGATCTTAGACCATAAGATTAAAGAATCTATAAGGATTTGCTATGTTTACATATAAAATGATTCTTCTAGTATTGTGGGCGTACATGGGCGATGGAGATCACTTATCATCAGGTGACCTACTTGCTCATTTGCCGGCCTATGCTGTAAAAAAATTACATTACCCACTAAAAATGAGGTGCAACCATTTTGAATTCAAGACCCAGAAACACAACAGTGTAGTGATTAAAAAAGCTGTTAGTTCTGCATAAACAAAAAACAACCTAAATTATTGTTACATCTTCCGGACTGGTGCTAGATCTAGTACACTAAGAATTTCAATGGAAAAAATGCACAACCAACCTTCATCAGCTACATTAAAATTAATTTTATATTAAACTACAAGCTTTAATACAAATTATTGAAATAAATGTTTAAACTCAGTAATATATCAGTATTAGTATATCAATTATATTTGTGTATACTCTTAAAATTAGCTTATTGCACACTCTTAAAATTAGCTTATTGTACACTCTTAACTGCCCTTTCTTTCTCCTTCTTTCATCTCCATCCCATGGTTGCCTGTAAGATATTGCCCTGAGCGTTCTATATTAGTTATATTTTAGTGTTATGTACTGTACTCTTTGTGTACAATGAAGTTTAAATAAATAAATAAATACCGTTTGTATTTCAATTATTTTGTTAATTTATATCAATTATTAATTTATATTCATCAATTTTATCATCATCATCATCATCAGCCACAAGACGTCCACTGATAAACATAGGCCTCTCCCAAAGATTTCCAGACCGACCTGTTGGAAGCGGCCTGCATCCAGATTATTAAATATTATTAATTATTATTATTTATCGCATATCGATAAATATATCAAATAGGTTAGCAGCACTACGCCAAGTCGCCATATATAGTTTTAAATAAAACACGTTTTTTCCATGGTTATGCCGAAAAGGAATTAATATCAAAACTCCAACAAGACTTTGAAATGGATAACACCGGTGTTTCAGGGTACCTATCACATATGACGAAGCTGTATGGATTAGAAACCTTTGCCTTCCCAATAAAAGAGAAAATAAAAAAATAATAATGTGAAATGTCATTCGTATGCACACGTCACGTCAATTTATTCGAAAAAGTTGTATGTACTAAGAAGGGATTTCTTTAGCTTAGCTTGAGAATCTAATAATTTCAATAGTCTAGTGTTTTATACACATTACACAACCGTTGCTTGGAGGGTTCACCATAGATTTTGTAAAATTTTGAGTATTGAATTTCATTCATAAAATACTGTAATATTCTAATTTATTCATATTGACACAATTCTTGAGAAACTAAAATGTCTCTCAAAGGAGATTGTGTGGCTGGTAAAAAGTCCGTAATTTGGGCGTATGTGCTCTGGTTATTCGGAGGATTGTTCGGTGTTCACCACTTTTATTTACGACGCGATAGACATGCATTCGTCTGGTGGTCGACACTTGGCGGTTTCGGGGTAGGGTGGCTTGGGGAGGTTTTTCGCATCCCTCGATACGTGAGAGACGCCAACGAGGACCCGAAGTACATGGAGGAGCTTGTCGCAAAGATGTACCGCAATAAAAAGGTAATATACACACAACATTATTGAGGTCAAAATAAATTTGCATGCTAAGTTATTTTCTGCCATTTGACTCTTTCCAGTCTGTTTATATATGACCTACATAATACAGAAGACTGACTTACAGTTCTTTAACAGGTTTTATTCATATGATGTTTGGTTATAATGAACTTGATTAGGTGTGGCAAGATTTTTATTTTGTTCAACAGTTAGCTCCACTAAATTGAACTCCATACCAATAAGTTTAAAAAAAAATAATCCTTAGGTTATTGGCACCAGTTAAAAATACTAATGCACAATATTGTAAATACTTTGAAAACGTTAAAATGCGACTTATTATAAGTAGAAAATAACTTGACTGGTCTGAAGTTAATCACAAGCTACATTGCAGCTATTGATACAAGAGATGCATTGAACGGGGTTGTTGAGGGTGTGTAACTAACTTCAGTGAAGTCAATTTATTTCATGCATATTATAAAATATTATAAATCTGGAAAGGGTCGAATGTGTGTATCAATATTATACATTGTATAAATGGGTGAATGTATCTAACAATTCTATTATATTTTAGTATATTTTTCTAATAACATGGTCTATTTTCTATTTTAAGACTTCAACTACAATGTGGGCCACCAGTGGGTATTATTGTAAGTACTTGCTAAAATTGCACGCTTTTCTCATTTTGTATTCAGAATATACATGAATGTCTAATTACTAAAAGGGCACATGTCACATTTCTAAGCAAAAATATTTTATATTCTTTATCGCTTGGCAATACCTAATTACACCGTTTTTTGTCAGAATGGCTCAAATCTGATCTTTACCCATAGAGTTACAAACCTACAAAAATACTGTTTAGTTTTAAACGGGCACTTGTCCATGGACATGAGCCCTTTTAACAAATAATTTTTGAATGCACCCTACAAAATGTCAATGTCATTTTGAGTGGTAGAGCCTCGCTGTAGACAGTTTTGTCTACAGCATGAATGGGCTGGCTCGACGGGGTCGTTACCTCTGTCTCACAGGAAACCAACGTAAAGTAGCGGCCTATGCTATTAAAAAAAAATTTAGTTTACACGCCACAACAAGATATTGTCTACAGCTTTCAGTGTAGAAGCTCCGCACTGTGTTGTAGCCAAAGAATTTATTGATGGCTTTAGGTCAGCAACATTTGAATTGCGAAAAACAAACATTAGTCCTCTACCTATCCAAAAAAAGTATACAGGTCCAGTTCCTATAGCTAAGAAAAAAAATGTCAGATCGTTGAAAGAATATATCCCTGCTGAGCATATTCACTACTGGGAAACCATTTACAGTCGGCCTGTGGAGTAAATTTATTATTTTAAGTGATAAATAAAAGTAATACATGCAATTTATTTCTTTTATTTTGTAAGTCTTGTTCACATTAGGTACTAAAGGGGCATATGTCCACTTGAAATATGATTAAGTACTAAAAGGGAACATGTCCATGGTTTTTTTATGTTATTTCTCTTAATATATTGAAAAATATAACAATATTTTGTGTTGAAATACCTTGTTACCTAATTAAGAAACATAAAATAATTAAATCAATATATATTTCCATTCCATTATACAAATATTTAGTTTTTTCTGTCTCCTGTAAAATTTTTATTTTTCAAATATAGAGGACTTGTGCCCTTTTAGTAATTACATATTCACATGCTTGTCAAGCACTTACTGTAACAATATGCATTAGGTTCCAAAATTTATGACCAAATTCTCAGGAAAATATTTGTTTAGTGCCTAAACAGAAGCTATTAGTATTCAGTGAAGTATATGCCAAATGCCACAGCCACATATTATGTGGCACTGGTTTTGTTGTTTGCACCTAAATAAAAACTTAATGTAAATCTACAATGTATGTACTGATGTGCAATACTTATTGTGATAATGCCAAATATTGCCCAAAGGCTTTGCCATTTGTTAAGACGATGAGGCCATAGAATTAGAAGTAATTCTGTTTTTACTGATATCTGCTTTGTACATGCAAACTAGAATCTCCCTAAAATTTACAGTATGTTTAAGTCTAAATAAATAATGATTTGAATATTGGTACTTTGTCACTAAAATTAGGGTTTAAGGATAACATGTAAAACAAAATATAAACTTCATCTTGGCTTTTTTCTCTGTCTTTGTATATTTACTGAGTTATATAGTACTAGTTCTGATCACACAGTATGATAATCTGTATTGATGACACCTTGTTATGTAACTTATTATCGTATCATTATAATGTGTATGTACTCTTATTGGTATGAAAGTAACATACATTTTGTTGTGCCTAAAAATACCTAATACTAACTAAAAAAACTGTATTACATATGTTTAGCACTTGTTTCACCAGGACTGAGTAAATGTTACTTACCAAATAGAATATGATATGTTCAAATACAAGTATTATGAAATTAATAAGTCCAAACCATTGAAACCAGAATTGTTGTGTATTTTATGAAATCTGTTGAGGAGTTTGTCAATTTGCCCTTATATATGATCATAACTAAATTTATATGGAACCATATTCAGGGGGAACCCTATCAAATTGGTCAGATTTGGTGGAGATTACAATATAAACAAAAAAATACATACAAATGGAGAACATCTTCTTTTTGAAATAACCTATCCACTCAATTGCATGTCTCTGCTGTGTATACATAGCAATGTATACCATATAATTTCTCACAAATAATTCAAAAGTTTGCAATGCATGAGTTCCATAAGTTAAAAGTCATGTTCATAAAAGTTGTTTGTTTTTGCATTGTAGTTGCTTTTTATGTGTTTTCATAAAACTATCATCAGGCACATTACTAGATTACAATATTTTAATGTTTATTTACAGCCGCCATTCTCCATGAATAGGTTCACTGGTATGTTAATGGTTGGCTACTCATGGGGTCAGATGATGATGTTTGCGGTGCCACCTGATGAATTGTGGGGCATCAACTTTAGGTACCTCAACTACCTGATACCTTTGGCTGTTGCTCTTGGTAAGTACTGATAAAATACTGTCATGAATAAATTATTTTATTATGCCTACTATTTTTCAATTAAATAAATACACCCAACAGTCACATACATAGTCTTGACCTCACAGTAAGATACGAGTCTTGTGTCGTGGGTATCAGGAACTACGAGAGACTTTCGGTCTCACAACACCCAGACCCCAAAACAAATATTTGTGGATCACACAAACAAACTCGGTGCGGGCATCGAACCCGCGGCGTCTCGCTTCACAGCCGGCGAGAGAGGTGGAGACTCCGCGATAGATGTAGTGAAATAAAATATAGAATTATACGACAAACAATAATACAACTATTACTTAACTTTGTTCCTTTAGGTGTCTGGACAGTTGGTAACGTTGGGCGTGAACAAGGCAAGCTAAAATGGCCTCTTTTGGCAGCATACGCCACGTACCCTGTCCGCTACTACATATACGACGAGACTGTGTGGTTCACGCTCATGGTGCTGGCTGCGGCGCTGGCGTTCGATTCTTTCTCCAAAGAATGGCGTCGGACACCGACAAGGCAGCATATTGTCAAGTAAGTGATATGCGTATGCTCTGTTTGTTTATTTAATTGTCACGTAAGGTAATGTAAGTTTTGTAGTGTTTGTTTTACAATGTACAAGTAAAAGGTAGTTTACGAATAAAATTGTATATCACCAAAATATAAAATCATCATTCTGACAATATATGTGAAGGAACGTAAGTCAAATTTCTAGTTCCTAAATTGACAATGCGTTATTTGGCGGTTTATAATTTATTCGCACATTCTGAAACAGCCCTAAATTATGTGAATATTCGGACATGCATTAACAAACAGACAAGTTATAACATTAGACAACATATTTACTTATTTTTCTCTTGAGTCGCCGAACATAGCCAGATGGTTGGGTATTTATTATTTAAAAAAATATATTATAAAAAAAATTGAGATTGCCGAAGTGCATAATTTAAATAAGCGCATAACAGCTGACAAGATCTACTGTTTTATTATATACATCAAATAATATGTATAGATTATTGATGTAAGATATGAAGGAAGGCTGTAAATTATTTGGTTTGTTCCAGACGTGTGGTGGTGCTTGGCTTGTGTGCTTGCCTGTACCTTTCGCTATGGTGTGGATACTTATATTTCCACGGGACCATCACGGACAGTGAGGGTGACGAGGTACCCGTGTATGAGGCTCTGCATCATTTCTTTACCAGTCCATGGTAAGTGTAATTGTTATTTTCTTCTTAACCATTATATGGAGGGAAGTAGACAATTAATATTTCCAACTCCTCTCTAACCTTCTATCTGATTAATTTCGTTGCGGGACAAAGACATTTAGGCATTCCCAGAGACTCGCCGAGCTTCACTGCTCGGTGTCAACAAAAATGCGTGCCACTGTTGATCCTGGTGCACAGGAATTACAGTGGCGGGTGTGTGGGCGGGATAGTCTATTCGTTATTGATACTTAAGGTCTTATTACGATAGAATACCAATATTATATATATAACAAACCACGATTAATGTAAAAATAATATAAATGATTTATCAGGATGTTTAAAATTGATTTTAATCGTTTCTAAATTTATGACTAATTACACTGACTTCTTCAAACCGAAACACAACAGTACTTACACACTTTTACTTGGCGGCAGAAATAGACGGCGCGGTGGTACCAACCCAGACGGCCTCTCGCATACGAGGGACTTACCACCTTGTAATGTGGTTTCTGACTAATCATCTTTTCTGTCTATTTAGGTGGCTGGATGTGAAACAGTGTCTACTGGACACGTATCAATACGCCCAGCATCACGGCTGGTACGAAGTTTGGAAACAAATCATCGATCTGTCAGATCCACACGGCGAACAGAATGCTTATAAGGTTCGCATGTTTATTATATTATATTGTATATATGCTAAATATAAAATATCTAGTAGCACTACTTTTTTTATATAATCGAATGACGGGCATGTCGTTCAGTATATGGTAAACGCCACGTCTGCCCATAAACAGAGGTAACACCAATTAGAAAGAGACATAAGTTGTAAAGTCTTATAATGCTAGTAATTTCCCTGGCCTCAATGTTGTTGCTAGATATATCAATTATGGCGCGAAGTACCGACTTTGAAACCTGTCATACCTCCTTTTTCCGGGTTGCTGAAAATCACACTTTATACATTAGTTTTATACAAATTCAGAAACAATCTATTTTATGTTTTTTATTTTACCAAAATACATTTTTTCATTGAATTACATAACAAGATAATTCTATTATGTCCTGTTTTTGTCAAGCATGTTGAAACTTTTTACTTTTACATAATTCATAATCTGGCAACATTGACGGTTAGTCTGAAACGAGGTTACATCCCTGTAGGTCCTCGGGCTTGGTCCGGAAGCGAGTCAGCAGGAAATCACATCGACATGGAGACGCCTGTCTCGTGAAAACCACCCTGACAAAGTAAAGGACATCAACAACCGTCGCGCAGCGCAAGAAAAGTTCATGGAAATCCAGCAAGCATATGAAATTCTATCGAATAGCAAGCATAGAAGACACCGGCGTAACAAGAAAGACAACTCGGAGCCTAGAGGTAGCGATAAAATTGAGTTGTAGTTGTAGTTGCCGTGTATACCGACCAAACGTAGATTTCGTACTATGTAAAACGACGTATGTAACATATTAGAAATCGAACTCGATCCATATAAGTATATGACCTCTTAGTTCAGATTGTTTTGTTCCATCAACTAACTGCACCCGTCATACGCAGCAATGCCACGTAAAGAAAAAAATGATTGAGTATAATTTCATTACAGTCTGATGAATTGTTTAGGAACGTGTAGAAAATAAAATATATGCAAAACAACATTAATTGGTAATTAAATAGATTATAAATACACCCAACACATATTATAGTGTGTGTGACACACATACTCCTGCCTAGAGATGCGACTCGAGTAGGATTTAGTGTCTCACTCGAGTAATTTTACTACGTCACTCGAGTTGTACTCGACTTTTCGAGTTACTTAAAAATGTACTTCATAAACCCACACCTAAAATCTAAAGCGCTATGCATCGAGACTTGAGGAGGGTCCAATTTTTACCTTATACTGCCTTACCTTATACTCCTATAGAATAAAAAAATAATCATAAAATCCGTCCATATTTAGTGATTGATCGCGTAACGTACTTAAAAATACGCATTGGATTGAGAAATAACTCTTGTTTGGAGTCGGTTAAAAATTAATGATTACAAAATTATTAAACGGGAATGTTTATGAATACAAGTTAATATTAATTTTGTGTTACAATATTTTATTGGTAGACTTTAATTGAATTCATTTTGTTTTTATTGCTACTGGATCTATTTCTGTCAAATCTGCTTATATGCATATAACATATTCCTTATTGAATTGTTATTAGCACAAAAAAGTGTATGTATTACAAAAATGTATAATAAACTTTTGTTCGTGTTGGTAACAAATATAACATATACGTCGATCTGTATAGAAACCAAGCGTGCCAATTTTTACTAGCTATACTGACGTCATTGCAGTGCATAAGCTAAACTTACTGCATGAATAGTAGAGACACGCTTTAGACAGTCTACAGTATGAATGGGCTTTACCGAGTCTACCGCGTCCTTGCTACTGTCTCACAGACAACCGACGTAAAGTAGTGGCTTGCTGCTGCGTTTCGTACGGTAAGTGAGATATTCGGTAGGTCAAATGCCCCTCCCCTACCTAATTCCTTAATTACCCATTTCTAATAAGGTCGGCAACGCTACTATGACTCTTCATGTATCGTGGTCGGTGGACATCTTTAACTATCAGGTGATCCACTTGCTAATCTGCCGGCCTATGCTATAAAAACACATACGAAATCTGTATATATATTATACGACAGTAATACGGTTTGCTAACTTGCGCCTGGGTTCGGTACATCTACTATATAAAAGTAAATATTTGCTCAAATGGTATGTTAACGTATTTAACCAATGTCATCACCAATGTCATGACATGAGGTAATTTTAGTTAACGTTTAAATTATAACATACGTCTCAAGTACGAACGTGCTCTGATTTTTTTGTTTTTAAGATATTTAAATGATCTAATATTAGGCCAGTGACTGTGGAAAAGTGGGTTTAATGAAAAAAAAAGTATTTAATAGATCTGATCGAACTCTACTTTTATTTAATTAAGATTTACTTGCATTTCAAAAACCAAATTTGGTAATATTAAAGTTAAATTTTATTTAAGTTGTATTTATTGAAATATTTATTTTTATTAAGTTGGTTAATTAATTTTGTATGTAACATTCTTTTGCTAGTATTATCGACTGATATTCAAATATTAGGTTGTTTATCTTCGATTTTTCAAATGTGTTTGGTTAAAATAATAATATTATGTTCGAAATAAATACTTAATTGAGAACGATATAGTTTATCTTACGTCTGAGGAAAGAATTGAACAGAAAACTGTTATTCACGAAGCCGCTGTATTCAATTTGAAAATATGAATGTCATGTCGCGGCCTCGTAAATGGCAGATTTTCGTCATATTCTCGTCTTGGTATTTGTCTTTTGTCTTTGAAATATTTGTGATGTAATGGAATTTAACGTATTTTGAAATAGAAAAAAGTTTCCGAAGCGCATAAAGTTATGCGAGTACTATGCATATTCAGACCCAAGTACTATGCGTTCCAACTAAGAATAGGATCGCGCTTGCTGCCAACTTCACACGATAACTGTCAAAATAGTACTGCTAGCAAAAAAAATGCAAAAAATAAATTTCATATATTTTTTATTGTTCATAGATATAGATTTAATTATTGTATAATCATTATATTCATTTAAAAAATACTATTCTTGAATTTTATTAATGGATAATTTTGGATAAATTAATTATGGAACTGTATGGAAACAGATTAAAAAATGAACAAATACACAGTTAATGCTACTGGTCACCCTAATATGACGCAATTTTGTGACGCTATTGAGAAGCTACCAGTGTGCCGTTAGCTACGCTTTCGTGTATACGCGCGTGTGTCTTATATCTGTTACCTACTGGACTTCCTTGTTATTGTTATTTTTATAAATATGCTTTTTCTTAAAATCCTACTCATTTATTTATTTATTTATTTATTTTACACTTTATATACATGGAGTATAAAGGCGGACTTAATGCTATAAGCATTCTCTCCCAGTCAACCTTAGGGTGATGCAGAGATGTACATGGCAGGTGTAAAGATGACAAAAGGAAAATATACACAAAAGAGACATATTTGAATATAAATATATAAATATATATAAATACATATATATCTACACATAATACATATCAATAATAAATACAAGAAGAATATTAATAAATAGTTACATATTATATAAATAAATAAGTATAAATACATAGCGTAAATATATAATAGTACATATTATATAATACCATAATATATCACAGTATACTAATGTGATGATTCTGCTACTCCATCCAAGAGTAACTGCCGAACTCTCACTTTAAATCCAAGCCTGGTCGTTGACGACCTGATTTCAAGGGGGAGTGCGTTCCATAGAAGTATAGCTTGAATAGAGAAAGAAGAGTGTGTGAAGTCGGAGGTATGAGGGGGACACTTGAGAAGGAGATTGCTTGAAGAGCGTAGATTCCTGTCATGACTGTCACAAAGAAATTGAAAGTTGGAAGATAATTAATTTGGCGTGAAATGTATTAGAAATACCAAAAAAGCGTACATTAAACATTTAATCTGAATTTAATTTGTTTACTGATTTTTTGCACACCATACACTTTGGTAATGAAGTTTGCGCGTATTGCTGAACAAAATTGCGTCTTGACAGTCCTATTCTTATTTGGCACGCATAGTATTTGAATGTACCCTAGGAATGTAACAATGTATTTGGATGTACTTAAATAATATGATGAGTAACTTGAGTTCTTAGAAATAATTATTAATTTAGTAATCAACGCCATTATTTATCTAGTGTTTTATGGTGTCTGTAATTTAATTTATTTATGCGGATATTTCTATATTCTATTTTATCGCATATACAGATCACTGATAATATTATTACAGTAAATAATTAAAACATATGGGTCAATCTGTATAGAGACAAAACGTGCAATTGTTACTATAGGTATTGACTCGTCTTCACTGTGCGTAGAGATTTTATAATGTACGCTGACGATTTGCGCCGGATCTTGCGCATAATCGTGGTAGAACACAGTATACATGCAAAGTCTATTATATAGTTCTATTCGCACATATATTTATATATTTTTTTCTTTTGTATAATTAAACCTTCAATTACTTGCATTTACATTTTAAAGGTTGTATGATTTATAATTAATAAACGATTATTTAAAACCAATTTATGATTTTATTTTAAATTTTAATAGGATTATTAGATTTTGATTTTAAATAGGGGTTCGGTCTTAGTAAGTGTTGTCGAATTATTACTACTGTTTCAAAGAACTGCAGCATACTACCTCGGCGGCTTAGTTGTAATGCGTACGCCGTACGACTGTTGTACAGAGGTCCCTGGTTCTATTACCAGGTCGGGTCCGAACATCCAAACTCATCGTGTTACACCGTGGTTATATTATCTATTTTTTATTGAGACTACGATTTGTACTTAGTAGTAGTCGCTTAGTATAACCCATGGGATCGGAGCAGTAAATGCATGAAACCGCGAGGGACAGCTCGTACTAGTAAATATCCTACTAATATTATAAATGTGAAAGTTTGTTTGTTTGGATGTTTGTCCGTCAATCAAGCTGAAACTACTGAACGGATTTTGATGAAATTTGGTATACAGACAGGGTATGAGCTGACTTGGGTGATAGGATACTTTTTATCCCGGAAAAAGCAGATCACGCCGGCGGAGCCGCGAGCAAAAGCTAGTAAATAAATAAAACAACTTTTCCGTTTTTCGTAGTTTTAATTGTAGCCCGGATTGTATGCACTGGTAGACTGGAAATTCCCATTTATCTACTGGTAAAGTAATATAAGTAGGAAATAAAATTTGAAAATGGGACGATATATTCGGCAAATCCGTTTCAAAAAACTAAAAAGATAAAAAGAACACTAAACAATGAGTTGATGATACTGTAGTTTAATGGTCAATGATGAATACCACCGACTCTTAATTGTTTAGTTTTAACTTTTTAACTTTGAGTCGGTTTTAAATATCAAAATTGGTGTGTAAATGTAGACATTTTAGTCTTTCATCCCCAATTAAAGAGATAATTTCACCCTTAAAGGCGTGGGTGACTCGTTAGCTATATATATAAGCTCACGCCTGTATCCACGTCGGGGTAGACAGGGGTGTAATTGATGCACCACATTGTAGCGACACTCTGAAAGGCTTGTATCCATCCATGTGATGTTAACAGGGGCGAGGCTATTGCCACATCAGATATAAATTGTACCCGACCTAGGATTTGAACCCAGAACCTCGCTGATTCCTCAGCTTAATTTCTTCTCTTATGACTTATGAGGGCATGTTATTTATATTCCGGGCTAAGCCTTGGTTGTTGCTGGTGGGGTGTGTCATGCTTTTTTATAGCCCCGTCGACTCACGACTCGGTCGACTATATAGCTACCACTATACATGTTGTGGTGAAAGCCGCCGTAACGGCTTATTTAAGACGATTCAGGTTCCATGATCTGAGTTAAACCAGTGACTTCAGGACGGTGACAGCTGAGAGCCAACATCTGAGAGGTCGACATTCTATTTGTACTTCACTGTATTGCGGTCACTGTGGCATGCTATCATAAATAAACGATTAACTGCGTGTCGGACTACCGCATCGATTCTTATGGGTACGGTATTAATAATTTACATAATCATTTATTTGTTAGGATTTCGGCCTTATTCACATATGCCGTAAGTATTTCAGCTTCGGTTACTTATTATGTTTCGGAAGAAAGACCCCTCTAAATGTAGGACATACGGCATATTTCATAGGCTCTGCTGTTCCTTTCGTACATTTTGGGTACGAAACCCTAAAAAATAAATTTGTACTAAGGATAGTTTGGATAGGGGAATTAAAACAAATATGTGTTTATTAAATTTCATTTATAAAGGTACACGTACCTACAATGTTTTATACAGAAAACAATGTTAGCCATTTAGATTGAATTTAAAACAATATATACCAAAAATGCACAGTCGAACTATATCATTTTCAATATGTTCACACTATATGTGTAACAGTTAAAATATAAAACACAGAATATATAATGTTATCCATAGAGTAAGGACAGCGCTTTTCCTCGATATTTAACAGCACATATTTATTCCATTTTCTTAAAATACAATTGTTAACACTTACGCCAATGTAAGAGTAGATAAAATTGTATGAGTAGATGATTGTTGCCTTATTGAGAGAAAACGTTGTCACGAATTAATGTCACTGATGACATTGAGTGAATGAATCCAATATAACATTGTAACAAGAACACCTTGTATAATTTTATAAATTATAAAATGTAAGAACATATTCAGTGAAAAATTTCTACAAACATACAACTATTTCTTTATTTAATGGCACAGTACAATTTAGAAAACATAGATGTGTCATAATAAACAATTAATTATAGTGGTACCTATATTTGAACCTACTTTCTACATGCAAAACATTGTTCATTAAAAACGTTTATATATTCTTTTTATTTACAGTTAGCATATAATATTATTATTTACACGTTGAATGGCAAACGAGGGTTTGGTCTTATACAAAAACATAATAACTAAATAGTAGAAACGTACTATAAAATAAACATTGCATTTTTTAATTTGATTGTTTTGAGCTTGATTTGTGCTGAAGATACAAAAATAACCCTTAATACTAATGTTCTTTGCCACAAAATTAAATTTACACAAAATATGTTTATGTACACGAAGACGCTTTTGGGAACAGGCCCAAGGTAAGTGGTGGACATATACTGCCATATAAGATCCTCAAAATATGGCAAGATGGCATAATGCAATACTTGTAGTAGAGATTATAATAAAAAACTGAAATATTAAAGTTAATATTACTATAGTGAGATACGTTATCGATGCAGTTTATTGATATGTACCACTACCAATTTAGAAATGTATAACAATATCCTATTGATATAACTAAATGCTATTAGGAAATTATATGCTCCTAATGTTTTGTATTTATGAATACCAACGCCAATGTACGTGGATTTAACGATTAAGTTAATGGCAAAATGCATAATTTAAATGAAAGGGCACAGTCCAACCTCTAACCTCATTTCCTTCCACTATTTTACATTGTATTATAATTAAACTAATTATCACAGTTTAAAAATTAAAATAACACTCGCTTAGTTAAATAAAACTATAGCATTCGAGAAACCGAAACATAGCCATCCTTAAACTAAATTAATAAATAACTTATTTTGATATTTGTTATGTGCGTCGTTGGTGCACGATAAAGATAATATTTTTCTTTACAGATTACTATAGACATAACAGTTCCTTTACAAACATTTAAGAATAAACAACAATTGATGAAGTCTCGCTCGACGATTCGCCGACACGAGATAACACTAGCCATCACATCAATGGCACGAAGGGCGCGCTCGCGCGTTAATTATAAAAGCAGTCTACAGACGCGGGAGATCAATCTATACATTGTACCGTGCAGCAAGAGTCCATCACGCACTTACACGGTGGTCTCGTTCCTTCGCAGGGGCTGGAGCTCGCGCTGCAGGTCGTTGTAGTACTCGTGATCCGACATCGACTCCTCCTCCACGGAGCGCTGCGGAAGGTACTTGCTGGGGCCGGGCCGTGGCGTCGTCTCGCTCCCGCTGCCGTCGCTCACACTGATCGACTCGAGCGGCACCGGCTCCGTCGGTATGCCCAGAGTCTGAGTCGGTACACTCTCGTCCGACATCAGATACTCTGGGTTATCGATACATCTCTTTGAGCCACCGAAAGTACTAAAACGCAAATCTTTCACTTCTTGAGGTTCACCGCCTTCTCCAATTAAGTCCATGTACGTCGAGGCGTTTTGATTGTGTTGCGGTGAAGGCATCAAATAATCATCTTCATCTAAAGGCAAGTTCAGTTTGAGACTACCGACTTGGGCTTCTTTTATTTTAGACATGCTGTCGAAATTACCTTCAATGGAAACCTCAGTCCTAGTTTTCATAGGATCACTGCAATATCTCGAACTGGAACTATCAGATACGCATACTCCATTGTTGTAATAATGGCGCATATCCGCTCCATCTAGATTTCCTTGGTGGTTGTATCTCAATAACTCGTGATCCCATGTTTCAGGTTTAGGTCCGTTGTTTTCAGAGACGGCACCATCTGGGCCAGTACCATTGTTCGCCCACGAAGAAGAGGTACATGGCTTTAAAGAACTTGTCTGCGTTTCTACCCCGGCGCTAGCAGAGTTCGTTGAAGCGGTGCCAGGAACAGCTTTGAATTTCGGTTGTAGGTATTCGTCAGCTTCGACCAGCGATTCTGATCCTTCCATTGCCGATGACAGATTTCTAATCAATTCCTTCTCATCCTGAAATGTAAATATAAAAGTAATTAGTCGCATGCTTATAAGACTCTTACAAATACGTTATTTATTCTAATGTAACGAATATTTACCTGCGTAGAATAGGATGGGAGTCGCATGAACTTGTCCCCAGGAATAACAAGGTATCTGCCAGGGTCTCTAGCCATTTCTGCAAACGTGTCGGCGAGCTGCTTGAACGTCGGCCGGCTGTCTGCGTCCAGCATCCAACAAGATACCATGACACAGTAGATATCTAATGTGCATATACTTGGCTGAGGCAACTTCAAACCGTTTTCGATCAGTTCAGGCACATTTCTTGCCGATATATTTTCGTATGGCCGTGCTCCATAACTTAGTATCTCCCAAATTGTGACACCAAATGCCCAAACGTCACTTTTATGAGTGAAAATCCTGTGCTGTATACATTCTAGTGCCAACCACTTGATAGGCATCTTGCCTCCTGCTGCTTTATATTCATCTTCGTTAATATCTAATAGTTTTGCTAAACCGAAATCAGTTATTTTAACACAGTTTGGGGTTTGTACTAAAACATTCCTAGCTGCTAAGTCTCTGTGGACTAATCTCTTATCTTCTAAGTATGCCATGCCACGTGCGATTTGAGTGCACCAGTTTAAGAATGCTTTGGATCCTATTTTCTCTTTGTGGGTTCTTACATAGTCGAGTAAGCACCCTAGAGGCATTAATTGAGTGATTAACATCATCTGGCTTGTCATACAGACCGCTAATAGCTGCAGCAAGTTTGGATGCTCCACGCTAGCCATGATGTATGCCTCTTCAAGGAACTCTTTACTTGTGTTAGCACCCGTTCCGTCCTTTAAAACCTTGATAGCTACCGGAATTTTCACGTTTTCACCTTCAGGGACCCAAACGCCCTTGTATACTTTCCCAAAAGCACCAAATCCTAACATGCCACCCCGGCGCAGCTCGGCTTCTTTAACTATTCTTAATTTAGCCAGATTTGGTTTTACATTAGTAGGGCGCAAAGGTTCGTTATCTTCGCATCCTGTTAGAACCAGGGTCATTTTAACAGCTTCTTTCTTTGCCTTTGCTTTCTGCCGACATGTGTAGCCTATAATTGCAAGTACTACAAGTATCAAGCAAGCTACCACCAGGAATATCACCAGCACAGTTGGAGTCCTCGCTGTTGCTGTGCCCGTAATTCCGTTTGCATGTTCTGAGCAATAAGGCTCTTCAATTGGATCTTGGAGTTGGTCATCGAGGAATATTTTATGAGGAATGTTATCGGGACAGCTGAGTGTGCAATTGAATACAGTTCGTTGGTCAATAGTATTCACATCACTCAAGAATATCTTAAGATTTTTGCATTTGATACAATCTGTCGATCTCGGTCCCGTGCATCCTTTGCATTCAGAGTGGCACGGCGTACAAGTTCTTTCTATCTCATCAGTAAAGTGATCAGCCGGACATTCGTCTTCGCACTGATCTCCTCTATTAAACCCATTGCAAACTTGACATACTTGCTTGTGGATACCAAATCCAGAGCATTTCTTGCATAACGGGTGACATTTTCTGCAAGCCACTTTGACTTTGCCTTCTAGTGGTTTAACATTGCCGACCCACTCGTTGTAGTACCCATCAGGGCAGGATTCGTCCTCTTTGAGACAGCTCTCGACCCTAGCGTCAGCGCTTATAATGGCTTTCTTGCAAGAATAGCAGCCACCTATACCAACGGTGTTTATGGGTCCGGTACAACCATCGTTACAGTTGTAATGACAAGGTAGGCAGGTGCCATTTTCAGACGCATATCTGGCGTCGGGGCATTCAGCAACACAGTAGGGTCCATCGCGCACGTGCTTACACCTGGTACAGTTTGCTCGACTCGGGCCTGTGCATCCATCGAGACATTCTGCATGACATTGCTTGCATATCTTCGCGCCGGCCTTGTATAACCTGTAATAAGATTTCAAAGGATATAAATAATAAATTCATAAATCATAGTATGCTTTTTTGTACATCTCAATAAACAATTCTTATGTACCTAATTCTCTTTAATAATAAGTCATGTCGGCGGTTTGGCGACTACGACTACGTCGCATTTAATATTTGTTGTGGTAATGTGGTAAATTAGCTACATTAAATTGTTAGACTACATAAATATGATACACAAAATTATATACAATAAGTGATATTTGCCTATTTAAAATACTTGTGTTAAATAATGTAGAATGAATATACAAACTTTCGCAATGCAATTTTTTACACATTTGTCTAATATTCGAGTGCAATATATTTATTAATATGTGACAATTTTAATGTACATTATGATTAGAAGATACCCACCCTGGATGAACACTGCAATTCTGGATGCACGTCTCGCCGAATTTAAAGTTTAGACAGGCGAGGCATTGGTCCGGCCCTGGACCCCAGCAACCATCCTCAGAGCATTGGGAATCACACACCAAGTTTGCTTTTTCTGTGAAAAATTCATTTGTTAGGAACAAAATTACATGCATGTATGACAGAGTCGTTACTGAATCTTGGATGGGGTCAACAATTCGCGCAGCGGTGTTGTGCGGTGCTGTTAAAACGGTTAGTATGTGTAGTTATGTATGTTAAATCAAGAAATTATGTAAAGACAATTAAAATTCGCTTGCGAAACATCGACAGACACATTTGAACATGGTATGCTATCGCAGGTGCCTAAAATTATTAAACTACAATTAACCTAATGATGAGGATCCCCATAGTTAAATGTCGCAAAGCTAACTCACCACAAGTTCTTAGATCGCCGTTTTTCTGAATGATTTGTTTGTGATCTTTTGATTTCACTAATTTGTTCCACGCTATCTTGTCTGCATAACAGAGGTTTCTGTTTTCCATAATCGCTATCGCCCCTGAGTTGACTCTCTTTAATGACTTCAAGCCTAAGGATTGCAATGAAGTTTTTACGATGTAAAGGGCGGCGAAGAGGTTTTCGACGACTTGACGACCTCCTATCATTTCCAGGTTTCGGAAGTAAGAGAGACTAGTGAAATTCGGATGATGTGCTTGTACGTTCAGATAGCCGGTTACTTCACGCACCGTGCTGAATACCTCCAAAGCGTCCGGCTCCATGCTCGGGTAGTGTTTACCAAATGAATAATCGGGATTCACATGTTGAAATCCAGTAAATGTCATCTCTAGAATCTCTATAGAACCGTCTATGATGGTGCAATCTTTGAATGAATCTATATTTCCGGAATGTATTGGTTTTTCTGCCCGGCAAGTCTTCGGGCAAGTTACGTTACACGGTATACACTCTCCGTTCACAGCTGTTTTATTCGGTGGGCAGCTTCTGACGCACGCGCCGTTGTCTTTTAACAAATGTTCAGGACAATTGCGGACGCACGTCGCTCCATATGCATATTTTCCGTTTGGATTTGGCTCCCAAGAATACGTGGTAGGGTTATATATTTGCATTTGTGGACATTCTTGGGAGCACGTGCCTTCGTCATAAAAGTTTCGACAGGCAAGGCATTGGTTAGCTTTCGGACCCGTACACCCGCCGGCGCAGAACGTGTTGCAACAATCTCGAGGGTTTGGACCAAAGCAGCGGCCTTGCGCACATTGCGGGCTACAGTTTGTCTTCGAGAACTTTTGGCAGTTTTCAGGTCCTTCGCCCCAGCAGCCCATTTCACAACTAGGATGACATCCTGGACACACTCGCTCTGGCGTTGTGAAGTTGTATACGTAGACATACGTTGCATTAGGCCCTGTTATGATTTCATCCCAATTAATAGTTTTCACGTGACACAAGTTGTAGTTATTGTAGATACCAACACTGCCGCGCAGCACGTCCCGTAACGCCGGCAACTCGAGGGTAAACGCAGTGGACATTGTGACCACTAAGGCGAATTCTTCATCTCTGACATTCAGCTTGAAGAGGGTACGTCCGCGGATGATCTGGAGTTGAGGCAGTACGATATTCCGAACGCTGACTTGGGAAATGAGCACATACCCTGTCACCTCCCTTATATATTTGAGGAAAGACAGATCCATAGTTTCGTTCTGTAGCCATGTCAGCTCGAGATTGCCGTCGACGTAAGTACAGTTGGTGAAGCGGTCGCGAAGATTCCGGTAGTGAGTCTCGCGGTTTGACGGGACTGACATCCGACCGTTCGTACCGATGCATACTGAAAAGAAAAACATATCCACGTCAGAACAAACTCAATGCACGTTCAAAATTATAATTGATATTTCTTAATATATGTATTAGAAATAAATAGAATACATTAAATTCGCTCAGAGTTCGACAAGTTAGGAATAGAGCGACTAGCGAGTGTGACGAAGAGGCGGCGCCGTGTGGGCGGGCTTGAAGCCTGTTTCTTCTACTATGCTACAAGCGACACCGCTATCCGTGATTAAGCGATCAAATAGCTTACAATGCCGTTTTGCTGCGTTTCAAGATACTGATGGTAGAAACTAAAGCGGTATTGTAAAGCGGGGTTCGCCAAATCACGATAATTATGCTGTATTCATCGTTTACCGTTGGACTGCGTATTTTTACCTTGTTGTAATAAAAGGTATTAGTTTGTTAATGTTTATACGGTAGTGAATTCTGGTATTCGATTGTTTGTAAAATAAACACATTACACGTTGTGTAACGGGAGTTTTATCCATGTGTAACTTTAAATGCATGTATGTCTAATGTCTATGGATATATGACATAATACTGCTACATTTACAGATTTCTCATTTTGATTAAATAAATCCAAAGTGGTAGTTTTAAATACTCATATTTTAAGAAGCTTATTGTTCTACAAAACCATTGTTGTTCTGTTTAAAAAGAAAATAAATAATACTTGAAATAATAATAAAGTATTTCTTTACATTGTCTATGTAAGAATAGTTCGCGTAATTAAACCATGAAAGCACATACAAATCTCCTACTTAAGAATAGGATGTCCCCAAATAAACGAATGTGGTTCTTAAGCTTATAAATTTAAGATCCAAAATGAATATTGAAACGCTATGCATCGGTATCCAATGCATAAAAACTGAAGTTTTTGTTGAAGAACTGCATAGAATTTTACGAGTTTTCGAGGTAAAATTTTACCTGCTCGAATAAATAATACGGATTTTACGGGGTACGTACACAGAGGTGTAATCTTACGGTTACGTGATACCGTCTAGTCTGAGGGCTCAGGCAAGTATTTATTTGAATTTAAAAACATAGAAGAAAAAATTTAAAGCTCAGAATATATTTGTTTTATAAGTAAATTTATGGTAGTTTCATTTATATATACGTTACATATTATATGTCTTGAAAGACGTAGGTGATATTTTATTACCATAATGTTAATGTTTAGTGGTCTTTCTACCTGAAGCAAAGTAAAAAAAGGCAAGCCAAAAAGTGAAAAGTAAAAATATGGTATGCGTATCTCGTTGGCGTAGTATTCGTACATTATTTATGACAGACTGTTAACTGTTGCATTTACTTTAACATGTAGCTTACTACAACGTTGGGCTAAAATTTGTGACACCCACCAACATAATATAATACCTACATGCGAATAACCTTCTGTTCGTTATTCGTGGCGATTGAACGCGCCGTATACTATGTCTCATATTTTTTAGTATTTATATTTATATCAAAATAAAAAATAAATAATAATAAATGTATAAATGATTTACCTAAACCAATAGGCACTATATTACATGGAATACTCTGTTCAATAGCGAGCATTTAACTGATGCTTTGAGATTTTACGCAAATGGCTCATATGTTTCTTTCGGACTAAAACATAAGAAAATTTCGCAATATTCACATTTGAAGCATGCTAGAATGAGATTTGAGTCGATTATACAACAGTTGTTGATAAAAACAATTTGCAATAAGCCATATGAATGTAAACTTTCCAAAACGCCCATGGACGAACCAATACGGCCAAGTTAAAAATGTATACACATCATCAGAGTGGAGGCATGTGCGCTGGATATACAATTCGGTCGGCATTCCACCCACGCGTACACGATCGATTTCACTTGTCGCCATATACCGAGTGCCTCCATATGATGTACGGTGATTTAATTTTGGCGGTTAACAGTGTGGGCACCAGAGGTCTGTCCGGTCGACACAGATGTGGCGGCTGATCGCGCTGTCGATAGCATTCAAACGTTTACGAGTTCGAGTCCGATGATCACCGGTTTTGATGTGACATGGCCCGTTTTTATGGGAATAACGAGTGTGTAACTCCCGTGTTCACGCATTCTAAACAATGACCGTTTGTTGCGTACGAGTTATGTACCTATTTCATTTTAATCGACCACATATTTTGAACGGTAAAACGTTTGTGGAAACTTTGAATATGATGTTTGCGTCAGCTGCGTCTATAATGAAACTTTGAAACTTCCTGCACAGTTACTAAAATAACGGTTGCAGAATCTTTACTTCTCCGCATGTTTGACGATTAACGATTAGCTATTTAAACCCAATCCAAGTTCAACTTGATAAATATTTGCCTCCAACATTTTTGTGTACGATTTATATGTGGCTTTCGTTAGTATGACTACATCTCTGAATTCCGTTTTAAGTTCAAATGGCTCCCTATTCGCCTTCACATTAAATAGTGAAAACTTTTACGTATTTATAATAATGTTTTATTTAATCCATCAACTCCAAAATATCTTTAAAAAAATCAACTGCCGCAATAGCTCACATTTGTAACACAAATTTACTTGCCAGGTTCTAGGTATACTGTTTCATAAACAGTTATCTATCTATCTACAAAGTTCTGGTTAATAAGATTGATATCCAAGAAGTTTTAACAGATTAATAAGATATAATGATTTGTTTGCATTCGAAAAATATCTGGTCAAACGTGTGCAACCCGGCCAAGTTTGGGAGGTGTCTGCGTGTTAAGCAATCGCTCACTTGCTCAGCGCGCTCAGCTCGCCGGCTGGTTTGTCACAGGGCGATGTTTTTATCCAGTTACTTGCATTCTGAAGCATTGAAACCAGTTTCACTCGGCCATTTCGTTCTTGCGCGACCTTTCACTACAATCCCTTGTTGTAATGCGTGGCTCTCTGCTCCCCGGTACAGTTTCCTTTTATGTGCGCGAAGATATGAAGTATTGGACGCGCAAATCGTCCTCATCGGCCCATAGGTCGCGATCGAATGCCGTTTCAAAAATAAACCAGACTTTTCCACGAAAGTGAAATAACATTTCTCAGAGTAGGCACATTCATTTTGGACACCCGGTCGCTTCACCTTCATTATTCAATAAAATAACGATTTCAAATTACAATCCTTGACCGTACAGGGCAACAGACCGTCATTTGCATACTAGTGAATTAACAATAATTTAAAACATATACCGGTTAATACCTACTCGATACTGATTTTTACGTCGGTCGATATTTAAAAAGCGCTACTCGGGTAAACATTTAAATGCCGTAATATAGAAGTCATTAGACAGAATTGTACTTTCATAGAAGTGCGTTGTTTAATGCGCCGCCAATTTATTAGATACACGCACATTTGGCTACGAACAAAGCGCGTTGAAATCTCTTGCGAGACGTCTTAACACTTGAACATGTGTGTATATGAAATGTATGCCCAATATTTAACTAACATTCATATAGCACTATCTAAATGATATTGACATATAAATACATAAACATGGGCTATAATAGTTTCTAGTTTCGATACCCGATACGGGACGCGGGTCAAAAAACTCCAACTTTAGTTAAATGTTCTTGCATATCATTTATAACCTGATTAGCTTGAGTGTTGCCGTTAATTCAAAATAAGAATATATAAAATCTTTATCTATGGAATACGATTTTAATAAATATTCAATTTTACATATCCATGTTAAGTAATACGTGATGATTGGAAAAATGTACTTATACGCACTTATTAACACATGGTATATAAATAAAACATTAAAATTTTAGGACATAAATTCGTTTGAACTCGACGTAGTAGAGAAATATATTTTACAAAATCATAAATGAACTAAAGAAACATTCACGGCTATAACAAAAAAGAAAGTATCTATAGAATGCTGTGTCTAACCTAGCCCAGGCTCTAAGGCCTCGAAGACTAATGTATCAAATTTGGAGTCATGTAGCCGAAGACACGGAAAGTTTTATTTGCATTTGCATTCATATTAAAATTTATGAAAACACGTAGGCGCACTCGTGTTGTTTACTCGTTCGCAGTCATGACTTAACAACGTGAAAATAAATAAAATACGTTATTTATTTTGCTCCTTGTATAGATGTGATTATAAATAATTGAAGTTTATAACGTATGAGTGGTGAACACAAAGTATGTACATAAAGCTTAATAAATTATAAATTGTTGTTTTCAGCAAAGACAGTAGAGTTTTTGTCGCACTTAATTTTGTCGAAATGACCGTTCGACTTAATGTCTGATGTAAAAAATCTCAAACGCAACAAATTATCGTATAACATTGTATATAATACTATACTTATACCAGTAGATATTCATAATTTATTTTCAAATGCGCTATACACTTTGTGCGCAGTGTCTATTATAATGGTGCTTTTATATAGATCCGTTAACTTTATACGTCGTATTCTGCAATTAAACTTTAATCGAGAGTTTATTTAATAAAACTTTACATCGCTACAAATCGTTGGTGAAAACGGTTCCCGTGAGAGTAGAGGAGGCATATAGTAATTATGAGCATATAAACTTAGCTTAAACTCAATTAAGCTATAATGTATATAGCTAGGTTATGGATACTTTGACCATTTTTTAAACAATGCACATTTCCCATCTCTTTCTCGAAATTTTTAAGTGTGTACAGGATGTTTTAGATACAGCATAAAGATGTGTTATAGGTGAAGTTTTAAAAACAGAATTTACCATTACTTTGCCTTTACATTCATGCGATTGAATTTATGTATATTAATAAGCATCTTGGTGTAAAGCAATACATGTAAATTAAAATTCTAATTTTAGAGACGGTGCGAAGTAAAAAATAGTCATCGGAAGGCGTAAATATCGCCGAACCGTTGGATGTCATTTAAAAGACGTTAATTTATGCGTGTGAAAACTAATGACTCCATTTGCAAATCGAATCAGTTCGTTATATCGTATGTTGATTTAAATGTGAGAGACTGTTTATAATATGCATGATATAAGAACATTTTTATTATTTAGACGCTGTTTATTAGGATTTATAATCTTATTTAAAAATGTCAAGTGCACATTCAGAATTATAAATTGATGAATAAAAGTGTAAAATAGACGCGATTTAAATAATCTGAACGTAAAAAAACTCTCGACATCAATAAGAAAAAAACATCTGCAACTTATTATCTTCTTTAAATCAGCCTTCAGATAAAAACTGCATTCAAATCAGTCTATTCATTTAGGCCCTTCTGTGCCACAAAACCTTAATTTTGATACAAGACATTTTATTAAAAAATTACTTACATTTTCAATAGCTGAATAGATTTTCTTCAAACACAGCTAAGAATTATTAGGATTAAATCAGCTTTCCAATACAAAAAATAGGTCTAAGAGCGCTACGGTGCCAAAAACACAGACGCACACTTACAGACACACAAAAAGGTCTATTTGCTAGGTTAAAAAAAATTACAATGTTGACAACACCTAGCAATTAGCATGGTGTTTTCGAGATCCCCGGTTTCTATGCCGCATCGCGGTCGGTCCGGAAAATGGAAGGCACGTAGATTTAGAACCGGCTCAGCCGCACGGTTCGGTAATACAGGTTTTCCATCGTTGCTAATAGCAAATTATATTTATATACCGGCCGTATAATATTTTCCTACACTATTTATGTAGTAAATTGATCGTACATGAGTTTTATGCATTGTTAAACATGTTGGAAGTGTCATTGAGTTATATAGTACTTTGTGCATTGAGAGAATATTATGATATAAAAACAACGATAAGCATCAATTTTAGCGACTTTGATTACAGACTAATGTTATTCACCAAGAGAGAGATTTATTCAAAATTAAAACCATTATACAGGCCTTCGAAGTAAACCCTGGTAAATACAATTGAATATTTCAGCAGTTTCAGAATTCAACTATTTTTATACGTTTGAAAATGATTAGCTTTAAAAAATTCAGTACTC